>OX451737.1:721633424-722233424 GCA_948472305.1 Vicia faba | reverse complement strand
TCAACGCCCAACAATTATTGGTGTCATGGACAGGACTATTTGAATGATAGGCGCGTTTCACGTATGAATTATATTTGGGAGAGGAAATATTAGGATTAGGATGAGGATCTCGCAGCGTCACCAAATCTGCCTTCAACAGATGTTATAAAGCTTGAGATAATGGCATGTTGATTCTAGTGAACTTCCTTCTCGGGGCATTTGGCCTTTGCTAATTGTTTGATTGTTGTGGTCATTGAACTGGGGTCAGGTTTAAAATTAATAATGCTCCTACCGACTGATGGCGATCATTCTTGATACGGCTCCTTTATCCATAAACAACATTAGCTTCTTTCTTACCAACAAATGGTTTCTTTACAATAGTAGAGGTTGAGGCCATTGGGATCTTCCCGCTTTTGATTCTGCTTTCAACTTATTCCCCAGTTAAAATTAGCTCAGTAAATCCCTTACAAAGAACTCCCAATAAGAAAACTAAAGAATGGACCAGTCAAGGTGCCCATGAACATGTCCACCAATTATCGGTCATTCAAAGGGGGTTGCACCCTTCCATCCAGGTCCCTCCATTTTTTAGCATACTCCTTAAAGCCTTCACTTGAGCCCATAGTCATACTTTGTAATTGCACGCGAGTTGGTGCAAGGTCAGCATTGTATTGGTATTGTCTGTAGAAGGCAGTATCCAGATCCTCCCATGTGTGGATATTAGTCCCCTCTATTTGATAGAACCATTCCAATTATGTTCCAGATAAGCTCTCTTGGAAGAAATGAACCCATAACTTCTTATCGGTGGTGTGTTGTTGAATATTGCGGACATATGACCTTAAGTGGAGTTTCAGACAAGAGAGCCCATCATATTTGGAAAAGACATGGATCTTGAATTTGTGGGGAATGACTACCCCAGGGAATAAAACCAAGTCCCCAAAGTCCAAACCAGGCACTATTTGGATCTCCACAGCCTTAAGTCGGTCTTCTAGTCGTATGTATTTGTCCTCCGCCAGTGGGTATTGCTTATTAGAGTAGTCTTCATCCTTAGAAATCTGGTTATTTCCACCCCTAGCCATGGTGGTTCTAACATCCTCGTCTTGATTGTCTTCTTCCTTAAAAGAAGCCTCTTTTATTTGAGCCAGTCAGGCGGGCCCCTTGAACCTTCTTCCCATGTTGATAATAACAGCCCGCTTCTTAGTCTTATTTTTGGTAGCAAGGAGTGCCATCATTTCTTGTTGTCTTTTTGCTAGGTTGATGAGAGTCTCTTAGAACTGTGTGTGTTGAGTTTGCAGATCTTTGACGGTTTTCTCTAAAGCCATCTTATATTGAAATAAACAGTAAAAATATGAGGAGACATGTATCAAAAAACCTGCTTATGATATGATGCATGCTATATGGATGCAATGTTTTCAAGGACCTCAGGAGATTTAAATTTGCTAGCCAAAAAGGAAACAGAAACAAAAATTGCATTAATAAGTTCAAGAATTACAATTGCCCCTTGGGCTTACAATAAAGAGACAAAAAAGTAAACACTCCTAAAACCTAAGACTCGGGTCTCCCAAGGATGCCTCCTCTTTGTGTCAATGTAGGAATTCAGGCTTTGCTCCTCGTGAAGTTGCCTGGTGAGCTCCAACACTTTATTCTCGCTTGCATAGAGTCAAGCTTCAAAGGTGTCTCATTCACCCTTGACTTGAATCCATGATCTTTGAAACTCTTCAAGGTCAGTAGGCATGCCAGGATAAAGAATGGTATAAGGAATCTCCCCCTCAGTAACGAGCTCCACAACTATTGGTAAGATAGCTGGATATGACATCATGAGATTTTGAGCGCGAGCTCACACCCATTTGAGATATGGCTCAAGAGGGATGGAATTATTATGCCCCAAAGTCTTGCTGTCAACCTTGCTCACCATGCCCCAAGCATGTACAAACCTTCGATGATAACCTTGGACATCGTTCTCGTAGTCGAACATGATACCATAGATAAGTGCGTCATGAGGACCATCTCTTCGAGCATAGCCAAATTTTCGTAGATCTAGAGAAGGGTTATAAGTAATACCTCCCATAATTCCCAAGAGTGGAAAATTATGGAACTCCCCACAACGGTCAATGATAGTAATGTCCTCTTGAAACCGAGAGCACCGATAGATATCTGTATGAGAAAGCGACATCATCCTTTGCGACCATCTCAAACTTTGCTCATTCTTCAATACTGATTGGGGAAGGTGCGAAATAAACCACCTAGACAGCAAAGGCAAGCAACACATAAGAGTCCCCCGCTTCCTCATAGTGCGAGTATGAAGAGAGTGCAAAATGTCTCCAAGCAATGTAGGCACATGGTTACGAGTAAGGAAACTTTTGATAGAATTCACATCTATGAGTTGGTCAGGGTTAATGTGATACGGTGGGAGAACTGACTTGGGATGTTTTACATTTGATTGCAAATATTGCGGTTAGCAAGAGTCGCCACCGACTTTTCTTTTATCCAAAAGGAAAGGCTGAAAAGAACAGGAAAGACCATTGAGATTATTTCTTGAGTTTGGGGGTATATTATGAAAAGGGAAGGTGTTAGCACCCTTTTCATCCATAGTTATCTATGGGCTCTTAGTTTCTTGCTAGATCACTTTCTTTTGTTTGAAAATGTTCTTTGTGGTGATTTTTGAAAGTATTTTGAAAAGGCGCCATCATTTAGGAAAACTTTGTAATAGTTCTCGTTCGTAAGAACGTATACAAAGTATTGGACTTTTGAAAATATTTTAAGTTTTGAAAGTTTATTTTTGAAAGTGTTTGGTGTTTGTTTTGAAAATAAGCAAGGATGTTTGATTTGAAAGTGAGCAAGCAACTAGGAACAATCTACCTACTCAAAAGTCTTTGTTCATTTCTTCCTTTCCTTTGATATTGCTATCTTACCATAGATTGGTAAGAAGCCTTATCTTTGGATGTAAAAGGGACAGGCGTGTGTCATTGTATAGTCATGATAGCAATGTTGTGAGATATCTTATCATTTCTCTTTGAGGGACTAAGATCATTTTGAAAGGCAACATTTGTAGCGTCATCGAGGGACTATGATCTTGTATTTTTTATTGTTTTTGTTAAGACATCCCACATGCATAACACGACCATTTTTGTAAGGCAACAAAGTGGAATTACCCTAAGGATGCAAGTGTGCAAGTGTGTTTGATTTACACGTATTGTTTATCTTGAATTAGGGTTTTCTACTTGTTGATTTTAGTCTTGCCATACAAACCCTAATTACTAAAATTTATATGAAAGCGATAAATTGCGGAAAGTAAAATTACTACGCTATTACATCATTAGGGGAGGGGATATACAAATTTACAAATGGGGATTGCAAGAAAATTAAACCTAATTATCTATTACAACCATATTGAAAAATATACAAGAATTGAATAAATATGCAAGAAGATGAATGAAAAAGAAATGATTTTTGTTTGGTTTTTCTTAAGGGTTTAATTTGACCTAATTACTAAAAAATGGAAAAAATAATTAATTAAAGATAAATAAAATTAAACCTAAAATAATTACTAAAAGAAAATAAATTTGAAGCATTTTAAGGGTTTTTTATGAAAAGGTTTTAAATTTAATAAAAGTAGTATGGTAATTAATTAATTAAAAGAAACTTAAGTTCTAAATTAATTTTAAATAAAAAAAAGAAAAATAATTAAACCTAACTCTAATTATTAATTTATTAAAAAAAAGAAATTAATTCATTAAGAAAATGTTTTTTTTTGTCTTTTTGTCTTTATAAAGAAAATAAAATAAAAAAAAGTATTTATTAAATATGTAAATAAACAAATAAAATATTTTTGGATTTTTTATTAATAAAAGAAATAATAATAATAATAATAGTAATAAAAAATAATAAATAAAAATGAAATAAGAAAAAAATAAGAAAGAGAAAATAAAATGAAAAGTTTGGGCCAGGTGTGTGAAAGCAGTCAGGGGGGTTAGAAGTCAGCAAAAATGACAAAGCTCAATGATGGTGGCCCAGCACTGGTTGTTTGTAACAAAAAGGAAGGAAAATGTTGAGAAATTGAATAAAAGGTAGCGCTGGGACTTGAACCCCTGACCCTTACCATACATGCGCGCTACCTTTGCCACTAGGGTGGCTGTACATCTGTTAACATAAGTGAAATGATAAATACATAACATAAGTCATGTCCAGAAAATGACTTCATCTTCAACCTTCAGCCATGGTTCTTGTAACTTGATCATTTCTCAACAAAAATGAAAGATGCAAACATGAAAGTTGCTCCATTTTTCCATACGAATCCAACCATATAAATATCACAAGCTATAAATCAAAGATTAATGAGAATTTCTAAAAGTACCAAATTCTGGCCTAACTTTTTTCAGAGATTCAAACCTAAAATTCTCTAAGCTCAATCAATATAAATGAAATCTGTGGACATGTACAAATTCAGGGAAATGATGTCTACATTTTATCTTCACAAATGCAAGCCTAACAATGCCTAAATGAAAAGATAGAAGTTCAGAAATGATACCTCAAAACTGGAAATCGTGAAATGCAAATGAGCTTGATTCAAGGTGCTGCAATGATCAGGTTAACTTCCTCAAGTTCTCTAGAATCTAATGCAATGATTAGCTTGAGCAATGGATGGCTGGAATGGCTCGGAGAAGTTAACTTTGCTTGCTTTTGAAGTAAACATGAAAAACATCTTCCCAAGACTTGTACCATGCTATCTGGAGTGGTTAATCACTTTTATCAGATTGCTTATGACTTTGTAGATGGAGTATTATCATAGGGAACAAGTGAGAGGCTCAAGAATTGACTTTGTGCATAAAAGACACTTTTCCAAAATGGCAATGTTGCCTTTCTTCCTAAAATGGTATTAAGCATGGGGAATGCATTGAATGCTTGGATTAAAGCTTCTAGGAGCTGTGTAAAACATTAGTTATGGGGTGAAAAACAAGTTTGAGGCCTACAAACAAATATGATGCAGCCTAGCATGGATTTGGTTCATGTTCATCCTAAAAATCTGCCTTGTAAAACAAGAATGAAACCTTAACTTCTTGCCTTCGATTCTACTTTCTCAAGTATGATCTTAATGAGTTCCTTAACATTTTGGAAATCCTGTAATATCCTCTATAACCTTCATGTTGTACATTTTTGAAAATTCAATTTGGAACTAGGTGAAAATTTGCCATAAAGTTAGGTCAAAATCCTGCCTAAACTAGGGAAAAATTTCACTAAGTTTTCAAGTTTCATGAACATGTCTTCACAAAATCATAACTTGAAATCCAAGAATTTCTTGGAAAAGTTCTGCTCTACAATGTATTAGATCTCATTGATATCTACAACTTTAATGTTGAAAGTTTCCATTGAATCATCTTGCATCATGGTGTAAATTTGGCACAAAGTTATGAAAAAAACATGAATTTCCAACACTTAGAAAAAATTCTAAGTTTAGAAATTTTGACTTTTCAAAATGAAATCTTGACTTTTTGATTTCTTGATGTACAAGTTTCACATTTTGACATGTCTTGATGAATTTTAATCTTTGAAACTTGATTTTGACCAAAAAGTCAAAATTTGACTTTTCAGTGTATAATTGACTTTTCATCAGTTGACTGAAATTCAACTATCAATCAATTGATCTTGAGACATGTTTTGAGCCATGCCATTAGGTAAAAATGAAGTATTTGAATCCTTGAGATCATGCCTTGAACCAATAAATCATTTTCTAGGTCAAAAATCAAAGACTGCACCTTCCTAGTCAAAACCCTAATTTTGACCATTTTGCCCTTTTGATGATCTGATCAAATTTCTTGAGGAATTGTGATCCAAACTTGATAAAATGACATATATTGGTTCATAATGTTTATATGGACAAAAAATTATGAAGTTTGACTGTAAATTAACCATAATTGACTTTTTCTCCAATACAATTGATTTTAGGTCAACTGATCAATTAACTGAGCAAAAATGTGATCCAAGACTTGAAACTTGACATGTGCAATCTTTAGGGTCAAAATGATCCATGAAATTCATATGGGGCATTAAACGTCCATTTGTCTTGTGCAAACTCAAACCCTAATTTGAGTCATCAATACTTAAAGAGGTGTCTTGAGCTGATCAAATCTTGTGTAGTCTTGAATCAAAGGATATCTTGTGAGAGATTACTTGAGAAATGAGAGGGAAAATTTTAGGGTACAACAGCTTCCCTTGTTCAATCTTCTTAACCCTGAAGAGTTAGATTGGTGTATCCGCCATTCGTGACTTGAAGGTGGAAGATGATTGAACACTAGAGTGCCCAGAAACTTGCACTCGAAGATGTATTGGGAATGGGCTTATAGATTCCATTTGTAGGAATGATGGTAAATACTGGAAGAAGTATCAGCATAAATCTTTGGTCGATTTATACTAAAACTTGATGTTTTACCTGTGAGAAAAAATGGTTAGTTAAATGTTGATGTATGCATGATGGTCACAAGATGAATGGGGTTGTGCTAAATGCATTTTGTATGTATATTCTATGATGTATGAATGTGGGATGCATATTTGTCCGGGAAAATAAATCCCTGACTACTGCTGAGGAGTTTTGGGAAACTGAATCCTGGATTGCTGTTGGGGATGAAGAATATACATATCTTCAAACTTTGTTAAAAGGATACTTCTGTCGGGGATTATCTCTTGAATCTTAGTTGTTATCTGGTCGGGTCCAGGCTTCACAACAACTTGTTGAGGATGAGGAAGTTAACAGCTATCTGGTCGGATCCAGGCATCACGGTAACTTACTGGGGAAGAATAAATTAATTGTTATCTGGTCGGATTCCAGGCTTCACAGAAAATTTCTTGAACTTGAACTGTTACCTGGTCGAATCCAGGCTTCACAAATTTATTGAAGTGGTAACTACTATCTGGTCAGGTCCAGGCTTCATAGTTTCTTCTTTGAAAAGTTATACTATTATCTGGTCGGGTCCAGGCTTCATGGTGATTCGATGGGGATTGTAGCTAGTTATTATCTGGTCGGACTCCAGGCTTCATAATAACTTGCTTGAATAGACGAAGTTGAACTAATATCTTGTCGGATCCAGGCTTCACAGATTTTTAGGTGGATGAAGTTAATTTTTATCTGGTCGGATCCAGGCTTCACAAATAAACCTATCTAAAGAGAAAGAGTTGAACTGATATTTGGTCGGGTCCAAGCTTTACAAATTGCTATCTGGTCGGGTCCAGGCTTCACAAATAAACCTATCTGAAGAGAAAAAGTTGAACTGATATCTGGTCGGGTTCAAGCTTTACAATAAATTGTTTGGAACTTAGTTATTATCTGGTCGGATTCCAAGTTTTACAACAAACTTCTTAGGGGAATTGCTATCTGGTAGGATCCAGGCTTCACAATAACTTCTTAAAAAGATGAAGTTGAAAACTAATATCTAGTCGGATCCAGGCTTCACAGTAACTTGTTGGGGTAAAGGCAAACTCTACTGGTGAAAAGAAGTTAAACCCTGGTCTGGTTGAGTCCAGGTTCTTCTATATCTCGAAGAGTTAAATTACTATCTGGTCGGGTCCAGGTTTCATAGTATTTGAAAGTTATACTAATATCTGGTGGGGTCCAGGCTTCATAGTAACTTGCTAGGGTAGAGGCAAACTCTAATAGGGAAAATAAATTAAACCCTGGTCTGGTTGAGTCCAGGTTCTTCTATATCTCGAAGAGTTAAACTACTATCTCGTCGGGTCCAGGTTTCATAGTATTTGAAAGTTATACTAATATCTGGTCGGGTCCAGGCTTCATAGTAGTTGAAAGGTTACACTATTATCTGGTCAGGTACAGGCTCTATAGTGACTTGAGAAGTTGACTATTATCTGGTCGGGTCCAGGTTTTATAGCAGCTTGTACATTGTACTATCATCTAGTCGGGTCCAGGTTTGATAGTATCTTTTGGAGATAGTAAAGGTTTTGTTGATGAATTTACTGAGGAAGAGGGGTTGTGGCCCTCTGATTTGTACTAGTCTGAAAGGCAAACTCGAGCTGGAGAGTATAGACTCATCCGGGGAAGACAGACTCTGCTGGGGAAGATAGACTATGCCAGGGGAATTTTAACGATTATTGTATGTTGGGGAAATAAACCCTGTTGATGAATACTTGATGAACTGCTGATGAGGAGAGTTCTTTTAGGAAGAGATCCACAAAGCTTCTTCTTATAGGATCAACTTAGCTGGGGATAAAACTGCCAAGAGATTGATACTATGGCTGGGGATCAACCTATGCAAAGAGACTTTGTGAGTAACTTTGTTGAGAAATGGTTTATTGTAGCCGTTCTTACGGGGATAATGCTAATGAAACAACTCTGTGGGGATATTCCATATACATTTAAAGAGATGTTTGTTGCTGCTTAGCAGGACACATGTGCCAAATAGTTTTAATTATGTTCACATGCATATTTTCGTTCAATTTTAGTCATTGGACAACTTTGCACTCAAAACGAAGAACAAAAAGTCTTCACTTTAAAGTATATTTGTATTGATATTTTGCCTATGAATAGCCATTTTTGTACAAAGAGACAGAGATCCTATTAAGAGGAAATCATCAAAAGGAAAACAAAAATTTGAAAACAAAAACAAATAGCCATGTGGAAATGATCTCATTGCATTCCAACTCTACTATCACCCCAATGTCTTCGAATGCACTTTGTCGTTGACAGAAGTTGGTTGGATTGATCTTGGACCGTTTGAACTTGGACCTTGGTAATAAAGTTGACGTGTGGTGATCCCACGGAAATAGTCATACACTTTCTATCCTTAACTTTTTCCTGGACCGCCCTTTCGGGTTTTCAGCCCACCAGGATACCCATTTTTTCCTAAGTCGCCCTTTCGGGTTTTCAAATTTCCGGGTGTACAATCTTTTGCATATATCCCTAATTTTTGCCCAAACCTTTTGGTTTGCCGGGATGCCCTTATTTTAGCCTAGGTGTGTCAACCTAGTGGGTCTCTTATGCGTAGTATTTTTTAACTATGTACGCGTTCACAGGATGCGGGAAGTCTTCACCGTCCATGGTAGTCAGCATCATGGCACCACCAGAGAACACTCTCTTGATAACAAATGGCCCTTCGTAGGTGGGGGTCCATTTTCCCCTAGGATCTCCTGTGGCAGAATGATGTGCTTTATCACCAAGTCACCAGCTTGATATACTCGAGGCTTGATCTTTTTGTTGAAAGCCTTAATCATGTATTTTTGGTACATCAGACCGTGACAAACAGCAGCCAATTGCTTCTCATCGATCAAGTTCAACTGATCCAATCTTGTCTGAATCCACTCGTCTTCTCCTAGGCGTGCCTCATTCATAATCCTCAGTGAGGGAATCTGAACTTCCACTAGCAAAACAACTTCCATGCCATAGACTAAAGAAAAGGGAGTTACCCCAGTTGATGTTCTAGCTGAAGTACGATAGCCGTGAAGAGAAAACGGTAACATCTCATGTCAATCCTTGTATGTTACTACCATCTTTTGCACAATCTTCTTAATGTTTTTGTTGGCTGCTTCGACTGCGCCATTCATTTTATGTCTATATGGAGAAGAATTGTGATGCTTGATCTTGAACTAAGTGCAAAGTTCGGTAATCATAACATTGTTGAGGTTAGTCTCATTGTCGGTGATGATCCTTTCGAGGATACCATAGCAGCAAATGAGGTTATGTTTGATGAATTTGGCTACCACATTCTTGGTGACTGATGAAAATGAGGCGGCTTCGACCCATTTGGTGAAATAATCAATAGCGACCAGAATGAAGCGATGTCCATTGGAAGCAGTGGGCTTGATCTATCCAATCATGTCGATGTCCCACATTGCAAATGGCCACCGAGCGGTCATGACGTTCAGAGGGATATGAGGCACATGGACTTTGTCAGCATAGATTTGGAATTTGTGACAAGTTCTTGAATGTTGATGGCAATCAGTCTCCATCGTTGACCAATAGTAGCCAGCTCTCAGGATCTTCTTGGCCATAGTATGTCCGCTTGAGTGAGTTCCAAAGAGATCATCGTGCATGTCTTCCATAATTTCCTCTGCCTCCTTCTTGTCCATACATCATAGTATAGTAGAATTATGGTTGCGTTTGTACAAGATTCCATTACTTAGGAAGAATTTGGCAGAAAATATTCGTAAGAACTTTCTATCATTGATGGATGCTCCTTCAGGGTACTCTTGTGCTTCAAGGTATCTCCTCACCTCATGGTACCATGGCTTTTCTGTGTCAGTGTCGAGCTCATAGCAGTGTGCAGGTTTGTCGAATCTTTCGATTTTAATCATAGGAGCTTCATTGTCCCATTTGACCTTGAACATGGAAGACATTGTTTCCAAGGCGTTAGCCAGCTGATTTTCTTCCCTAGGGAAGTGTTCAAATGTGATCTCTTTGAAGTAAGGAATTAGAGATAGCACAAGCTCCTTGTAAGGGATTAGATTATGGTGTTTAATGTCCCAATCTCCTTTTACTTGGCTAATCACTAGGGAAGAATCCCCAAACACATTCGAATGCTCGATCCTCAAATCAATGGCAGCCTTCTGACCCAAAATGCATGCCTCGTACTCAGCCATGTTGCTCGTACAATCGGAGCATAGTCTGGCAGTGAAAGGAGTGTGGCAACCTTCAGGGGAGAAGATCACAGCACCAATTTCGTTACCCAAGGCATTGGAAGCCCCATCGAAAACCATAGTCCATCGGGATCCTTGTTCAGGTCCTTCATACGGTCCAGGTTTCGCACAATCGGTTACTAGCATGATGCTCTCATCTGAGAAGTCAAAGTTCATAGACTGATAATCATTAACAGCTTGGCGGGCCAAATGATCTGCTAGTATGCTTCCTTTGATGGCCTTTTGCATTGTGTATTGAATGTCGTACTCAGTCAAGATCATTTGCCACCTAGCTATCTGTACGGAAATAGAAGGTTTCTCAAAGATGTACTTGATTGGATCCATCTTAGAAATCAACAAAGTGGTGTGAGTTAACATATACTGTCTTAGCCGGCGATCATCCCATGCCACAGTGCAACAAGTTTTCTCGAGCAGTGAATATCTGGTTTCACAGTCGATAAACTTTTCGCTCAGGTAATAAATAGCATGCTCTTTTCGGCCAGACTCGTCATGTTGGCCCAAAACACACCCCATAGAGTTCTGTAGCTCTGTCAAGTACATGATCAAGGGTCTTCCTTCGACTGGAGGCGTGAGAATAAGAGGTTCTTGTAGATATTCTTTGATTTTGTTGAAGGAAGCTTGGAATTCATCATTCCATCTGACTACTTGATCTTTCTTCAAGAGTTTGAAGATTGGCTCACAAGTAGCAGTCAAGTGAGATATGAAGCGGGCGATGTAGTTAAGAAGACCCAATAATCCTCAAAATTCAGAGTGGGGGACTGGAATTTCTTGGATGGCCTTTACCTTGGCAGGATCGACTTCGATGCCTTTACTACTGACAACAAAACCTAGAAGCTTTTTAGATCGTACTCCAAATGTGCACTTGTTAGGGTTTAACCTTAACTTGTACTTTTTCAACCTCTCGAATAGCTTGTACAGGTGATCGAGATGTTCCTCTTCAATTTGTGATATGGAAATCATATCATCCACATAGACCTCTATTTCATAATGAATCATATCATGAAACAAAGCTACAATAGCCCTTTGATATGTTGCCCCTGCACTCCATAATCCGAATGGCATGACCTTGTAGCAAAAGGTTCCCCATTGCGTAACGAAAGTGGTCTTCTCCATGTATTCGGGAGCCATCCTAATTTGATTATAGTCGGAGAAGCCATCCATGAAAGAGAAGACTTTATGCTGGGCAGTGTTATCCACCAAGACATCAATGTGAGGTAGAGGGAAGTCATTCTTGGGGCTTGCCCTATTCAGATCCCTATAGTCTACGCACATGCGAACTTTTCCATCTTTCTTCGGTACTGGAACCACATTTGCAACCCATTGGGAATAAGATATCACAGCTAGGAATCATGCATCAAATTGTTTCATCACTTTAACTTTTATCTTTTCATACATATCAGGCCTCATTCAACGAACCTTTTGTTTGACCGGAGGACAGTCTTCTTTTGTCGGCAGACGATGAACTACAATATCGGTATCCAACCCTGGCATATCTTTATATGACCAAGCAAACACTTCCACGTAGTCATGCAACATCTGAACCAATTTGCTTTTGACACTACTTTCCAGGTTTGCGTCGATTTTAACTTCTTTCTGGTCTGTCTTGGTACCTAGATTGATGACTTTAACTGACTCTTCATGCGGCTAAATAACTTTTTCCTCTTGTAATAGAAGTCTGGCTAGTTCTCTCAGTATTTCACAATCTTCCTCACCTTCGTCTTTGGCTTAGTTAATTGGACATTCGAAGTCATAGTCGGCAATAGTAGATTCATTGGCAATGAGATCCATAGTGGATGAGGACCTGCAAGAATGTGTGTGTGTGTGTGTGCATGTAAGACACATGGCTATTTTGAAAAATTTATTTGAAGAAAAAGTATAAACAATGAGCACAAAGATTTGAATGCAAAAGAGTCCAATGATTTGTATTGAATGATCATATGATAAGATGAACATAAATAAGACCCTTGACAAATGGACCAAAGTGCCCCGGGCCAGGCACATGCTTAAAAGTCATTACTTAATATTACAGACAAAATGTTCTTGAATTAATAAAAAATAATAAACAAGTGATTACTCCTCAATGAAGGAGATGGGCACGAAGTCCTTTGCTTGCCAATTGTTGAGTTCCATTCTAGTAGGATACACTTAATCTTCAAATGTGTATTCATCATCAGAATCACCTACAGGATTGACTTCCTTGGCATGCTTTGGCATAGGAGCGGTGATTACATTCGGAGTTGGAGGAGGATCAAATTCAACGGTCTTGTTATTAATCAAGTCTTGAATTTTATTCTTCAGTGCCCAGCATTGGTCAGTCTCATGCCCGGGACTACTTGAGTGATAAGCACATTTGGCGTTCGAATTATACTTTGGTGAAGAGATATCTAGATTGGCCGGAGGATCGCGCAATGTCACCAAATTAGCCTTGAGTAAGTGTTGTAAGGCTTGAGATTGTGACATGCCTATCCTCGTGAATTGTCTTCTCAGAGTTTCAAACCGTTGATGATTAGCAGATGGTCTTTGAGTAGGCGTTGGATTGGAGATTCAGACAACATTAACAGACTGGAGGTCATCCTTCTTGGTACGGGCCCTTGCCCTATATACAACATTGATTTCTTTCTTTGCAGCAAAAGGTTTCTTTATAGGATTGGAAGTGGAGGAAGATGTCATGGGAATCTTCCCTCTTTTGATGTCGCTTTCAACTCTTTCACAAGTTAAGATTAACTAGGTGAAACCGGAAGAAGAATAGTGTGATGCGGTGGGAGAACTGACTTGAGGTTTTGCGTTTGTGTTTGCAAATGTTGCGATTAGCAAGAGTCGCCACCGACTTTTCTTTTATCCAAAAGGAAAGGTAAAAAAGCACAGGAAAGACCTTTGAGATGTTTTCTTGAGTTCGGAGGGTAGATTATGAAAAGGGAAGGTACTAGCACCCTTTTCATCCATGGTTTTCCATGGGCTCTTAGTTACTTGTTTAGATCACTGGCTTTGCTTTTGCAATTGTTTGAAATGGTGCTTTGTGTGTTTTTGAAAGTATTTTGAAAAGAGGCCTTTGTTTAGCCAATCTTTGTAATGATTCTCGTTTGTAAGAATGTATGCAAAGATGTTTGTCTTTTGAAAAATGTTTCAATGTTTTGAAAGTTGTTTGGAAATGTTTTGAAATGTGTGTGTGTTTGTTTTAAAATAGCAAGGATTGTTTGAAAGAGAGCAAGTAACTAAGATCTATCTACTCTACTCAAATGTCTTTCTTGTACATTTTTATTCCTTTGACATTGTTGACCTACCATTGTTTTGGTAGACAACCCTATCTTTGGATGTTAAACGGGACGGGCGTGGGTCATTGTATGACCATGATAGCAATGGTGCCAAGTATCTTTAGCATTTTGAGGGACTAAGATCATTTGTTTAGGCAACTTTTGATAGCGTCATTGAGGGACTATGATCTTTTGTTTTGTTTTGTTTTGCCAGGATGCTTTACATGCATACCATGGCCATTTTTAAGGCAACCAAGTGGGTGAAACCCTAAGGGTGCTTGTGTGCAATGTGTTGTCATTTTACATGCATTTTTGTCTTGCATTAGGTCATTCTATTTGTTTGATCTTTGTCTTATCATACAAACCCTAATTTTACTAAACATGTATATAATGCGATAAATTGCGTAAAGTAAATCTAAGCTATTACAACAATTATTATGGGAGGGGGATACAAGTTTTGAATGGGGGTATTTGCATAAAATAAAACCCTAAAATACTATTACAACACAATTGAATATTTTCAATTTAAATAAATAAACAAATATTAAAAATGCAATAAAAATGTAAATATGCAAAAAATGTTTTGTATTTGTTTTATATATGAGAGAATAATATTATTTAAGTCCTAAAAATAAGACGGGCGTGGGTCATCGTATGACCATGATAGCAATGGTGCCAAGTATCTTTAGCATTTTGAGGGACTAAGATCATTTGTTTAGGCAACTTTTGATAGCGTCATCGAGGGACTATGATCTTTTGTTTTGTTTTGTTTTGCCAAGATACTTTGCATGCATACCATGGCCATTTTTAAGGCAATCAAGTGGGTGAAACCCTAAGGGTGCTTGTGTGCAATGTGTTGTCATTTTACATGCATTTTTGTCTTGCATTAGGTCATTCTATTTGTTTGATCTTTGTCTTATCATACAAACCCTAATTTTACTAAACATGTATATAATGCGATAAATTTCGTAAAGTAAATCTAAGCTATTACAACAATTATTATGGGAGGGGGGATACAAGTTTTGAATGGGGGTATTTGCACAAAATAAAACCCTAAAATACTATTACAACCCAATTGAATATTTGCAATTTAAATAAATAAACAAATATTAAAAATGCAATAAAAATGTAAATATGCAAAAAATGTTTTGTATTTGTTTTATATATGAGTGAATAATATTATTTAATTCCTAAAAATAAGAAAAATAATATTGTTATTTTTGAAAGGGGTAAAACCCTAGTTTTTGATTTAAAAGAAAAATATGTTCTATATTATTTATTTTATCTATTTATGTACAAGAAAAAATAAATAAAATTATTAATAAATATTAAAAACTAAAATATGTATGAAAATAATATTTTATGTGTGAAAAATAATAAAATAAAAATGTATGGTATTTTTAAATGTATTTACTATTTATTTAAGAAAATAAAGCTCTATTTCTTCTAATAAATCAATATTTTATGCAAAAAATAAGATAAAAAATAAAATAAAATGCAAAAAATAAAGAAAATATTTTTCATGATTTTTTGATGTTCAGAAAAAAAATTAAAATCAATAAACATAAAAAATATGAGAAAATATAAAAAATAAACAAAATAAGCAAAGGGGGTGCATATAGGAATATGGGGGGTGTGAAAAACAAAACAAGCAGGCCCAAGGCACGCCAGGCCCAAGGCACTTCATCCCTGTCCTCCAGCCTCCATACGCGCGTGTTTTTGCTTCAACCTGTAACTCTCTATCCTTTGCACAAAAACAAAAACTTGCAACATGAAAAATGTAGCTTGGAATCTCACGATTCCAATGATATAAAAAACATAATCTAACTCTCAAAGATCATGGAGAATTTTTGTAGCCCTAATTTCTGACCTAATTTTTTCATGAACTTCAAGCTTCAAATTCTCACTACTCAGTTAATATAAATGACAACTATGCATATGTACAACTTCAGCAAGTTAAGGACTACATTTTTGCTTCACAAATCGTGACTTAAGGATGCCTAAATAAGGAGATAGAGATTTGAAAAATACCTTATTCAGCTGAGTTTGGATATGGAAATGTGGGGACTTTGAGTGAGGCCTGAAGATCGTGTTAGCTTCCTTGAAGTTCCCTCAAGCTTTTCCAATGCTTAGCTGGCCTTGTAGATGCTTGAAACTCCCTGTAGAAGTCAACCTGCAACCTTCCAAAATGAAAATGGTGATGTCTGAAATAGGGCTTACAGAACCAGGACAAGGGCTTGGATAGTTTAGGTAGGATGTATGGAAGATGTTTGATGGGTTTTAAAGCAAAACGCACGAGCAAATATTGAGATGGCTAGTGTTTTGCAGAAGCTGCCCTGTTTGGGAAGAAAAATGTGTTTTTTGTGTTTGGGAAGGTTTTTAATGTTGTGTATTCGTGTTTTCTGCTTGAGACAAGTTTGTGAAGTTGTTTAGAATGAAGCCAAGGCTTCTCTTTATCATATGCACAAGCTTCCTTGACTTTTGCAAATTTTCTTGCTTTTGAAGAAAGTTGAAATAACTTATGCCAAAGGCCTGTACAGGCTTGCTTGCTAGCTGCATAGAGTTGGTACAAATTTCTTGTTATCTGTGGAAAATTCCTGCATCCAAGGAAAAAGTCCAAGGCTCAAGGCTGATAAAGTGGAAAAGGCTTGCTTTATCAAAATGGTATTGTGAACTTTATGCCATTTATGGATTAATCTTTTATACAATGCTCCAAAGATCAAAATAAAGCCATTATCCATTGAGTTAGCATTCAATTATGGAGTATATAAGGGAGTAGGACCTGTAATACAAGGTACAAGCATGCTAGGATCTGATTTGCAAGTTGGTGCATTGTAAACATGGCTTGAACAAAAGTGACAAATTGCCATTTTCTCTTCTTCGATTCTCCCTAACCATAAATGATCTTGGAGAGTTCTTGGACATTTTGGAAATCTTAACATGCTCTACAGTCCATATTTGAAATGAATTTTTAGATACATCTTGGAACTATGTGAAAAATGTCCATGAAGTTGGGTCAAAAACCTGCCTAAATTAGGGCAAATTTTCACTAAGTTAAAAAGGTCATGGACCCCTATTCACAAATTCATAACTTGAGATCCAAGCATCTTCTGGGAAAACTTTGTACATAAAAGTTGTATATTTCATGGAGGAATACAACTTTCATGTTGGAAGTTTTCTTTGAATCCAATTACATCATGGTGAAAAAGTTATGGAAAGTTGGGAAAAAAACAAGGAATTTTCCATACTTAGAAATTTTCTAACTTATGAAAAATTTTCAAATTGAAGCCCTAATTTGCAAAATTGATTTTCTTGATCAACAAGTTTCATATTTTGACATATCTTGATGAATTATGACCCTTGGCACTTGATTTTGACAAAAAAGTCAAAGTTTGACTTTTCAGTGTACAATTGACTTTTGATCAGTTGATTGCAAAATTCATCTGTCAATCCTATGTATTTGAGATCTTTTGAACTATGTGATTAGGTCAAGATGATGTTATTGAGTCCTTGAAATCATGCTTGAACCCAATTGGTCATTGACTAGGTTAAAAATCAAAAATTGCCATTTCTCAGTCAAAACCCTAATTTTGACCATTTTGCCTTTTTGATGATTTGATTAAATTTCTTGAGGAGTTGTGATCCAAACTTGATCAAATGGTACATAGGAGTCTAAAATGTTGCTGTGGATAAAAAATTATGAAGTTTGACTGTAAATTGGCCATGGTTGACTTTTTCCCCAATACAGTTGATTTTTAGGTCAACTGTCCAATTGATTGGGCAAAAATGTGATTCAAGGCTTGAAACTTGGTATGAGCAATCTTAGGGGTCTAAGATGGTGTATTAAAGTCACATGAAGCATTTATGGTCCAAAAATACTTGTGAAAACTCAAACCCTAATTTCAGGTCATTAGTGCAAGATGAGGTCTTGAGCTGAGCAAACCCTAATCCTGTCTGGAGTCCAAGAAGTCTTGTGAGGAAAAATCTTGATAAATGAGAGGGCAAATTTTGGGGTACAACAGCTTCCCCTGTTCAATCTTCTTGAACCTGAAGAGTTAGATTGGCGAGTTTTGTCGTTCGGGATTCGAAGGTAAAAGGTGACTGGACACTAGAGTGCTCGTAAATTTGCACTCGTCAAAGTGTAGTTGAGGGAATGGGCTTAAAGATGCCATTTAGAGAGGTGATAGAATCTTGTCGGATACGGGCTTATAGATGCCATCCAAGAATGTTTGCTGAGTTGTAAGTTGTAAGTCAAAAGAATGAGTATCAGAATGGTGTCCGTATCTGGGACGTATCTGAGCTGTATTTGGAGACTGAATCTGTATGAGCAATGGAATGGAGTCCGTGTCTGGAGTGTATCCAAGCTGTATCTGAATGTTGAATCTGCATAAGCAATAGAATAGCATCCGTGTCTGGAGCGTCCCTGAGCTGGGAAAAATCAGAATAAGTGACATAATGGCATCCGTATCTGGAGTGTATCTGAACTGCATCTGAAGTTGAGATCTGAATGAGAAATAGAATGGCTTTCGTGTCTGGAGCGTATCCGTACTATATCTGAGATCTGATTCTGAATGAGTAACAAAATTACTTCCATGTCTGGAGTGTATCTGAACTGTATCTGATAATTGAAATCTGAATAAGTATCAGGATGGCATCCGTATCTGGAGCGTATCTGAACTGTATCTGAAATCTGAATCTGAATGAGCAACATAATGACTTACGTGTCTGGAGTGTATCCGTACTGTATCTGATAGTTGAAATCTGAATAAGTATCAAGATGGCATCCGTTTCTGAAGCGTATCTGAACTGGAATCTGAATAAGCGACAGAATGACTTCCGTGTCTGGAGTGTATCTGAAGTTGAAATTCGAATGAGTATCAGGATGGCATCCGTATCTGGAGCGTATCTGAACTGTATATTATAGTTGAAATCTGAATAAGTATCAGGATGGCATCCGTATCTGGAGCGTATCAGAACTGTATCTGAAATCTGAATCTGAATGAGCAACAGAATAACTTCCGTGTCTGGAGTGTATCTGTACTGTATCATGATTGTATACCGTTAATGGTAGCATGTTAATCTTATCCTGAAAAGAACAAAATGTTATCTGAAACACAAAGTTATGTTGCATGAAATGTATGATGCAATATATGTGTTTTATCAATGTTTATGATATATGGATGTAATGTATGCGCATGTAAGCTGATTTGTTGTCTTGCTGAGGAAAATAAATCCTTGACAACTAGGGATAATAAAACCCTTGATTACTGCCGGGGAAAATAAATCCCTGACTGTTGAGGATAAGAAATCCTGGGCGACTGTTGGGGATTAAAAATCCTTGACAACTTCTGTGGGGATATGAGGATCCTTCATGTCTTGAAGTTGGAGTATTGGCAAAAGTTCTGTTGTGAGAGTAATGCCAAACTGCTTTAAGAAATCTGCTTGGGAAATCCCGAGAACTTTGATGACTTCTACTGGGGGTTACTCAATGGGAATCCTTATCCTGCTGGGGAAAAGGGAAAATTCTGATGACCTCTGCGGGGAATTAAGAATGAGAATCTTCATTCTGTTTAGAAGCAATGAAAACTTTGGCGACTTCACTGGGGAATTGAGAAAGAGAATCTTCATTCTGTTGAGGAATAAACTCTGCGGGGAAGAAGGCTTACTGCTGAGGAGTAAGTTCAGGAGCTTGGGTTGTCTGCCACTCTACTGGGAAGTTATCTTAGGTTGGGGAGAGATAAAAGTTAACTGTTTTCTAGTTGATTTCCAGGCTTCAAGATAACTTGCTGGGGAAATTGGAGAAACTGGATGGTTTCCGCTGGGGATTGGTAGCTGGAAATCTTGACTTGACTGGGGAAGAAGGTTTCAGCTCTGCTGGGGATCTGTAACTCAAAGTTTTAGCTCCACTGGGAATTGGGATTTTGAAGTTTTAACTCTGATGGGGATCAAGGGTTTAAAATTTTAGTTTCGCTGGGGATCTAGATGATGTACTGTAGGGATTGCTCATATAATAGCCTAAAGACGTTTTCCTATCCTTTCAATCTGTCAGTAATTGTTTTTTTTTCACCCTGTTTATTTGTAAACAGTAATTATGTTCAAATGCATATGTTCATCAATGAATCATTGGAAGTTTTTGCAAATAAAAACACAAGTGTAAAGAAAAAGGGTAAACAATTTTTTGTACTTTGAAAGAGATATCTTTGTATTTACTTTGAATAAGTGTTTTGTACAAAGGAGACAGACATCCTAGTAAGAGGATGGTGTCATAAAAGTAAGAAAAAAATTTTACAAAGAAAGATAGCTATGTGTAAAAAACAAAATCCCATGGGGTTCCCATTCCGCTATAGCCTTCGTATCTCTGAATATCTTGTCCATCCGTTACTTCGTCCGAAGATGATTGAACTGATCAGAAGCTCAGAGTTTTTCAGTGAAGAGATTGTCCTTAAAGTGATCCGACGAGACATAGTCATACGCTTTAATTCCCTAATTTTTTCCTGGACCGCCCTTTCCGGTTTTCAGTCCACTGGGAAACCCTTTTTTGCCCAAGTCGCCCTTTCGGGTTTTCAACTTGCCGGGTATACAGATTTTTTGTTTTATCCCTAATTTTTGCTTGAACCGCCCTTTCAGGTTTTCGATTCACCGGGATGCCCTTTTTTTGCCTAGGTGTGTCAACCTAGCGGGTCATTTATGCGTAGTATCTTTTGACTATGTCTGCGTTCGTAGGGTGCGGCAGGTCGTCGCCGTCCATGGTGGTTAAAATCATTGCCCCACCAGAAAAGATGTTCTTGATTACAAATGGTCCTTCATAGGTAGGAGTCCATTTGCCTCTGGGATCACTTTGTGGCAAGATAATGCGTTTGATAACTAGATCTTCGACTTGATATACCTGGCCTCTGACTTTCTTGTTGAAAGCCTTGATCATCTGTTTTTGGTACGTCTGATCGTGGCAAACAGTAGTAAGTCTCTTCTCATCAATTAAGTTCAATTGATCAAGTCGGGTCTGGATCCAATTGTCTTCACTTAAACCAGCATCTTTCATGATTCTCAAGGAGGTAATCTGAACCTCGATAGGTAAAACAGCTTCCATGCCATTTACCAAGGAATAGGGTGTTGCCCCAGTTGATGTGCGTGCCGTGGCACGGTACCCGTGGAGAGCAATCGGTAGCATTTCATGCCAGTCCTTGTAGGTGACTGTCGTTTTTTGTATGATCTTCTTGATATTTTTGTTCGCAGCTTCGACTGCACCATTCATCTTCGGCCGATAGGGGGATGAATTGTGGTGTTGAATCTTGAACTACTCGCACAAAGCAGTGATCATAGTATTGTTAAGGTTTGTACCATTATCAGTTATGATCCTTTCAGGGATATTGTACCGGCAAATAAGGTTCTGCTTGATGAAGCGGTAAATAACATTCTTAGTAACGGATGCGAAGGATGCTGCTTTGACCCACTTGGTGAAATAGTCAATGGCTACCAGAATGAAACGGTGCCCATTGGATGTTGTAGGCTTGATCTCTCCAATCATATTGATTCCCCACATAGCGAAGGGCCAAGGAGCTATTAAGACATTTAGAGGAACAGGAGGCACGTGCACCTTGTCTGCATAGATTTGACATTTGTGGCAGGTGCGGGAGTGTTGATAGCAGTCAGCTTCCATGATAGACCAGTAATAGCCTGCCCGTAGAATCTTCTTAGCCATCGTATTCCCGCTAGAGTGAGTGCCGAAGGTACCTTCATGCAATTCAGCCATGATCTTTTCAGCTTCAGCTTTGTCCACACAACAGAGAAGAACAGAATCATGATTGTGCTTGTACATGATGCCATTACCCAAGAAGAACTTAGCTGAGAACCTCCTTAAGAACTTTTTGTCATTAACTGAAGCTCCTTCAGGGTATTCTTGCGCCTCGAGATACCTTTTGACTTCATGAAACCACGGCTGGTCCATTACTTCTTCGGTATTAATCTCGTGACAGTGTGCAGGTTCGTCCATCCGTTCAATGGTGATTTGGGGAGCCTTATTATCCCAATTAAGTTTAAACATGGATGACATTGTAGCTAGAGCATCTGCTAGCTGATTTTCTTCTCGTGGGAAGTGCTCGAAGGTAATCTACTCGAAATGTGGTAACAATGTCAAGACATGTTCTTTGTAAGGGATGATGTTTGGATGCTTAGTGTCCCACTCTCCTTTGATCTGACTGATGACCAAAGCTGAGTCCCCAAACACATCTAAGGATTTGATTCCCAAGTCTATGGCAGCCTTGAGTCCAAAGATGCATGCCTCGTACTCTGCCATGTTGTTCGTACAGTTGAAGCAGAGTCTGGCAGTGAAAGGAGTATGGTAACCTTCTGGGGATATGAGTACCACGCCGATACCGTTGCCAAGTGCATTGGAGGCCCCATCAAAGTATAGGGTCCATCGGGATCCTTGTTCAGTTCCGTCATATGATCTGATCTCTTCAATGTTGTCCAATGTCATGATGTCTTCGTCAGGGAAGTCTAACTTCATGGATTGGTAATCTTCGACAGCTTGATGGGCCAGATGGTCAGCTAGCACACTCCCCTTTATAGCTTTTTGGGTCGTGTACTGTATATCATATTCCGTTAGGATCATCTGCCATCTAGCTATTCTTCCAGATAGAGCAGGCTTCTCAAAGATGTACTTGATCAGATCCATTTTAGATATCAGCAAAGTGGTATGAGTCAACATATACTGCCTTAGCTGGCGAGCAGCCCATACCAAAGTGCAGCAAGTTTTCTCGAGCAATGAATATCTTGTTTCACAGTCGGTAAACATTTTGCTAAGGTAATAAATGGCATGCTCTTTTCATCCAGACTCGTCATGTTGCCCCAGTACGCACCCCATTGAATTCTCAAGGACGGTCAGATACATGATTAACAGTCTTCCTTCGATGGGTGGCATCAAGATAGGAGGTTCTAGCAAATACTCCTTGATTTTATCGAAAGAAATTTGACAGTCATCATTCCATCAAACTACTTGATCTTTCTTCAACAGCTTGAAGATTGGTTCACAAATAGATGTTAGGTGAGAAATGAACCTAGCAATGTAGTTTAGGCGTCCCAAGAAACCTCTGATCTCCTTCTCAGTGCGAGGAGCAGGCATTTCTTGTATAAATTTGACTTTGGCAGGATCAACCTCGATGCCTTTGTTGCTGACAAATAAACCTAAGAGTTTACCAGACCGAACTCCTAATGTGCACTTGTTTGGGTTCAATATGAGCTTGTACTCCTTCAACCTGACAAACAACTTTTGCAAGTGATCAAGGTGTTCTTCTTCAGTTTGTGATCGGGCTATCATGTCATCTACGTAGACCTCTATATCATGATGTATCATATCATGAAACAAAGCTACCATGGCGCATTGATAGGTTGCCCCGACATTCTCCAGTCCGAATGGCATCACTTTGTAGCAGAACGTACCCCACTGTGTGACAAAATTAGTTTTCTCCATGTCCTCAGGTGCCATTTTGATCTGGTTATAGCCTGAGAATCCGTCCATGAAAGAAAATACTTTGTGCTAAGCTGTGTTGTCAACCAGGATGTCGATGTGCGGAAGTGGAAAGTCATCTTTAGGGCTGGCCCTATTTAAATCTCTATAATCCACACACATTCTCACTTTTCCATCCTTCTTAGGCACGGGAACAATGTTAGCAACCCATTATGGATAGGAAGTAACAGCCAGATATCCAGCATTGAACTACTTCATAACTTCTACTTTGATCTTCTCTGACATGTCTGGTCTCATGCGGCGGACCTTTTGTTTCACTGGTGGATAGTCTTCTCTCGTGGGTAGACGGTGTACCACAATGTCTGTATCGAGTCCCGGCATGTCTTCGTATGACCAGGCAAAGATCTCAACATAATCATGCAACAGCTGAATTAGGCGCTCTTTGACACTCGACTCTAGATTGGCACCTATGTTGATTTCCTTTTTATCATCCTCAGTACCCAAGTTAATTGTATCCAACTGTTCCTCATGAGGCTGAATTACTCTTTCCTCTTGCTGTAGTAGTCTGGCCAATTCCCCTGGCACCTCACAATCTTCCTCACCTTCATATTCGGCTGTAAGTCTCAGAGTGCCTAAGAGGGGGGGGGGGTGAATTAGGTCTTATAAAAATTTATTCGGTTTTATGAGAATGCTTGGTAGTAATTTTTGGTTAAGTGTTTGAAGGTTTTGATTATATCTTTATCTTTTCCTGATTATGGTGATGAAAGCGATAAATGCGGAAAAGTAAAGAACACGGTGATATATCCTGGTTCCCCTCACAATCCGAGAGTACTCCAGTCCCCTTTCCAACACGAAAGAGATTTCACTATAGTTAGAATGATTGTACAGCCTATGCTTACTATCTAACCTATAGGGTGATCAAAGGTTCTTAACACCTTTAAGACCAAACAAACACTAATGTGAATGAAGAACAATCCTCTTCAAATCACAACACTTACTTCCAACAATCCTGGATAGTAAGGGAATAATTTCTTTAAGTAATACAATGATTTATTTGAAGTAGATGGATAGCACTATCAATCTTCAATTGATCTTCTTCTTCAAGATAAAAACAATTCTCAAACAATGTATATAAATGTTCACAATGTATGTATGAAACTTGTAATGATTTAATGAAAGTGTATATGGCAAGTTTCACAAAATTATGAACACATGAAAGTATGAATTCAAATTTGAATGAATGAGAAAATTGTTTATTGAAGAAGGTTTTTTCTTAATTTGAAAATTGAAGCATTTTTTGAAATAAGAAAATCTGCAGCATTTTATAAAGTCATAAGAACCTCTTCATTCATGCCAATTCATATGAAAAGTTGCAATGCATTCATGAAAATATACCACTTGAAAAATGTTTAAAAACCAAAAGAAAAGTTGCACTGGTTCGCTAGGAACCGGTTCCGACACTGACAGAACCCGGTTCTTAGTGAACGTTATAAGTCAGATTTCAAAAAATATCACGTAAGAACCGGTTCCCCTATTGGTACAACCCGGTTCATGGTACAAATTCCATGGACATGTTTTTGAACAAGTTTTGGAACCCGGTTCCCTGTTAGGGAGGAACCGGTTCCTGAAAGTTAATTTTCAAAAATTCTTTTTTGAAAAAGATTTTAAACAGTTTTTCTTAAGTGAAAACATGTTGGATATGTATATGATTATGAATGCATTTTTTTTGTGAACATCTATATTCAAGATTAAGAATTATTTATACCATTTGACATTTGATGATTCTTCAATAATTCTTCATTAATGTTCAAGACTTTTATATGATGTTGATAAGCTGATAAGCTTTTTGCACATCCTTTGAATGTTGATGTCCATGTTGTCTTCATCAAAACACATGCTTTAAATATGACTTGAGAAGCTTGCAATTACATTCTCCCCCTTTTTGATGATGACAACCAAGTCTTGAAAACAATTCTTGAAATGTTTTATGTTGTTTTGTGTAGTAAACATGTTGAGCAAATGCAAGGCTCCCCCTAAATTGTATGCTCCCCCTAAGTCCATGATTCTTTGAATTTTGGAGTGAGTTTGATATTTATTTGGGCCTGCAATTTCTTTGAAACAAAATAACACATATGCATATTCTTCTCCCCCTTTGTTAACATCAAAAAGGATGGGGAAAAAGAGTGAAACAATTTTATTTTAAAAAAAAATTAAGACGTGCATCTTATGAGAAACATTTAGATATCACCTTCATCCAAAATACCAAGTTCTCTTCGGATTTTGAAGAATGGTTCTCGAGCAAGCGGTTTTGTGAAGATATCTGCGAGTTGGTTATGAGTATCCACAGAAGTGACTTCGACATCTCCTTTAAGTACATGATCACGGAGAAAATGATGTCGAATATCTATATGTTTGGATCTTGAATGCATGACCGGATTCTTTGTAATATTGATAGCACTTGTATTGTCGCATCGAAGAGGAATGCATCCGAGATCAAGTCCGTAATCACGGAGTTATTGCTTGAGCCAAAGAATTTATGCACAACAACTACCTGCTGCTATGTATTCTGCTTCGGCCGTGCTAAGAGCAACACATGCTTGCTTTTTACAAGCCCATGATACTAATGCATTTCCAATAATGTGACAAGTACCACTTGTGCTTTTACGATCAGTTTTACAACCTGCATAATCTGCGTCAGAATAACCAATTAAAGTGTAAATACTACCTTTAGGATACCATAAGCCGACATTCGTTGATCCTTTTAGATACTTCATGATCCTTTTAACTGCCATGAGGTGTGATTCCTTTGGATTTTCTTGAAAGCGAGCACAAAGACAAACACTAAACATGATGTCAGGACGGCTTGCCATCAAATACAATAAGGAACCAATCATACCTCGGTATTTTGTAATATCAATTGGAGTACCGGATTCATCTTGATCAACATATGTACCGGAGCCCATTGGAGTATTCATTGCTTTACAATTGTCCATATCAAACTTTTTCAATAATTCTTTGCAATACTTAGATTGGTTGATGAAGATTCCATCTTCTAGTTGCTTGATTTGTATTCCAAGAAAGTAGTTCATCTTTCCCATCATAGACATCTCGAATTCTCCTTGCATCATCAATGATAATTCCTCACACATTTCTTTGTTAGTCGATCCAAAAATGATATCATCAACATAGACTTGAACCAATAAAGTGTTACTTTGGATTTTCTTAATGAACAAGGTTTTATCAACCTTACCCTTTTCGAAACCTTTTTCACACAAAAAATTGCTAAGTCTATCATACCATGCTCTTGGTGCTTGCTTTAAGCCATAAAGAGCCTTTCTCAACTTAAAGACGTGTGTAGGATGTTTGAAGTCTTCAAATCCCGGAGGTTGTTTGACATAGACTTCTTCATTGATGTATCCATTCAAGAATGCGCTTTTGACATCCATTTGAAAAAGCTGAAAATTTAATGAACAAGCATAAGCAAGTAAAAGACGTATAGCTTCTAACCTTGCAACCAGAGCAAATGTTTCTTCAAAGTCGATTCCTTCCTCTTGATTGTAGCCTTGGGAAACTAACCTTGCTTTGTTTCAAACAATTAGACCATTCTCATCAAGTTTGTTCTTAAACACCCATCGGGTACCTATGATGTGTTTACCACTTGGTCTAAGAACAAGTTCCCAAACTTGATTTCTCTCGAATTGATTTAATTCTTCTTGCATAGCAATAATCCATTGATCATCTCCTAAGGCTTCATCAACTTTGGTAGGTTCAATTTGAGAAATAAACGCCATGTTTAAGAAAGCATCTTTTAGATTCAACCTTGTTGATACTCCTTGGCTAATGTCACCAATAATTTTGTCAATAGGATGGTCTCTATGAGTTCTCCATTCTTTTGGTAGATCATTGATGTTTGAATCTTGTTGTACAATGTTTTCTTGATTTTCCGGTGATTTCACAACTTGATCATTTGAAAGTTCTTCCGGGGGTAAATCTATAGGATCATCATCATCACATACTACTACTTCCTCCTTAGAGGGGTTAGTTTCATCAAAAGATACATGCATAGATTCTTCAATAGTTAAAGTTCTTTTATTATAAATTCTATATGCTTTACTAGAAAGAGAATAACCAAGAAATATACCTTCGTCGGATTTCTCGTCAAACTTACCGAGATTGTCTTTGTCATTGTTAAGAACAAAACATTTGCATCCAAAGATATGAAAGTGAGCAATATTTGGCTTTCTTCCTTTGAAGAGTTTATATTGAGTCTTCTTTATTATAGGTCTAATGATAACTCGATTTCCAACATAACATGCCATACTAACCGCATCCGCCCAAAAATATTTATGAAGATTTGCATCACTAAGCATTGTTCTTGCAAGTTCCACTAGAAACCTATTCTTTCTTTCAACTACTCCATTTTGTTGTGGAGTTCTAGGTGCTGAAAAATTATGAGAGATACCATGTTCTTCACAGAATTCTTCAAATTGTGCATTTTGGAATTCTCCACCATGATCACTTCTTATGGATACAATCTTTAGGGATTTTTCATTTTGGATTTGCTTAGCATACTTCTTAAAAGCTTTAAAAGCATCACTTTTCTGCACAAGAAACAAAGTCCAAGAATATCTAGAAAAATCATCAATAATAACCAATGCGTATACATTACCTCCGAAGCTTTTTGTTCTTGATAGACCAAAGAGATCCATGTGTAACAATTGTAGTGGCCTTGTAGTAGACACCACATTCTTAGATTTGAAAGTTGTTTTGGTTTGTTTTCCCTTTTGGCAAGCGCTACATAATTTGTCTTTGATGAACTTCATCTTTGGTAGACCAATAACTAAGTCATGCTTAACTAATTTGTTCAAGTGCTCCATGTGAATGTGAGCAATCCTCTTGTTCCATAACCAAGCGTCATTGTTGTTTACCATAAGACATTGTACCTTCAGAGACAAATCATCTAAAGTAATCATAAAAATATTGTTAGTTCTTATACCTTTGAGTTTTACCTCATTGGTTGCCTCATCCATAATAAGACATTCTTCTTTGTTGAATTTGATCTTGAACCCTCTATCACAAAGTTGACTTATGCTAAGAAGGTTGTGCTTTAATCCTTCAACATAGAGAACATCCTCAATTTGAATGGATGGAGGTGTGCCAACTATTCCAACGCCAAGAATCTTTCCTTTGGTGTTGTCTCCATAGGTGACATACCCTTTGGCTTTATGTACTAGATATGAAAATTGGTGTACATCTCCTGTCATATGCTTTGAACATCCACTATAAAGATACCAAACATTTGATGTGGATTTCAAGCATACCTACACAAACAAATTATTCTTTGTTAGGTACCCAAGTTGCCTTGGGTCCTTCATAGTTAGTTCCCTTTTACACCCACACATAATGCCCACTTGCTATACTAAAGTTTCTAACATAGCAAGCATTAGGTGTATGGCCTTTAATACCACAATAAAAACAAGTAGGTTCAAAGTTGCTTCTATATCTAGAAGGATAAGATTTCTTCTTAGGAAATGTTTTCTTTTTCGATACATTAGCCTTTTTCTTTTGATGATTATGAACAACTTGCTTCTTTTCTACTTTCTTGGGATTGGAACTATTACTAGCCCTTACAAAAACAGTGGGATTGTTACTTGGTTTCTTAGAATTCACATAACCAAGACCCCTTTTATCATTTGGATAACGTTGTTGGCTTATTAATCCTTCCAATCATATTTGTCCTTTTTCATATCGTTCAATGACTCTTTTCAATTGAACAATTTGAAAGACATTTGATTCACACTTGGAGCATGCAAAGTTTTCTTTTTCTTTAATAAAATTCTGTTTTTGAAGATCAAAATCTTTAGTCATGGTGTCAATTTTTTCTAAACAAATTAGAAGTTCTTTTTCTTGATTTGACACCTTTTTGTATAAACTTTTGCATACTTTCAAGAGTTCATCAATAGCATCTTGAACATCATCATCAAAAAGATTAAATTCATTACTAACCTCTTCTTCATCGTCGGAGTGATGTGAAGCCATTAATGCTAGATTTGCACATTCGTCGCTTTCCGAATCGGATGAAGAACTTATCTCATTATCTTCCCATGCAACATAAGCCTTTTTGTTCTTGAACTCCTTTTTGCCTTTGAGTCCATTTTTCTTGGAGAGTTTTGGACAATCCGGCTTTATGTGACCTTGCTTTCCACATTCATAACATGTGACATCTTGTGTTGATGTGGAGGCTTCTTTATCTTTATGATTATAAAATTTCTTCCTTTTGACAAAGTTAGCATTATGAAGATTATTTTTATGACCAAAATATTCTCCTAACCTTTTTACAAGAAGCAAGAAGTTTTCATCTTCCTCCGATGCATTTTTGGGCTTTGCAGAACCAATGCCATTGATTACTGATATCGGGATAAATGGACCATTTTCAACAGCATCCCATACTTCCTCTCCTTGCGCTTCTAAATGCGCCTTCATGCGTATTTTCCAGAAGTCAAAATATTCACCACAGAATAGAGGAGGCTTGTTGTTACTACCACCATCTCTGAAAACTGGTTGATAATTTGCGGAAGCCATTCTGGATCTTTAGGAACAAGTTACCTGTAACTTGCTCTGATACCAATTGTAAGTCTCAGAGTTCCTAAGAGGGGGAAGGGGGGGTGAATTAGGTCTTATAAAAATTTATTCGGTTTTATGAGAATGCTTGGTAGTAATTTTTGGTTAAGTGTTTGAAGGTTTTGATTATATCTTTATCTTTTCCTAATTATGGTGATGAAAGCGATAAATGCGGAAAAGTAAAGAACACAGTGATATATCCTGGTTCCCCTCACAATCCGAGAGTACTCCAGTCCCCTTTCCAACACGAAAGAGATTTCACTATAGTTAGAATGATTGTACAGCCTATGCTTACTATCTAACCTATAGGGTGATCAAAGGTTCTTAACACCTTTAAGACCAAAAAAACACTAATGTGAATGAATAACAATCCTCTTCAAATCACAACACTTACTTCCAACAATCTTGGATAGTAAGGGAATAATTTCTTTAAGTAATACAATGATTTATTTGAAGTAGATGGATAGCACTATCAATCTTCAATTGATCTTCTTCTTCAAGATGAAAACAATTCTCAAACAATGTATATAAATGTTCACAATGTATGTATGAAACTTGTAATGATTTAATGAAAGTGTATATGGCAAGTTTCACAAAATTATGAACACATGAAAGTATGAATTCAAATTTGAATGAATGAGAAAATTGTTTATTGAAGAAGGTTTTTTGTTAATTTGAAAATTATAGCAGTTTTTGAAATAAGAAAATCTGCAGCATTTTATAAAGTCATAAGAACCTCTTCATTCATGCCAATTCATATGAAAAGTTGCAATGCATTCATGAAAAGATACCACTTGAAAAATGTTTAAAAACCAAAAGAAAAGCTGCACTGGTTCGCTAGGAACCGGTTCCGACACTGACAGAACCCGGTTCTTAGTGAACGTTATAAGTCAGATTTCAAAAAATATCACGCAGGAACCGGTTCCCCTATTGGTACAACCCGGTTCCTGGTACAAATTCCAGGGACATGTTTTTGAACAAGTTTTGGAACCCGGTTCCCTGTTAGGGAGGAACCGGTTCCTGAAAGTTAATTTTCAAAAATTATTTTTTGAAAAAGATTTTAAACAAAGTTTTTCTTAAGTGAAAACATGTTGGATATGTATATGATTATGAATGCATATTTTTTTTGTGAACATCTATATTCAAGATTAAGAATTATTTATACCATTTGACATTTGATGATTCTTCAATAATTCTTCAATAATCTTCAAGACTTTTATATGATGTTGATAAGCTGATAAGCTTTTTGCACATCCTTTGAATGTTGATGTCCATGTTGTCTTCATCAAAACACATGCTTTAAATATGACTTGAGAAGCTTGAAATTACATGAATTACTCTTTCCTCTTGCTGTAGTAGTCTGGCCAATTCCCCTGGCACCTCACAATCTTCCTCACCTTCATATTCGACTTGGTAGATCAAATCTTCAGAGTCACTGAAGGCTATAGCAGTATCGTTACCCATGGGTTCCGGAATGGAAGGGTACCTGCATTTGTGAGTGTGGGTGTGTGTAAGGGATAACCATCTTAAAACAACAAAATGTAAAAGAAAGACAATAAGCACAAAAGGTTTAAATATGAAAAGCATCCATGATTCAATAAAATGACATATGAAAATGAAATAAGAACCCTTACAAATGGACCTATGTGCCTCGGGTAAGACACAAGGTTGAAAAAGTACGAATTGTTTGTGAATTATTACAGATCCAACAGGAATGGAAAAGATAAATTACTACGGTATGAAAGTAATCAGAACAAAGTCTTTTGCTTCCCAGTTGCACTGTCCTCCGCCAACAGTAGGAAAAATCAAGTCTTCCAAGCTGCCCTCTTCTTCACTGTCCTCTAGTGCATTAACCCCTCGGTGGCTGATCTTCACAGGTGGCCCTCCGGCACGAGAGCGGCGCATGGCCTTCTGACCAATCGAAGTAAATCCCAGGCCGAACTTGTCTGATTTGAAAGGAAAGTCGAGAAGCTGCCCCCATATAGTGGATCCGCCTTCTTCCACTACTGCCCTAACATACTTGAGAGATGACATCCGAGGTACAGGTCTTGTGATCACAGGAGTTGAGGACACCTCCTTGGTCGCCGCTATTTCTTCAGAGACTTCTTCAAAATGTTGGAAAGGGGTCTCTATGAATTTTCCATCTAACTCCACATAACGAAAGGAATTCAGATGACTAATCATGTATTCCTCTTCCCCATGGACAGTTATGATTTTCCCCTGGACAGGGTACTTGAGCATCTGGTGCAAGGTGGAGGTGACAGCTCCGGCATTGTGAATCCAGGGACGTCCCAACAGGCAAGAGTAGGAAGGACGGATGTCCATCACTTAGAATGTTGAGTTGAACGTCTGGGTACCCACCTTGATCGGGATGTCCACCTCCCCGTGGACCATCCTTTTAGAGCCATCAAATGCTCTCACAATTATATTACTGGGTTTCAGGGTTAGGCCTTCACAATCCAATCTTCCAAAGCTTTCTTCGACAAGACGTTTAAAGACGAACTAGTGTCTACCAGTACGTGTGCTAGGGTTGTCCCTCTGCATTCCACCGAGACATGCAAAGCATCATTATGTTTTCTCCCTTTCGAAGTTAAATCTGCATCGGAGAATCCTAGACCATTTTCAGCTGTTAAACTAGCCATACATTCCTTGAACTGATCAGCGGAGGTTTCTTGCGGCACGTGGGTTGTCTTCAAAAACTTGACCAAAGCTTTAGCATGTGCCTCAGAGCACAGCAACAGGGCTAACATAGAGATTTTGGAGGGGGTCTGCCCCGGTTGTTCAACAACATCATAATCACTTTTCTTAATGATCCTCAGGATTTCTTCCATCTCCCTCTTGGATGTCTCAGGAATAATAAGTGATTGAGCCTTCATCAAGACAGGCTCCTCTTGAACATTCTTTCCTTTTTTCTCAGCAGCGGAAACAGGGATGGGAAATGTATTGTTATTGTCAGTGGGTACACTTGTAGGTACAATCACAAGGGTAATCTTCGGAATGGCCACGGGTCCAAAGACTGCTGTTGGAGGAGCAATCTCTGAAGAAAAGATTCTCCCACTACGAGTAACTTTGCTTGTTCCGAAAATGTTACTGATGTCAAGAGTATCTTCCTCGGAGCTTTCTTCTTCCGTAATCTGTTCAATCTGTTTGACACCATGATAGTAGATTTCTCCACCATAGTTCCATGGTACCCTTTTATCGGATTTGTATGGGGCTGGCCCGGGCATTGTTATCTTCAACGGAGTAGTCACTGGAGTAGATGTAATCCTAACGGGTTTTTTAGGAACCCTGGAAGGATTGGCGTATATGGTTATTATTGAAACATCTAGAACTGGAATGGGTGAGATAGGAGCTTTCTCAAACAAAATTTCCTTGTTATCAATCAGTTGTTGGATTCCTTTCTTCAACAGAGGACAATAAAATGGGGAGGACAGGCAAGCATGGCAATCTTGGTCACAACCTGGGAACACCCCAGCTTTCAACAAATTCAACTTGATGGTTAGGAGAGGAGTTAACAGTTCATCCACAGTAGAAACAAACAGATCTTCTTCCACAGCATTGGCATTGTGCCCATGCCTAGGCATTGGAGAAGAGATAACATTTGGCTTTTCAGGAGCTTCAAATTTAACTTCCTTAGCGTCAATCAGATCTTGAATCTTGTTCTTCAGGGCCCAACAGTTGTTGGTGTCGTGCCCTGGACTTTCTGAATGGTACGCGCACCTGGCATTCGGATGGTAGTATGGAGAAGTAGTATTAGGATTTTTAGGGGCCTCTTTTAGCATGGCCAGGTTCAACTTCAAGAGATGTGGTAGGACTTGAGCAGGAGTCATGTTTATCTTGGTGAATTGCCTTACAGGCCTTTCCACCCTTTGCTGGTTATTCCTCGGCTGATCATTTCTCGGCTGGTTATTTCTCGGCTGGTCTGAGGCAGACTTTTGAATCATAACGGCCCCCACTATTGGTCGTCTTTCAATTCTTCCCTGATTTCTCTGGGCACAGACAGCAGACACTTCCTTCTTTCCAGTGAAGGGCTTTTTTACAGCAGTCAAGGCAGACGCGTCTTTCTGAATTTTCTCGCTTCTAATATCGGCTTCCACCCTTTCGCCAGTTAAAATAAACTCAGTGAAACCTGCAGAGGAGCTTCCAATCAGGTGATTAAAGAAAGGACCTGACAGAGTCCCCAAGAACATGTCCACTAGCTCTCTCTCAGATAAAGGTGGTTGCACCCTTTCGGCTAAATCCCTCCACTTTTTGGCGTAGTCTTTGAAGCCCTCATTGGTAGCCATAGCCATACTCTGTAGCTGAGTACAGGTTGGCGCCAAGTAGGCGTTGTATTGATACTGTTTATAGAAGGCGGCTGCCAAATCTTCCCAATTATGAACATCTGCTCTCTCCAACTGGTAGAACTAATCCAGTTGCGGTCCTGATAGACTATCCTGGAAAAAGTGGACCCATAGGTCTTTGTCAGAAGAATGTGGTTGAATCTTTCTAACATAGGATCTGAGGTGCATTTTTGGGCAAGACACCCCATCATACTTAGCAAACAGTGGCACTTTAAATTTAGGAGGGATTACAATTCCAGAAACCAACCCTAACTCCTCAAAATCCAGCCCCGGTACTCTCTGCACTTCTATAGCAGCTAGACGTTCTTCCAAGTTTTTGTATTTGTCATCGGCTGGAGGATACTGTTGTTCAGAGTAGTCCTTATCCTCTTCTTATTCTGCTTCAGACTCAGATGGCACTACCGTTCCTTTTCCTTTTCCTTCCCCCTCTTCAGATGTTGATGGGAATTCCAAAGTCCGTCTGGCTTGTCTTTCAAACCTTCTGCCCATGATAACCACACCAGCTCGCTTCTTCTTCTTTTTATCTTTTTCCTTCTCTAGAAGAGTCTTGAGCTCCTCCTGCGCCTTGGATAAGTTCAAGAGTAGCTGTTGAAATTGTGAATTCTGAGCTTGCAAATCTTTGACCATTTGTTCAATATCCATCTTGCTGAAATAAACAGCAGAGAGATGAGGAAACTTGGTGTGAAGACCTGTTTATGCATATTATGAATGATATGTATTCATGTAATGCTTTCAAGGATTTAGAAATTCAAATTTGTTTTAAACAAAAAAAGAAACACGCGTCATATTAATAAGATAGAATTGTTAGTACATCAATGCCCCTTGGGCAAAATAATACAAAATTCAAAGGTAAAAAGATGTTGCGCATCCTCTTTGGTGCAATGTAGGTGTTGAGAGTCTGCTCTTCGTGAAGTAGACAAGTGAGTTCCAAAACCTTCTTCTCGCTTGCGTAGAACTGGGCTTCGAAAGTATCGCGTTCTCCCTTGAGCTGTACCCAACTCCTTTGTAAATCTTCAAGTGATGTTGGCATGTCAGGATGTAGGAGGGTGTATGGAACCTCTCCTTCCATAACAGGCTCTATAATCACAGGAAGAATGGAGGGGTAAGGTATCATAAGACTTTGGGCGCGGGTTCGTACCCACTTGAGGTAAGACTCAAGGGGGATGGAATTCTTGTGTCCCAAGGTCTTACTGTCTACCTTGTTGGGCATTCTCTAGGCCCAGATGAATCTCTGACGGAGTCTTTGGTCATCATTGTCGAAGTCGAAAACCAAACCTTGAATCAGCATATCATGTGGGTCATTCCTTCGGGCATACCTAAACTGTCTCAGAGCCAAGCAGGGGTTGTAGGTGATGCCTCCCCTAATTCCAAGTAGAAGGACATTAGGAAATTCCCCACAACGGTTAATGATAATAACATTCTCTTTTGATCGAGAACACCAATGGATATCTGAATGGTTAAGTGTCATTAACCATTGTGACCACCTAAAGCCTTGCTCATTCTTAAAAATTGATTGGGGAAGATGAGAAATGAACCATCTTTCCAGGAGAGGAGTGCAGCACATGAGAACATCTCTTTTCCTCATTGTACGAGTGTGAAAAGAGTGGAGGATATCCCCAAGCAATGTAGGCACCGGGTTGCGAGACATGAAGATTTTGACAGCATTCACATCTATGAGTTGGTCAGGGTTAGGGAACAAGACCATCCCATAGATGAGAAGAGCTACAATCTCCTCAAAAGCTTGTAAGTCCAAGGAATTCCAACAGCTTTGGGCCTTCTCAAACAGAAACTTTGACAAGAAGCCTTTGACACCACTTCTAGTTTCCCAATGTGTTGTGACATCAGATGAGTACAAGTGTAACACTTGAGCAATCTCTTCTGGCTTTGGATCTCTTTCCGTACCGTTGAAGGGTAGTTGATTGAGAATAAGAATCCTCAAGAGTTGAGAAAATTCCTCCAAAGTAGCCACAAGTTGGTAGTCAGGAAATGTGAAGCAATGATGTAAAGGGTCAAAGAACTGGAAGAGAACTTTCAACATATCCTCCTCTGTGTTGGTGGTGACCAAGTTGAGTAGACGACCATGTCTCTTGGTGAACAGAGAATTCTCATGAATCCTTGAAGCTAGCTCCTTGAGTTGTGGAGGAATTCTTACAAGGTTGACTTGGATAGTTTTCCTGCGAAGTGAATCCATAACCTACAAAACAGGAACAAAGATGAATCTCCAAAATCCTTGAAATGGTTAGTGGATGCATATGGTGCTCATGATGTCCATGATGTTATGCACAAGTATATATGTACAAGCAAATCACACAAGTTCCTAGTTCAGGCTTGCATGGGGTTTCATAGGTAAGTACCCTCTTGAAGTTTAGTTGGCTCAACCTATCCTAGAAATAGCAATCGGGTTCTAAGGAGCTCAATATCACTGGACTGTTTCCTTGTTCATTGTTTTAATTCATCCTCTTTACTGGCGACCGAAATATTCCAAGGAACCAACCCTCAATGAGTGTAGTATTAAGTATCTAGCAACTTCGGACTGCACCAAAGCCGGTCATCTCACTACATCCTAAAAGGCCAAGTTGGTCAAGTAAAGGTCCTAAAAGTCCATTAGTGCTTCATGACATCACTCAGCGGCCCCGTATTCTCTTTGATTGACTCAAAGGCTACCGTTTCCCACAAATATGCCGCACTAATATAGCTATTGCTTAGACCATGTCGGTATACCCCACACAATTTCCATAATGTATTGCTATTTACCTATGAATGTTTCCCAAATCTGGGTAGAGGATTCAAACCCAAACAATAGAACCAAGATGTAAAGCAAACAAGTCAAGCAAGATAAGCATGTAAAGGTGATCTAAACCCTAAGGTAACCCCACTTTTAAAATTAGTCCCCAGCAGAGTCGCCAGTTCTGTGATGCGGTGGGAGAACTGAGTTAAGGTTTTGCGTTTGTGTTTGCAAATGTTGCGGTTAGCAAGAGTCGCCACCGACTTTTCTTTTATCCAAAAGGAAAGGTAAAAAAGCACAGGAAAGACCTTTGAGATGTTTTCTTGAGTTCGGGGGGTAGATTATGAAAAGGGAAGGTACTAGCACCCTTTTCATCCATGGTTTTCCATGGGATCTTAGTTACTTGTTTAGATCACTTGCTTTGCTTTTGCAATTGTTTGAAATGGTGCTTTGTGTGTTTTTGAAAGTATTTTGAAAAGAGGCCTTTGTTTAGGCAATCTTTGTAATGATTCTCGTACGTAAGAATGTATACAAAGATGTTTGTCTTTTGAAAAATGTTTCAATGTTTTGAAAGTTGTTTGGAAATGTTTTGAAATGTGTGTGTGTTTGTTTGAAAATAGCAAGGATTGTTTGAAAGAGAGCAAGTAACTAAGAGCTATCTACTCCACTCAAATGTCTTTCTTGTACATTTTTATTCCTTTGACATTGTTGACCTACCATTGTTTTGGTAGACAACCCTATCTTTGGATGTTAAACGGGACGGGCGTGGGTCAATGTATGACCATGATAGCAATGGTGCCAAGTATCTTTAGCATTTTGAGGGACTAAGATCATTTGTTTAGGAAACTTTTGATAGCGTCATCGAGGGACTATGATCTTTTGTTTTGTTTTGTTTTGCCAAGATACTTTGCATGCATACCATGGCCATTTTTAAGGCAACCAAGTGGGTGAAACCCTAAGGGTGCTTGTGTGCAATGTGTTGTCATTTTACATGCATTTTTGTCTTGCATTAGGTCATTCTATTTGTTTGATCTTTGTCTTATCATACAAACCCTAATTTTACTAAACATGTATATAATGCGATAAATTGCGTAAAGTAAATCTAAGCTATTACAACAATTATTATGGGAGGGGGGATACAAGTTTTGAATTGGGGTATTTGCACAAAATAAAACCCTAAAATACTATTACAACCCAATTGAATATTTGCAATTTAAATAAATAAACAAATATTAAAAATGCAATAAAAATGTAAATATGCAAAAAAATGATTTGTATTTGTTTTATATATGAGAGAATAATATTATTTAAGTCCTAAAAATAAGAAAAATAATATTGTTATTTTTGAAAGGGGTAAAACCCTAGTTTTTGATTTAAAAGAAAAATATGTTCTATATTATTTATTTTATCTATTTATGTACAAGAAAAAATAAATAAAATTATTAATAAATATTAAAAATTAAAATATGAATGAAAAATAATAAAATAAAAACGTATGGTATTTTTAAAGGTATTTACTATTTATTTAAGAAAATAAAATTCTATTTATTCTAATAAATCAATATTTTATGCAAAAAATAAGATAAAAAATAAAATAAAATGCAAAAAATAAAGAAAATATTTTTCATGATTTTTTGATATTCAGAAGAAAAAAAATTAAAATCAATAAATATAAAAAATATGAGAAAATATAAAATATAAATAAAATAAGCAAAGGGGTGCAGATAGGAATATGGGGGGTGTGAAAAACAAAACAAGCAGGCCCAAGGCGCACCAGGCCCAGGGCACTTCATCCCTGTCCTCCAGCCTCTATACGCGTGTCTTTTTGCTTCAACCTGTAACTCTCTATCCTTTGCACAAAAATAAAAACTTGCAACATGAAAAATGTAGCTTGGAATCTCACGATTCCAATGATATAAAAAACATAATCTAACTCTCAAAGATCATGGAGAATTTTTGTAGCCCTAATTTCTGACCTAATTTTTTCATGAACTTCAAGCTTCAAATTCTCACTACTCAGTTAATATAAATGACAACTATGCATATGTACAGCTTCAGCAAGTTAAGGACTACATTTTTGCTTCACAAATCGTGACTTAAGGATGCCTAAATAAGGAGATAGAGATTTGAAAAATACCTTGTTCAGTTGAGTTTGGATATGGAAATGTGGGGACTTTGAGTGAGTCCTGAAGATCATTTGAGCTTCCTTGAAGTTCCCTTAAGTTTTTCCAATGCTTATCTGGCCTTGTAGATGCTTGAAACTCCCTGTAGAAGTCAACCTGCAACCTTCCAAAATGAAAATGGTGATGTCTGAAATAGAGCTTACCAGAACCAGGACAAGGGCTTGGATATTTTAGGTAGGATTTATGGAAGATGTTTGATGTGTTACAAAGCAAAACGCACGAGCAAATATTGAGATTGCTAGTGTTTTGCAGAAGCTGCCCTGTTTGGGCATAAAAATGTGTTTTTTGTGTTTGGGAAGGTTTTGAATGTTGTGTATTCGTGTTTCCTGCTTGAGACAAGTTTGTGAAGTTGTTTAGAATTAAGCCAAGGCTTCTCTTTATCAGATGCACAAGCTTCCTTGACTTTTGCAACTTTTCTTGCTTTTGAAGAAAGTTGAATTGACTTATGCCAAAGGCCTGTACAAGATTTCTTGCTAGCTGCATAGAGTTGGTACAAGTTTCTTGTTATCTGTGGAAAATTCCTGCATTCAAGGAACAAGTCCAAGGCTCAAGGCTGATAAAGTGGAAAAGGCTTGCTTTATCAAAATGGTATTGTGAACTTTATGCCATTTATGGATTAATCTTTTGTACAATGCTCCAAAGATCAAAATAAAGCCATTATCCATTGAGTCAGCATTCAATTATGGAGTGTAGAAGGGATTAGGACCTGTAATACAAGGTACAAGCATGCTAGGATCTGATTTGCGAGTTGGTGCATTGTAAACATGGCTTGAACAAAAGTGACAAATTGCCATTTTCTCTTCTTAGATTCTCCCTAACCATAAATGATATTGGAGATTTCTTGGACATTTTGGAAAGCTAGTAACATTCTCTACAATCCATATTTGAAATGCATTTTGAGATACCTCTTGGAACTATGTGAAAAATGTCCATGAAGTTGGGTCCAAAACCTGCCTAAATTAGGGCAAATTTTCATTAAGTTAAAAAGTTCATGGAACCCTATTCACAAATTCATAACTTGAGATCCAAGCATCTTTTGGGAAAACTTTGTGAATCAAAGTTGTATATTTCATGGAGGACTACGACTTTCATGTTGGAAGTTTTCTTTGAATCCAATTGCATCATGGTGAAAAAATTGTGTAAAGTTGGGGAAAAAATAAGAAATTTTCCATACTTAGAAATTTTCTAAGTTATGAAAAATTTTCAAATTGAAGCCCTAATTTGCAAAATTGATTTTCTTGATCAACAAGTTTCATATTTTGACATATCTTGATGAGTTATAACCCTTGGCACTTGATTTTGACCAAAAAGTCAAAGTTTGACTTTTCAGTGTACAGTTGACTTTTGATCAGTTGACTGCAAAATTCATCTGTCAATCCTATGCATTTGAGATCTTTTGAACTATGTGATTAGGTCAAGATGATGATATTGAGTCCTTAAAATCATTATTGAACCCAATTGGTCATTGACTAGGTTAAAAATCAGAAATTGCCCTTTCTCAGTCAAAACCCTAATTTTGACCATTTTGCCCTTTTGATGATTTGATCAAATTTCTTGAGGAGTTGTGATCCAAACTTGATCAAATGGTACACAGGAGTCTAAAATGTTGTTGTGGATCAAAAATTATGAAGTTTGACTGTAAATTGGCCATGGTTGACTTTTTCCCCAATACAGCTGATTTTTAGGTCAACTGTCCAATTGACTGGGCAAAAATGTGATTCAAGGCTTGAAACTTGGTATGAGCAATCTTAGGGGTCCAAGATGGTGTATGAAAGTTACATGAAGCATTTATGGTCCAAAAATCCTTGTTCAAACTCAAACCCTAATTTCAGGTCATCAGTGCAAGATGAGGTCTTGAGCTGAGCAAACCCTAATCCTGTCTGGAGTCCAAGAAGTCTTGTGAGGAAAAATCTTGATAAATGAGGGGGCAAAATTTGGGGTACAACAAACAGCCAACCAATAAGTTAAAGAAAGGGCCAGATAAAGTTCCCATAAACATGTCAATATGCTCCCTATCAGTCAAAGGTGGTTGAACCCTACTGGCAAGGTCTCTCCACTTTTGTGCATATTCTTTAAATACTTCATTATTCCCCATTGTCATATCTTGCAACTGAACTCTTGTCGGTGCCAAGTCGGTATTATACTGGTATTGGTGGTATAAAGCGATAGTTAAGTCCTCCCATGTATTGATAAGGGAACCATCCAACTGGTAGAACTACTCTAGTTATGTTCCGGCCAAGCTCTCTTGAAAAAAGTGAACCCAGAGTTTCTTATCAGTGGTGTGCAGCTATATCTTGCGCACATAAGATTCCAGGTGAAGTTTTGGACAGGAAACTCCGTCGTACTTTGCAAAGGTTGGTATCTTGAATTTATGGGGAATGACAACCCCAGTGATTAAGCCCAAATCATCAAAATCCAAATTGGGGACGGCTTGGATCTCAACGGCCTTCAATCTGTCTTCTAGCTGCTTATACTTGACATAAGCGGGTGGATACTGCTTGTCAAAATAATCATCATCATCAGATGCTTGATTATTAATGCACCAAGCCTGGGTACTCATAGCTTCTCCAATCTGATTCCCGTCTTCCTCAGATGAGTCTTCCACTACCGGGATCTGACGGACTGACTCTTTGAACTTTCTACCCATGTTGACCAGGGCTTTCTTCTTGGATTTCTTCTTAGCTGCCAGCAATGCCATCATATCTTGTTACCCCATTGGCTAGGGCCAATAGAGTCTCCTGGAACTGAGAGTTTTGTGCCTGAAGGTCCTTCACAGTTTTCTCTAGATCCATCTTGCTGAAATAAACAACAGAAAGATAAGGAAACTTGTTGTGTGAAAACCTATTATGTTATGATGCATGGAAGATGTGTATGCAAATGATTTCAAGGATTTATGAAATTTAAATTTGTATAGACAAAGCATGAACAAACATCAAATTTCATTAATTAGTTCAAAATGAGTACATCATGCCTCTTGGGCTTACAAAATAAATCTCTAAGATAAAAAGACCGAACGCATCCTCTTCGGCGCAATGTAGACGTTCATGCTTTGCTCTTCATGTAGCTTCTTTGTAAGCTCAAAGAACCTTTTCTCACTAGCATAAAATTGAGCTTCGAAGGTATCTCATTCTTCCTTCAGCTGAATCTAACCCTTTTACAAGTATTCAAGAGAAGTAGGCATGTCGGGATGGAAGACAGTGTACGGGACATCTCCTTCAACCACAGGTTCCATGATAACTGGTAAGATGGAGGGATAAGGCATCACAAGTTTCTGAGCACGAGATCGTACCCGCCTAAGGTAAGGCTCAAGGGGAATGGAATTCTTGTGTCCCAGCGTCTTACTATCCACTTTTCTTACCATCCCCCAAGCTCATATAAACCTCTGACGGCAACCTTGATCGTCGCTCTCGTAGTCGAATACCACTCCTTGGATGAGCATCTCATAAGGACCATCCCTCCGGGAATAACCAAATTGTCGTAAGGATAAACAAGGGTTGTAAGTGATACCTCCCCTAATGCCAAGCAAAGGTACATTAGAGAATTCCCCACAATGGTCGATGATAGTAACATTCTCCAAGGATCAAGAACACCAATGAATATTTGAATGTCTGAGCATCATCAACCTATGGGACCACCTCAAACCTTGCTCGTTCTTCAATACAGACCAGGGAAGATGCGAAATAAACCATCTTGACAAGAGAGGAGTACAATACATTAGAATCCCTCTCTTCCTCATAGTGCGAGAGTGGAAAGAGTGTAGGATATCTCCCAATAAAGTAGGCACCGGATTGCGAGACATGAAGATTTTGACAGCATTTACATCTATAAGTTGGTCAAGGTTTAGAAACAAAACCATCCCATAGATGAGAATGGCCAAGATTTCTTCAAAAGCTTGTAAGTCCAAAGAGTTCCAACAATCTTGAGCTTTCTCAAACAAGAACTTAACTAAGAATCCTTTGACACGACTCCTTATTTCCCAATTATTTGTGACATCATATTGTTGCAAGTGTAGTGCTCGGGAAATCTCTTCAGTTTTTGGACCTCTTTCTGTACCGTTGAAGGGTAGTTGATTGAGAATGGGAATCCTCAAGAGTTGGTAGAATTCATCCATAGTAGGTACAAGCGGATAATCTGGAAAAGTGAAGAAATGGTGTAGAGGATCAAAGAACTGGAAAAGCACCTTCTCATATTCTCATCAGTGCTTGAGGTAACCAAGTTTAGGAGGCGACCATGTCTTTCGGTGAATGAAGAGTTCTCAGGGACCCTTGATGCTAACTCTTTGAGTTGAGAAGGAATTCTTACGAGATTGACTTGGATAGTATTCCTGCGGATAGAAGCCATGTCTTAGAAAACAGAACAAAGATAAATCCTAATAATCCTTGAAATGGTTAGTGAGAATAAGTATGATGTTATGATGTTTATGATGTTATGTATAAATAAACATATACAAACAATACAAACAAGTACTTAGGTTTAGGCTTGCATGGAGTCTTATAGGTAAGTACCCTCTTGAAGTTTAGTTGGCTCAAAACCTGTCCTAGAAATAGTAATCGGGTTCTAAGGGATCTCAAAATCATCGATCTTTCTTGTCGGGCATGGTTTCAGAGCAAGCCTTTTTCACGGAGACCGAAATATCCCGAGAAGTCCGATCTCAATGAGCGTAGTATCGAGTATCAACCAACTTCAAACTGCACCAAAGCCGACTATCTCACTACTTCATAATGGCCAAGTTAGTCAAGTAAAGGTTCTAAAGTCAGTTAGTGCTTCATGACACCACATAGCGGCCCCGTATTCTCCTTGACTATTCAAGGGCTACTGGTACCCACTAATGTGTCACACTAACGTAGCTATTGCTTAGACCATATCGGTATACGCCACACAGTTTCCATAATGTATTGCTACTTACCTATAAGGTATCCCAAATCCGAGTAGAGGATTAGAACAAGCCCAAACAAGGAACCAAAATGCAAAGCAATCAAGTCAAACAATGAAAGCAAATAAAGGTGATCTAGCCCTAAGGTAACCCCACTTTTAAGTTTTTCCCCAGCAGAGTCTACAGTTTTGTGATACGGTGAGAGAACTAACTTGGAATATTGTGCGTTTGATCGCAAATATTCCGGTTAGCAAGAGTCGCCACCGAATTTTCTTTTATCCAAAAGGAAAGGCTGAAAAGAACAAGAAAGGCCTTTGAGATTATTTCTTGAGTTCGGGGGGTAGATTATGAAAAGGGAAGGTGTTAGCACCCTTTTCATCCATAATTATCTATGGGCTCTCAGTTGCTTGCTAGATCACTTGCTTTTATTTGAAAATGTGCTTTGTGGTGATTTTTGAAAGTATTTTGAAAATGCGCCTTCGTTTAGGCAAACATTGTAATAGTTCTCGTTCGTAAGAACGTATACAAAGTGTTGGACTTTTGAAAATATTTTAAGTTTTAAAAGTTTATTTTTGAAAGTGTTTGGTGTTTGTTTTGAAAATAAGCAAGGATGTTTGATTTGAAAGTGATCAAGCAACTAGGAACAATCTACCTACTCAAAAGTCTTTGTTCATTTCTTCTTTTCCTTTGATATTGCTATCTTACCATTGATTGGTATGAAGCCTTATCTTTGGATGTAAAGGGACGGGCATGGGTCATTATATAGTCATGATAGTAATATTGTGAGATATCTTAGCATTTCTCTTTGAGGGACTAAGATTATTTTGAAAGGCAACATTTGTAGCGTCATCGAGGGACTATGATCTTGTATTTTTGATTGTTTTTGCTAAGACATCTCACATGCATAACATGACCATTTTTGTAAGGCAACAAAATGGAATTACCCTAAGGGTACAAGTGTTCAAGTGTGTTTGATTTACATGTATTGTTTATCTTGAATTAGGGTTTGCTACTTGTTGATTTTAGTCTTGCCATACAAACCCTAATTACTAACATTTATATGAAAGCGATAAATTACGGAAAGTAAAATTACTACGTTATTACATCAATAGGGGAGGGGGTATATAAATTTACAAATGGGGATTGCAAGAAAGTTAAAGCTAATTATCTATTACAACCATATTGAATAATATACAAGAATTGAATAAATATGCAAGAAGATGAATGGAAAGGAAATGATTTTTGTTTGGTTTTTGTTAAGGGTTTAGTTTTGACCTTAATCCTAAAAAAAGGAAAAAAAATAATTAATTAAAGATAAATAAAATTAAACCTAAATTAATTAAGAAAATAAAATGAATTTGAAGCATTTTTAGGGTTTTTTATGAAAAGGTTTTAAATATAATCAAAATAGTATGGTAATTAATTAATTAAAAGAAACTTAAGTTTTAAATTAATTTTAAATAAAAAATAAAATTAATTAAACCTAACTCTAATTATTAATTTATTAAAAAAAATTAATTCATTAAGAAAATGTTTTTTTGTCTTTTTGTCTTTATAAAGAAAATAAAATAAAAAAGAATTTTTTAAATATGTAAATAAACAAATAAAATATTTTTGAATTTTTTATTAATAAAAAAAAAATAATAATAATAATAATAATAATAAAATAATAAAGAAAAAAAATAAGAAAGAGAAAATAAAATGAAAAGTTTGGGCCAGGTGTGTGAAAGCAGGCAGGGGGGTTAGAAGTCAGCAAAAATGACAAAGCCCAATGGTGGAGGCCCAACGTTGGTTGTTTGTAACAAAAAGGAAGGAAAGTGTTGAGAAATTGAATAAAAGGTAGCGCAGGGACTTGAACCTCTGACCCTTACCATACACGCGCGCTACCTTTGCCACTGGGGTGGCTGTACATCCGTTAACATAATTGAAATGATAAATATATCACATAAGTCATGTCCTGAAAATGGCTTCATGTTCAACCTCCAACCATGGTTCCTATAACTTGCTCATTTCTCAACAAAAATGAAAGATGCAAACATGAAAGTTGCTCCATTTTTCCATACGAATCCAACCATATAAATATCATAAGCTATAAATCAAAGATGAATGAGAATTTATAAAAGCACCAAATTCTGACCTAACTTTTTTCAGAGATTCAAGCCTAGAATTCTCTAAGCTCAATCAATATAAATGAAATCTATGGACATGTACAGTTTCAGGGCAATGATGTCTACATTTTATCTTCACAAATGCAAGCCTAATAATGCCTAAATGAAAAGATAGAAGTTAAGGAATGATACCTCAAAACTGGAAATCGTGAAATGCAAATAAGCTTGATTCAAGGTGCTACAATGATCAGGTTAACTTCCTCAAGTTTCCAGGAAGCTAATGCAATGATTAGCTTGAGCAATGGATGGTTGGAATGGCTTGGAGAAGTCAACTTGCAGTGCTCTATTTTTCATTATGGAGGTTGATGAAAATGGTGTTACAATCGTGTAACAAGGTGTGGGATTGTTTGTAGATGATGTTTAGGAACTTTTGGAAGTGAAAATCCAAGAAACGCACAACTGGATTCTGAGTTTGGAGTTTTTGTTCAGAATATGCAACAATGGAGGTTTGTTATGCAGTTCTGAGTTTGGGAGAGTTTGAGGGCTTGTGCATTCCTTATTTAGCTTGCAAATAATGCATGTATTTATAGGCAAGAGGTTTCAAGTGTTACAACAACTCCGAATTTGAATCCTCAAGTTGTGGAAACTTTGCTTGCTTTTGAAGTAAACATGAAAAACATCTTCCCAAGACTTGTACCATGATATCTAGAGTTGTTAAGCACTTTTATCACATTGCTTTTGACTTTGTAGAAGGAGTATGATCAGAGGGAACAAGTGAGAAGCTCAAGAATTGACTTTGTACATAAAAGCCACTTTTCCAAAATGGCAATGTTGCCTTTCTTCCTAAAATGGTATTAAGCATGGGCAATGCATTGAATGCTTAGATTAAAGATTCTAGAAGCTATGTAAAAAATTATTTATGGAGTGACAAACAAGTTTGAGGTCTGCAAAGCAAATATTATGCAGCCTAGCATGGATTTGGTTCATGTTCATCCTAAAAATTTGCCTTGTAAAACAAGAATGAAACCCTAACTTCTTGCCTTCGATTATCCTTGCTCAAGTATGATCTCAATGAGTTCTTTGACATTTTGGAAAGATTGTATCATCCTATAAAAACTTCATTTTGTAAATTTTTTAAAATTCAATTTGGAACTAGGTGAAAATTTGCCATGAAGTTAGGTCAAAATCCTGCCTAAACTAGTGCAAAATTTCACTAAGTTTTCAAGTTTCATGAACATGTCTTCACAAAATCATAACTTAAAATCCAATAATTTCTAGGAAAAGTTCTGCTATACAATGTTTTATATCTCATTTAGATCTACAACTTTCATGTTGAAAGTTTCCTTTGAATCACCTTGCATCATGGTGTAAATTTAGCATAAAGTTATAAAAAAAAACATGAATTTCCAACACTTAGAAAAAATTCTAAGTTTAGAAATTTTGACTTTTCAAAATGAAATCTTGACTTTTTGATTTCTTGATGTACAAGTTTCACATTTTGACATGTCTTGATGAATTGTAATCTTTGAAACTTGATTTTGACCAAAAAGTCAAAGTTTGACTTTTTAGTGTACAGTTGACTTTTCATCAGTTGACTGTAATTCAACTATCAATCAATTGATCTTGAGACATGTTTTGAGTCATGCCATTAGGTAAAAATGAAGCATTTGAATCCTTGAGATCATGCCTTGAATCAATAAATCATTTTCTAGGTCAAAAATCAAAGATTGCACCATCCCAGTCAAAACCCTAATTTTGACCATTTTGCCCTTTTGATGATCTGATAAAATTTCTTGATGAATTGTGATCCAAACTTGATCAAATGACATATATGGGTTCATAATATTGAGATGCACCAAAAATTATGAAGTTTGATTGTAAATTGACCACAACTGACTTTTTCCCCAATACAACTGATTTTAGGTGAACGGGTCAATTGATTGAGAAAAAATGTGATCCAAGACTTGAAACTTGACACCAAGACTTGAAACTTGACATGTGAAATATTGAGGGTCCAAAATGATCCATGAAATTCATATGGGGCATTAAAATTCCATTTGTCCTTGTGCAAACTCAAACCCTAATTTGAGTCATCAGTGCTTAAGGAGGTGTCTTGAGCTGATCAAATCTTATGTAGTCTTGAATCAAAGGAGATCTTGTGAGAGATTACTTGAGAAATGAGAGAGAAACTTTTGGGGTACAACATTTAGGAAAAAGAACCAACACATAGATTAGAAGAGCCAAGATCTTCTCAAAAGCTTGAAAGTTCATGACATCCAAAAACAAACGAGCCTTCTCCATCAGGAATTTAGCCAAAAAGCCTTTGACCCCACTTCTTGTCTCCCAATTAGCTATAATGTCAAAACTCTTCAAATGTAAGGCCATGGAAATAACTTCAGGTCTTGAAGCTTCCTCTAAACCGGTGAAGGGTATTTCATCAAGACCAGATACTCCTAGTAGTTGAGATAATTCTTCCATTATAGGGACCAATTGATAATCGAGAAAGGTGAAATAATGATGTACAAGGTAAACGAACTGAAAGAGAACCCTCATCATGTCTTCTTCAAAGCTTGAGGTAACCAGATTGAGAAGTCGACCATATCTTTTGGTGAATGGAGAATTTTCAAGAACCCTTGATGCTAACTTTTTGAGTTGAAGAGGCACCCTTACGAAGTTGATTAGGGTGGTATTTCTGTGAGCGGAAGCCATATCCTAAAAAACAAAACAAAGATAAATCCCTAGGTCCTTGAAATGGTTTGTGAAAATGCTATGACATGGTTAGTGAAAATGATGTTATGCTTTGATCAAATAATCATACACAAACAAAGCACACAAGGTCTTAGGTTTAGGCTTGCATGGAGTTTATAGGTAAGTACCCTCTTGAAGTTTTAGTTGGTTTAACTTGTCTTAAAAGAAGTAACCGAGTTCTAGGAGCCTCAAAATCACTGATCTTTCTTCATCGGACATTTTTTAGCTCAAGCATCCAAATTGCGGCCAAAATATCCCAAAAGTCAGATCTCAATGAGTGTAGTATCGAGTATCAACAAACTTTAGTCTTGCACCCAAGCCATCTATCTCACTACTTTCTAATAGACAAGTTGTTCAACTAAGGTTCTACGGTCAATTAGTGCTTTATGACACCATACAACGGACCCATATTCTCCTTGACTGGACTCAAGGGACACCGGTACCAACAAATGTGTCACACTAACATAGACATCACTTCAACCATGTTGGTATTACGTTGAATAGTCCCCACAATCTAATAATACTTACCTAAAAATGCCCCAGATCCGGGTATAGGATCTATATAAGAAATAAACCCAAGCATAACCCACAAATGCAAAGCAAATAAGGAAAACAAATAAAGCAAATAAAGGTGATCTAGCTCTTAAGGTAACCCCACTTTTAGTTAAACTTCCCCAGCAGAGTCTCCAGTTCTGTAATACGGTGGGAGAACTGACTTAGGTGTTTTACGTTTTATCACAAAAGTTGCAGATAGCAAGAGTCGCCATCGGCTTTTCTTTTAATCAATAAGGGAAAGGGTGAAAAGAACAGGAAAGACCTTTTGAGAATTTTCTTGAGTTTTGGGGGTAGGTTATGAAAAGGGAAGATGTTAGCACCCTTTTCATCCATAGTTATCTACGAGCTCTTAATTGCTAGCTCACTTTAAAATGCTTTGTGTTTTGTGTAAGTTAAAAAATGTTTTGAAGATGTTTTGAAAGTGGTGATTTTGTAATGATTCTCGTATAGTTGAGAATGTATACAAAATGTTTTTTTTTGGAAATACTTTGAAAACACCTTAGTATGGAAAACTTTGTAATGATTCTCGTATTGTTGAGAATGTATACAAAATGGTTGTTTTTAAAATATTTGTTTGGAAAGAGAGTGTTTGAAAAGATGTTTGTTTTTGAAAGTGGGAGATGTGGAAATGGTTTTAGTTTGTGAGCAACCAATTAAGAGTAATGTACCTACTTAACAAGTCTTCGTTCTTTTCCTTCTCTTTTAGATAGTACTATCTTACCATTGGTTGTTAAGGAGCCATATCATTGGATGTGAGGGATAGGCGTGGGTCATCATACAATCATCGAAGGAAACTTGTAAGATGTTTTAGCAATTTTTCGTAAGGGACTAAGATCGTTTACCGAAGGCAACATTGAAGGTTCATCGAGGGACTATGATCTTTTAAATGAGGGTCTTTGTTAAAACATCTCACGTTCGAGGGATGTGACTATTTTTATTCAAAGCAACAGAGTGTGGGTTACCATAGAGGTGCATGTGTGCAAAGTGTATTGATTTCAAGTATTTTATCTTTGAATTAGGGTTTTCCTATGTTTGGTTTTAAGTCTTGTCATGCAAACCCTAATTACTATCACTAATAAGAAATGCGATAAATTGCGGGATTTAAATATCCTACGCTATTACAATGCTTTGGGAATGGGGGGTACAATTTTGTAAGTGAGGGAGGAAAGCAATAAAACCTAATTATCTATTACAAACCATTGAACATGAATTATGATAGAATGTACAAAACGTAAAGAAGAAGAAGGAAATTATTTTTAGGGTTTTTGATAAAGAAAAAGGTTTGATAGTTAACCTAATTTAAACTAATTAATTAATTAGAACAAAAACCGACAATCTATGTTAATTAACTTAATCAATTTAAAAGGAAAATTAAATGACAAAACCTAAGTCTAATTTTAATTGTTTAGAATATAAATTTTAAAGGTTTTATTTGTTTGAAAAAGTGAAGTAAATAAAATAAAATAAAATTAATTGAATTAAAATATTTTAAATCTAATTATTCCAGAAAAATATATATTTTTTATTTTTGATTAAATAAATAATGAATAAATAAATAGAAATAAAGAAAATATGAATAATATAAAAAAATATTGAGCCTGGGTGTTAAAAAGTAAAAGAGGTGTGCAAAAGTAATTTTAGGCAGGCCCAACATAAGCCTTTTTTTGAAATCAGAAAAAAAGAAAAAATGTCTGTAATAAAAAATGTATTGGGCCCGTGCAGCATATAAGCAAAAGGGGGGGGGGTGTATGCAAGAAAATCAGTCAAGTCCTAGAACAACAAGTCTAGCGTCTGTTGATCATGTGCGAATGCATTCTAAGAGTGTATCATAGGTATGCGTCTTGGTGCATTGGATTTGATGGCTTGGCTGATTTGATGGTGTCAATGGGAAGCTCATGGTGGACGCGAATGGCTTGTATGCACTGAATCTGCAATAACAAAATAAGTGAAAAACAAAAGGGTACCACTGGGGCTCAAACTCAGGTCCCTATGGATAAATGACTTAGCGCGCGCTTCTCTACCACTAGGGTGGCTATTACATCTGGTGGTAGAACAAGTTTCAATAAATTTAAAATAAAACCATTCCTGATTATAACTTCATCTTCTTCCTTGCGCCAGCATCTTCAACATCATTTTTGAATTTTCGATCTTGCTCATTTCTCAATCATTTTCAAAAATGTAAACATGAAAGTTGTTCCATTTTCAACACGAATTCAACCATATAAATTTCATAAACTATAAATCAAAGATGAATGAGACTTTTTCTGGTACCAAATAAAAACTTAACTTTTTCAGAAAGTTCAACTTCAAAAGTCACATCACCCAGGAAAACTAAAGGCATGGTTAGCTTCAGGGCAATGATGTCCACATTTTTTATTCACAAAGTAACCATTAATGATGCTTGTATAAGGAGTTCAAAGTTGAGAAAACTTACCTCAAAACTAGAAGTCATGTTTGGATTTTAAACACTCCTGAAGATGTTGTGCTGATCTGGATAGCTTCGCTGAACTCCTAGGAAGCTAATGCAACTCTTACTTTGTGATGGAAGTGCCTGAATCTTCCTGGAGAAGTCAAGTTGCAGGTTTGAGTTTTTGGAAATGGAGGATGGTGCAAATGGTGTTACAGTTGTGAAACAAGGATGGGGATGAGTTCTAAAGGAGCTATGGATGCTTTTTGATTAATTTAGAGTAAAAATGCACGAGTGGATTGTGAGTTTGAAGTTTTTGGCCAGAAATTGCAACAACGGAGGTTTTGTGTACAGTTCTGAGTTTCAGGGAGTTTGTGAGTGTTTCAAGGCTTGTGAATTCGTGTTATGGCTTGAAAATGGCTTCTCTATTTATAGAAGAAAAGGTTTTGAAGGCTCTAGTGATTAGAAATCAAAGATCACATGTTATGGTTATGTGACTTGATTTTGAAGCAATCTTGAAAATCATGGTTTTAATGCATAGTACAGGGGCTTTATAGGGTGGTTAGAGGCTTTAGATATGTTACTTCTGAGCATACATGTAGTGTGTGCAGAAGGAGCAAGTGAGAGGCTCAAGAAGTTAACATTATGATTAAAGTTGACTTTTCTAAAATGAGAGTGTGAACTTTTTCCATTAATGGAAAAATCACTTGGATAATGACTCAAATGCTTGGACAATGGCTTAATAAGTTGTGTAAACATTTAATTATTGAGTGATTTTCAAGTTTGAAGGCCTGCAAAGCAAGATTATGCAGCATGCTTGAAGATTGGATCATAAGGTTCATCACAAAATGACCTAAAATTCAAGTTTGTGATGCCATCTTCTTCTCTTCGAAACATCTAGCTCAACCATGATCTCTTCAAGTTATTGGACATTTTGGAAAGCTTGAAAAATTGTAAAAAAACCTTCATGTTTACCACTTTGGCTAAATCAAATTGGAACTAGGTGAAAAATTGCCCAAAAGTTGGGACAAAAATCTGACTAAACTTGCTAAAATTTTCACTAAGTGTTTTGTAAAAATGTCATGACTTCATGAGATTATATCTTCAAATCTAAGCATTTTTTGGAAATCAACCCTAAGGGACAAAGTTGTAGAATTCATCAAGATCTACAACTTTAATGTTGAAAGTTTTCCTTGAATCATCTTGCATCTTGGTGAAAAATTGTCATGAAGTAGTGAAATTATCAAGGTCAAAAACACTTAGAATTTTTCTAAAGTATTGAAAATCTTGACTTTTTTTTACTTTTATATATTCGTGATGATAAAGTTTGATATTTTGAATGTCTTGATGGATTTGGATCTTTGAAATTCAATGTTGACCAAAAAGTCAAAGTTTGACCTTTTGTGTATCAGTTGACTTTTCATTAGTTGATCAGATTTCAACTATCAATCCATTGATCTTGAGAAATAATTTGATCCATGAAATTAGGTGAAGATATTGTGTTTGATTCCTTGAGATCATGCTTCAATCCATTAGGTCATGTACTAGGTTAAAAGTCACTGATCAATCATTCTCAATCAAAACCCTAATTTTGACAATTTTGCCCCTTTGATGATTTGAATGCTTTTCTTGAGGAATTGTGATCAGCCCTTGATCAATTGATGAATATGACCTCAAAATATTTATGTTGGCAAAAAATCATGATGTTTGACTGTATATTGTCCATAATTGATTTTTTACCCAATACAATTGATTTTTAGTCATCTGATCAATTGGCTGAGAAAATTTGTGATGCAAGACTTGAAACTTGGTATGAGTAATTTTGGAGACCTATAATGAACCATGAAAGTCATTTTAAGAATCAAAAGTCCAATTGTCCTTGAGAAAACCAAAACCCTAATTTGTGGACTCAATGCTTAGGAGGTGAACTTGTCTAATCAAACTCTTGAGAACCTTTGAGCATTTGAGATCTTTAGTGAGAAATGTCTTGAGAAAATAGAGGGAAAATTTTGGGGTACAACACGTTGGATCCGAATATTTTAAGATCTGAAGGTCAAAACATTATGTATATCATGTGCGCTGTAAACTCGCTTGCACCGGATCTGTAATGAAATCAAAACAAATGAAAAAGTCCCATGCCTGGCTCGAACCTGCGACCAAGCATAGATAGACCTTAATGACACACACGCTGCCACTTGGGTGGCTATACATCCGGTATATGAAACAAGCAAAAACAAATATAAAACAAAGCAAACGTTTATGGAAGATCAGCAAAACACGCGCACTCGAGTGGACCCTCAATTATTTGAAGGAACCAATTGTGACACTCCGTTGTGCCACACAGTTTCTCAGGCGAGTCAAACCACCCCTCACGGTGGTCAAATCTTTCTTCTCTGGTGGGACGAATTATGAAAACATACAAAAACGTGAAATCAAAACACGAAAGGTACCCTACTCCCTTTAAAATTTCCCCCTGAATCCGAATCTGGGGTCTATTTGGGCTAAAAGTTCTTGTAACATAAAATCCAAAGCTTAGGAAGCTCCATGCCATAACCATGGCATAATGTCATTTATGTATTTATTCTTGCATGTAAGACGTTAGAAAATTTATAAAAATATATGAATGAAACGGGCATGTTTATAAGAGTTTAAAACGTGATAAACCTTGAGAACCAAAGCTTAACCACTTACCAATCGGATTAATGTAAGGGCAACTTCTAGGGTTGATTCACGAAGGATAGTGGTTGGTTCTGACTCCTGGAAACTTCAGGAGGACAATGGAAGGCTTGGATCGGCTTAAAGAATGCTGGAGATGCGAGATATAATTTTCACAACTTCTTTGAATTTTGGAATTTTTTTGGAGGACCTTTGTGCAATAATTTTCGTGTCCATTTGATTTGTTCTTGCTTGAATTATATAGATTAATTATTTGAGCTAGCATATATGGTATGGAATCGAGCCATGATGGCTCTAAATAAACAAGATAAAACATGTTTAAAACCTTCCATATTTGCATGATTCCTTGCCATATTGAGCTTGCACGAGTTTGGCATGTCTTGACAGGCCACCATGGGCTGCATTGGGCCTTTACATGTTTGAAATTACAATCCCAACTCCTTACAAATTTATCTTATATTTTATTTTGATTTTATTTGCTTTTAAATGAATAAAAATTAATATAAAAGAAATGAAAATCATAAAAAATATATGAATTAATTTAGAGGTTCTCTAACATCTTATGAACATGTTTTAACATTAAAAGTTAATCCCACTAGTTTAAAATCTCAAGTTTGCTCATTTTGTATTTCATAAATTCCTTCAAAATTTCCCAACTTGTGTAACTCATAACTTGCTCGATGTTCATCTTTTGAAGGTGATCTTATACTTTTTGAAAAGCTCAAGATGTACTCTACACTTTCTATTTTTATCATTTTTTCATTTGGAGATATTATCTTGATGTAAGTTTCCTTGACAAAAAATGTCTTTTGTTGACTTTTGAAAATGACCTATAATGTATTAGCTCATATCCTTCAAATGGTGCATTTTTTGGACTTGAGCATAGAAGAAAAGTTGTAGAGAACTAAATTTACTTCAAAATGGGTTTTGTTTGGGGAAAATTTTATGAAGTATATGAAAGTTATGCCTAGTCAAGGTTCAGTTGACTTCTCCTAAGGAAACCCTAATTTGGCAATTTTGGACTTTTGATGTTTTGAGAGCTTTCCTTGAGGAATCATGATCAAATGAAGAATATCACTTCAAAATGATGATGTTGACAAAAAATCTTGAAGTTTGACTGTATGTTGACCATAGTTGACTTTTTAACCAATATAGTTGATTTTCAATCATCTGAGCCATTGATTAAGAAAACTTGTGATGTAGGACTTGAAACTTGACATGAACCTTATTGAGGACCTATGAAGAACAATGGTAGCCACTTTTCAACCAAAACTTATTTAAGGAACTCAAAACCCTAGTTGTAGACCCCTTGCTTAGGAGGAGGTTTGACTGGTCAACCCTTGAGTATGTTGAGTATTTGAGAACTTTTGAAAGCATGTCTTGAGAAAAACGGGAGGGTAAATTTTGGAGTACAACACCCATGATACAAGCTTCACACTCTTCCATGTTATTGGTACAATCAAATATCAATCTTGCAGTAAAAGGGATATGTGACCCATGAGGAGTGATAATCACGACACCAATTCCTTTCCCATAAGCATTTACAGCTCCATCAAACACCATACCCACCGGGATTCAAGATTAGGACGTTCCCCAGGAAAAGGTTCATCATAATCTTTTACTTTCAAAAACATCACATCCTCATCAGGGAAATCATATATAGAAGACTGATAATAATCAACTGGTTGGTGAGCAAGATAGTCTGCAACACACTGCTTTTTATAGCTTTCTGAGTACGGTATTCAATATCATATTCAGACAACAACATCTTCCAACAGGAAATTTTTCTAGTAAGAGCAGGCTTTTCTAAAATATACTTAATCGGATCCATTTTGGAAATCAACCAAGTAGTATGATTTAAAATATATTGCCGCAACCGTTTTGCTGCCCAGGCCAAAGCACAACATGTTTTTTCCAGCATAGAATACTATGACTCACAGTTAGTAAACTTCTTGCCGAGATGATAAATGGCGTATCCTTTTCTTCGTGTTTCATCTTGTTGTCCCAAAATATAGCCCATAGAATTATCTAAAACCGTCAGATACATAATTAATGGTATTCCTTCAACAGGAGGGAGCAAGATAGTAGGTTCAAGAAAATACTCTTTAATTCTTTCAAATGCCTTTTGGAAATCATCTGTCCACACACAACCATGATCTTTCTTTAACAACTTGAAGATAGGTTCACACATTGAAGTCATATGGGAAATAAATCTGGAAATGCTATTCAAACGCCCAAGGAAACCTCTAACTTGCTTTTCCGTTCTTGGTGCAAGAATTTCTTGAATTTCCTTTACTTTATCAGGGTCAACTTCAATTCCTTTCTGGATGGCAGTAAAACCTAACAATTTTCCTGATTGGACACCAAAGGTGCATTTATTTGGATTCAAGTGGAGACAATACTTCCTCAAATGCTGAAACAATTTCAACAAATCTTTTATATGCCCTTCTTCAGTCTGGGATTTGGCAATCATATCATCAACATATACTTCGATTTCCTTATGAATCAGATCATGGAATAGGTTTGTCATAGCCCTCTGGTAAGTTGCACCAATGTTCTTTAACCCGAAGGGCATCACTCTATAATAGAATGTTCCCTAGGGTGTGAAAAATGTTTTTTCCATGTCCCCAGGAGCCATTCTGGTTTGATTGTATTCAGAAAATTCGTCCATGAACGAGAATACTTTGAATTTTGCTGTACTGTCAACCAACATATCAATATGTGGCAACGGAAAGTCATATTTTAGACTAGCTTTGTTTAGATCTCTATAATCTACGCACATGCGAACTTTTCTGTCTTTCTTTGGTACTGGGACAATATAGGAAATCCACTAAGGGTATACTGATGTCACAAGAAAACTGGCATTAATTTGCTTTAAAACCTCTTCTTTAATTTTCACTGCCATATCAGGGTGAGTTCTTCGCATCTTCTGCTTGATTAGCGGGCATTCTGGCTTTAGCCGCAAATGATGTTCCACAATATCAATATCCAATCCAGGCATGTCTTGATAAGACCAAGCAAAGATATCCACATACTCTTTCAACAATTCAATCAATAATTCTTTTGGATCTTCCTCTGAACCCAAATTGATCATCTCCAACGACTCTTTATACGGCTGAATGGTACTTTCCTCTCAAGCAACCGTGAAACCTCTTCAGGGATTTCACATATTCTTCTTCTTCGGCCACATACGCAGGATATTCAAAGTCAGGAGATGATGCAGGGTCATTGTACTCAACTGGTTTTTTAATTAATCTACACATATGATTTATGATTAATTTTAGAACCTGACACATATTGCAAGTGATTATGCAGATTTATTTATAGTTATTATTTATTTTAAAAGGATTTTTCTTATTACCATTTTCTAAGAAAAAAACAGAGAAAAAAGACACAATTTGAGAATCAAAGACAACTTTTATTAATGATTTTAAAGATCAAAACAACAAATATGCCAATACAATATCAATACTTTCACCTTGGGAAGAGTGAAAGATTTTTGAAAAGATTACCAAAAACAAATTACTTTGAAATATGAATGCACGAAGGAATATCAATAGTGATCCAATTTTGGACTCTGACTCCATACGTCACGTATTTCGACATCTCTTGCTCTGATTCACCCTTCAGACTAGCATTGACCATAGGAATAGTTAGGTGAAGGTAACCTCCATTGTGAAAGATGTCATGATACTTTACCAAAGCAGACTTCGGCTTCACAATCTCACCATTATTATTCTTCATGGAGAAACCCAAACCAGCTCCATTCTTATTCACAGGTGGATCAATAATCTATCCCCACGCCTTGCTACGGCCATTATGCACTACGTGTTGATCATCCTTAAACGAAGCTATAGAATTCTCATTTTTCCTTACATTATTAATAGATAAAGCTTGGAACTAAGTTCCAATAGCAACTTCATCAGCTTCCATAACACTGAAATAAGACAAATGAGATATTAATAAAGCATTCTCTCCATTCACGATGACCACCTTTCCTTCACGAACTAATTTCAACTTCTGGTGCAAAGTTGAAGTAACAGCTCTTGCCTCGTGGATCTGTGATCGTCCCAATAAACATCTGTAGGCGGGAACTATATCCATAACCTGGAAAGTAATCTTAAATAAATGTGGGCCTATGTTAATAGGAAAATCTACTTCTCCGATGACAAACTCCTAGAACCATCAAAAGCTTTCACAATTATGCCACTCAGGCACATGGGAGTTCCTTGGTACGTAAGTTTCATGAGTGTACTCCTTGGTATAACATTTAAAGCATAACCATTGTCAATTAGCACGTTGGAAAACGAGTCATTCTTACAATTCATAGAGGTATAGAGAGCCATGTTATGGTTCCTTCCTTCATCGGGCAATTCATCATCAAAGAAACTCAGGTTATTACAATATGTAATATTCCCCACAACACTGCTGAATTGGTCTAGAGACATATCACTTTCTACAAAAGCTTGATCCAATACTTTCATCAAAGATTCCTTATAGGCAGCAGAGTTCATTAGCAATGCTAGAATGGATATCTTAGATGGAGTTTGCAACAATTGATCTACAATCTTGTAGTTACTCATCTTGATAATCTTCAACAAGTCGTCCACATATTTTTCCACAGCAGTGCCTCTATATTCTCCCACTGTTTTCTTTGGTTCATTACTTTCAACAACCCTTTTATCAGAATTAACAATCCCTCGAATGACAGGTGTGAAAACACAGCCTCTACAGGTCACTCGGCTGGCTTCAGCAATATTCTTGACATCAGACAAAGGTTGGATTGGAATTTCCACACCATCCTCCAATATTGACGCATTGTATTTATATGGCACGACTTTGTCTAATTCATATGGTACAGGACCCGACACCGTCTTTTATTTTCTCCAAATGGAAAGGACAAAAGCACAGAAAAATTCCTTATAGAGATTGCTCTCGGTTCGGGAGGTAGATTATAGAAAGGGAAGGTGTTAGCACCCTTTCTATCCATGGTTATCCATGGGCTCTTAGATACTTGCTCACTTGTGTTTTCAAAAATGGTTTGTTTGCTTTTCAACTGTGGGTTTTAAAAAAGTTCTTTGAAAATTTCAGTTCGACTCTTGTATCGGTCCTCAAGAGTGTTTGAAAAATTGCTTTCGAAAGCTTTTTGAAAAGGTGTCGGTGTGAAAAGTATTCTTGATTTGTTTTGAAATTTAGAGCAAGTATCTAGAGTCGTCTACCTACCCTAAGAAATTCGTCTGTGTAAATGTCCTTAAAGTAGTGCCATCCCACCATTGAGAGGTAGGTAGCACCACCATTGGAGGTGTTCGGGTCAATTCGAAGGTTCGGGACATGGTGATCACCGGAGCAATAGGAAGACACCTTAGAAGCTACCCTCATGCCAGGTTCCTGGATCATGAGGACTTACTAAAACATCCTCTACTCGACGATCACCTTTCGAGGGGCAAGGCAACAGTGAGGCGTACCCTAGGGGTGGTGTGTGATTTGTGTGTCGTTTTCAGATATTTTGTCTTGTCATGTATTGGTGATCTACGCGTTGCTTTTATTTTTGACATTCATTCTTTCATGCAATAGTTAACAGTTAAAAAGATGCGGAATTTAAAAATCCTATGCTATTACAAAGGCGCGGGTCCACATCGCCAAATTAAATCCAGGACCCGATTTGAAAATAAAAATGCGAAAGACAAATATTTAATTAAGCTATTACATGGCTTTGGGAGAATTACATGAAAAAAGAAATAAAATAAAAATGCGAGAATAAGTAAAATCAGGAATGCGAGGGCGTTGGACCCTTTTTTAGGAAATTAAATTATAATTAACAAATTAAATTAAGTTAAATGAGAAAAGGAATTATTTTTGAGTTTTTCGTATTTATTGATTTTAATGAGAGAATTAAATGAAATTAAAAAGTTAATTAACCCTAATTCTAACTATTTTTATTTATTAAGAAAATGTGAAAATTAAACCTAAAGTTAACCTAATTAATTAATTCAATTTTATTTACAAAAATAACTAATTAATTATTAGTGATGATAAAAGAAAAGGAAAAAAAAGATAAAAGTAATTAAAACCTAATTCTACAAATTTTTTAAGTTTATTAAGAAAACGTTAAAATTAATCCTAGAATAAAAAAACTAAATTAATTGATAACATTTATTTACAAAAATAACATTTAAATAAAATATATTTTATTTTGTGACTTTCTGATTTTTTTTATTATTTTTTATGTTATGAAAATATATTAATTTAAAGAATTAAAAGGAAATAATTGAATTAACACAAATAATGGAAAAATAGAAAAAAAAGAAAAGAATTGCAAACCCTTGGGGGTGCTGACCACAGTTTGGAGGTATTTTGGCCAGTAATTAGGCCCAATCATTAAGGCCTTCAGTTGACTTTTCTGACCACGTGAGTGTGCATTGACTGGTGCCCATGGTGTTCATCAGATCAGGGCCCTTGGATTGAGATTCTGAGCCATGTGGCATGCTGGGATCGTGGACGTATGAAAAACCCCTGGGCTTGAAACTGCATGGGATTACATTGAAACAAAATGTATTAAGAGAGTGAGGGGACCTGGGAATCGAACCCAGGTCCCAATGTTCAGAGGACAACGCACTAACCAACCGTGCCATTTGCTTTCTTTGTAACATTAGTGGACAATAAATAATATATATAACAAAACATGCTAATAATATTAACTCAAAAAATGCGCTAAAGTTTGAATGAACCTATCATATGGAGACAAGTCATCATCTTCTCCGTTTGTGTGTTTTGCCTGAAAAACATAAAACAAGATTGCGGGGGTTTTAAACCCCCACTAAATGATGAACAGAAAAATAGCGAATAGGCCATCGTGGTTCATAAATTAGGCGCGAGGTATGGAATCAATTGGTCATGATCTTCTGGTTCTAATGGCGTGGGTCTCATGTCTCAATTTTTCCAGAACAAGGAAGCCCCAATTCGTGACCTCTGAAAACCTAGAAAGCTTCAATGGTGATTTCTCATACAATGCACAAAAACTCAATTAAAATACATGGTTAGCTTCAGCATGATTAGATTAGTGTAAAACAACAATTAAATGGTATGAAAAATGCCCAGAAATTGAAACACGATTATGCATATTTTCATGAAAAGTGAGACATGTTTCTACCAATTCTTTGCGCTAGAACCAGTGGTTTTGATCCAGAAATGTTCCTTGGTGCCTTTGCAAGCTAATGAAATCAATGTTTTGCCTTGAAACGCTTTAGAATCGTGTTTTCAGTTTTGAAATTTTCTTGAAAAAGTGCAAAGTTTGTTTATGGTTTTGGACGCAGCTTAGAGGTCTTGAGCTTTAGGGTTTGCATCAGTATATGTATGGGAACTGATTAGGGTTGAGATTTGAGTCAAGAGATCCTTGCATTGATGAAAGAAATATTTGATTTTCATGGCATATTTTCAAATCTTTTTTCATGTGATTTTGATGTCAATCATGGCCAAACCTTCCAATTTTGGGTATGCACGAATCTGGAGCCTTTAAGGAGAGTTTATTCTGCACAAAAAGATTTGAAAACCTTATTTTAGTATTTTTGTCATATTTTATTTTATTAAATGAATTAATAGTAATTAAAAATTCAAATAAATAAATAAAAATGATGAAATAAATCCCCTTTGGGCCAAATGGTCGTTCATATGCTTTGGATGATGAATCTTGGAAGAAAATGTGGCCCATTAGCAATTTTAAGGCATTTGAAGTAAAGTTGACTTTTAAAAATTCCCAAAAATTTCCCAACTTCCACAAGGCATATCTTGCTCAATTATTAAGCTTTGATCATGTTCTTGGACATTTTGGAAAGGTCTTGAAGTCCTCTAACCAATGCCTTTGGTCCCATGTCATTTTGATTTACCAATCTCAAGTTATGGCCTTTGACTTAAAGTCCCTTTTTGTTGACTTTTGAAAATGACCTATAATGTTGAAATTGATAACTTTTTGTGAGAGCATTTCTTGGACTTGAAGTGTGAAGAGGAGTTGTAGGAAATGTCTTTCTCTTCAAAATGAGCTTTGGATGGAATTTTTCTGATAAAACATGTGGAAGTTATGCCTTGGTCAAGTTACAGTTCACTTTTTCAACTGTCCAAATATGGAAACTTTTGCATCTTGAGACTTTTTGAGCCATGCCTTGAAAATCATGATCAAGAATTGATCAAATGATGTTTATGGCTTCAAAATGAGATGTTGACCAAAAATTTGATCTTTTGACTGTCAAATGACCATTTTGCCCCTGTAGTTGACTGTAGTGCAATTAGGGTTTTTGACTGTGCAATTTTGTGCTGTAAGTCTTGAAACTTGGCATGAAGATGCTTGACCATGTTTGTAGGCATGTGGTACTTGATTGGACCCTTGGAAACTTCATTTTCTTTGCCAGAACCAAAACCCTAGTTTTTTGACTGTCAGGAGGCCCTTGAACTGTGCAACCCTTGGGGAGATTTTGAAGCATGCTTTTTGCAATTCTTGAAGAATATGGGCAAATTTTGGGGTACAACAGTTGCCCCTGTTCAATCTTCTTAAACCTGAGGATGCAGATTGGCTGACGTGCCTTTCGTAATCCGAGGTGGAAGATGATTGAACACTAGAGTGCCCAGAAATTTGCGCTCACATAGTAGCAGTGTGATGGTGGAATGGGCTTATAGATGCCATTTGGAGATTGATGGATAGGATGATAGGCTTATAGATGCCATGCTGAGAGATGATGGATGGTGGATGGGCTTATAGATGCCATCTGGATGTTGATCGCGTAAGAGATTCCTTAGCGAGAGCTTGCGTACCTGAAAAAGAAAAATGATTATCTGACCTGTTACAGGAGCTGGTCTTCAAATTCTTTGTGTAGATGTGTCCTGACTGGTTACAGGAGCTGGATCTGGAGCTTCAAAAGGTGATGAATGAACCAGGGATGGTTACTACCTCAACGGGATGGTGAGAGAACCTTGGACGATTACTACCTCAACAGGAACGCTGAGAGAATCTTGGGCAATTACTACCTCAACAGGGACGCTGTGAGAACCTTGGACGATTACTACCTCAACAGGAACGCTGAGAGAATCTGGGGACGATTACTATCTCAACAGTAACGCTGAGAGAATCTTGGATGTCTTCTACTGAGTCTTTATCAGGAAAATCTTTTAGGGGTCGATTTAACTGGACTAGAGAAGGCCTTTGACTGGATAAGAAACAAGAAAATCTTAGGGTCGATTTAACTGAACCGGACAAGGTCTTGAAATCTTCAACTGGATAAGAAACAGGGAGATCTTAGGGTCGATCTGACTGAACCAGAGAAGGCCTTTGACTGGATAAGAAACAGGAAAATCTTAGGGTCGATTTAGCTGAACCGGTCAAGGTCTTGAAATCTTCAAATGGATAAGAAACAGGGAGATCTTAGGGTCGATCTGACTGAACCAGAGAAGGCCTTTGACTGGATAAGAAACAGGAAAATCTTAGGGTCGATTTAGCTGAACCGGTCAAGGTCTTGAAATCTTCAACTGGATAAGAAACAGGGAGATCTTAGGGTCGATCTGACTGAACCAGAGAAGGCCTTTGACTGGATAAGAAACAGGAAAATCTTAGGGTCGATTTAGCTGAACCGGTCAAGGTCTTGAAATCTTCAACTGGATAAGAAAGAGGGAGATCTTAGGGTCGATCTGACTGAACCAGAGAAGGCCTTTGACTGGATAAGAAACAGAAAAATCTTATGGTCGATTTAACTGAACCAGTCTAGGTCTTGGAATGTAGCTGAGAACTTAACTGGATCTTTCCTGAAAGGTAAAGGTCAGTCATATGCAATGCGTGATATGGATCAAGCAATGATGTTCTCAACATAAATGAGGTTTGTAAGATATGATGCGTATATGCATGCTATAATGTATGGAAGTGCGATGTTTATGAATGTATCTTTTCGTCTTAGGAAACTAAATCCTTGACGGGTGCCAGGAAGTCACTCCTGGGCTGATGTTGAAGAATAGATTTTGCTTCCGCTGGGGATGATAGTTGCAAGAATACCAGTAGGAGAAGATAACTCCGTTGGGGAATAAACTTGGCGAATGGATTACTCTGCAGGGAGAAAAGTACTCTAACGATCTTGCTGGGAAGCAATACTCTGTGGGAAGAGAGATACTTTGCTGAAATGTTGATGGTAACTTCGCTGAGGATACCATTGTTGTGTTGGAAATGCTAATAGACTTCGCTGGGGAAAGGAAAACTTCGCCGAGGACGATCTTTCCGTGGCTTTTGGCTGAGGATAACCCAGTTATATCCTGGTAGGGAAATAACCTTTGAATAAAGTCGGGGGACGCATTCGTGCTCTACGAGGATAAGCTTCCAGAATCTACTGGGGATAAGCTTACTGCTCGGGAAGATGGATTCCAACTTTCTTGGGGAGATTGGATTGGACTCTCCTGGGGAAATCTGAACTGTAACGGGGAAGTGACTCCTTTGAATGTTTGATATACCGCCGGGGAACAATCTTTAGGCCAAGACTGTCGGGGATGCTTGTTAAGAATGCCTGTATGTTGCTGGGGAATGTTGAGATCTACGGGAGGATACCCAACTTCCTTAAGGTTGATATTATAACTTTGCTTGGGGTGAGTGTACTGACTTGCTGGCTCACTCTCTGGGGAATTAAGGTATACTGGTTATGTTCTTCGGCTGAACTTACCTTGGTAACTTGATTAGATCGTTTGGACAACTCTTTATTGCCCCAGTTTCTAAGGTGGGAGAAGAAGACATGTGAGGTGCTGATAATTGTTGATGGACCAACCTCCTTCTGGTAGGCAGGTGACAAGATGACGGGACATAGTCGTACGCTTTGGTCCCTAACTTTTTCCTGGACCGCCCTTTCGGGTTTTCAGTCCACCGGGATACCCATTTTTGCCCAAGCCGCCTTTTCAGGTTTTCGACTTGCCGGGTGTACAGATTTTTTCATTTCATCCCTTATTTTTGCCCGAACCCTTTTGGTTCGCCGGGAAGCCTTTATTTTTGCCTAGGTGTGTCAACCTAGCGGGTCTTTGATTATGCGCAGTATTTTTTTGACTATGTCCATGCTCTCAGAATGTAGGGAGTTTCCCCTGTGGTTGTGTTGTCATGCCACCAGAAGATCTTCGTTTGACCATGCAAAATTCATTGCGGGAACTCATGTCCAATGCCCCAAGTGACTCAGAGGGAGGTTTGCCCCTGGCTGTTTGGCCTTTGAGAGATTCTACGAATCTTGATTGGACTGCCCCAGATAATAGACCATGGTCGTGTCTGCCCCTTGATTGGAAGTGCTTTTGTTCTCCAGATATTCTTCGTGCGAATTTCCTGCTGTTCAAACAAAAATTCATATGCAAACAATGTTATATCAAAAATGCAAAGCTTATATCTGTCTTGAAGATTTTGAAAATGCATTTTTCAGTAAAACCAGCAAATTATGTAAAATGTGATGTCAACTCAATATTTTATAGCAAGCCTTAAGGAGTCAGGATACCTTTGTAACAGTATGCTTTCGAACTAACCCATGCTTCAGCTAGGACTTTTAAGGGTTATAACGTGGCTTAGTTCACGGTTCAAGAAACAAAGGATAAAGGCTCAAATTTATTCGTACCCACCCGCTCTTCGTGATGTTCTTCAAACCTAAACTCAGCTGATCGTGCGTTAGACCTTGTTTGAGTCTTTGCTTTGATATACCAATGATGGTTCAGATAATGATGATTTATTCTGAATAGGCAGTCATTTTTTTTTGAGGGTTTGTATGACCTCTTTCTTTTTGATTTCGCTATCCCTGTTTTTTGCCTGAACTGTTTCTTTTGTGATTACAGTCAGCGGGATGCCCCAGTTTCGTAAGTCTCCTTCATAGGTTTTGACTTATTGGGCTTTTATTTTGAGAATTAATGACTGCCTGTCTGTATGATTGTTCGGAACCATCACTGTCTTTCTTTGTTTTGTAAGGACCTCTTTCGGTGCCATTCGTTATGCACTTGGATCAACTGAGAGAACTACCCTGCCCCAGGTTACGATTAAGGGTTTTAAATTTCGAAAAGAAAAACTCCTACTTCTTTGGCTCAAAGGGGTTGACGAGGGATTATCTTCCTTATAACTCCAGTGTTTAGGAATTGAAACAATGTCTGTACCTCATCAGCGGAGTTTGTTCAAAAGCATACTGTAGATTGCGGTATCGTTTTCGTCATCCTCCCTCAAGAGGCTTAGAATTATTAATCGAGCGTTGATCATCAGAAAAAATATGAAAATAATTTGCGTATAGTGAATATGAATATATTGCTTCAAAACAGACATATGCGATGCATTAATGAAATAACAACGTTTAACATGAGTAAATGTTTGGACAAGAGAAAATTACAACTTGAAAATCCTAACGAACAAAAGTTTTTCCATCTCAGGGCTTGTCACTTCAAATGGTGAGCCTTGGAGGGGTGGTAGAAAAACTCAGCGTGACCGTCTTGTGTGAACTCCAATGCCCCTTCATCAATCAGGTCCTGAATCTTGTTCTTCAGAGCCCAACACTCATTTGTATCATGTCCTGGACTGGAAGAGTGGTAGGCACACCTTTTATTGGGATCATAGACAGGAGATGTTGTGTTGGGGTTCCGGGGATGAGCCCTTAATGTGATCAGATTCAATCTCAAAAGGCGTTGTAAAGCTTGAAACAGCGACATGTTGAGCTGGGTGAATTGCCTCCTGGGCTTGTCTGGCTGAAGCTGGTGAGGTTGATGCTGAATTTGTGACACTGGAGCCATTTGAGGAGCTCTCCCCTTATCTCCTCGTCTCAAAGATGGTTGAATGATGACTGGCTCTTTACCCTTAGACGTTTGCCCCAGTTGGTTACCCTGAAGCAGTTGGTTGATGAGAACCCCGAGCTCATCTTGTCTTTGAGCTAAACTTTGAATGGCAGTCACCTGCCCCAGCATCTGGGCTTTCATTGCATCCATCTCAGTTTGCAGGTGTTTCAGCCGTTCGTCCTCAGCACTGTTCTTGACCAAAGTCCCCATGAGAAGTGCTCTCAACTCCTCCTGCCCCTTGGATAAATTTAGGAGGATTTCCCCGAACCGAGTCTCTTGAGCAAGAAGGTCCTGGTTATCTTGTTGGGAAGCCATGGCTGAAATAAACAGCGAGAAGGGTAAGTGACCTGCAACAAGAGTACCTGTTATGCAATGATATGTATGACATGCATGTAATGTTTTCAAGGACCTCACGGGGTAAACAAGAAATTGGTTAGAATTTTGTGGCTTTATTGAAGGAAACCCATGTTATTGAGAATTCTTCTTCAAGGGTCAAAGGCTCACCATATCCAGTGGGTCCTAGCCCCGACTCAATTCATCAACTTTGTTTTAATTTCCAAACAAACCTGGCTAGGGGAACCTTCTTCAAGAGTCAAAGCTCACCATATCAAGTGGGTCATAGCCTCTGACAGCCTTGGCTAGAGGAAAATAAATCCTCTTTGCCCCTTGATAGACGTTTGATTCATCATGACCTGCATCACAAGCCCTTGAGATCCTTGAAATGAGTTAGGATGTATGCAATGGTATGATGTTATGGTATGCATGGAGTGATGTGGGTAACTTTGTTATAAGTCCCTATTAAGGACTATAAACAAAACCTGCAAGTAAACTCAGTAACCCTGTTATGAGTCCTAATTAAGGACTATAAACAAAACCTGCAAGAAACTTAGTGCACCCTGTTATGAGTCCCAATTAAGGACTATAAACAAAACCTGCAGGGAACTCAAGTGTCAGATAACAAGCATGCAAATAGTCAAGTTGGAAGGCACACAAGTCACACAAGAGAAGCCCTTAGAGTTTAGGCCAGCATGGGGTCTGGGTATTACCCTCTTGAAGTTGGTGGGCTCAAACCTGTCCTATCAGAAGTAACCGGGTTCTAAGGGTCCCAATATCACGGGATTGCTTTCATTGTTCATCGTTTCGATTTAGCCACTGAACTGGCGACCGAAATATTCCAGGAAAGCAACCCTCAATTGAGTGTAGTATCGAGTATCAACCAACCTCGGACTGCACCAAAGTCAGTTATCTCACTACCCTAAAGAGGCCAAGATAGTTCAATTAAGGTTCCTAAGGTCAGTTGATGCTTCATGACACCACGCGGAGGCCCCGTACTCTCCTTGACTGAACTCAAGGGTTACCGATACACACCAAAGTGCCACATCAACGTAGCAGACTGTTTCAACCATGTCGGTATACCCCGCACAGTTCCCTCACAACCTTGTTGCTACTTTCTAAGAAGGTATCCCCAGATCCAGGTTAGGATCTATAGAACTCCCAAGACAGTACCCACAATTTAAAGTAAACAATTCAGACAATTGAAAACACAAGTGATCTTAGTCCTAAGGTACACCTAACTTTAAAGATAGTCCCCAGCAGAGTCGCCAGTTCTGTGATCGGTGGATCTGGAACTGACTGTTTAATGCTGGTTCGCGAAATGTCGCGGTAAGCAAGAGTCGCCACCGTCTTTTATTTTCTCCGAATGGAAAGGACAAAAGCACAGGAAAATTCCTTATAGAGATTGCTCTCGGTTCGGGAGGTAGATTATAGAAAGGGAAGGTGTTAGCACCCTTTCTATCCATGGTTATCCATGGGCTCTTAGATACTTGCTCACTTGTGTTTTCAAAAATGGTTTGTTTGCTTTTCAATTGTGGGTTTTAAAAAAGTTCTTTGAAAATTTTAGTTTGACTCTTGTATCGGTCCTCAAGAGTGTTTGAAAAATTGCTTTCGAAAGCTTTTTGAAAAGGTGTCGTTGTGAAAAGTATTTTTGATTTGTTTTGAAATTTAGAGCAAGTATCTAGAGTCGTCTACCTACCCTAAGAAATTCGTCTGTGTAAATGTCCTTAAAGTAGTGCCATCCCACCATTGAGAGGTAGGTAGCACCACCATTGGAGGTGTTCGGGTCAATTCGAAGGTTCGGGACATGGTGATCACCGGAGCAATAGGAAGACACCTTAGAAGCTACCATCATGCTAGGTTCCTGGATCATGAGGACTTACTAAAACATCCTCTACTCGACGATCACCTTTCGAGGGGCAAGGCAACAGTGAGGCGTACCCTAGGGGTGGTGTGTGATTTGTGTGTCGTTTTCAGATATTTTGTCTTGTCATGTATTGGTGATCTACGCGTTGCTTTTATTTTTGACATTCATTCTTTCATGCAATAGTTAACAGTTAAAAAGATGCGGAATTTAAAAATCCTACGCTATTACAAAGGCGCGGGTCCACATCGCCAAATTAAATCCAGGACCCGATTTGAAAATAAAAATGCGAAAGACAAATATTTAATTAAGCTATTACATGGCTTTGGGAGAATTACATGAAAAAAGAAATAAAATAAAAATGCGAGAATAAGTAAAATCGGGAATGCGGGGGCGTTGGACCCTTTTTTAGGAAATTAAATTATAATTAACAAATTAAATTAAGTTAAATGAGAAAAGGAATTATTTTTGAGTTTTTCGTATTTATTGATTTTAATGAGAGAATTAAATGAAATTAAAAAGTTAATTAACCCTAATTCTAACTATTTTTATTTATTAAGAAAATGTGAAAATTAAACCTAAAGTTAACCTAATTAATTAATTCAATTTTATTTACAAAAATAACTAATTAATTATTAGTGATGATAAAAGAAAAGGAAAAAAAAGATAAAAGTAATTAAAACCTAATTCTACAAAAAATTTAAGTTTATTAAGAAAACGTTAAAATTAATCCTAGAATAAAAAAACTAAATTAATTGATAAAATTTATTTACAAAAATAACATTTAAATAAAATATATTTTATTTTGTGACTTTCTGATTTTTTTATTATTTTTTATGTTATGAAAATATATTAATTTAAAGAATTAAAAGGAAATAATTGAATTAACACAAATAATGGAAAAATAGAAAAAAAGAAAAGAATTGCAAACCCTTGGGGGTGCTGACCACAGTTTGGAGGTATTTTGGCCAGTAATTAGGCCCAATCATTAAGGCCTTCAGTTGACTTTTCTGACCACGTGAGTGTGCATTGACTGGTGCCCATGGTGTTCATCAGATCAGGGCCCTTGGATTGAGATTCTGAGCCATGTGGCTTTCTGGGATCGTGGACGTATGAAGAACCCCTGGGCTTGAAACTGCATGGGATTACATTGAAACAAAATGTATTAAGAGAGTGAGGGGACCTGGGAATCGAACCCAGGTCCCAATGTTCAGAGGACAACGCACTAACCAACCGTGCCATTTGCTTTCTTTGTAACATTAGTGGACAATAAATAATATATATAACAAAACATGCTAATAATATTAACTCAAAAAACGCACTAAAGTTTGAATGAACCTATCATATGGAGACAAGTCATCATCTTCTCCGTTTGTGCGTTTTGCCTGAAAAACATAAAACAAGATTGCGGGGGTTTTAAACCCCCACTAAATGATGAACAGAAAAATAGCGAATAGGCCATCGTGGTTCATAAATTAGGCGCGAGGTATGGAATCAATTGGTCATGATCTTCTGGTTCTAATGGCGTGGGTCTCATGTCTCAATTTTTCCAGAACAAGGAAGCCCCAATTCGTGACCTCTGAAAACCTAGAAAGCTTCAATGGTGATTTCTCATACAATGCACAAAAACTCAATTAAAATACATGGTTAGCTTTAGCATGATTAGATTAGTGTAAAACAACAATTAAATGGTATGAAAAATGCCCAGAAATTGAAACACGATTATGCATATTTTCATGAAAAGTGAGACATGTTTCTACCAATTCTTTGCGCTAGAACCAGTGGTTTTGATCCAGAAATGTTCCTTGGTGCCTTTGCAAGCTAATGGAATCAATGTTTTGCCTTGAAACGCTTTAGAATCGTGTTTTCAGTTTTGAAATTTTCTTGAAAAAATGCAAAGTTTGTTTATGGTTTTGGGCGCAGCTTAGAGGTCTTGAGCTTTAGGGTTTGCATCAGTATATGTATGGGAACTGATTAGGGTTGAGATTTGAGTCAAGAGATCCTTGCATTGATGAAAGAAATATTTGATTTTCATGGCATATTTTCAAATCTTTTTTCATGTGATTTTGATGTCAATCATGGCCAAACCTTCCAATTTTGGGTATGCACGAATCTTGAGCCTTTAAGGAGAGTTTATTCTGCACAAAAAGATTTGAAAACCTTATTTTAGTATTTTTGTCATATTTTATTTTATTAAATGAATTAATAGTAATTAAAAATTCAAATAAATAAATAAAAATGATGAAATAAATCCCCTTTGGGCCAAATGGTCGTTCATATGCTTTGGATGATGAATCTTGGAAGAAAATGTGGCCCATTAGCAATTTTAAGGCATTTGAAGCAAAGTTGACTTTCCAAAATTCCCAAAACTTTCCCAACTTCCACAAGGCATATCTTGCTCAATTTTTAAGCTTTGATCATGTTCTTGGACATTTTGGAAAGGTCTTGAAGTCCTCTAACCAATTCCTTTGGTCCCATGTCATTTTGATTTACCAATCTCAAGTTATAGCCTTTGACTTAAAGTCCCTTTTTGTTGACTTTTGAAAATGACCTATAATGTTGAAATTGATAACTTTTTGTGAGAGCATTTCTTGGACTTGAAGTGTGAAGAGGAGTTGTAGGAAATGTATTTCTCTTCAAAATGAGCTTTGGATTGAATTTTTCTGATAAACCATGTGGAAGTTATGCCTTGGTCAAGTTACAGTTGACTTTTTCAACTGTCCAAATATGGAAACTTTTGCATCTTGAGACTTTTTGAGCCATGCCTTGAAAATCATGATCAATAATTGATCAAATGATGTTTATGGCTTCAAAATGAGATGTTGACCAAAAATTTGATCTTTTGACTGTCAAATGACCATTTTGCCCCTGCAGTTGACTGTAGTGCAATTAGGGTTTTTGACTGCGCAATTTTGTGCTGTAAGTCTTGAAACTTGGCATGAAGATGCTTGACCATGTTTGTAGGCATGTGGGACTTGATTGGACCCTTGGAAACTTCATTTTCTTTGCCAGAACCAAAACCCTAGTTTTTTGACTGTCAGGAGGCCCTTGAACTATGCAACCCTTGGGGAGATTTTGAAGCATGCTTTTTGCAATTCTTGAAGAATATGGGAGGGCAAATTTTGGGGTACAACAGTACTTAATCTCTATAGGGGAGGGAACACCAAAACACAGCACAATAACATTCACCCCTTCTTCATAATACTTAACATCATGAAACCATTTTTGGAGGACATATCTTCATCAGAAGAAAATAACTCATGCATTAACATACTCATCGCCTGACATGGTCTCGGTCGAGAAATCTTCAATCATGTTACTTTCATTGTAATCATTTCTATTCCTAGATACTTTGATAGTGTCATTATCTAACAATAACTGAACACCCGTTTTCACAATTGAACAACCATGAGAATCTCTACAGTAGATTTGGCAAGACCCATAATGGTGTTCCTCTTGGCCATCCATGTGACAGAATGTAGCGTGTAGCTGTACCAAATCATCATTCATATAATTCACGTAAAAAATCTGGAATTCATCGGGACTTCCATAGACCATATTCACATCTTCTTTGTACTCTACCCTTGGCCTAATTATATGAATGAGGCCTTCGTCCATCATTTCTTGAAGATAAGCTTTTATCTTATCACATCCCTGGATATTTGTACTGCAAATACTACAACCAGCATGGTCGTGCGTATAGTAGTTGAATTCAAAGAGATCAACATGCATATTCACCAAATCCCCTCTAACCAGGTTGATATAAAAAATCTGGAAGTCCCTAGGACAACCAGCAACCATGTTTACAACACTTGCACCTCCATGTTTACGCAAAGGATTATCTTTCACATTAGGACCAACATCTTTAAAAGATAGGAGGCCAGATCTCGCCATCTTTTGTACTTCTGATTTTAAAGGATAACATTTCTCAATGTTGTGCCCTGGGGCTCCTTGATATAAAGTACATGTTTGATCTGCCTTATAATACCAGGGTAAAGGTGAAGGTATAACAGGGGGAGCCCTGGTTTGAATCAACTTCTTCTGAATCAAAGCCGGGAATAACTCTGCATAGCTCATTAGAATAGAGTCAAAAGCTTCTCTCTTCTAACTTTGCCCTTGATTTCCCTGAGGAGATGGCCTCTGATAGGAAACAGTGGTTGGAGATACATTGATAACTGGGGTAACAAAAGCAACCTGTTGCTGGTACCGATGATGTCTTCTAGGTGGTTTAATCTTCATTTCCCTAATTACAACATTCATTTCAATTTCTTTCTTTCGAGAGAACCCGTATGATGACTTCTTCGTCCCTTCGTCTTTCGTCAAGCGTCCTTCCCTGACAGCTTGTTCTAAATGAACACCCATGCTTACCATTTCAGTGAAATCACTCGATGCATTGGCAACCATCCTTTCATAATAAAATGATCCAAGGGTTTTCAAGAAGACTTTGGTCATTTTTGGTTCTCCCATAGGTGGTACCATCTTGGCAGCTATCTCGCGCCAATGTTGCACATATTCTTTGAAAAACTCCCTGTCTCTCTAGGCCATCGCCCTTAATTGGCCACGGTCAGACGCCATGAACATATTCTACTTATACTATTTGATGAAGGCTTCATCTAGATCATTGAAGGTGCAAATATTGCTATGGTCTAAACTCATATACCACTTCAAAGCGGCATTGGTTAAACTATCCTGGAATAAATGAATAAGTAAACACTGATCATCAGTATGGGTAGACATTTTTCTGATATACATCACCAGGTGGTCACGAGGACAAGAGTTTCCCTTGTACCTCTCAAATTTTGTCAATTTAAACTTTGCTGGAACCTTTACATTGGGAACTAGGCAGAGTTCACTGACGTTCTATCCAAATAATTCTTTTCCTCGAAGGGCTTTCATTTCCTTCTGCATCTCATTGAATTGATCTTGAAAACCATTCAATTGGTCACAGAAACCCACACTTTCACTTGGTGGAGGAACATGCCGATAAACTTAATCATTAACAAATAGAATAGCATTCACCGTAGGAGGTGCAGTATATTGGATCTCATTTCTAGCCACAGGAGTAACATGCACCACATGAGGTGCAAGAGTAGCAGCATCTTGAGCAACTGGAGCAACTTGAGCATCAAGATTATACCCTTCTGGCATGATATTTTCAGGCATTCCACACGGGGAACCTTGAGGCATACGGTTATGAGAAACAATAACTAGAGTAGGTGAAACAGGAACTGACGAAACTTTGGAAGCAACCGTTGTTTGTTGTGGCTGAGAAGAAGGAGGAACAAGTGGTGGCTGATACTGAGCAGCCACCAATGATTCCATCAAAGTTGTTAGATTATCCATATCGTCCTTCAAAGCAGTAACATCTTCGCGCAAGTCACAATTCTCTTGTTCAATATTCTCCATTTTCTTCCTAGAATTAGCCCGAGTATTATACCGGTGAGACGGTTTGCTTCTAAACGAGGTAGAGAAACACAGTAAGACACTTGGGTATGAATAGAAATGCAATAAATATGTGTAAGATGATGCATGATATGAAATTCACATGATTTATTTATCATTATTAATAATATTTCACGGAACTCAAAGGTTTATAGATAATTTGCAAATATTAAAGTACTAACACATTTTGAAATACTGAAAATCTCATTATAATAATTTCAAAATAGATTACAACTTTTAGTACAAGTTTCAACAATCCTAAGTACATTAGAAGATAGAATCTAAAATCCTAATAAGGAAAAGCTGATGAAGATCTCTCCACACACTGACGCTTTCCCATGAGTCTTGTAATATGAGCCTTCAACTGCTTGTTTTCTTTTGCATACCTGTTGGCAACCCCTTTGTAATCACCAGAGTCAGGAAGTGAGTAACCAAGTCTTGATTGAGCTCTAGAGGAAAATAAATCCTCTTGCCTCTCCATCATCTCCATAGCACGACTCTCAAGAATCTCAATCAAGTCCTCCTTCTCTTTCAAGTCTGCTCGGTAGGATATCTCTAAAGTCTGACATTTGTTCTTCCAGGCCTCCTTCTCCTACTACATCCTAATTTGAGCAAGCTGAAGCTCTTCCATATCATCTAAAAGGGGAGGAGTGGTCTTCACAAACATATCAGGTATAGGTTCTTCATGGGAATATGGCATCTTCAACTGAATTGACCTTGCTTGTATCCATCAGAGATGAGGCTCCAAAGAAACAGCTCCTCTTGGTCCCATGTCTTTTCTACTCATCCTGTGAATATGGTGCTAAGCCTTAGCAATCTCCTCCTTAGATCTTTTATGATCCTCTCCTTCTTTGAGAATGAAACCACTCTGATGAATACTATTTGGCTTGTCTCTCATCAGATATCCAAGTCGACATAATGTAAGAATGGGATTGTAGTTAATTCCTCCCTTTGTACTGAGAAGAGGTACATTGGGGAAACTACCACAACTATCGACAATCTCCGTATCATAATAAGCCTCATGATACCAAACAATTTCGGAATGAGTGAGAGCCATAATCTTCGAAGCCTAACGAGGTTCCTTCTCGATATCCCAAAAAGCATCAGATCAAGACAAGTGAGAAATAAACCACTAATATAACAAAGGTGTGCAACAAATGACCATCCATCCATGATAAGAATCCAGAAGATGAATAGAGTGATAAGTATCTCCTAATAATGTAGGAACTGGATTCCCAATCAAAAAGATCCTGATGGTGTTCACATCCACAAATTTTTCAATGTTAGGGAATAAGAACAACCCATAGGCAAGTAGAGAAAAGATGGCCTAAAAGCAACCGTACTCTTCATCCTAGCAAAGTAGCGAGCTTTCTCCAACAAAAACTGAGAGAGTAATCCTCTAATTCCTCCTTTGGTAGTCATATTGGCCTCGATCTTAGACTTCCCCAAATGAATCATGGCAACAATATCATGAGACTTGGGCTCTCCCTCCAAAGTCGTGAAAGGAACATGATGGATACTCCTCCAATGTAGGCATCAACTGATAATCAGGGAAAGTAAAACATTGATACATCAGATCATAGAACTGGATCAAAGTAGAAATAATACCCTCCTTCATCATGAGCTTCATAAGAGACATGATGGATCCATATTTCTTCAAAAAATCAGTAGAACTCTCGATCTCGGGAATCAGACTCATCAAATCATCTATCTTAGGATCCTTGAAATTGTACTTCAGAGTCTTTCTTTTTCCAGAATCCATGGTCAAACAGTACATGAGATATTTTTCAAAAAGTCAACTTTAAATCCCTTGAAACAAATGTTTTTTAGGATGCTCATGGGTGAATGAATGCATGATGCAACAATCATACACAAGATCACAAACACGGGGGATCCTTAGGTTCGACGTCACGAGCATGAGGTCAAAGGTAATACCCACAAGGTATGGACTAATAGTTTATCACCTTCCGAACAAGGTTCTAAGAGGTTCCCAGAGTCTACATCCTTCCTTTAGATATTACCAACGTCCCGATTAACTCGATAATTAGTAATATTCTCAGAAAAACTCGTCTGAGTGTAGTATCGCGTGACAAACACTTCCGGATTAATCCGTCATAGTTTCCACACTACACCTAAAAGACCAAGATGGGTTAAGGGTTCTACGATTCTCAGCTTCAACAGGCTCCCAGGTCGAAAACAATATGTCTTCCTGATTACTCGGTAAACGATACTATAGTCAAAGGGGCCTCCACTGAGTGAGGGATCTCATGTCTCCTTTTTTATGATTACTCCCTCAAAGTTAACATGACTATATCGCCCGTGCTATCTTAATTTTACCCAAGTCCGAGTAGAGGACTTATGAGAAATCACCAAGCACCCTGAAAACCATGAAAATCCAGACAAACATATACAACACATAATATACAATAAATAATAACACATACATAAATAAATTGAGATAGGCTCAACCCACTTAGAGATGGACTGAAATTTTGTCGATCTTTCACCAGTGAAGTCGCCATTTTTTCTGTAGTAGTAGAAATGTTGAGACTAAGCCATTGGATTTACTTGACTCACACAGATCAAATAAAAAATCACCACCGCGCTTTATTGTTTCTAGAGGAATGGGAAAAGAGTGAATAAACCAAAAAGATAAGGAGAGAGAATCTAGGTACGGGGGTTAGTTATGTAAAGGGAAGGTATTAACAACCTAAACATCTACGATACTCTACAGGAACCTCTTTGTAAATTTGTGTATTTTGGCTATAAGTGTTGTATAAAAAATAGATGGTGGAGGTGAGAGAAGAATTTTTTTTTTACAATTTTTGCACCCGCCATGGTTGCAAACCTTTAGTTCCTATGTACCACCTTCTGTACAATAGGGGATCGAGGTACTTGTAGTTCACCTTTAAAAAAATTTAAAACAGAAATGTGTTGGTTAATTTTAAGAGACAAGACATCATCATCATGTCCGAGTGGTAGACATACTTGCAACCCACGATTATGAGAAAGGAGAATTTGCGTTATCTCAAAGTGGAGGATATAGCTTGGATTTTAAAATCAACAAAGCCTCTCTCAACACCCAAGTGGAAAATATCTCACTTCATTATATATCATAGAAGTATCGTAGTTTGCATCACTGCAAGGATTACAAGAGTATAATCTTTTGAGAAAAATTCTAAAATAAAAAGCCAAAAATGGAAAAAATAGTTTGAATGAGATTGATTAACTTTTAGTCTTCTCACAAAAATGTCAAAGTATGATTAAGTTGGTTAAAATTTGATTATGAAAATGATTTTTGAAAATGTATGGACCTAAGTCCAAGTTTATTATGAAAGCGGTACAAGTTTATAAAACAAGAATAATTTTGAAAAGGAGGGAAAAGATTTTTGAAATTAAAGAAGATGGGAGGAGATGAATGGACTATCCTAAAGCATAAGGTAAAAGATATGGAAGAGAACCGTCTAACCAACAAGAAGCCAATACTTGACACAATGAGTCAATTTAGAATTCTCATCCTTTTGGATTTGAAACCAAAGAAGCAAAGATAATAAACCTCTTAAGAATATCAAACTTCAAATGTATTAAGTCTTCACAAAAATTGGGCAGAATAACAGTTGTATACAGATGAATTCCCAATCACGAACAAAGCATATAATCAGAATAACCTGCACACAAAGAAACAAAACAACTCAGTGTCTCGGGGTAAACCCCAAGAACTCCAGACAAAATAATAACAGAAGTCACAAGGTCCCAAGGGTAGTCAAGGTCTCTAATCCTAAGTCCAAGAAGTCCATAACTCCATCATGCCAAGGATAGTAACCAAATAGTCCAAGTAGCCTTAAAGCTTTTTATTATTCAAGTTGGTTATTAAGTATCTTCAAAAAGAAAATGAAAAGCTCAAGTGAGTAAAACAAAATGACATAAATATAAATGCTCAAGTGAGCAAAGATGAAAATAACATGAAATGTAAATGGTAAAATAAATAGTGCATAAAAATAAAAGTCAATTTTTAATGAGTTAGAAATTAGAGGTTAGTTGAATGACCATCTTGAATCTTGCATTTGAAAACACTAGAATATTGATAAAATCAAAGCCTCTCAACTACAAGTTTCATTTGCTTTTTGTCAAGTATATCATTCATTTCATATTCTCGAGGAAACAATAAATGATCAATGATGTTTAACTGATTAACTTAGACCAAATTTTATGAAGGTTCATTAGAGGATGGATAAGACCAAAGCCTCCTAACAATGAACCTCGAGGTTAATGGATCAAAGGTCTCAAATTAAACATACATGGGCTTGCAAACATAGGTTTGAGCCACAAATGATCATTTCTCGAATCGGGACACCTATTTTGAGGTTGGTCAATAGCAATATATGTACCATATGTTTAGAGCAATGATATGTAGATCATTCTCTAACGACATGTAGTACAAGTAAGAAAGGGATAACATGAAGAGGGAGGGGATGTATTTGAATAAAAGATTTTAATCAAACTATCATTAAAATTATTCATCTATTTTGGTGGAGTTAAACTCAACACCCAAGATCCAATGATGTTAATGAAGTTCATGATCAAAAACCACATAGTCAGGATATAATCAAAAATAAATTGTATTTAATAAACAAAATAAAAAAAGATGATATTTAAATTATTTTTTAATGAAAACAAAAGGCAAAATAGAAAACTATATTCAAAATATCAAAGAAAAATTAAAAGAAACCATAGAAAAGTCATAAGTGATTTCAAATACTTTTTTAAAATTTTTGGTAATTTTTTTAAAAGAGAAAAGTATATTTAAACTAATCAAAATCACTCAAATAAGTGAAAAAAAGATCAAAAATAGTAGAAGTCAAAATAAAGTTCTATAAAAAATTTCAGAAAGTCAGAAATAAAGAAAATGATCTTGATAATTTTTTTTAGAATTTAAAAATGCCAAGAAGTATTTTTAAAATAATTAAAATAAAGAAAACAATAAAAAAATTATGAAAAATATCAAACATTAAAATAAAAATATGAAAAAATATTCACAAAGTCAGAAATAATTTAAATTATTTTTGTATATTTTTTTTGTAATTTTTGGATAAAAAAATAAGAGAGTTATGAATTTTTGAAATTAAAACAAATTTAAAACAAATTTTGTAAAAATAAATAAATCAAAAATAATGTGAGGTGTTGGATCCGGTTCATTAAAACACGTTGGCGCATCTAATGGCTCAAAAGTGATGATTTATGGTGGTCCACGGTCAACAAGCGCGCACTGAAGTCATGATAGTCAGACCAATCACAACATTTCATTTGTCCTGCTACCCTGCAACTAGGGTGAAACCTTGATACTTTAATCTGTAAATTTAGACGCTCATAGTAGTATCATTATACACGTCTCTTGAAGACAATAACAACCATATCCTCGCGCCAAATTTATATAAACACAACTTAATCGATTTGTAAAAAATCATAGATGTTTTGAAAATTTTGAAATTGAAAACAGAAGCATCAAATGCATTTATTCACCAAAATTGAGTTAATAGCAAGCATCAGTGAACATCATAGACCATTCCAGTAATTTGAGTTAGAAGATTTGGTGCCTTAAACTACCTAAACGAAGTCAGATGAACTTTCTCTGTAAATGGACTTTGCTAGCACGATTTAAGGAACCTCCAGGCTTGGTTCTTCTTTTGTTAGCTTCAGTGAAGTTAAAAGATGAAGGATCAACGGAGAAATTGGATTGAAAAGTGGATAAAAGAGGAATTGGAAAACTCAAAAAAGTGAGTTATGGAGGGAGTTTGACAGGGTGAATTTGGATATTCAAGCTAGTGAAAATGAGTGGAATAGAGTCTGTATTTATAGGAGAAGTGAATGGGATCAAGAGGAGGGGTGAATGATGAAAATTCAAATGAATTTGTGCACACTTGTGTTCACAAGTAAAGTGTGTTCACATGTGCATTAAAACTCATCTAAATGATGCGTTTTGTCAGTCTAAATAATCCAATTATCTTTGCTGATCATGTTTAAGTGAAAACCGCGTGGTAATTTGGTGATTAGAAGTCACATTATGGAAATTTCCATCTGACTGCTAGTGAAACTTCAGTTCCAAAGTACCAACTTTGAATCCATGGTATTCACAGCTCAAGAGGTCTTAGGGCATAATTCTTGAAGAATTTGAAAGATAAGGTCACAATCTTTACAATGTGAAAAGAGATAGGTCATTTGGATGCTTGAGCTAGGAGTTGTGTTTGGTCAAAATCATGAAAAATACGCTGACTTTTTGTACTTGGAAAAATTCTAAGTTTTTCTCAAAAAATATCCTAGAATATTTTGACTCCAAACAAGGTCTTTCTTCAAAATTGAGCTTTGATCATTGATGCTAGATTTAAGTGGGCTCCTTAAAGAGTATTGTGAAACTTGTTTCACTCAAAAATTCCAAATATTGAACAAGTTATGACCCTTTGAATTTGGTAAAAATCCATGAGGTGACCTATAATCTTTTGAGTTTTTGAGGCATCTTCTAATCATTTTCAAGATTTGCACATAAAAGAGGAGTTAAAGTTAATATTATTAAGATAATTATGGAAAAAGAATAGGCCCAAGGAGATAAAAATTGACCAAGTTATGAGCTCTTGAAGTCACATAAGGGAATTTGATGGCCTATCTAGAGGCCTTGTAATCTTTCTCCATCGTTAGGAATCTTCCACACAAAATTTGCTTGAAACTTTTTAATTGATTGGTTGATAGCCCTTTAAAGAGAAGCATATCTTTGGAATAACTCAAAAATCTCAAAAATGAACAAGATATAGCCCTTAGAAGTTCAAAACCCTAGCTCCTAGAGAACCAAAGTGACTTGGAAACCCCTTTCAATTTTGACAATCTTTCTTGCACAATCACTTTTTCCATGTGAATATAAGTTGTTGTGGATGATAATAATAACTCATAGAAATAATAACCACTTCCAAATATTAATAATTGAGAGAGCTATGCACTTGTGATCAAGGAATCAAGAACTTGTCCAATTAGGTCAAACCTCTTCCATCAATTCTTGCATCTTTTGATTTCCTTTGACAAATTGAGGTATGATGAATCATAGTAGACCTTGTCATGATATTAATTTAAAGAAATTTCAATGATTAAGCTTGAATATAAATGAAGCTTTGTTGAAGAAGGCATGGAAATAAACTCATGAACCTATGAATCGACTTGATGAAATATGTTGCGCCCTCACCTATAGTATCATCATTTAGAGCAAACATTAATTGTATTTGTTAGTTAAAAATTAATCAAAACAAGACAAATATGACCATAATATACAAATCAAAGTGTTTGGTGATCCCCCATGAGCTAACCTAGAGATAGGGAGAAAAACCAAACCCAAGTGTAATCTTGATATGATTGAGTTGATATGAGATGGTAGGGGAATCTTAGGGGAAAGAATTGTGGTACAACAAAAGGTGTTAGCACCTTTTTCATCCGTATTTATCTACGGGATCTTAATTGCTTAGCTAACTTTGAAAATGCTTTGTGAGAGTGTTTAAAAATATTTTGAAAAAAATGCCTAAGTACGACAACATTGTAATGATTCTTGTATCACTCCTCAAGAATGTTTACAAAGTGTTTTGAAAATATTTCCTCCTCCCTTAGATAGTGCTACCCCAGGATTAGTTACTAGGAAGCCCTATCGTTAGGTGTGTGAGGGACGGGCACAGGTCGTCATTATGGTCATAGAAGGCAACATATAGGGATCCTTTAGCAATTCGAAGGGACTTCCATCATATATTCATAGGTAACATCGAGGGACAAGATCATTTCTCGTAGGAAACTCAAGGGACATCGCGGGACTATGATCTTTATGATGATTTTAACTGAGGGTCTTTGCTAAGGGTATCCCTACGTTCGAGGGATATGACCATGTTTCTGAAGGAAATAGGTGAGGTTATCCTAGAGGTGCAAGTGTGCAATTCATGTTCAATTTTCTTATCTTGATTAGGGTTATCTAGTGTTTCGTTTTAGATCTTACCATACACACCCTATTAAACTAAACATTAAGAGTAATAATAAAGCAATAAAATGCGGGAAATAGAAATCTACGCCATTACAAGGCCTCAGGAGTGGGGGTACAAACCATAAAATAGGGGAAAAGTAAACCCTGACTAAACTATTACAACCTAATTGAAAATTAATTTAAATAACTAATTAAATTAAATAATTTTATTTAATAAAATTAATTAATTAATTAATTAATAATATTAAATATAACTCTTCAAAATAATTATTTATTTAAAAAAATAAATGTTTGCATTTTAAATAAAATGAACCAATTAATAATTAAAATTAAAATGTAGAGAACAAAAAGAAATGGGCCTAAAATTTAAGCAAAATCTAGTGGTGTGAATAACAAGGAGGCGTCTAGGCCCAATACGAGGTTCGTTGATCCTGTAGACGCGTCGCCAGAAAGGTTCACCATGGTCTTTCAACTCTGGTACATTTGATGACCATCTCAAGGCTACAGACTATGGGTACTCTGTAAGACTGTTTGAGGCATCGCATTGGATCCGTGATAATGATTAACCGGACAGTAACAAGTGCAACCGCCGGATTAGACCCTATAAATAATGTTATCTAAAAAAACAAATAGATTAATGCTGATTAATATAAAGCCAAGTAAATTCTCTATTTTCTTTACTCTTTCTCACAATCCTTATTCTCTTCTCTTTTTTTATTAAACCTCATCAGACAAACAAATCAAAAACTAGAAAACAAAATCCATTGTGGTGGTTAAATAAGAACCAGGACGACAGTTCATATAAACATCACGGTGGCAATGATAAGTGTTGTGGTAGAGGGTATGAAGGTTGACGTTAGAGCGGATGAAAAACGAAGGTGCTGATGAATCTCTACGGCGGATATGAAGAACATAGTGGCACCGCCATAGCAGATTGCTCTAATTCTCAAAAATTTTACATCATTCTTTTCGCCTCTCTCTTCTGATAACTATTCTGGCATTTGATTTTTCAGGGGATGACTAGTTTGGCGTAGATCTTGAACGAGGAAACGATGTTAGAACAAAGTTTGAATCTACTACCCTAAGTTTAAGTTTTGATGATAACAAAATGAAAAGATATATTAATTATGTGATTCATATATGAACTATTTGCTACCTAAAATATTACGTTCTGTTTTGCAGAAACTCTGATAGGTATCAGCAAGAGCACACCTAATTAGCATCAGAATATTGGTTATCAACGTCAGCATCAGAAGATGCTATATCAGAATCAGAAGAACAATTCACGCGTATGCTGAAGCTTGATGAACAGAACTGCGCTCAACACTCTGATAAAGACAACAACAGTTCATCAGCACTTAAGCAGAGTCAGAATGAAGCCAAGCCAAAACACGCTTTAAGTAGCAACAGTACTGTGCATTCAAAGAGAATTATTACCAACGGCATCATTCCAGACAAGATCTGCTCAATAAGGAAAGTTTGTTATTGGCATTGAATCAAGATTATTGCTCCAACGTTCAACAAATTCAGTGCTATATAAACAAGACAATGAAGATTGAATTGGCTAATGCTCTACATCATATTACACGCCTAAAAGCTAATCATCATCTTCCTTCTCTCAGTTTGCTAAACTCTTCATATTTCCTTACTCAATATTTTAGAAATCTAGTTTCAATAAGCTTAAGTTGGTTAACATCACAGTTGTGATACAGTTTTGTAGAAAACATTCACACACATAGATTTCTCTTCTTTGTAAGAAAGTGTTTCCTTGACAAACCGGGTTGTGGTTTGCATCAAGAAGGCTTTAGCAGTTGTTAAAGCAGATTGTAATATTCAGTTGAATATAGTGGATAAAGACCTCGTTGGAGAGAGGCAAAATCACCTTGACGGGTGGACTGGAGTAGTTTGAGATCAAACGAACCAGGATAAAAATATCTTGTTCATTGCATTGTTTTTCAGTTTTACAATTCAACCCCCCTTCTTGTGTTTTTCACTTCTTCAATTGGCATCAGAGCACCTGGTTCTGAGCTAAAACACTTAACCGTGTCAGTACAAGATCCAGCGTCAGAAAAACACAATGGCAGGAAATTATTCTCACACCAGCAATGACAATCATGAGGACAGAGACAGATTCAGCGGGAAACCTCCAGTCTTTGATGGAGAAAACTTTGATTACTGGAAAGACAGAATTGAAAGCTTCTTTCTGGCACATGATGCTGATCTGTGGGATATGGTGACAGATGGATACATGCATCCTGTGAATGCAAGCGGTCAGAAGATTAATAGGAAAACAATGTCTGACCAACAAAAGCGTGACTTCAAGAATCACCACAAGGCCAGAACCATCCTTCTCAGCGCCATCTCGTATGCTGAATATGAAAAGATCTCCAACAGAGACACAGCAAAGAACATGTTTGACTCACTCAGAATGACGCATGAGGGCAACGTTCAGGTCAAAGAAACTAAAGCTCTGGCTCTCATTCAGAAGTATGAGGCGTTCAAAATGGAAGAAAGTGAATCCATTGAAACAATGTTCTCAAGATTCCAGATTCTGGTAGCTGGTCTCAAGGTTCTGGACAAAGGTTACTCTACTGCTGATCACGTCAAGAAAATCATCAGAAGCTTACCCAAGCAGTGGAGGCCAATGGTTACATCTCTGAAGCTAGCAAAAGATCTCAACAAAATTTCTCTGGAGGAACTTATCAGCTCCCTCAGAAGTCATTAGATAGAGCTAGAAGCTGATGAACCCCAGAAGCAAGAAGAAGACGAACTCTCCCTCCTCTCCAGAAGAGTGAATCAACTGTGGAAGCAGAGGCAAAGGAAGTTCAGGAATCCTAGAAGATCTGATCAGAACGAGTCTTCTTCCAGATACAGAAGGACAGATTCTTCCTCTGGATACAGAAGATCTGAAGGCTCCTCAGGAAGCAGAAAGCCAAACACCAAGGACATCATCTTCTATGAGTGCAATGAGCAAGGACACTACAAGAGTGACTGCCCAAAGCTTCAGAGGGAAAATCCCAAAAAGAAGTTTGGAAGAGAAAAGAAGAAAAGTCTCATGGCTACATGGGATGACTCTGACTCGTCTGAAGCTGACTCAGAATCAGAAGATGAGAGAGCGAACATAGCTCTCATGGCCAACATTTCAAAAGATAGTGAAGCTTCTGAATCAGACTCAGAATCAGATACTGAAGAGGTATTTCCTGACTTTGCTGTTAATTTTACCAAGGCTGAACTTGCTGAAAGCCTTAATGAAATCCTGGAAAGGTATCAGCAGATTAGAGTTAAATTCAGAGACCTGAAAAGGAATCTTGAATCTGACTCTAATAAGACTGAGAGTCTTAAATTGGAGAATTCTGAGCTGAGAATTAAAATTTCAAAATTAGAAAATACTTTACAAAACTCTCAGAAGGAACCAATTTCTGAAACTCCCAGCAACGCTGATGAGATCATCAAGGAGTATGATCACAGTTTCCAGAAGTTCCTTGCTAAAAGCATAGATAGAAGCAAAATGGCTTCAATGATCTATGGAGTTAGCAGAAACGGCAGGAAGGGAATAGGATACCAAGGTAAGGTTCCTACACCAAATAATGTCATGGATTTAACCATTAAACACACTCCTCTGAATTCACATTTTGTGTATGGTCACACACATGATATTAAATACACTAGCAGTAAGTTCTCTATGAAACCAAAATTCAACCAGAGTTTTGGTAAATCTAACAAATCAGGACCCAAGAAAATTTGGGTACCTAAGGATAAAATAATACATGTTGCAGATATCTTTAGCAGTAAGTCAGAAACACCAGTCATGGTACCTGGACTCTGGCTGCTCGCGACACATGACGGGAAGAAGGCATATGTTCCAAAGCCTGGAACTTAAGCCTGGAGGCCACGTTGGCTTTGGAGGCAATCAGAGGGGAAAGATCATTGGCTCTGGAACTGTAGGTAATGGAAATCTTCCCTCTATTAATAATGTTCTGCTAGTAGATGGATTAATGCATAATCTGTTATCCATAAGTCAATTAAGTGATAACGGTTATGATATAATCTTTAATCAAAAATCATGTAAAGCTGTTAGTCAGAAAGATGGGACTATCCTGTTTAATGGAAAGAGGAAAAACAACATTTACAAGATCAAACTTTCTGAACTGAAAAGTCAGAATGTAAAGTGCCTTCTGTCTGTTAACAACGAGCAGTGGATCTGGCACAGAAGATTGGGGCATGTTAGTATGAGAAGAATATCTCAGATTAACAAACTCAATCTGGTCAGAGGACTTCCTAATTTGAAGTTCAATTCAGATGCTCTGTGTTAAGCATGTCAGAAAGGCAAGTTTGCAAAACCTTCTTTTAAATCTAAAAATGTTGTTTCTACCTCTAAGCCATTAGAACTTCTGCACATTGACTTATTTGGACCAGTTAAAACTGCTTCAGTCAGTGGCAAGAAGTATGGGTTAGTAATCGTAGATGACTATAGCAGATGGACATGGGTAAAGTTCTTAAGACACAAGGACGAGTCACACTCTGTGTTTATTACCTTCTGTAACCAAGTGCAGAATGAAAAGGATCTTAGAATCGTTAAAGTCAGAAGTGATCATGGTGGAGAATTTGAAAACAAAGATTTTGAGTCATTCTTTAATGACAGAGGCATTCTGCGTGATTTCTCTTGTCCTAGAACTCCCCAACAAAATGGAGTTGTAGAACGAAAGAACAGAACATTGCAAGAAATGGCCAGAACCATGATCAATGAGACAAACGTTGCTAAGATCTTCTGGGCAGAGGCAATAAACACAGCGTGCTACATTCAGAATAGAATCTCAATAAGACCTATTCTGGAAAAGACTCCATATGAATTGTGGAAGAACATAAAGCCCAACATTTCATATTTTCATCCATTTGGATGTACCTATATTATGTTAAATACAAAGAATTATTTGAACAAGTTTGACTCTAAAGCACAGAAGTGTATTATGTTAGGATACTCTGAACGCTCAAGAGGGTACAGAGTATACAATACAGAAACACAGATTGTGGAAGAATCAATCAGTGTCTGTTTTGATGATAAGCTTGACTCTGAAAAGTCAAAGCAGAATGAAGTTTTTGCAGGTATGGAAATTGAATTTACAGGTTCTGAAGACAAGTCATCAAAAGCTCTCAACACAGACACTCCTTCAACGTCTGAAAGGAGCACTACTAGCAATCCTACAACAGCTGCTGATCAACCTCAGAAGAGAATTCCCAGAAGCAGCTTGGATCACCCAGAAGAGACTATCTTAGGAAGAAAGGAAGATCCAATCAGAACAAGAGCAAGCTTCAGAAACTCTAAAGAAACCCTCATGGGACTTGTGTCTCTGATTGAACCTTCCTCTATTGATGAAGCACTTTTGGATAATGACTGGATTCTGGAAATGCAAGAAGAGCTGAATCAATTCACCAGAAATGACGTATGGGATCTTGTTCCCAGACCAAAAGGATTCAACATCATTGGAACAAGATGGGTGTTCAGAAACAAGCTAAACGAACAAGGTGAAGTCATCAGAAACAAAGCACGGCTGGTTGCACAAGGTTATAGTCAGCAAGAGGGGATAGACTATACAAAAACCTTTTCCCCAGTCGCCAGGTTAGAATCTATCAGACTTTTAATTTCATTTGTTGTTAATAGAGGCATCACTTTGTATCAGATGGATGTCAAGAGTGCCTTCTTAAATGGTTATATAGAAGAATAGGTTTATGTGCACCAACCCCCTGGCTTTGAAAATATAAAACATCCAGAACATGTTTTCAAACTAAAAAAGTCACTATATGGTCTGAAACAAGCTCCCATAGCTTGGTATGAAAGACTAAGTAACTTTCTGTTAGAAAATGGATTCACCAGAGGGAAGGTGGACACTACCTTATTCTGTAAGTCAGTTAAGAATGACATCTTAGTCTGTCAAATTTATGTTGATGATATTATTTTTGGTTCTACTAATCCTTCTCTTGGAAGAAAATTTGCTAAGTGTATGCAGGCAGAATTTGAGATGAGCCTCATGGGGGAACTGAAATTCTTTCTAGGAATTCAGATCAATCAAACTCCAGAGGGAACTTACATTCATCAGAGCAAGTACATCAGAGATCTTCTGAAGAAATTTGACCTCTCAGAATGTAAGCCATCAAAGATTCCAATGCATCCCACGTGCATTCTGGAAAGAGAAGAGGTAAGCAAAAAGGTAGAACAGAAAGTCTACAGAGGTATGATTGGTTCTCTCCTTTATCTGACAGCCTCAAGACCTGATATATTATTCAGCGTATGTATTTGTGCTAGATTCCAATCAGATCCTAGAGAATCTCACTTAACAGCTGTTAAGAGAATTTTCAAGTATCTGAAAGGTACTACTAATCTGGGTTTGTTTTATAGAAAATCTAGTGATTACAGTTTAGTAGGCTACTGCGATGCTGACTTTGCTGGAGACAGAGTAGAGCATAAAAGTACTTCTGGAAGCTTCCAGTTTCTGGGAGAAAATCTGATCTCCTGGTCCAGCAAAAGGCAATCCACAATTACGCTATCAACAGCAGAAGCTGAGTACATAGCAGCAGCAGGATGTAGCACACAAATGCTCTGGATGAAAAGTCAGCTTGAAGACTTCCAGATTTTTGAGAGTAACATCCCTATACTCTGTGACAATACTTCTGCTATTTGCTTAAGTAAGAATCCTATTTTACATTCTAGAGCTAAGCATATAGAAATAAAACATCATTTCATTAGGGACTACATTCAGAAAGGAATTTTGAACTTAAAATTTATAGATACAGACCATCAATGGGCTGATATCTTCACTAAACCCCTTTCTGAAGATAGGTTCAATTTCATTCTGAAACATCTCAGCATGAAAATCTGCCCAGAGTGAAAATGTTTTAATTCCATATATTTATCTTCAGAATGTATTTGTTTTACTGTGAACTTCTGATCAATCTCTTTTCAGAAAGATAGAACATGCAGATTGTATCAGATGCTAGTCTTAAAGATCTGAGCGTTTCAGCTCAAGGACAGACGTGCTGATCACTAAATCAAACAAGTGTCATCCAATCATCAGCAAATCTCTGAAGCAGAACGCGTGCACGCTTCTGAGAAGGCAAAACGCTGATTGGGTGCATTGAGACACATGTTTGGTAACCGTTTTAAGTATCTTTCTCAAATCCCCCAAAATCAGCAAGCATTAAATGAAAGTAATCATGTTTTTAAAACGTAATCATGATTTTATTTCTCTTTCTTGAAAACGTTTACACTTTCAAAATATTATGAAGCCTATTTAAGCACGTTAACCTCTCACTTTAATCTTTTACAGTTTCTCATTATCTCTCAAAGATTTTCTGCATTTTCTGTGTTCATCTCTTTCAAACCCATTTTCTCAGTTTTTCTCAAAATCCATAAGTGTGAACATGGCAACCTCCAGCAGTGCTTCTGCAGGTTCTCAGAAGAAAGCATCCTCTGAACAGTACCAAGTTCCATTCAGAACACTCCTTACTCCAGTGAAGAATCTTGAAGTGTTATCTGAACTGATCATTGATTTTGGCAGTCTGAAAGAGAATGGCTTTGATTTAATAGAAGAAGTTAGGGCACCGAAATGGGAAAGGTATTTTGACAGGTTGGTTGGACCAACATTCCCAATGTTAGTCAAGGAGTTCTGGATTCATGCAACTGCTTCAACGCATCAAGTCACCTCCTACATAATGGGGAAGAAGATTGTGATCACTGAGGATCACATAGCAAAGTTGATTGGTTACAGTGGCGGTGGCGTCCGCTGTATTGATATGGCTGAGAGATGCTCTGACATTGGTGTCATAGCAGAACAGATTTTCACCCTTGGGGTGCCCAGCAGCAAGATCAAAGATCTGAAGGATCACCACAGAGTTTGGGCGAAGATAATTCTGGGGTGTTTTAATCATAGGAAGCCAACTAGTTCCCCTGATTACATAAATATAGATCAGCAGTTTCTGATCTACTTTATCAATCAGAAGGTAAAAATCAACTTGGCTCATCTTCTGTTTAATCACCTCAAAACAAGCGTGAAGGAAACCAGGGAAGAAGAAAGAACAAAGAGGGATTGGATACCCTTTGGAAGGCTGATATCAGATATTCTGACTGAGAATAGGCTGATAGAGAACCTGATAGAAGCTCAAGAGTTAAGCACCATTGAACCAACGGTTGGGAAGCCTCTGAACGCGAAGAATCTGAAGAAAATGAAGTTAATAAAGAATATCAGAAAGGAACCCAACATTACTCCCACTGCTGACATCACCAGCAGAAGAGTCCCACTGAGTGACTTTCCTTTATTTTCTGAGATAGAATCTAAACCAGTGGTGGTTCTCAGATACCTGGACGCGTGCAAGGCTGATGGTACAGATCCCAAGCTCAACATCAAAGATCTGCACCAACCTCAACCAGAAGTTACACTGAAGAAGACGAAGAAAAGGAAGGCCCCTTCAGAAGGAACATCCCAGCAGACACCCAAGAAAAGAGGATATCAACTATGAGCAGGCACAACAGAACTTCAGCAAGCTGCTGAAGGAAGTTGAAAGTCAGCTGCCACAGGAAGACGTGCTCCTTCTGGATAGTGAGCCATGGTCTGAGAAGCGTCCAGCCTCAAAGGTGCAACCAGAAGAAGACAAGACTATTCAAGCTGAAGCCAGTCAAGCTGAAGATGTTGCAGAAAGCTCTCAGAAGCTCCCTGCTTCTGATGTTTCTCAAGCTGCCTTGGACAGGCAGACTCTGGAAGAGCTGAAGCTGAATGATATATGTCTGCAGCAAAGGATGGATGAAAATGACCAGAAGATGAAATAAAGGATGGATGTGCAGGATAGCAAGATAGACACAGTAGTCAGCATGGTGCACAAGCAGACTGAGACTGCTGATCAGATCAAAGCAATGCTGGAGACTCTATTCACACGCCTTCCTCCCTAACCTTAGATTTTCATTCATGCCATTTTCATGTTTTCTTTGCATATCTTCTGTACTGTTTTGTTTGATTCTGAATATTTTAATATGACAAGTTGTTCTGCTCTAAATGTTTTAGCACATCACTTACACTTTTTGATTGCTGACAAAAAGGGGGAGAATAAGAAAGATATTTTTTCAATAACGGATTACTAAGACAGAAAATCTCAAACATTCTAACTCTAATATACTTGAATATGTTTTCTGTTTTTGCTTAAGTCTACAGGTACAAGAATGCTCTCTAACTCACTGAAGACTGAAGCTCTGATACTTTGATCCAAAGCAAAGCTCTGATAAAGCTCTGACATTCTGATCTGAAGCTCTGCTCTAATATTCTGATCTAAAGCTTCTGATAGTCAAAGACTCTGATATTCTGATGGTCAAAGAAAGACAATAAAGATCTGATCCTGAAGAACTCTTGGAACTAAAAAGGGAAGTAATAAATTCAGGGGGAGTATCTCTCAACTCTCATATCCCTTATCTTTGATAACTTCTTACTCTGATACATCTTATCATATAGCTATCTCTGATACTTTTCACGTTATTTTTAATTAAAAATATCTAGTTTTTGTCATCATCAAAAAGGGGGAGATTGTTAGAACAAAGTTTGAATCTACTACCCTAAGTTTAAGTTTTGATGATAACAAAATGAAAAGATATATTAATTATGTGATTCATATATGAACTATTTGCTACCTAAAATATTACGTTCTGTTTTGCAGAAACTCTGATAGGTATCGGCAAGAGCACACCTAATCAGCATCAGAATATTGGTTATCAACATCAGCATCAGAAGATGCTATATCAGAATCAGAAGAACAATTCACGCATATGCTGAAGCTTGATGAACAGAACTGCGCTTAACACTCTGATAAAGACAACAACAGTTCATCAGCACTTAAGCAGAGTCAGAATGAAGCCAAGCCAGAACACGCTTTAAGTAGCAACAGTACTGTGCATTCAAAGCGAATTATTACCAACGGCATCATTCCAGACAAGATCTGCTCAATAAGGAAAGTTTGTTATTGGCATTGAATCAAGATTATTGCTCCAACGTTCAACAAATTCAGTGCTATGTAAACAAGACAATGAAGATTGAATTGGCTAATGCTCTACATCATATTACACGCCTAAAAGCTAATCATCATCTTCCTTCTCTCAGTTTGCTAAACGCTTCATATTTCCTTACTCAGTATTTTAGCAATCTAGTTTCAATAAGCTTAAGTTGGTTAACATCACATTTGTGATACAGTTTTGTAGAAAACATTCACACACTTAGATTTCTCTTCTTTGTAAGAAATTGTTTCCTTGACAAACCGGGTTGTGGTTTTCATCAAGAAGGCTTTAGCAGTTGTTAAAGCAGATTGTAATATTCAGTTGAATATAGTGGATTAAGACCTCGTTGGAGAGAGGCGAAATCACCTTGACGGGTGGACTGGAGTAGTTTGAGATCAAACGAACCAGGATAAAAATATCTTGTTCATTGCATTATTTTTCAGTTTTACAATTCAACCCCCCTTCTTGTGTTTTTCACTTCTTCAAACGAAACCCTAGCGGCTCCAATTTGGCTTCTTGAGATGTTTTTCAGTTGAGATCGCTCTGAGATTTGTTCCTCTTTCTCTGTATCTCTTGCAAACTATGTTATCTCTTCCTCTCCATTTTCAATTTCTGAGGTTTATGTAAGGAAAATGATGAACAATTTTTTTTAGGGTTTGTCCCTCTGTTGTTCTTGCGTCATTGTTTGTTTTGTGGATTACTTCCTTGCTTTATTTCTGAAGGGTTTGCGTGAAAAGGAAGATGATGAAATTTAGGGTTTGTGTTGTTTGCGGCTATGAACAGTTGCCTTTGTATTGTGTACCGTGGCTCGGTCACTCAAAAATATGCAATGATTTTTCTTATATTGATCCACATAGGGTTTTTGCATTGCTGGACTTTCTGTTATTGGTTTTTTGATGTTTTTTCTGATTTCTATGATGTTTTTCTGAGAACTTTTTATGGATCTGAGTTTTGATAACAGGTTGTGAAATTTTTTCTGGGATTTTACGAAACCTGATGTGATTTTGGTGAATTTTGTATTGCTTGCTACTTGGGCTTGACTGTTGCGATTCTGTACTTGCAATGTTGTTTTTGAATTACTGCAGGAAATACTTCTTTACACCTCTCTTTGTGAACCAAAACAAAATTTGTGATTTGCAATAGAGGTTACTTTGGGCCTATGATTATTCATTCAATTTCTGACTTTGGTTATGAAAATTCATGAGGCCTTTGTGTTTCTTGTAAACATGATTGAAATGACCCCTATATTCTGATTCCTATGACGACACCCTAATGATGAATTTGAGCTTGAAAACTTTTTACTTAATAATTCTTGTTCATGTCTTTTTGATGATTGCTTTCTAACCAATTTGTGTTTTCTTTTTCTTGTTCATGTGATGGAGGATGAGAGAAAGATGATTGGTTTATGGCAGGAAGAAGAAAATTTTGTCGCTTGGCTTGGAAAATTGGAGGGAGATTCAAAAGAAATTCAATGGAAAGTCTCTTTAGGAATCATAAGTTTAGGCTTAGGAACATGGATGATTTTATAGTCTTGATGATGTAATGTGAAACTTAGGAACTAAGAAGCTTGAAACCCTCTTGTAACAAAAGAAGTGGTGATGTATGAAGTTAAATAACATTTGGAATGTTCTTGCATTCTTTAGAAAGTAAGGATACTTTGTAGAATTTGTAATCAAACTTTGATCTTTGGTAAATTTAGATGATCTTGAATGAATTTTAATATGAAGTGATGAATCTGAAATACTTGGTATGAAACTTGCAACTTTAAATGAAGTAATTTGTCCTTTCGTTTCAAAGAGAAGTCACAAGACAATGTGATTTATCATAGGCATAAAGAACCACTTCTCTTGATTAATCACACTTGATTTCCTCTTTCACTAATTCAAATTTAAACTCGCTAAAATTGCCTTGAAAATGATGCTTGAAACAAATTTCAATTTTCAACTTTCTCCCCGCATTTAGCATGTCTAAACTTATCAAATGAGCCTTCAATTATCAAATTCCAAACCAACTTGTATTTGTAAGTGATGAACACTTAAGGATAAACAATCTTTGATCATAATAAATCCCTTGCAATGATGAAGATAAGCTTTGACATATCTTGATGGAGAAGATTATATATTTGAAATAATAACCTCCTGATAATCATACTTCAATAATCAAAGTTTTAGCATAAAAGTCAAAAGATGGGAAAAGTTGAGATCCATTGCCAAACCCTCACAATCCTGAATCTTCTAATGAAACAAATAATTCACTGAGATGCCATGAGGTATGAAAAAGACTTGGTGGCTTAATTAGCTGAAGATCCCAGGAGTATGAAGATGATATCTTGGAGAAAAATGGGAGGGAAAATATTGGGGTATAACAACTGCCCCTATTCAATCTTCTTAAACCTGAAGAGTTAGATTGGCATGCCCGCCATTCGTGACTTGAAGGTGGAAGATGATTGAACATATAAGTGCCCAGAAATTTGCACTCGCATGTGCAGGCGGTAACGTTGTTGGTTGACAATATTGTTTGAATGGGCTTAAAGATGCCATTCGGAGAGGTGACAGAGAGTCTTCTGAGATGGGCTTATAGATGCCATCCAAAGTAAGTGTTGATAGAAGTATCATAAGGAGTCTACGATTGACTTCATCTAAAGAATTCTTTCTAGAATGAACCTCTGGGGAAGGTGTTTTAGAAACTTCTTGTCAGATTTAGTCTCTGAGGGAAATGCTTGTCAGAACAAATTTCTGAAGGAAGTGCTTTTCAGAATGATGCTCTGAAGGAAGACGCTTTTCATAATGATGCTCCAAAGGGAAATGCTTTTTAGAATTCAGTCTCTGAAGGGAAGTGTTCGTTTTGTAGATAGTCACCCGTCCTGTTTCGAGAATTGATCTACAATATATTTTTGTTGGTAAACTCGTCCTATTTCGAGAGTTCATACCACTTGGTGATAAATATAGTCGCCCCGTCCTATTTCAAGAATTGATCTTCATCTGGACATAAAGATATAAAGATAGTTTCCCTGTCTTGTTTCAGGAGCTAATCTTTGCATAGTGTAATAAAGATTATTTCCCCGTCCTGTTTCGGGAGTTAATCTTCGCTCGGTCATATAGATAGTTGCCCTGTCTCATTTAGGGGATTAATCTCTGACCTATTTATACAGATAGTTTCCTTGTCTTATTTTAGGAATTAATCTATGTCTGGTCATCCAGATAGTTTCCCTGTTTTGTTTCTAAAATTAATTTGGGACCTGTTTTTTGTTGGCCATGTAGATAGTTGCCTCGTCTTATTTTGGGAATTAATCTTTGACCTGTTTATGTAGATAGTCGCTCCATCATGTTTCAGGAATTGATCTATAATTTGTTTTCATACATAGTTGCCATGTCTTATTTAAGGAATTAATCGGTGTCTAGTCATCCAGATAGTTGCCCTGTCTTGTTTCAGGAATTAATCTGGGACCTGTTTTTTGTTGGCCGTTTAGATAGTTACCCTGTCTTGTTTTGTGAATTAATCTTCTACTTGTTTATGTAGATAGTCGCCCCGTCCTATTTTGGGAATTGATCTATAATTTGTTTTCACAGATAGTTGCCCTGTCTTGTTTCAAGAATTAATCTGTGTCTAGTCATCCAGATAGTTGCCCTGTCTTATTTTAGGAATTAATCTGGGACCTATTTTTTGTTGGTCGTGTAGATAGTTTCCCTGTCTTGTTTCGAGAATTAATCTTCGACCTGTTTATGTAGATAGTGGCCCCGTCCTGTTTCGGGAATTGATCTACAATTTGTTTTCACAGATAGTTGCCATGTCTTGTGATAACACGAAAATATATAGTATATTTGGCTTGATTAATATAAATTATGTCTCTATTTTATTTTAATTATGTTGCTTTATATTGGTATTATGCTAGTATTTTAATGTGTTTCAGGAATTTAATATTTACAAAGCTTGCTTGAGAAAAGGAGTAAAAATGAGAAGAAATGAAGTAACAATGCATATAATATAAAAGAAAATAAAAAAGCCCATGAAGAACCCAAGGCCCACAAAGAAAGAAGCGCTGCAAGTTGTGATGCTCATCACACCCACCGTGACGATCGACAGAAGAAAAAAAGGAAAGGGTGACGATCGTCACCTACCCCTGACGGTTGGCATGCTTAATGCATACGTGCCCCATGTCACATGCCTTGCCCCTTGTCACAAGACTTTTTCAACCAAGTAACTTCATTTTGCAACAATTAAACCCCTTCCTCCTACTATTTCTCCACACATGACCACACCAAGTCTTCCTATTTTCTCTCACCAAAACAAGTTATCAGAGGAGTATATATTGAAAAGCAGTTACCGCACCAAATGTGGCTCTCTCTCTTCGATTATTTCCAACTTCTATTGTTTTAGTTTTTAGGCAAAAATATTCATCATGTAAAAGTGGTAGTTTCTCACAACGAAGAACTACCACACCATTAGTTTTAGGTGTTGTTTTTCTTTTATTTCCATTTTGTATTTGATTGTCAAGCGTGCCTGTATTTTCTAAATTCCAGTGTTAGCATTAATTTTAGGTTCCAGTATATTTACAGGTTTCATTTTATTGCTTTATTATTATTATCATTATCATTATCATTATTATTATTACTATCATTATCATTATTATTACTATTATTATTATTACTATTATTATTATCATCATTATCACTTTCATTATCATTATTATTATTATTATTACTATTATTATTATTATTACTATTATTATTATTATTATTATTATTATTATTATTATTATGTGTTTGTTTAGATCAATCACCATGTCATTTCATTTTGCAATAAGCATGGTTAATTCATTTTCACTTAAAAGCATGTCAGACTAAACATTCTTGAGTCTGGTGTATGAGGACCGTTGTTGCCAACGGACTCGGTAGAAAATAATAGGCGCAAATTTATGATTAGAATTTTGTTTTGGTTTTAATTTCAAAGTCTAATTTAAATAGCCTTGTCACGAGAGTGAAATATTATTTAACACGATTTTGTCATGAGAGTGAGAAATTAATTAAGGTTAGAGCCGACATTGCGAGAGCATGGGGATCGAACCAGATAGTGGAAATTAGGCAACAAATCTAAATACAGCGAGAGTGCTTTAGATGCGTTTAAGATATTATTGGCTTTCAAAATATATTTCTTAGTTACCAGGCGAGCGAGAGCAAAATCTTGGGATTAGGAAGTATGACTTTAGTTAAAACCACGAGAGCGTGAGGCGGAGTCCTTAAGTCAGTATATTCTACGGAACTAAGTTATAGTTGTAATTAGTACTCGTTTTCTATAAGTCCTTCAGGAACGCGAAAACCATATTCTGGTCTCTCTTTATTATTATATTTTCTAAAGTCATTTTTAGTTTTAGTTCTTAATTTCCCCTAAAAATCCAATTATTAATTAGCCTTAGCTTTACAAGATAGCGATAAGATTGTAGTAGGTTGACATTGGTCTCTGTGGTTCGACAATCTTTTATATTACTTTGATATTTCCGTTCACTTGAAGACGCATCAAGTTTTTGGCGCTGTTGCCGAGGACCAACAGTCAATATTATTATTCCGTTGTTGCACTGTATAGACTAAGCCATTCTTGTCTCAATTACTATGTATCACCGAAATTTTTTCTACAACTCCCACTCCGAGTATTTCGAGGAATCACAAGAATCCCATAAATCCGACCTCGAAATACTATTGGAGAATTTCAATGCGTCACAAACTCATTCTCACCCGAATTACCTTTCCAGCTACCAATCCCAACATTTTGAGGAATCACAAGAATATTATAATTCCAACCAAACTTATCCTCAACTAAATTTCCCCTACAATCACTACACCCAATATTTCGAGGAGACGCGAGAATCCTATAAATCCGACCTTGAAATATTAATGGAAAATTTTAATGAAATATCTATGATGACAGAGCACTTTCTAGAAACACAAAATGCGACTCTAACTCACTTTGAAGAATCAGAAGAATCGCATGATTTCAACTTCGAAACATCAATGGAGGATTTCGATGCGACGCTAATTCACTCTAGGTTAGAATCTATGATGGAGCACTTTGTAGAGACACAAAATGTCCAGAACGAAGAGTTTAGGAAACAAAGTCTTCAAAATAATTAAACCCTTAGGCAACTGACCACTGTTGTTGAGTCACTCGCGACTCACAACATAGCCTCAGAGACTCAAATCTCCCAGCTTGAACAAAACCCTCTAGGACCCTTCCCTGAAGAGAAAATGGATGTTATAACAACCAGTAGTGAAAAACAAATTGAAAATCCTAAGGAGAGTGATAATGAGGTTGAAGAGAGTGATGATGTGGTTGAGGAGAGTTCCGACGAGAAAAGAGTAAAGATTGAGAAAAATCCTCCAACACCATTTGAAATGGAGGTTGTAGAAGAGGTAGAGAAGGAAGCACATATTGTTGTTCCTCATCCCTATACACCACCGTTTCCTTTCTCGAAATGTTTTATGGAAGCTCAGGTAGACTTCCAATCTAAAACATATGTGGAGGTATTGGAAAATATCCACACCAACGCACCCTTGTTTGAAGTCTTGCATAAAAAGAGAAAATTAGAGGACCATGAAACTAGGGATATAATTACTATTAAGAGGGTAAGGTTAACCTTTGAGGCGGTGGATGAAATCACTAAGCCCAAACTTGAAAATATGATACTTAGGATAGATCCAGAACCACCACATAAAGTTCAAAAGAATGAACTACCCCACAGAAGAAAGAAAAGAAAAGGTGATGGATATGTGAGATGGCTTGATAAGTGGCCATGGAAAATGACGATTACTAAAAGTTCAACCGAGGAGTCATTCTCGAGAGAACCACCATGAGTGCTTGCACTCTTGAGCCGTCGAGCTATCAACGTTAAACAAAGTGCTGCGTGGGAGGCAACCCACGAGCTTTTAATTTAATGTTTTGTTTTTATTGTCTGAGTTTGCAGAAAATAAAGATATGGATTTCTCCTCACGTCTCGGCTATCTCTAGGCAGAAAATTTATAGATAATCATCTTGAAGATGAGTCGGTGCCCACGTACATTCCTACGAATGTCGCTACTGGTGGTGACATTATTGATGCGTACGATAGGAGAAGGTACTTCCTCTGGATGGAGAGAGGATTTGGTTATGATAGCCCATCAATAGCATTCATACAGGTTTTGTCTTTCCTATTTCCACCTTTTATTAAAACATTGAGGATAATGTTTGGTTTAAGTGTGGGGGAGGAACTCTACCGTTTTCCATTTATCTCTTTTTAGTTTGATTGATCGTTTTCTAAGTTTATTTCATGTTTTTATAATTTTACTTGTTTTCGGTATTTGGTCGAGTCATAGCATATGTTGTCAAGTATGTATGCCTGTTTTCAGTTGTTATCGAATTTCCCCGTATTTTTAAAATTTTAGCCTCCAACAAAAAATTTCTTTTTGATTCATGACACCACACTCTGAAAGTTTATAGGTTGTCTAGGCTTTGTTAGAGAGACTTGGGAAAGTTTCAATAAAATCGATACCGTTATGACACCCTAAACCCCTCATTATGTGATATCAATCTGGGTACCCATTATGTCAAGACCTTAGGCTCAAGTTTTCAAAGTAGCTCTTAAGTAGTTTATATTAGCAGTTAGCACAATCTTAAACACAAACTACGTTGGGAGTCGATGAATATAAGTAAATGATGTTGTTTTAATAAATAAATGATTTAATTGAAAAATAACCTTCTAAGTTAGGTGACTCTCACCCGGTCATTTAGCCCAACGGTTGTTAATCCTGTAAGGATTTAATAATAAGCACCCATTGTTGGTTGGTCCAGAGGTCACTGATACTGGACTTGGTAGGGCGAGCTAGGGTCCGATCCCCTGCAACCGCAGTTGGGAAAAATGGAATGCACCGCTTAAATACCAGAACCCAATGCTAAAGAAAAGAAAAGGATCATAGTCGCTAACCGATTTCCCCTACTATGCGTGTGTACAGATAACAGGCTTAATGTGATTGCGCTTGAATGAATAGAGTGAAATGAAAACGAGAGATATAGGTTGAGTTATAATGGCATAATTCTAATTGTTTTACATAAAGTGGGAGTCTTTGAACATTGTGTCGTTACGGTATCCTTGTTATTGAATACTTAGTACCTATCAAACTAACATTAGCCTAGCATCCACGTATGGTTAGGAGTCATGGTGTGCCCTTATTTCAAAGCTCTCTTATCATTTCTTTTATCGTGTTGGTCGATTGCTTGAGGACAAGTAATGGTTTAAGTGTGGGGGTATTTGATAACACGAAAATGTATAGTATATTTGGCTTGATTAATATAAATTATGTCTCTATTTTATTTTAATTATGTTGGTATTATGCTAGTATTTTAATGTGTTTCAGGAATTTAATATTTACAAAGCTTGCTTGAGAAAAGGAGTAAAAATGAGAGCAAATGAAGTAACAATGCATATAATATAAAAGAAAAGAAAAGAAAAAATCCCACAAAAAACCCAAGGCCCACAAAGAAAGAAGCGCTGCAAGGTGTGACGCTCGTCACACCCACCGTGACGATCGGCAAAAGAAAAAAAAAGAAAGGGTGACGATCATCACCTACCCCTGACGGTCGGCATGCTTAATGCATATGTGCCCCACGTCACATGCCTTTCCGCTCGTCACAAGACTTTTTCAAACAAGTAACTTCATTTGCAATAATTAAACCAATTCCTCCTACTTTTTCTCCACACATGACCACACCAAGTCTTCCTATTTTCTCTCACCAAAACAAGTTATTAGAGGAGTATATATTGGAAAGCAGTTACTGCAACAAACGTGACTCTCTCTCTCTCTCTTCAATTATTTCAAATTTCTATTCTTTTAGTTTTTAGGCAGAAATATTCAACATGTAAAAGTGGTAGTTTCTCACACCGAGGAACTACCACACCATTAGTTTTAGGTGTTGTTTTTCTTTTATTTCCATTTTGTATCTGATTGTCAAGCGTGTCGGCATTTTCTAAATTTCAGTGTCAGTATTAATTTCAGGTTCTAGTATATTTACAGGTTTCATTTTATTGCTTTTTTATTATTATCATTATCATTATCATTATTATTATTACTATCATTATCATTATTATTACTATTATTATTATTATTATCATTATCACTTTCATTATCATTATTATTATTACTATTATTATTATGTGTTTGTTTAGATCAATCACCATGTCATTTCTTTTTGCAATAAGCATGTTTAATTTATTTTCACTTAAAAGCATGTCAGACTAAACATTCTTGAGTCTGGTGTATGAGGATGGTTGTTGCAGCGGACTCGGTAGAAAATAATAGGTGCAACTTTATGATTAGAATTCTGTTTTGGTTTTAATTTCCAAGTCTAATTTAAATAGCCTTGTCACGAGAGTGAAAAGATTATTTAATACGATTTTGTCACGAGAGTGAGAAATTAATTAAGGTTAGAGTCGGCATTGCGAGATCGTGGGGATCGAACTTGATAGTGGAAATTAGGCAACAAATCTAAATACAGCGAGAGCGCTTTAGATGCGTTTAGGATATTATTGACTTTCAAAATATATATCTTAGTTACCAGGAGAGCTTGAGCAAACTCTTGGGATTAGGAAGTATGGTTTTAGTTAAAACCGCGAGAGCGTGAGGCGAAGTCCTTAAGTCAGTATATTCTACGGAACTAAGTTATAATTGTAATTAGTACCCGTTTTCTATAAGTCCTTCAGGAACGTGAAAACCATATTCCGGTCTCTCTTTATTATTATTTTTTCTAAAGTCATTTTTAGTTTTAGTTCTTAATTTTCCCCAAAAATTCAATTATTTATTAGCCTTAGCTTTACAAAGTAGCGATAAGATTGCAGTAGGTTGACATTGGTCTCTATGGTTCAACAATCTTTTATATTACTTTCATATTTCCATTCACTTGCAGACGCATCATCTTGTTTAAGGAATTAATTTGTGTCTATTCATCCAGATAGTTTCCCTGTCTTATTTTAGGAATTAATCTGGGACCTGTTTTTTGTTGGTCGTGTAAATAGTTTCCCTGTCTTATTTTGAGAATTAATCTTCATCTGGCTATAAAGATAGAACGATAGTTTCCCCGTTCTGTTTCGGGAGTTAATCTTTGCATAGTGTAATAAAGATAGTTTCCTTGTCCTATTTCGGGATTTGATCTACTATTTATTTTCACAGATAGTTACCCCGTCTTGTTTCATGAATTAATTTGTGTCTGGTCATCAAGGTAGTTGCCATGTCTTGTTTCAGGAATTAATCTGCGACCTGTTTGAAAACATTTGGTGATATCCGTCTGTTTGTAGACTTTACCTGAAAAGATAAAGAGTTAGTTGTATGCAATGTCATGGTTTATGAAATGCATTGCTTAATGATGTTCTCAAAGTAAATGAGAGTGTTCTATATGCGTTTCATATAAATATGTTATGATATATATAAATTATGTATGAATGTGAAATGTCGTTGCAGCGTATCAGCAACTTTGTATAACATCTCTGACTGGGGAAAATAAATCCCTGATCGTTGTTGGGGATGAAAAATATTTGTAATCTTAAATCTTGTCTAGATTTCCTCCTCTTGGAATTTATGCTTTCTGTTTGAGGAAACTCCGCTGGGGAATTTGATTTCTGCTTGGGGTGAAAAGTTCAAGAACTTTAACCGTTCACCACTCTACTGGGGAATTTTTATTCTCATATACCCTGAATGGGGATAAAAGAGATGTAAAACCTTTCAAGGTACCGTCTGACCGAGTTTCTGATATGGATGCTAACTCGTTTGGGTATGATAAGATTAAATGATATCTGGTTCAGTTTCAGATTCAGTGGCAACTCTATGAAGATAGTAATCTGGACTACCTTTTGCTAGAGAGAGAAATTTTGCCAGTGATTTGCAGTAGTCAAAGGAATACACTCAAGCTAGGGAGACTATATCCTGTTGGAGAAATAAACCATGTTGGGGGAATAAACCTTGTTTTGGAGAAATACTCTGTTGAGGAATATATTCCGCTAAGGAAATGAACCCTGCTGGAGAAGATAATTCCATATGGGTTTTTACAGTGTTAGAGGAATAAACTCAGCTGGGGAAGAGAATTTATGTGAACTGTGCTGGTGACATATTTTCTGACGAGGATTGGGACTCCATAGGTTGGCGACATCGCTGGGGAAAAACCATACTCCTTTGTCTGCTAGAGGGATCTGTCGGTGAGCATGATTACGATATTTCATACTTGTGTTGAATGTGTCAAGTTTGTGAAGATGACTCTGTGGGGGATATTCTTATGGGGACTGCTCTGTGGGGATTATTCTGTGGAGGTGTTATATGGGGGTTTATGGATGACTTGCACATTATCCCAACTCCTAGAGTCTTTATTAATTGTTGATCATAGTGATAAAAAAGTGATGAGATAACGGGACATAGTCGTAAGCTTTAATCCCTAACTTTTACCTTGACTGCCTTTTCATATTTTCAGTCCACCAGGATGCCCTTTTTTTTCCCAAGCCTCCTTTTCAGGTTTTTGACTTGCCGGGTGAAATTTTTTTATATATATCCATAATTTTTGCCCGAACCCTTTTGGTTCACCGGGATGCCCTTATTTTTACCTAGGCCAAACAGCCTAGCAGGTCACTTTTTCATTTGTAATATTTTGGACTATGTCTGTGTTCATAGGGCGCAAAGAATTTTGAATGTTCATGGTAGTAAGTGTTGTAGCACTGCCTGAAAATATTTTCTTGATCATACATGACCCTTCATATGCGGGAGTTCGTTTTCGCCTGAGATTAGTCTAGTGCACCTGTTGCTTGAAGTTATTGATCAACCATTAATTACCAGGTTTCTAATAGTCTTGACCTTCCTCAGTATTTTTCTAAGAATTTTCACGGCAAAATGACACCATTTGATACTGCTGACATAGACAAGCAATTTGGTGATACCGAAGATTCAATTTTCATAGTGGTTTTCACTGAAACTCATGATCATTGTAACATGGCCCAAGTGATTCAGATGGAAATCTTCCCCTGGCTATTCAGCACTTTTGAGTGACTCTTTGAATCTTGACTTGAATGCCACAAATGTGTTGGACAATAACATGTCATGCCCTTGATTTAATAAGCAATTGTGTCCATAAAAGGCCTATTACTGGAAGTGTCTTTCTCTTTGACCCATCCTTTTAAGTAATTCCGTCCATTGGGAGGATTTTCATTCATTGAATATTCATCATGCGAATTTCTTTGCTATCAAACACTTAGTCATATGCAAACAGTGGTATTAAAATGCAAAGCTTACGTCTATGTTGAAGTGTAAAAACTGCATTTTTTTAGTAAAACAAAATTTGTAAGAATGTGATATCAACTCAGGATTTATAGTAAGCCTTACAGGAGTCAGGATACCTTTTTGTAACAATATGTTTTTGAACTAACCCATGCTTCAGTTAGGACTTTGAAAGGTTGTAGTGTGGTCTGTTCACGGTTTAAGAAACAAAGGATAAATGCTCAAAGTTTATTTGTACCCAACCCGTTCTCCATGATGTCCTTCAGTCCTATACTCAATTAATTATGCATTTAGGTTCCAATAGATTTTGGAATTATAGCACTGAAACATGGTGATGGTTTAGAAACCGAAAGTTTATTTGAGAAGGCAATCATTTTTTCTTGTAACATCTTTCTGTTGTTGGGGATTTGTAGCGACCCTTTTTTGACTTTATTATCCCTAACTTTTTCCTGAACTATTTTGTTTGAGATTACAATCAGTGTGATGCCTCAGTTTTTCTTAAGTCTCCTTCATAGGTTTTGACTTAGTGGGATCTTCTTTTGAAAGGTAATGACTTCCTGATTTAATGATTATGCAGAACCATCACCGAATTTTGATCAGGAAGGATGTCTTTGATATCACTTGTTGTGTACGAAGGAACAACTTGCGATTGAATGCATAATTAAATAAACTGAGAAACTACCATGCCCCAGGTTATGATTAAGGGTTTTAATTTGTGTAAAAAGAAAAATCCTACTTCTTAGGCTCAAAAGGGGTTGACTAGAGATTAACTTCCTTATATATCCACTATTTAGGAATTGAAATAACACATGTACATCATTAGCAAGGTCTATCCAAAAGCATATTGTATGAGATTATGGTATTGTTTTCGTCATCCTCCCTCTAAAGGCTTACAACTTTTAACGAGTGTTGAATATCACGAAAAGGAAGTAAAGAAAAGCATAGTTTTAATATAGTGACAACAAAGGGATTAACTCAATACAAACATATGCATTGCATTAATGGGAAGAACCAAAGTTTTACATGACAACAAGTGTTTGAACAAAAAGAAATTACAAATAAAAAATTCAAATGATCTTAAAGTTCCTCCGCCTGAACTTGTCACTTCAGATGGTGTGCCTTGCAGTTGCGATATTTGGGGGATGATAGAAAAACTCAATCTGACTGTCTTCTGTGAACTCAAAAATTCATTCGTCAATTAGATCCTGAATCTTATGTTTCAAATCCCAACAACTATTAGTGTCATGTCCAAGACTGTTGGAGTGGTATGCACACTTTACATTAGGATTGTGACGAGGAGAGGAAGTTTTAGTGTTCTGAGGAGGATCCTTCAATGTAAACAGCTTGGCCTTCAACATGTCTTGAAATGCTTGAGCCAATGACATGTTAATTTTGGTAAATCGTCTTTTGGGTGTATCCTACTTACGCTGATTTCCCTTTTGTTGTTGTTGCACAGGCGCAAGATTAGAAATTAGCACTGCATCCATAGATTGGTTGAGGTCACTCTTATTACGACCCTTATGATTGTACACAGTATTGGATTCTTTCTTCCTGTTGTATGGTCTCTTTTGAGTACTTGAAGATGCAGCCACTTGAATTTTACCGCTTCTGATGAACATGTCAACCAATTCCTTGTCAGCCAAGAGAGGTTGAATAGTGATTAGACACCCAATCCTAGCAGTTTGTCCCATACGGTTGTATCTGTATTGATAAAGCTTACTGAAGAGGATTCTCAACTCTTCTTGCCCGCGAGCTAAATTTTAGATAAGAGCCATATGACTAATCATCTAGATTCCCATCTTTTCCATTTCAGCTTGCAGTTGTTCCAACTGGTCATCCTTGTTGTCTTCAGGATTCTTCTTGGTCATGTTCTCAGTGAGGAGTGCTTTCAATTCCTCTCGCCCCTTGGATAGGTCAGGAACATTTCCTGGAATTGAGCATCCTGAGCCTAGAGATCTTTCACTGTTTGATCGAGAGTCATCTTTTACTAAAGTAAACAGTAAGAAGATGAGAAAACTTCTCTTGGGAAATACCTCTTATGACATGATGTGTATGATATGTGGAAGCAATGTTTTCAAGGATCTCGTGGGATAAACGAAAGTAAAATGTTAGAAATCGAGTCTGACATCAGCTTTGACTCAAGAACTTTGCGTCTTTGAACGTCCTTCTATGAGACTCAAGCTCACCATGTCGAGTGGGCCATAGCCTCTTGCTCAAGGTAACATACTTATGTCTTTGACGACATTGGGTTAGAGGAAAATAAATCCCATTTCCCCTTGCTAGACGTCTAGTTGTTGATACTTTGAAGACATTCGGTTTGAGAAATAAATCCCCTTTCCCCTTACTAGACGTCTGGTTCTGGATAACCTGAATCACAGGCCCTTGAGATCCTTGAAATGATCAGTGAAAATGATATTGTATGATGTCATAATACTATGATGTCATGTTTGAACAGATAATAAACACAAACAAAGCACACAAGGGCCTTAGATTTAAGCCTTGCACGGGGTTCGTAGGTAAGTACCCTCTTAAAGTTTAGTTGGCTCAACCTATCCTAGAGAAGTAAACGGGTTCTAGGGATCTCGATGTCATTGATTTTTTCCCATAAATTTTATCTAGCATGGCAACTGACTTGTCACCAAACAAAACTCGAGAGTCGAATCTCAATGAGTGTAGTATCGAGTATCAACCAACTTCGGGCTACACCAAAGTAGGCTGTCTCACTACCTTCTAATGGCTAAGTTGGGTCAATTAAGGCTCTAAAGGTCAATCACTGCTTATGACACCACACGATAGCCTAGTATTCTCCCCGACTGACTCGAGGGACACCAGTACCAACCAATGTGTCGCACTAACGTAGCCACCACTTTAACTATATCGGTATATGCCGTATAGTTTCCATGATCTATTGCTACTTACCTAAAATGCTCCCAGATACGGGTATAGGATCTTTGTAAGAGATAAACCCAAGTAAACCTTTAAAAATAAAGCAGACAAATCAAACATATAAAGAATTTAAAAGTGATCTAACTCTAAGGTAACCCCACGTTTTTTAGTTCCCCAACAGAGTCGCCAGTTCTGTAATACGGTGAGAGAATTGACTTGCTTTGCATTTTATCGCAAATGTTGCGAATATAAAGAGTCGCCATCGACTTTTCTTTTATCCAATAAGGAAAGGGTGAAAAGAACTGGAAAGACCTTCGAGATATTTTGAGCTTGGGGGGTAGGTTATGAAAAGGGAAGGTGTTAGCACCCTTTTCATCCGTAGTTATCTACGGGCTCTTAATCTCTTAGCTCACTTTGAAAATTCATTGTGAAAGTGTTTAAAAATATTTTGAAAAAAATGCCTAAGTACGACAACTTTGTAATGATTCTTGTATCAGTCCTCAAGAATGTTTACAAAGTGTTTTGAAAATATTTCAAAAGTGTCTGTGTGAAATGTTTTTGTTTTGAAGAGATTTGTGTACAAGCGATTAACAATATTCTACCCTTACTCAAGGTCGTTTGTGTTATTTTCCTCCTCCTTTAGATAGTGCTATCCTACTATTAGTTAGTAGGAAACCCTATTGTTGGATGTGTGAGGGACGGGCGTGGGTCGTCATTATGGTCATAGAAGGAAACATATAGGGATTCCTTAGCAATTTGAAGGTATTGTCATCACTTATTTGTAGGCAGCATCGAGGGACAAGATCATTTATCGTAGGCAACTCGAGGGACATCGCATGACTATGATCTTTATGATGATTTTAACAGAGGGTTTTCGCTAAGGGTATCCCTACGTTCGAGGGACATGACCATATTTCCGAAGGCAACAAGTGAGGTTACCCTAGAGATGCAAGTGTGCAACTGATTCATGTTCAGTTATCTTATCTTGATTATGGTTATCTAGCGTTTCGTTTTAGATCTTACCATACACACCCTATTAAACTCTACAGTAAGAGTAATAATAAAGCAGTAAAGTGCGGGAAATAGAAATCTACGCTATTACAACGCCTCAGGAGTGGGTGTATAAACCATAAAATTGGGGGAAAAGTAAACCCTAATTAAACTATTATAAACCAATTAAAAATTAGTTTAAATAACTAATTAAATTAAATAATTTTATTTATTAAAATTAATTAATTAATTAATTAAAAATACTAAATATAACTCTTCAAAATAGTTATTTATTTAAAACAAGAAATGTTTGCATTTTAAATAAAATGAACCACTTAATAATTAAAATGGAAATATAGAGAACAAAAAGAAATGGGCCTGGAATTGAAGCAAAATCTGGGGGTGTGGATAGCAAGGAGGCGTCCAGGCCCAAAATGAGGTCCGTTGATCCTGTAGACACGTCTCTAGAAAGATTCACCATGGTCTTTCAACTATGGTACATTTGATGACCATCTCAAGGCTACAGACTGAGGGTGCTCTGTAAGACTATTGGAGGCATCGCACTTGATTTGTGACAATGATTAACCAGATGGTGACAAGTGTCACTGCCGGATTAGACCCTTTAGATAATGTTATCTACCAAAACAAACAGATTAATGCTGATTAACATAAAGCCAAGTAAATTATCTCTATGCTTTACTCTTTCTCACAATCCTTATTCTCTTCTCTTTTTTATTAAACCTCATTAGACAAACAAATCAAAAAACTAGAAAACAAAATTCATTGCGGCGGTTGAAGAAGAATCGGGACGATAGTTAATATGAACATCACAAGGGCGATGATGAGTATTGCGGTAGAGGGTATGAAGGTTGGGGACTGAGTGGATGAACAATAATGGTGCTGATGAATCTCTATGGTGGATATGAAGAACATCATGGTGCCGACGCTGCAGATTGCTCTGATTCTCAATTTTTTTACATCATTATTTTCGCCTCTCTCTTCTGATCACTATTCTGGCATTTGATTTTTCAGGGGATGACCGGTTTGGCGTAGATCTTGAATGGGGAAGTGAAACCCTAGCGGCTCAGATTTGGCTTTCACGATGTTTTTTCGGGTGAGATCGCTCTGAGATTTGTTCCTCTTTCTCTATATCTCTTGCAAACGATGTTATCTTTTCCTCTCCATTCTCGATTTTTGAGGGCTATGTAAGGAAAATGATAAATGAATTTTCTTTTAGGGTTTGTCCCTCTGTTTACGCCGCTGTTTATTTTGTGGACGGTTGCCTTGCTTTATTTCTGAAGGGTTTGCGTGAAAAGGAAGATGATGAAATTTAGGGTTTGTGTTGTTTGTAGCTATGAACAGTTACCTCTATATTGTGTAACATGGCTCGGTCCCCCAAAATTGTGCAATGATTGTTATCTTATATTGATGCACTTAGGGTTTCTGTGTTGCTGGACTTTCTGTCATTGGACTTTTTGATATATTTTCTGATTTCTGTGATGTTTTTCTGAGAACATTTTGTGGATTTGAGTTTTGATAAAAGGCTGTGAAATTTTTTTCTGGGATTTTTGTGAATACTGTATTGCTTGCTACTTGGGCTGGATTGTTTCGATTATGTACTTGCATTATTATTTTTGAATTATTGTAGGAAAGACTTCTTTACACCTCTCTTTGTGAACCAAAACAAAACTTGTGATTTGCAATAGAGGTTCCATTGGGCCTATGATTATTTATTCAATTTCTGACTTTGGTTGTGAAAATGCATGAGGCCTTTGCATTTCTTGTGAACACGATTGAAATGACCCTTATATTCTGATTCCTATCACGACACCCTAATGATGAATTTGAACTTGAAAACTCCTTGCTTAACAATTCTTGTTCATGTCTTTTTGATGATTGATTTCTAACCAATTTGTGTTTTCTTTTCCTTGTTTCATGTGATGGAGGATGAGAGGAAGACAATTGGTCTTTGGCAGGAAGAATAAGAATTTGTGGCTTGACTTGGCAAATTTGAGGTAGATTCAAAAGAAATTCAATAGAAAGTATCTTTAGGAATCATAAGTTTAGGCTTAGGAACATGGATGATTTTATAGTCTTGATGATGTAAGTTGAAACTTAGGAACTAAGAAGCTTAAAACCCTCTTGTAACAAAAGAAGTGGTGATGTATGAAGCTAAATAGAATTTGGAATTTTCTTGCATTCTTTAGAAAGTAAGGATACTTTGTAGAATTTGTAATCAAACCTATATCTTTGGCAAATTTGGATGATCTTGAATGAATTTTAATATGAAGTAATGAATCTGAAATACTTGAAATACTTGGATATGAAACTTGCAACTTGTGAAATGAATTAAATTTTTCCCTTCATTTCAAAGAGAAGTATCAAGACAATGTGATTTATTATAGGCATAAAGAACCACTTATCTTGTTTCATCACACTTGATTTCCTCTTTCACTAATTCAAATTTAAACTCACTAAAATTGCCTTGAAAATGATGCTTGAAACAAATTTCAATTTTCAACTTTCTCCCGCATTTAGCATGTCTAAACTTATCAAATGAGGCTTTAATTCTCAAATTCCAAACCAATATGTATTTGTAAGCGATGAACACTTAAGGATACACAAGCTTTGATCATAATAAATCCCTTGCAATGATGAATATAAGCTTTAACATATCTTGATGGAGAAGATTATATCTTGGAAATAATAACCTCCTAATAATCATACTTCAATAATCAAAGTTTTAGCACAAAAGCCAAAAGATAGGAAAAGCCGTGATCCATTTCCAAACCCTCGTAATCCTGAATCTTCTCATGAAACAAAGAATTCACTGAGATTACATGAGGTATGAAAAAGCCTTTGTAGCTTGATTAGCTGAAAAGCCTAGGAGCATGAAGACTATATCTTAGAGAAAAATGGGAGGGCAAATTTTGGGGTACAACATCTGAAATCCTTGGTTAGGCGAATGCATCCTGTGATACGGTGGGAGAACTAACTGTGAGTTTTGCGTTTGTATTCGCAAATGTTGCGGTTAGCAAGAGTCGCCACCGACTTTTTATTTTATCCTAAGGAAAGGTTAAAAAGCACAGCAAAAAACCTTTTGAGATGTTTTCTTGGGTTCGGGGAGTAGATTATAGAAAGGGAAGGTATTAGCACCCTTTCTATCCATGGTTATCCATGGGCTCTTAGTTACTTGCTTAGATCACTTGCCTTTTGTTTTCAATTGTTTTAAATGGTGCTTGAGTGTGTGGGTTTGAAAATGTTTTTGAAAAGAGGCCAATGTGGTGGCAACCTATGTAATGATCCATGTGGGGATGTATACAAAGATGTATGTCTTTTGAAAAAGTTTTCATTTGTTTTTTTTTAGAGTTGTTTTGAAAGTGTAGTGTTGTGTGGTTTTGAAATTAGGCAAATGTTTTGTTTTGCAAGTTTGATTCAAGTAACTAAGAGGTTATCTACTCCTAAATTTCTCAAAAGACTATTGCTATGTTTTAACCCTTTTAACAAGTTTGTTCCACCATTGTATTTGGTGGACAATCTTGTGTTAGGATGTGAGAGGGACAGGCGCGGGTCATCGTTTAGACCATAATTGCAACGACGTTAAATGTCTTTGGGCAATTTCTTTAAGGGACTTGATCATTTGTTTTTGTTTGTTTTTGAAAAGTTTTGTCGAGGGACCATGATCATTCAAATTGTTTGCTTTGCCCAAAGAAGTTCAACATACAACATGGCCCATTTATTTGAAGGCAACAAGTGGAATACCCTAGGGGTGCAAGTGTGAGATGTGTTGTTTATTTTCATGCTCATTTGTCTTGTATTAGGTCAAACTATTTTTTCGTTTTTCGCATACAAACCCTAATTCTAACATGTTATCATTAGAAAGCAATAAAGTGCAAAATTAAATTTACTAAGCTATTACAAAACCAAATATGGGAAGGGGGGTACAAATGTTCAAATGGGGATATTGACAAGAATTTAAATCTAAATTATTACATCATTTTGAATATTTGCAATTTAATCAATGTACAAAAATTAAATAACAATGCAAGATGCAAAAGACTGTTTTGTATATGTATGAAAAAAATATTATTTATGTAAAAGAGAAAAGAAAATAAAAATTATATTATTTTTTTGGAGTATTTTGAATTTAGGGCAAAAACCCTAATTTTTAAAAGAAAATGCATTATTATCTAATTTAATACAACTATTTATTTATTATTTATAAAAATAAAATAATAATGAAGTATATTATGAAAAAAAAGTATTTTTGTATCAAATGTTAATAAAATGAAAAATTCAAGTATTTTTATATTTTATCTTAAATATATTAATAAACATATATATATATATATATATACATATATTAATTTCTTAAATATGCATTATACACAAAATAAATATTTATTTAATATTTTAATAAAACAAATAAAAAGAGTATTTTTTTTATGTGAAATATTTTCAGAAGGTAAATAAAAATAAAAAAATGTATTTACACTATTTTTCTATTTATTCTAATAATAGTATATATATAATATTTATATGCAAACAAAAGAAATAAATCAAATAAATATGCCATATATTCAAAAAATGATGGAAAAAATATTTTTAATTTTTTAATGCCATGAGAAAAAATAAACAAAGTCAACCAAAAAAGAAAAAGTCAAAAAGAGTCAAAAATGAAGCAAATGGGCTCAGGGGGTGTAAACATGGAAATAGGGTGTGAAAAGAAAATAGTTCCAGGCCCAGCCCAGACCACTTCTTCTTCAACCTCTGTACAACATCCTTCAAGCAAAACACGCGTTTTTTATCTCTGGATTCCTGGACTTTCAAGCAAAACTCATAACATGAAAAGTGTAGAGCATTAAGAGACGGTTTCAACCATATAAAGAACTTGACCTATCTCTCTAAGATGAGGAAGAATTTCTCCTCCCCCAATTTCTGACCTAACTTTTCATCAATGTTCAGACATGAAATTCTCTAAGCACACGAAATATAAATGAAATCTAATCATATGAGCATGTTCAGGGCTATGATTGTGACATGTTTTCTTCAAGAACCTAAAGCTAACAATGCCTAATAAGGGAGATAGAACTCCATGAATATACCTGTTCAGTTGGAATCGAGCTTTGCAATGGAGGATGTTTCAGAGTGAAATGATGACTTGTATAGCTTCCTTGAAGTGTAAGGATGCTTTTCCAAGTCCTACTTTGTCTTGAAACTCCCTGAATCGAGCTAGTGAACTCCAACTGCAAAACAGAAATTTAAAAATGGTGAAGTGGCTTAGAGGTGTTACAGGTCAGGTTTCAGGACATGGTTAGCTTGCATATGTTGTAAGGAAGGTAGAGGAACAAGTTTGGATAAGAATGCTCGAAGGGATTGAGAGATAGCACTCAATCTGCAGGGCTTGCTCTGTTTGAGCAGTTTTGTGGTGTTTCTGAGATGGAGAGTGCTTGAGAGGCAAATGGCTCGTGCAAAAGCTTGGTTGGGTAGTTTGGAATGTGTTTGATAGCTTTTGTGTTGTGTCTCTATGCTGAGATGAGAGTTGTGATAAGTTATGCAATGTTACTTGAAAATGAAGCAAGCAATGGTCACTTTGTGTTTTAGGTCAGTAGGGGCCTCTAATCCTGCTGCATAAGCCTCTCTTGATCAGAGCAATTTGCCCATAATCTTGTGCCAAAAGGATTTTGCTTGTACCTTCTTGGATTTCAATTTGACATAAAGCTAATCTTTTCAAAAATGGAAAGTTCACTTTATCTAGTTTAGGATTAATCCACTATGCAATGTTAGAACACAAAGAACATGGCCTTAACACATTGAATATGCATTAAATTATTGAGTATGGAATGGTTCAAGGACCTGTAATCAAGCATAAAGCAAGCTAAGTTCAGATTTGCAAAGTTATGAACATGTTTTGATGAAGAACAAAAGTGAATTTTTGCCAACTTGTGAAATTCGAATCTCTCAAGTTATGAAGTTGTTTGATGAGTTCTTTGACATTTTTGAAAGCTTGGAATGTGTACTACAATCCATCTTTGAAATGCAAATTAAAATTCCAAGTGGAAGGGTATGAAAAGTGGCCTTGAAGTGGGGTAGAAAACCTTGTCAAAATAGGTTAAAATTTCACTAAGTTAAAAATGGTTTAGTGCCCTTATTCAAAAAATTGTAGCTTGAGATACAAGCTTCAAATGAGAAAACTTTGTGAATCAAAGTTGTAGATTATGCAACAAGCTACAAATTTCATGTTTTGACTTTTGTTTGAATCCAAATGGATCTTGGTGAAAAGGTGGGGCAAAGTTGGGAAAAATTTAGGGTTTTTCATAACTTAGAAAAATTCTAAGTTATGAAAAATTCCATTTTCAAACCCTAATTTGCATTTTGTGATTTCTTGGTGAACAAGTTTCATGATTTGACATGTTTTGATGAAAAATGAATCTTGACTCTTGATTTTGACCAAAAAGTCAAAGTTTGACTTTTCAGTATACAGTCAAAATTGATCAATTGACTGGGAAATTCAACTGTCAATCTTGTGTACTTGGGATCTTTTGAGCTTGATGAATGTGTCAAGACCATTTCATTGAGTCCTTGAGGCTATATGTGAGCTTGGTTTGACATTGGCTAGGTCAAACAGTCAAAAATTGCCTTTGTGCAGTCAAAACCCTAAAAATGACCATTTTGCCCTTTTGGTGATCTGATCAAATTTCTTGTGGAATTGTGATCCAAACTTGATAAAATGGTTCATGTGAGTTAATAATGTTGATGTGGATCAAATTTCATGAGGTTTGACTGTCAATTGGCCACAGTTGACTTTTTCCCCAATACAGCTGATTTCTAGGTCAATTGTCCAATTGACTGGGCAAAACTTGGAATCAAGACTTGAAACTTGGTATGGGTAAACTTGGGAGTCCAACATGAAGCATGAAAGTCATCTTAGGCATTTTAGGTCAAAACATCCTTGGGCAAACACAAACCCTAATTTGAGTCCACAGTGCAAGGAGAAGTCTTGAGCAGAGGAAACCCTAACTGGATCTTGATCTTCAAAGGCCTTATGGTGAGAAAATGTTGAGGAAATGGGAGGGCAAATTTTGGGGTACAATAGTTGCCCCTGTTCAATCTTCTTGGACCTGAAGAGTTAGATTGGCAAGTTTGCCTTTCGTGACTCGAGGGTAAAAGGAGATTGGACACTAGAGTGCCCGGAAATTTGCACTCGCATGCTGGAGTCTCAACAATGTGATGTCAGGAATGGGCTTACGGATGCCATTTGGAGAGGTGGTAGATAGGGAGATGGGCTCATGGATGCCATCTGGAGACGTGACAGAACCTTGTCGGGAATGGGCTTATAGATGCCATTTGGAAGTGTCGATCGCATAAGAGATTCCTTAGCGAGAACTTGTGTATTTGAGAAAGACGGATGTTTTCCTGGCTTGTCACAGGTGTTTTATCTTCAATCTCCTTATGCAGATGTGCCCTGGCTAGATACAGGTATCGAATCTACAATCGGTTGCTCACAGATGTGCCCTGGCTGGATACAGGAGTCGAATCTGGAAATAGTCGTTAATAGATGTGCCCTGGCTGGATACAGGAATCGAATCTTCGAACTCTTCAGACGTGCCCTGGCTAGATACAGGAATCGAGTCTGGAAATGTGATAGTTGTTAGATATGCCCTGGCCGGATACAGGAATCGAATCTTCGAACTCTTCAGACGTGCCCTGGCTAGATACAGGAATCGAGTCTGGAAATTGGTCACTCTCAGATGTGCCCTGGCTAGATACAGGTATCGAATCTGGAATTGTGACAGTTGAAGGTAGTTGTCTTTGGGATTGTCTTTTTCCCTGAAAAGGCAAAATCATAAGTTGTATGCAATGTCATGATGTATGATATGCATGATGTCATGATGTTCAACATGAGATAGTGTTGTATGCACTTTATCATGTATGTAAGCAAGATGTATGAAAATGTGAAATGTTTATAAATGTATTTTCGTCTTAGGAAAATAAATCCTTGACGACCGGCCGGGGAATTGCTCTGTGGAAGAGATACTTGGCCGAAGTTTTGCTGAGAGGCCTGTTGAGGACTCTAATGATGGATTCCGCTGGGGATAATGATGATAAACTCCGTTGGGGATTGAAGGAACTTTGCCGAGGGCGGTCTTCCGTGGTTTTTAACTGAGGATAACCCAGTTATAAGTCCTTGTGAGGAAATAACTCTAAATAAAACTTGGGAAAGACGTCCGTGCTCTGCAGGGGGATAAGCTTCCAGAATTTACTGGGGATGAGTTTTAAGACCTGCCGGGGAATGCCGTGCTTTTCCAGGATCGACGGGGAATCAACTCCGCTTGGGGAAAGTATTGCCGAATCTTGTTTTACTCTGCGGGGAATTTGAGATGATCTGGCTACATTCTCCAGTTGACCCCACCTTGGTACCTTGGCGGACAAAACAACCAGACTGCATTAGACAATTTCACATTGCCCCTGTCTCTGATGTCACCTGTAATCAATCTCTTGTTTCATATGTGAACATTTACGAATCAGCAATTTAATGTCAAATGCATATATCAAGAATGAACATTGGACGTTCTTCGCAAGACAAAACAGAAAAAAGGAAAACAACGGTAATTTATATGGACAAGTGAATTTGTATTGATTTAAACTTTGCCTGTGAATAGGCGTTTTTGTACAAGAGGTTGTCATCCTAGTAAGAGGACGCCGCCAAATAGTATAGAGTTTACAATTTGAAAAAGGAAACAAAACAGCTATGTGAACAATCCCACTGGGTTCCAACTCTGCTATCGCCTTTATGTCTTCGAGCGTCTCATCGCTTTGCTGCCTGGTCGAAGATGAAGCTGATTGGTCAATGCCAAAATCTGAGCCAGATAGCTGATGCCGAATTCCGGACACGAAGTGATCCAATGAGACATAGTATTACGCTTTTATCCCTAACTTTTGCCTGGACCGCCCTTTCGGGTTTTCAGTCCACCGGGATACCCATTTTTGCCCAAGCCGCCCTTGCAGGTTTTCGACTTGCCGGGTGTACAGATTTTTATTCATTTCATCCCTCATTTTTGCCCGAACCCTTTTGGTTCGCCGGGAAGCCCTTATTTTTGCCTAGGTATGTCAACCTAGCGGGTCTTTTATTTATGCGTAGTATTTTTTCACTATGTCTGCATTGGCGGGGTGAGGAAGGTCGTCACCATCCATGGTGGTTAGGATCATGGCTCCTCCTGAGAACACACGTTTAACCACAAATGGCCCTTCGTAAGTAGGGGTCCATTTGCCCCGGGGATCACTTTGAGGAAGGATGATGCGCTTGATTACCAGGTCCCCAACTTGATATTCTTGCGGTCTGACTTTCTTGTTAAATGCCCTGATCATCCGTTTCTGATACGTTTGACCATGACAGATAGCAGTGAGCCTCTTTTCGTCAATCAGATTTAATTGATCAAGTCGAGTCTGGATCCAATCATCTTCATTCAAGTCTGCATCCTTCATTATCCGGAGAGAGGGTATCTGGACTTCAATTGGCAAGACTGCCTCCATGCCGTAGACCAAGGAGAAGGGAGTTGCCCCGGTTGACGTCCTTGCTGAGGTGCGGTACCCATGAAGAGCGAACGGTAACATCTCGTGCCAATCTTTATAGGTCACTGTCATCTTCTGCACAATTTTCTTGATATTTTTATTGGCTGCCTCTACAGCCCCATTCATCTTCGGCCGGTAGGGAGAAGAATTGTGGTGCTGTATCTTGAACTGTTCACAGAGTTCAGTGACCATTTTGTTATTGAGATTGTTACCATTGTCCGTAATGATTCTTTCCGGGACGCCGTACCGACAGATCAGATTATGCCGGATGAAACGTGCCACGACGCTCTTGGTTACTGTGGCGTAGGAAGCTGCCTCAGCCCATTTCGTGAAGTAATCGATCGCCACCAAGATGAAGCGATGCCCATTGGATGCCGTCGGTCGGATCTCACCAATCATATCGATGCCCCACATTGCGAAAGGCCAAGGTGCCGTCAGAACATTCAAAGGGACCGGAGGGATATGCACCTTGTCAGCATAGATCTGGCATTTATGACAAGTTCGGGAGTGTTGGTAACAATCGGCTTCCATTGTGGACCAGAAATATCCTGCCCGAAGGATTTTCCTAGCCATGGTGTGTCCACTGGAATGTGTTCCAAATGTACCTTCATGCAGTTCTGTCATGATATTCTCTGCTTCTTCCTTATCCACACAACGTAGCAGAGTTGAATCATGATTCCGTTTGTAGAGAATGTCGTTGCTGAGGAAGAATTTTGCAGCAAACCTCCTCATGAACTTCTTATCATTGACAGACGCACCTTCAGGGTATTCCTGAGCTTCCAAGTACCTCTTCACCTCGTGATACCAGGGTTTTTCAGTCACCTTCTCAGCCTCGAGCTCGCAGCAGTATGCCGGTTCATCCAACTTCCAGATTATGATTCGGGGAGCCTCATTGTCCCATTTAACTTTGAACATTGAAGACATCGTAGCTAGGGCGTCCGCTAGCTGATTCTCCTCTCTAGGGAAGTGCTCAAAAGTTATCTCTTCAAAGTGGGGAAGCAGGGTCGACACATACTCCTTGTAAGGAATAAGATTCGGGTGTTTCGTATCCCACTCGCCTTTGATCTGATTGATCACGAGAGCGGAATCTCCGAAGACACTCAGAAATTTGATCCTTAATTCGATTGCAGCTTGTAAACCCATGATACATGCCTCATATTCTGCCATATTGTTGGTGCAGCTGAAACATAATCGGGCGGTGAGGGGAGTATGAGTTCCTTTAGGAGATATGATTACAGCGCCGACGCCGTTACCCAAAGCATTGGAGGCTCCATCAAAATGCATAGACCATCGGGATCCTTCCTCAGGTCCTTCATCCGGTCCAGGTACTTCACAGTCAGTTACCACCATGATGTCTTCGTCCGGAAAATCAAAGTTCAATGATTGGTAATCGTCCACAGGTTGGTGTGCCAAATGATCTGCCAGTACACTTCCCTTAATTGCTTTCTGAGTTGTATACTGGATGTCATATTCTGTCAAGATCATTTGCCATCTCGCTATTCTTCCAGACAGAGCGGGCTTTTCAAATATGTACTTGATGGGATCCATCTTTGAAATCAATAAAGTAGTGTGAGTCAGCATATACTGTCTCAGCCGGCGAGCAGCCCATACAAGAGCGCAACAAGTTTTCTCAAGCAGTGAGTAACGAGACTCACAGTCGGTAAACTTTTTGCTCAAGTAATAAATAGCGTGCTCTTTTCGGCCAGACTCGTCATGCTGCCCCAGCACACACCTCATTGAATTGTCAAGTACTGTCAAGTATAGTATCAGAGGTCTTCCTTCCACCGGTGGCATAAGAATGGGTGGCTCTTGGAGATATTCCTTTATCTTTTCAAAGGCAGCCTGACATTCATCATTCCAGCGTACTACTTGATCTTTCTTCAGCAATTTGAAGATTGGTTCACAAGTAGCAGTCAGATGTGAGATGAATCGGGCAATGTAATTCAGTCGTCCTAGGAAACCTCTGACTTCTTTCTCTGTTTTTGGAGTCGGCATCTCTTGTATGGCTTTTACCTTGGCAGGGTCCACCTGAATACCCTTATCACTTACAATGAAACCTAGAAATTTTCCGGATCTTACCCCAAAGGTGCATTTGTTGGGATTCAACCTTAGCTTGTATAACTTGAGTCGGTCAAACAACTTCCTCAGATGGTCAAGGTGCTCCTCCTCAGTTTGAGACCTCGCAATCATGTCATCAACGTATACCTCAATCTCATGATGGATCATATCATGAAATAAAGCAACCATGGCACGTTGATAGGTTGCCCCAGCATTTTTCAATCCGAATGGCATGACCTTATAACAGAAGGTGCCCCACTGAGTCACAAATGTAGTCTTCTCCATATCTTCCGGAGCCATCTTGATCTGATTATACCCTGAAAAACCATCCATGAAGGAGAACACCTTGTGTTGAGCTGTATTGTCAACAAGGACATCAATGTGAGGTAGGGGAAGTCATCCTTGGGGCTGGCCCTGTTCAGATCCCTGTAGTCAACGCACATTCTGACTTTACCGTCCTTCTTCGGCACTGGCACCACATTGGCAACCCACTGAGGGTAAGAAGTCACTGCGAGGAACCCGGCATCAAACTGCTTCATAACCTCGGCCTTGATCTTTTCAGACATCTCTGGACGCATCCGTCGGACCTTTTGCTTTACCGGAGGGCAATCTTCCTTGGTTGGCAGGTGGTGAACCACAATGTCGGCATCCAAACCAGGCATATCTTCATAGGACCAAGCAAAAATCTCCATGTAGTCTCGTAGCATCTGGATCAATTGTTGCTTCACGCTGAGCTCTAGATTGGCACCAATCTTGACCTCTTTCCTATCCGTCTCAGTACCCAGGTTAATTGTCTCTACCGGCTCTTCATGTGGTTGAATAGCTCTCTCTTCCTGGAGTAGCAGTCTTGCGAGTTCACCAGGCACTTCGCAATCATCTTCACCTTCGTCTTCGGCCAAGTTGATCGGATTTTCGAAGTCATAACTGGCGGTAGCAGAGCTGTTACCAGTAAGATCCAGAGTGGATTGAAACCTGTATAAGTGAGTGTGTGTAAATATAGCTGTTTTGCAATATATATAACACAGAAAGGAAAAAGAGCACAAGATTTGAAATGCAACAAAAGTCCAATGTTTTGATTGATGATATATGAAAATGTCATACAAAAAGCCCTCACAAATGGAGCTACGATGCCCCGGGTAGGACACCGAGCCAACAAAGTTTTAACATATTGTTTGTTACAAATTGGAAATCAAAAGAAATTAATTACTGCGTGACAAATGTGATAGGGGTAAAATCCTTTGCCGTCCAATTGCTTGGTCCGTTGCTGTTAGTCGGGTAGATCCAACTGTCAAACTCTGCTTCCTCCACATCCTCCTCGATAGCATTCACCCTTGAGCTGGAGATAAACACCGGAGCCTTTCTGATCTTCTCTTTGCGCACAGCCTTCTGAGCCTCTGCAGTAAAGCCTAGTCCAAACTTGTCGTTCTTCTGAGTGAAGTCAGGAAGCTGACCCCAGTTTGCACAATTGCCCTTCTGAACCAACGCCCGGGCATCCCTTAGGGAAGCCATCTTCAAGAAAACATTCTCTTCAACTGTTGTCTCTGCAGCTGCTGAAATTGGATGTACCTCCTCGAAATGCTGAAAGGGGGTTTCAATAAACTCCCCGTCCATCTCAATGTATCTGAAGGAATTCAAATGGCTCACCATATACTCCTCTTCTCCTTGCACAGTGACGATCTTCCCCCTGACGGGATACTTCAGCTTCTGGTGCAAGGTGGAGGTCACTGCCCCAGCTTTATGGATCCAAGGTCGACCCAGTAGACAAGAGTACGATGGACGTATATCCATCACATAAAAGGTAGAGTCAAACACTTGAGAGCCCACACGAATAGGGATGTTAACCTCTCCATGAACCATCCTTTTAGAACCGTCAAAGGCCCTGACGATGATATTGCTGGGCTTCAATTCCAGGCCTTCATAATCCAGACGGTCTAAAGCCTTTTTCGGTAGAACATTCAAAGAAGAACCAGTATCCACCAATACATGCGCCAGAGTAGTGCCCCTGCATTCGATAGAGACATGCAGGGCATCATTGTGGTCTCTTCCCTTCGCAGTTAGGTCAGCATCTGAGAAACCCAAGCCATTGTCTGCTGTTAGATTTGCTATGCAATCGGTGAACTGGACTGCAGACGTCTCTTGCGGCACATGGGCCGTCTTGAGAAATGAGATCAAGGCCTTAGCATGGGCCTCGGAGCATAGCAATAAGGAGAGCAGGGAGATCTTGGAGGGCGTATGCCCCAGCTGCTCGACAACATTGAAATCACTTTTCTTTATTATTTTCAGAATCTCCTCCATTTCTTGTCGGGAGGCCTCAGCATTTATGGGTATTGGTGCCTCCATCCGGGCAGGCTCTTCTTCAATCCCTTTGCCCCGAGCATTTGATGACTCGGCAGCAGGGGACACAACTTGATCAGCAACAGGAACAGGTAAACTTGTAGGTTTTATAAGGAGGGGTTTTCGAATAGCGGGCGGTGCAATGTCAGGCGAGAAGAGCCTGCCACTGCGGGTGACCTTGGCTGGACCAGTGATATCGCAGATACTGGCGCCAGTGTCGAATTCTTGTTTGATTCCATTTACATACACGTCTGCCCCATAATGCCAGGGGACAGCTTTATCAGATATGTAGGGGAGAGGCCCCGGGACAGTAATAATCACAGGTGCAACAGTCATGATTTGAACAGGCTTCTTGGGGGGAGCCTTGATTGGATTTTTGAAGATGGTAACCACATAAATTTCTTTTATCGGAACCAACTGAACAGCAGACTTCTTAAACAGAATCTCCTTGCTATCCATTAGGCTTTGGATGCCTAACCTCAGCAAGGGACAACCAGACAGGGAAACAGCACAGAACAGGCAACCTTCACCGCAACCCGGAAATAAACCGGCCCGCAGTAGGTTCTTCTTAACGGTCTTCAGAGGGGTAACAACTTCATCTACCGAAACAGCGTACATTTCTTCCTCAACGACATTTACTCTATGCTGGGGCATAGGAGCAGTTACGACATTTGGTCTCTCCGGCGCTTCAAACTGAATTTCCTTTGCGTCGATCAGATCTTGCACTTTGTTTCTCAAGGCCCAGCAATCATCAGTAGTGTGCCCGGGACTATCAGAATGATAAGCACACCGGGCATTTGGGTTATACTTAGGTGACGCAGTGTTGACGACCTTAGGAGCTTCTTTGAGGGTCACTAGGTTGGTGGATAACAATTGGGGTAAAATTTGAGATAAGGTCATACTCAGCCGGGTATACTGCCTCTTGGGCCTTTCGCCTCTTTGTTGATTGTACTGCTGAGGAGCAGCAACAGGTTTGGAGATGACCAAAGCATTGACGGCTTGGCGACTTTCGGGCTTGACTTGTCTTCTAGGACCATAGACGGCACTTGCTTCTTTCTTAAACGGCCTCTTCTCAGCACTTGTGGAGGCAGCCTTTTGTATTTTGCCTGACCTGATGCCAGCTTCAATTCTTTCTCCCGTCAATATTAAATCTGTAAACCCAGCGGAGGAGTTACCAACCAAATGATTGAAAAACGGACCAGACAACGTCCCTAGAAACATATCAACCAGCTCACGATCAGTCAATGGAGGCTGCACCCTGCCAGCCAAATCTCTCCATTTTTGAGCGTACTCTTTGAACCCTTCACCCGTTCCTAGAGACATACCCTGAAGTTGGGTACGCGTAGGAGCGAGATCAGAATTGTATTGGTATTGTCTGTAGAATGCGGTTGCCAAATCTTCCCAGTGTCGGATGCTAGCTCCATCCAATTGGTAGAACCATTCAAGCTGTGACCCCGAGAGGCTATCTTGGAAGAAGTGAATCCAGAGGTTCTTGTCCGCCGTGTAAGGTTGGATTTTCCTTACGTACGACCTCAGATGCAGCTTTGGACAGGAGACCCCATCATACTTGGCGAAGGCAGGTGCCTTAAACTTGTGTGGAATTACTACCCCGGAAGATAACCCCAAATCTCCGAAATCCAGTCCCGGCACATTCTGAATTTCCATGGCGCTTAAGCGGTCCTCCAATTGCTTGTATCTGTCAGTAGCAGGTGGGTATTGTTCGTCATTATAGTCCGTCTCGTTGTCGGAGACTGCGGGACTAGGAGCTCCTCCCCCTTGGGGACTGTTTTTCTCAGCAGAAGAAGTAGTTGGATCAGCTTCATTATGGAGTGTGTTCCCAAATCTGCGTCCGGTGTTGAACAACGCAGTCCTCTTTTTTCTTTTTCTTCTTCATGAGTAGAGTCTTCAGCTCTTGCTGACCTTGGGCTAGGCTTAGGACCATCTCTTGAAACTGTGCACTTTGGGCCTGAAGGGCCTTGATTGCTTGCTCACTGGAGGAGTCTGGATTCATGATGACTGTTCAAAATAAACAGCGAAGGAGATTAAGCAATCTGTGAAATAGGGTACCTGCTATGCATATGGTGCAATGGAATGCGTATGTTTTATGTTTTCAAAGACAAACAAGATTCAACTTTGTAGACAAAAAGGGAAACACACTTCATTAGATTAAAATTTCAATTGTTCAACAACTTTCCCTTAGGCATTACAGGAATGAAAAATACTGGAAAGGAAATAAACTACGAAAGGAAACAATCAAAGCTCATCAATGCTCCCATGGCCTCCTCTTTTCAGTGCTGATGTAGTTGTTCAGGACCCATTCTTCTTCCAATTGCTTAGTCAGCCTCTGGATCTTCCGTTCCTGCTCGTTGAATTTTTCCCGATAGAAATCCCGTTCTTCCTTTAGCTGCGCCCAAGATCTCTTCATGGTGTCAAAATCAGTAGGTATCTGAGGAGGGAGGACAGTTGGAGGAACCCCATCTTCATCAGGAGATTCCAGAATGAGAGGTCTAACAGCTTCGTAGGGCATACCCAACTTCTGAGCACGGATGCGGACCCATTTGCAATAGGGCTTCAATGGCAGAGAAGTCTTTGGTCCCAACTCATGTGGGTTGGCTTCGTGGATTCTGTCCCAAGCTCTAATAAATCCCTGGCGTAGTTTATCACTGTCTGCTTGAAACTCAAAATGGAAGTGAGGAACCAGCATTTCATGAGGCCCATCTCCTCTGGCTCTTCCAAACTGACGGAGAGCTAAACACGGATTGTAAGAGATTCCTCCTTGGATACCAATCAACGGGACATTAGGGTATTCTCCGCAACGGTCAATAACAGCTACCTCATCCAAACCTCTGAGAGTCCAAGTGATGTCATTATCAGTGAGAGACATTAACCTCCGGGCCCAACCTTTTCCTTCTTCATTCTTCAGCACGAACTTAGGAAGGTGCGAAATAAACCACCTTACTAGCAAAGGAGCACAGCACCACGGAGTCCCCCGTTTTCGAGCAGTACGAGCATAGAGTTGTTGTAGAATATCACCCAAAAGAGTGGGTATCAGATTCCGAGACATGAAGATCCTTATGACATGGATACTGATAAAGGTGTCAGGGTTGGGAAATAGCACCAGACCATAGATCAAAAGAGCTAGAATATCCTCATATGCCTTGAAGTCCAAGTCATTCCAGAAATCATTAGCCTTGCCAACCAGAAATTTGACCAAAAAGCCCTTGATCCCATTTCTAGTTTCCCAGTTGGACAAAACCTCTTCCTTGGTCAAGGGGAGAATTGCAGCAATCTCCTCAGGCCTAGGAGTCTTTTCCAAACCAGTGAATGGAGTTTGTTCCAAGACAGGAATCCCAAGCAAATAAGAAAATTCTTCCAGGGTAGGAACCAGCTGGAAGTCTTGAAAGGTGAAACAGTGATACAGAGGGTCATAAAACTGGGTCAGAACACTTATCAGTTGTTGGTCCCATTTTGCAGTGATCAAGCCAAGGAGAGAGCCATGTCTGTTGATGAAAGAAGAAGTGTTTGGAATCTTTCCAACCAAATCCTTGAGCAAAGTTGGTGGTTGAACAAAGTTGAGCCGGACAGTATTCCTACGCACGGGCATCATGATGTCCTACAAAACAGAGCAAAGATGAAACTTTTTGTCTTTGAAATGGGTTAGTCCTTTATACAGGATGCATGCAATGGTATGATGGCATGATGCTATGATGAAACACACCACAAGTATTCACATAGGCAAATAAGGCACACAAGTCACACAAGACACCCTTAGGTTTCAAGCCAGCATGAGTTTCAGGTATTACCCTCTTTTGGTTTTGTTGGTTAAAACCTGTCCTATCAAAAGTAACCGGGTTCTAGAGGATCTCAAATCATTGGCTACCCTCAATCGGTCATAACTCCAGCATCGCAATCTTTTCTCGCGGCCAGAACCATCTCGAGAGTTTAGCCTCAATGAGTGTAGCATACTGCTACTGTCCTAATAGCCAAGTTGGTCAATTTAGGGTTCTAAGGTTGGTTGGTGTTAAATGACCCCTTAGAAGACCTATATTCTCCCCGTTGCAACACAAGGGATATAGGTACAGACTAAGATGCCACACCAACGTAGCCACTGCTTCACCCATGTCGGTCTACGCCGGACAGGTCCCTCACAGATTATGCTACCTAAAAAAGGGTATATCCCAGATCCGGGTTAGGATCTATGAACTCCGATGCAAAGCCCACAAATATAAAAGCAAACAAAGCAAGCAATTGAAAACAAAGGTGATCTAAGCCCTAAGGTTACTCCACTTTTAAAGTATTCCCCAGCAGAGTCTCCAGTTCTGTGATACGGTGGGAGAACTGACTGTGAGTTTTGCGTTTGTATTTGCAAATGTTGCGGTTAGCAAGAGTCGCCACCGACTTTTTATTTTATCCTAAGGAAAGGTTAAAAAGCACAGCAAAAAACCTTTTGAGATGTTTTCTTGGGTTCGGGGAGTAGATTATAGAAAGGGAAGGTATTAGCACCCTTTCTATCCATGGTTATCCATGGGCTCTTAGTTACTTGCTTAGATCACTTGCCTTTTGTTTTCAATTGTTTTAAATGGTGCTTGAGTGTGTGGGTTTGAAAATGTTTTTGAAAAGAGGCCAATGTGGTGGCAACCTATGTAATGATCCATGTGGGGATGTATACAAAGATGTGTGTCTTTTGAAAAAGTTTTCATTTGTTTTTTTTTAGAGTTGTTTTGAAAGTGTAGTGTTGTGTGGTTTTCAAATTAGGCAAATGTTTTGTTTTGCAAGTTTGATTCAAGTAACTAAGAGGTTATCTACTCCTAAATTTCTCAAAAGACTATTGCTATGTTTTAACCCTTTTAACAAGTTTGTTCCACCATTGTATTTGGTGGACAATCTTGTGTTAGGATGTGAGAGGGACAGGCGCGGGTCATCGTTTAGACCATAATTGCAACGACGTTAAATGTCTTTGGGCAATTTCTTTAAGGGACTTGATCATTTGTTTTTGTTTGTTTTTGAAAAGTTTTGTCGAGGGACCATGATCATTCAAATTGTTTGCTTTGCCCAAAGAAGTTCAACATACAACATGGCCCATTTATTTGAAGGCAACAAGTGGAATACCCTAGGGGTGCAAGTGTGAGATGTGTTGTTTATTTTCATGCTCATTTGTCTTGTATTAGGTCAAACTATTTTTTCGTTTTTCGCATACAAACCCTAATTCTAACATGTTATCATTAGAAAGCAATAAAGTGCAAAATTAAATTTACTAAGCTATTACAAAACCAAATATGGGAAGGGGGTACAAATGTTCAAATGGGGATATTGACAAGAATTTAAATCTAAATTATTACATCATTTTGAATATTTGCAATTTAATCAATGTACAAAAATTAAATAACAATGCAAGATGCAAAAGACTGTTTTGTATATGTATGAAAAAAATATTATTTATGTAAAAGAGAAAAGAAAATAAAAATTATATTATTTTTTTGGAGTATTTTGAATTTAGGGCAAAAACCCTAATTTTTAAAAGAAAATGCATTATTATCTAATTTAATACAACTATTTATTTATTATTTATAAAAATAAAATAATAATGAAGTATATTATGAAAAAAAAGTATTTTTGTATCAAATGTTAATAAAATGAAAAATTCAAGTATTTTTATATTTTATCTTAAATATATTAATAAACATATATATATACATATATTAATTTCTTAAATATGCATTATACACAAAATAAATATTTATTTAATATTTTAATAAAACAAATAAAAAGAGTATTTTTTTATGTGAAATATTTTCAGAAGGTAAATAAAAAAAAATGTATTTACACTATTTTTCTATTTATTCTAATAATAGTATATATATAATATTTATATGCAAACAAAAGAAATAAATCAAATAAATATGCCATATATTCAAAAAATGATGGAAAAAATATTTTTAATTTTTTAATGCCATGAGAAAAAATAAACAAAGTCAACCAAAAAAGAAAAAGTCAAAAAGAGTCAAAAATGAAGCAAATGGGCTCAGGGGGTGTAAACATGGAAATAGGGTGTGAAAAGAAAATAGTTCCAGGCCCAGCCCAGACCACTTCTTCTTCAACCTCTGTACAACATCCTTCAAGCAAAACACGCGTTTTTTATCTCTGGATTCCTGGACTTTCAAGCAAAACTCATAACATGAAAAGTGTAGAGCATTAAGAGACGGTTTCAACCATATAAAGAACTTGACCTATCTCTCTAAGATGAGGGAGAATTTCTCCTCCCCCAATTTCTGACCTAACTTTTCATCAATGTTCAGACATGAAATTCTCTAAGCACACGAAATATAAATGAAATCTAATCATATGAGCATGTTCAGGGCTATGATTGTGACATGTTTTCTTCAAGAACCTAAAGCTAACAATGCCTAATAAGGGAGATAGAACTCCATGAATATACCTGTTCAGTTGGAATCGAGCTTTGCAATGGAGGATGTTTCAGAGTGAAATGATGACTTGTATAGCTTCCTTGAAGTGTAAGGATGCTTTTCCAAGTCCTACTTTGTCTTGAAACTCCCTGAATCGAGCTAGTGAACTCCAACTGCAAAACAGAAATTTAAAAATGGTGAAGTGGCTTAGAGGTGTTACAGGTCAGGTTTCAGGACATGGTTAGCTTGCATATGTTGTAAGGAAGGTAGAGGAACAAGTTTGGATAAGAATGCTCGAAGGGATTGAGAGATAGCACTCAATCTGCAGGGCTTGCTCTGTTTGAGCAGTTTTGTGGTGTTTCTGAGATGGAAAGTGCTTGAGAGGCAAATGGCTCGTGCAAAAGCTTGGTTGGGTAGTTTGGAATGTGTTTGATAGCTTTTGTGTTGTGTCTCTATGCTGAGATGAGAGTTGTGATAAGTTATGCAATGTTACTTGAAAATGAAGCAAGCAATGGTCACTTTGTGTTTTAGGTCAGTAGGGGCCTCTAATCCTGCTGCATAAGCCTCTCTTGATCAGAGCAATTTGCCCATAATCTTGTGCCAAAAGGATTTTGCTTGTACCTTCTTGGATTTCAATTTGACATAAAGCTAATCTTTTCAAAAATGGAAAGTTCACTTTATCTAGTTTAGGATTAATCCACTATGCAATGTTAGAACACAAAGAACATGGCCTTAACACATTGAATATGCATTAAATTATTGAGTATGGAATGGTTCAAGGACCTGTAATCAAGCATAAAGCAAGCTAAGTTCAGATTTGCAAAGTTATGAACATGTTTTGATGAAGAACAAAAGTGAATTTTTTCCAACTTGTGAAATTCGAATCTCTCAAGTTATGAAGTTGTTTGATGAGTTCTTGGACATTTTGGAAAGCTTGGAATGTGTACTACAATCCATATTTGAAATGAAAATTAAAATTCCAAGTGGAAGGGTATGAAAAGTGGCCTTGAAGTGGGGTAGAAAACCTTGTCAAAATAGGTTAAAATTTCACTAAGTTAAAAATGGTTTAGTGCCCTTATTCAAAAAATTGTAGCTTGAGATACAAGCTTCAAATGAGAAAACTTTGTGAATAAAAGTTGTAGATTATGCAACAAGCTACAACTTTCATGTTTTGACTTTTGTTTGAATCCAAATGGATCTTGGTGAAAAGGTGGGGCAAAGTTGGGAAAAATTTAGGGTTTTTCATAACTTAGAAAAATTCTAAGTTATGAAAAATTCCATTTTCAAACCCTAATTTGCATTTTGTGATTTCTTGGTGAACAAGTTTCATGATTTGGCATGTTTTGATGAAAAATGAATCTTGACTCTTGATTTTGACCAAAAAGTCAAAGTTTGACTTTTCAGTATACAGTCAAAATTGATCAATTGACTGGGAAATTCAACTGTCAATCTTGTGTACTTGGGATCTTTTGAGCTTGATGAATGTGTCAAGACCATTTCATTGAGTCCTTGAGGCTATATGTGAGCTTGGTTTGCCATTGGCTAGGTCAAACAGTCAAAAATTGCCTTTGTGCAGTCAAAACCCTAAAAATGACCATTTTGCCCTTTTGGTGATCTGATCAAATTTCTTGTGGAATTGTGATCCAAACTTGATCAAATGGTTCATGTGAGTTCATAATGTTGATGTGGATCAAATTTCATGAGGTTTGACTGTCAATTGGCCACAGTTGACTTTTTCCCCAATACAGCTGATTTCTAGGTCAACTGTCCAATTGACTGGGCAAAACTTGGAATCAAGACTTGAAACTTGGTATGGGTAAACTTGGGAGTCCAACATGAAGCATGAAAGTCATCTTAGGCATTTTAGGTCAAAACATCCTTGGGCAAACACAAACCCTAATTTGAGTCCACAGTGCAAGGAGAAGTCTTAAGCAGAGGAAACCCTAACTGGATCTTGATCTTCAAAGGCCTTGTGGTGAGAAAATGTTGAGGAAATGGGAGGGCAAATTCTGGGGTACAACACATCCTTTCTTGTTGGATTTCTTCGGTTAGTCTCTTTCTTGTGTTTGATACCAACTCCCAACATTTGTTTCTTGATGCCCAATTTCACTTTTGTGTGTCTAACTCTTACCAGACATGCATATCTTTATCCCCTCTGAGTTCACCTTTGATCGGCGTTCTTTTATTAGGAGTCTATCTTTGGCTAGTATTCCTTGATAAAGATTCCCTTTCAGCTAGTTTCTTTATCCTTAAATTCACCTTCAGCTAGTATCCTTTTTTAAGAGTCCCCTTCGGCTGGTCTCTTTTCATTTGTAAGTCCGCCTTTAATCATCGTTCTTTTCTTAGGAGTCTACCTTAGGCTAGTATTCCTTGATAAAGATTCCCCTTCGGCTGGTTTCTTTATCCTTAAATCCACCTTTGGCTGGTACCTTTTATTAAGAGTCCCATTTGGATGGTCTCTTTACATTGTAAGTTTGCCTTTGATCGGAATTCTTTCCCCAAGAATCTACCTTCGGCATAGTATTTCTTCTTAAAGATTCCCCTTCGGTTGGTTTCTTTATCTTGAAGTCCACCCTCGATTGGCACCCCTTAAATCCACCTTCTGCTAGTATCGGTTGTTAGGAGTCTCCTTCGACTGGTCTCTTTTCTTTGTAAGTTCTTCCTTGATCGGTGTTCTTTCCCATTTAAATCCACCTTCGGCCGGTATCATTTGTTAAGAGTCTCCTCTGGTGGGTCTCTTTACTTTCACATGTCTTCCCTCGGCCTGGCATACATCTCCTGAAATAGAAAATACAAAAAAAAAACCTAAATTTCAATAAAACTCAACTGGTTTCAGAGTGCAAATTTTACGGTTCTATTAAGTATTCAACCCTCTTCCACCTTGATTGTTCGAAAGGCGTCCTCCAATCTCACCCTATGGTTAAAGAAGATTGAATAAGGGCAACTATTGTACCCCAAAATTTCCCCTCTTTATTTTTAACTCTAATTGGCTTTTACTTTTTTAGCATATGCATGCATACATGTCACTAGATCTATATTCATGGGATCAAGGCATTTTATCGGCATCAAGCTCTAAGACAAGTGTTTTACCAAGCGATAAAGCAAAAATAGAAATTCAAGGTTTTCTGCATTTTAATGCGCTCCACACATTTTCCAAGTTATCTAAGCAATTTCCAAGAGTGTCTTCATCAAAGTCCTCAGGCATTACAACCGTCTCAGTATTTTATTTAATCCATTTGTTCAGGCCAGAAGCAAATTATATGTAGAAAGTCTCTGAATAATTTATTTTCTCTGAAGTAGTATTTGGATTTAATGACTGCTTATTTGTTCATCGACTGTTTGAAAATTCGTAACTTTCATTTGATTTGGTATTTTCAGTGGATTCCTAGAGCATTGAGATTGTATTAATTCTCTTATCATTTCTCATGTTCAGATCAAAAGCTAATTGTGTGAAGAAAATCTCCTGGAATTTTAATTCTTTGAAGACAATATACTGAATTTATTTGCAGACCCATCATCGCGCGCATACCTAAAAATTCGTAACTTCTGATTGGAATACTATTTTGTGGCGATTCTAGAAGCATTAAAACCGTCTTAATGTCTTCTCCAACTCTTGTTTTCATACCGAAAGCTAATTCTTCGAGGAAGGCTCTGAACGTGCGAGTTTTCTGGAGGTGTACAGTGGAAAAACGGTAAAAATAATGTGTTGAACCGTTATTTTATGGACGTTCAAAAATTCTTAACTTTTTCCCTGTTCATCATTTTGGACATGTTCTTTTTGCTAAAATTCCGCCTCAATGCCATCTTCATGTTGTCTTTGTTGCCCAAGAGCCAATTCCGATCAGAAGGCCTCTGAAAGTAGGATACACTGAAGGATTTTTATGATGCGTTTCACTGTATTCTTAATCTTACAAAAATCATAACTTGGTCGAGTTCGAACAGTACTCCGGAGACCTTCATTTTTGGCTTATTTCGCAAAACAGAGTTGCTAAACCGAAAAAGGAAATTCGAATTTAATTTCCGTTTCACAAGAAAATTCATAACTCGACACTTTTTATCGGATCGGGTCCATCTTTTTACACGAGGTTATTGACTCATAGATATACAACTTTGCTTCCAAAGTCAAGTCCAGATTATGCTCCGAGAAGTATCACTATTTGATCGAAAAGGTGTATGTGTCTAACATTGATGCCAAAGCTGGTGCTGAAGGATTTTATGTCGATGTCTCGATATTCAAAAATTCATATCTCACTCGTCTTTCATCGGATTGAGCTCATATTTTGACATAATGTCTGTAACACGGTGGGTGAACTGACTTGGTTGTTTTGTATTTGATCGCAATTGTGCAGATATAAAGAGTCTCCATCGACTTTTCTTTTATCCAAAAGGAAAGGCTGAAAAGAACAGGAAAGACCTTTAGAGATGTTTTCTGTGTTCGGGGGGGTATATTATCAAAAGGGAAGGTATTAGCACCCTTTTCATCCGTATTTATCTACGGGCTCTTAGTTGCTTTCTATATCACTTTCTTTTGTTTGAATGTGTGTTTGTGGTATGGGTTTTGAAAGTATTTTGAAAATGTCTTTGTAATGGTTCTCGTTTCTATAAGAACGCGTACAAAGTGTTGTTTCGAAAATAATTCAAAGAGGTGTTTTTGGAATGGGTTTTTGAAAGAGATTTTGAAAAGGTGTCTTCTTTGTAATGGCTCTCGTTTCTATAAGAACGCGTACAAAGTATTTGTCTTTTGAAAATATTTCAAATGAGTGTGTTAGTGTATATAATGTTCTTGTTGTGAGCAAGCGAGCAACTAGGAGCGAATCTACCTACTCAAAAAGGTCTTAAATGTTATTTTCCTCCTCCTTTAGATGCTGCTATCTTACCATTGTTTTGGTAAGAAGCCCCATCGTTGGATGTGAAGGGACGGGCGTGGGACGTTTGTATATTCATAGAAGACAATCTATGGGATGTTTTAGCAATGTCATTTTAGGGACTAGATCGTTTACTGAAGGCAACATCGAGGGTCATCAAGGGACTACGATATTTTATAGAGGGTCTTTTCTAAAACGCCCATGTTCGAGGGACATGACTATTTTCCGATAGGCAACAAAATGGGATTACCCTAAGGGTGCAAGTGTGAATGGTGTCTTTGATTTACATGAATTTAGTCTTGATTAGGGTTATCTATTTGTTGATTTCATATCTTTCCATACACACCCTAATTATTAGCATTTACATTTGAAAGCGATAAATTGCGGAAATGTAAAGTCTTATGCTATTACATCATTTAGGGATGGGGGTACATAATTACAAATGGGGATTTGCAAAAGTTTAAATCCTAATCATCTATTACAACCATATTGAATTATACAAAATAAGAAAAAGAAAAAGAAAAGGAAATGACTTGTTTTGAAAATGGTTTTTTTTGTCTTAACAAATTAAAAGGAAAATAATCATTTAATAAAAGAAAATATGTTTTGATGTCTTTTTATATTTATAAAAACAATAGAGAAAAAAAGGAAGAAAAAAAAGATAATGAGAAATAGGATCAACATGTTTCTGAAAGAAAAACAAAGGGGATCAGAAGTTCTGATGCCAGGCACGCTGTGGTTCAGAATGAAACGTTAGAGGTGATCAGAAGTTCTGGGTTGGTGCCATTGGGATCCTGAAAGAAACTTTATAGGGAAAAAACAAAAGTTCTGGGTTGTGTTTAGACAGTGAGCAAAAAGTCAGAAGTTCTGTGTTGTGCTAAACAGTGAGTGAAAATCAGAAGTTGTGTTGTGTTAAATAGTGAGTGAAACTCATAAGTTCTGTGTTGTGTTAAACAGTGAGTGAAATTCAGAAGTTTTGTGTTGTGCTAAAACAGTGGGAAAGAAAACTGAGAAATTCTGTGATACACTTCACCTCATTCCTTACATTAATCAGCTCATCAGCCACTTATCCAGTTCTTAGCAACAGCAAATCAGAAAGATAAAAGTACAATGGTTCATAGAAGTTGTAATCCTAATTCTGAGTCTAACTTTATTCAAGAAGTTCTGATCCATAGTTTTTTATACTTATGCAATGATATGGACAACATCAATACTATGATATTTACAAATTTAATGATGTTCTGAATGAAAAGATTCAAAGTCAAAAAGACTTACCTTAAACTTGGAACGTGTGTTTGGGACTGGAGTTGGTTCCTTCAGATGTTCTGAAGTTAGCAAGAACAACAGAAGAGAAAATTCTAAGTTCTTTGATTCAAAGGGAAGAACAAAGATTTTGGTTTTGTTTAGGAATTCAGTGTTCACGAAGGTTTTACTGTTTTCTTTTCTCTCTTTGATAATTCTCTCTTTTCAAAAGCTAGCCTCTTGAACGTGTGATGGAGAAACTTATTTATAGATGGGTTTGTTTTGGTTTTGGGGGGAAAAACAAATGGGATTTTTAACCTTTTTGGCATACTATTCCATTGATTTTTAAACACAGTTTTTGCATGCTAATTTGGTGCAATCATGGGGTTTGAGAAAAATGCAGGTGTGGACTGGTTCAGCAGCACCTTGGAGCGTTGTGGCAGCTGGTGGATGGATTGTACTATAGCAGTGCAGCAGGTTGCTCAAACGAGGTTTTGGGATTTGGTGATGTTCTGATCGCAGAAGATCAGAGTGAGATTTGAAGGGTGAGGCTCTGATCGAAGCACAAAACATAGCCTCCATATGCTGAAGAGTCACGCTCTGATTGAAGAATCATGTTCTGAACCATATTTTCAAATTCTGACTGCACTTGCGTGGAGGCTGGCTCAGAAGTTCTGAAGTATCATATTCTCTTAACACTTAGAAAATTTTCTAAATGTTTAGAAAATATGATTGATTTTTTTTTCAAAGAAAATTCTGACTTCTGATTTTTTATGAACCAATTTCACATATCGATGAAATATAATTGTTGAAACTTGATTTTTTATCAAAAAGTCAAGGTTTGACTTTTCAGTGTGCTTTTGACCATTTTCCCTTGTGAATGACTTTCTTAGAAAATTGTAATCCAAAACTTGAAACTTGACAGAAGCACACCTAAGGGTCCAGGATAATCTTTTGAGAAATGAGAGGGAAAATTTTGGGGTACAACAATGTCTCTATTGACGTCGGCTACATTTTTGTTTTACATCCGATTTCGAATTTTGCACCGAGCTCCCTGCGAATTTGACCTGAACGTGTCAAACACTGATGAATTAAAAATCTGCACTATCGTTTGTGGTTATTTGAAGCACATTAACCAAACTCACTCATATTAGCCCAAACTATATATTCTCATTCACACCAATTTCTCTCATAACATTATTTTCCATTTTTCCTCTCACAAACACTTCTCGCAATTCTCTCTATTTTCTAAGATCAAATTCCTTTTTTTTTTCTTCTGAAATAACTTAAGAACACAACAACAAATTCATCAAGTCTCATCAATTCTCCAAGAGCCAAAAATCAAGAATTAAGGTCTCTTCTTCTCTCCTTCGTTGCATCGTGTGAAGCACGATTTACTTCCTTCCGGCAACTCCTCTCCATCTTCTTTCCCGCTCCGATCATCATCATCACTTCAATATCCTAATATCCTCAAGAGGTAATTCCTCATAACCTCCAAGGAATCTTGAATTGTATCATGATTTTTGTGAATTATGAAATTGAGGTTGCGATAGAGTTGTTCATGAATTTGTATGTTGATCTTGATTAAGGTTAGAAAATTGGACATAGAATTAGTGAATTGGGCATTGATTCTTGATGAAGAAAATTAGTTCACATCATATGTTTGATGAAATGCTTATGTGATAGAACTTGAATTAAGAGGAGAATTTGGAGTTGTATAAGTGTTGTTTTGACATCACTCTCATTAGTTGGCATAAGTTGTATTGGTTTGTTGATAAAACCCAAAGTTTTCAACGTTAAAACACCAAACCAATACAAGTTATGTGAACTTTCAAAAGTCGATTTGTGTTTACAATTTCTGATTTTACTTGTGGAACACCATTCCAAGCCTTACGTTAAGTTGAGTTCCATGGTTATAAGCACCAAAAAACCACATTTCAATGCAAAATGCACAAGTTTGGAATTTAACTCAATATTTGCAATTTGTGTATTTTTACTTTTTTTCATGAAATTTTGAACTCAAACTCATTCGAAGCTTAATTATTAATGTTCGACATTCGCATGTCGCATGTTTATATATCGTTTGAAGTTGATTCTCGCGCTTTCAGGTCGAAATTCTGGTCATTTAGACCACTTTACCGCAAGTCTATCATGCACTATAAAATGGCCTAAATGGAGCACCTACGCCTGGAATTAATTTACGATACGTATTTTTCTGAAACTGTTGGCCCGCTTTCATGGTATCAAGCGGGTTTCGTTCGATTTTAAACACTTTTTTACCGCATTTAAAACTGACCGTGCACGGAAGTCATGCTTCCAAAGTGTTTTTGATAAAACCGATTGTAGATTTGGATTCCTGGGCATATTTATAGGTTACCATAAAAATATCGTTTCATTCCGAGCATATTTTTTCGGACGCCTATTTTGTAGAAAATGTGACTTATACCGTTAATACAGAATTTTTGGTACAACAATAGTGCAGTTTTTTGTCACTTACTAGTGCAGAATTTTAATATTATGATTGTCATTTGATACATGCTTACTTGTTGCATTCATTTGTGAAGAAGTGAAAAACACAAGAAGGGGGGTTGAATTGTAAAACTTGAAATCAAATGCAGACGACACGTTATTTTTATCCTGGTTCGTTTGATCTCAAACTACTCTAGTCCACCCGTCAAGGTGATTTCGCCTCTCTCCAACGAGGTCTTAATCCACTATATTCAACTGAATATTACAACTGCTTTAACAACTGCTAAAGCCTTCTTGAGTCAAAACCACAAACTGGTTTCTCAAGGAAATACTTTCTTACAGATAAATGAAATCTAAGTGTGTTGAATGTTTTCTACAAAACTGTTTATCACAACTGTGATTCTACACAATTTAAGCTTATGAGAACTAGAATGCTAAAACAATAGAGTAAGTAATTTGAGAGCTTTAGCAAACTGTGAATGAGGATGAAGATGAATCGCTGTAGGCGTGTAGAGAGTTGTAGAGCATTAGCCAATCCGTTCCTCACTTGCTTGTTTATATCGCATTGGAAATGATACGTTGGAGTCAGTTATTCCATTTCAATGCCAATTACATTCTTTCCATATTGAGAAGATCTTTGTCTGGAATAATGCCATTGGTAATAAAGTATCTTGAATGCACAGTACCGTTATCAATAAAGCGTGTTCTGGCTTTGGCTTATTTTGACGCTGCTAGGTGCTGATGAATTATTGTGGTCTTGATCAGAGTTTAGATTGTTACGCGCAGATCTGTTCATCAAGCTTCAGCGAAAGCACATGCTTTGATCTTCTGATTCTGGCATCTGATATAACATCTTCTGATGCTGATATTAATGTTCCATCTTCTGATGCTGATATCCATAAGAGTTTCTGTAAAAGTACAATATAATTTTTAGGTAGCATATATGTCTCATATGAATTATACAATTTATTTAATCTAGCATTTTGTTATCATAAAAACTTTAACTTGGGGTAGTAGATTCAAACTTTGTTCTAACAATCTCCCCCTTTTTAATGATGACAAAGACCGGATATTTTCAATTGAAATATAAGGAAAAATATCAGAGATAACCAAGTAATAGATTGTATTAGAGATAGACAGGTAGGTATCAAAGATAAGGAGGAATAAAAAGGTATCAGATCTTAAGAAGATAAGAAAAAAAACTATCAGAGTTGTGATCAGAAAAACTCCCCCTGAGTTTATTACTTCCCTTTTAATTCCATGAGTCCTTTAGCATCAGATCTTTCTTGAACTTTCTTTGAGCATCAGATCTTTCTGGAGCTGAGCTTCAGTGTATAAGAGATAATTAAGTTCTTGTACCTATAAGCTTATGCAGAACAAAGAACCATTCAAGTATATCAGAGTGTTAGAATGTTTGAGACTTTTGTCTCAGTAATCCGTTATTGAAAAATATCATTCTTTTTCTCCCCCTTTTTGTCAGCAATCAAAAAGTGCAAGTAATGAAGTTAAAACGATCAGTGCAGAAAAACCATTGTATTTAGTTCAAAGCTTAGAAGATAGTACAGAAGATATGTAAAGAAAACAATGAAAATATTAAGAAACAAAATCTAAGGTTGGGGTGGAAGGCGTGTGAACAGAGCTTCTAGCATGTTCTTAATCTGATCAGCAGTTTCCTTCTGCTAATGCACCATGCTGGCTACTGAATCAATCTTACTATCTTGCACATCCATCCTTTCCTTCATTCATTGATCATTCTCATCCATTCTTTTCTGCAGACGAATATCATTTTGCTTTAGCTCTTCAAGAGTCTGCCTATCCAGAGCAGCTTGAGAGACGTCAGAATCAGGATGCTTCTGAGAGCTTTATGCAACATCTTCTTCTTGACTAAGATCTTCAGCTAGGATCATCTGATCTTATGTTGGTTGAACTGTTTAAGCTAGACACTTTTCAGACCATGGCTCACTGTCCAGAAGAAGCATTTCCTCCTTCAGCAGCTGACTCATGACTGGACCTTCAACTTCTTTCAGCAGATTGCTGAAGTTCTGTTGAGCCTGTTCATAGTTTATATCTTGCAGCTTAAAGGTTTCAGCGCATACCCACTTTCTGAATTGTGTCCAGAGTTGGTCTGAAGCAGCAGGATCAATCACTCCCGGACAAGCCTGCTTTAGAGAAGCAATCCAATTCTGCATGCCTGTTTCAAAATTCAAGATGCTAGAACCAACATCTGGTTGTTTGGGTTTGGGAATGGTGATTTTATTTTTAAGGGCAGCAAGGCGGTCAAGGACTGTTACATCAATGAAGGTCTTGTTGTGGTCATCTGGATTTTGTTTGGGTGAGGGAGTGGGAGAGTCAAAAATGATTATTGGACTGTGTGGGTTGTTAGGTGCAGTAGTTTCTGGTGAGGATGGTAGTTGCAGTATGTTTACAGTTGTACCACAAGGCAGTTGGATGGCCAAGGGTTGTGGTTCAGAGGATTCAGGTGATTGAGGTTCAGGGGTTTGAGCCTTAGAGTGTTGAGACTCAAAGTGTTGAGGTGAAGGTGGATTAAGTTCTGGTTATGGAGAGGGAGGCGGATGAGTTTCTGGTTCTGGTGATTGTGGATTTTCTGGTATTGGTGAGAGTGTATATTCTGGTTGAGGTGAATGGGCAGTTTCTGGTTGAGTGTTTGGATTTTCTGAGAGGGGAGCGGAAGAATGTTGATCAATTTCAGAAAGAACTTTATCAAGTTCTGATTTTGTTGATGTTGTGGGTTTTGGATTTTGAGGTTTGGTGCGGGATCTCCTGAGAGTTAGTGACTCAGAAGGGTCAAACTCTGGTTCGGTATCATCAATGGTTAGTATGGGAATTGGGAGTTCATATGAAACTGTGGTTGGAATCAATGTTGGAACAGCAGATGAATTTAAAACATTAACAGCAGATAAATTACCTCTCTTCTTTGGGGTCTACTGAGACGGTCCTTCTGATGCAGCCTTTCTCTTCTTAGTCTTCTTCAAAGTAACCTCTGGTGCTTGCTGGTTCAGATCTTTGATGTTCAGATCAGGATCTGTGCCATCAGCTTTACACGCATCCAAGTATCTGAGAATAATGACTGGTTTAGAGTCAATCTCAAAGAACATAGGAAAGTCGTCCAGAGGGACTCTTCTTCTGGTGATTTCAGCATGAGGAGTGATGTTGGGCTCCTTCCTTATATTCTCTATCAGCTTCATTTTCTTCAGATTCTTGGCATTCAGCTGCTTTCCAACAGAAGGTTCTAGAGAGCTTATTTCATGTGCTTCTGTAAGGTGTTCAATCAGCCTATTCTCCGTTAGAATATCTGATATTAACCTCCCGAAGGGTATCCAATCCCTTTTAGTCCTTTCTTCCTCTCACGTTTCCTTGACGCTTGTCTTCAGATGATTGAACAGAAGGTGAGCAAGGTTGATCTTGGACTTCTTTGCAATAAAATAAATCAGAAATTGCTGATCTATGTTTATATAGTCAGGAGAGCTTGTAGGCTTCCTGTGGTTGAAGCATCCCAGAATGATCTTTGCCCAGATTCTGTGTTGATCCTTCAAATCTCTTATTTTGCTGCTGGGAACCCCATGAGTGAAAATCTCTCTTGAAATTAGAGCAAAGTTTGCACATCTATCTGCCATGTCAATACAGCGGATACCACCACCGTTGTATCCAATCAACCTTGCAATGTGATCCTCAGTAATCACTATCTTCTTTCCCATGATATATGAAGTAACCTGATGAGTTGAGGCAGACGCATGAATCCAGAACTCTTTAACCAGGATTGGGAACGTTGGACCCACCAACCTATCAAAGTACCTCTCCCATCCTTGTGCCCTAATTTCTTCAGTCAAATCGAAGCCATTTTCTTTCAAACTGTTGAAATCAATGATCAGTTCAGACAGAACTTCCAAGTTCTTCACCGGTGTAAGGAGCGTTCTGAAAGGAATCTGATATTGTTCAGATGAAGCATCTTGCTGGGAACCTGCAGAAATAGTGCTAGAAGTTGCCATGTTCACACTAGGGGTTTTTGAGAAAAAAAACTTGAAAAAGGGTTTCTTTGGAAAAAGATGAACACACAAGTAAGAATGCAGAAGATATTTAGATGATTGCAAGAGACGGTAAAAAGTGAATGAATGGAGTGATGGTGTTTAAATAAGTTTCAAAAAGTGTTTTGAAAACATAAACGTTTTTAAGAGAGAGAATTAACTCATGATTATGTGCATTTAATGTTGGCTGATTTTAGGGGATTGAGAAAGATATTTGGAACGGTTACCCATGACATGTGTCTCAATGCATCCAATCAACACTTTGCCTTCTCAGAAACGTGCACGCGTGTTCTGCCTCAGGAATTAGCTGATGACTGGATGACACCTGTTTGATTTAGTGAACAGCACATCTATCCTTGAAATGAAACGCTCAAATCTTTAAAGATACAATCTGATGCAATCTGCATGTCTAAATTTCTGAAAGGGGATTGATCAGAAGTTCACAGTAAAATAAGACACATTCTGAAGGTTAATATATAAAATTAAAACATTTTCACTCTGGGCAGAGCTTCATGCTGAGATGTTTCAGAATGAAGTTAAACCTATCTTCAGAAAGTGGTTTTGTGAAGATATCAGCCCATTGATGGTCTGTATCAATAAATTTTAAGTTCAAAATTCCTTTCTGAATATAGTCCCTAATGAAATGGTGTTTTATTTCTATATGCTTAGCCCTAGAATGCAAAATTGGATTTTTACTTAAGCAAATGGCAGAAGTATTGTCACAGAGTATAGGGATGTTACTCTCAAAAATCTGGAAGTCTTCAAGTTGACTTTTCATCCAGAGCATTTGTGTGCTGCATCCTGCTGCTGCTATGTACTCAGCTTCTGCTGTTGATAGCGCAATTGTGGATTGCCTTTTGCTGGACCAAGAGATCAGATTTTCTCCCAGAAACTGGCAGCTTCCAGAAGTACTTTTACGCTCTACTCTGTCTCCAGCAAAGTCAGCATCGCAGTAACCTACTAAGCTGTAATCACTAGATTTTCTATAAAATAAACCCAGATTAGTAGTACCTTTCAGATACTTGAAAATTCGCTTAACAACTGTTAAGTGAGATTCTCTAGGATCTGATTGGAATCTTGCACAAATACATACGCTGAATAAAATATCAGGCCTTGAAGCCGTCAGATAAAGAAGAGAACCAATCATACCTCTATAGACCTTCTGTTCTACCTTTTTGCTTACCTCTTCTCTTTCCAGAATGCACGTGGGATGCATTGGAATCTTTGATGACTTACATTCTGAGAGATCAAATTTCTTCAGAAGTTCTCTGACATATTTGCTCTGATGAATGTAAGTTCCCTCTGGATTTTGATTGATCTGAATTCCCAGAAAGAATTTCAGTTCTCCCATGAGGCTCATCTCAAATTCTGCCTGCATACACTTAGCAAAATTTCTCCCAAGAGAAGGATTAGTAGATCCAAAAATAATATCGTCAACATAAATTTGACAAACTAAGATTTCATTCTTATCTGACTTACAGAATAAGGTAGTGTCCACCTTCCCTCTGGTGAATTCTTTTTCTAACAGAAAGTTACTTAGTCTTTCATACCAAGCTCTGGGAGCTTGTTTCAGACCATATAGTGACTTCTTTAGTTTGAAAACATATTCTGGATTTTTTGTACTTTCAAAACTAGGGGGTTGGTGCACATAAACCTCTTCTTCTATATATCCATTTAAGAATGCACTCTTGACATCCATCTGATACAGAGTGATACCTTTATTAACAGCAAACGAAATTAAAAGTCTGATAGATTCTAACCTGGCGATTGGGGAAAAGGTTTCTGTATAGTCTATCCCCTCTTGCTGACTATAACCTTGTGATACCAGTCGTGCTTTGTTTCTGATAACTTTACCTTGTTCGTTCAATTTGTTTCTGAACACCCATTTTGTTCCAATGACGTTGAATCCTTTTGGTCTGGGAACAAGATCCCATACGTCATTTCTGGTGAATTGATTCAGCTCTTCTTGCATTTCTAGAATCTAGTCGTTGTCCAGAAGTGCTTCATCAATTGAGGAAGGTTCAATCAGAGAAACAAGTCCCGTGAGGGATTCTTCAGAGTTTCTGAAGATGGCTCTTGTTCTGATTGGATCTTCCTTTCTTCCTAAGATAGTTTCTTCTGGGTGATCCAAGCTGCTTCTGGGTAGTCTTTTCTGAGGTTGGTCAACAGATGTTGCTAGATTGCTAGTTGTGCCTCTTTCTGATGTTGAAGGAGTGTCTTTATTTAGAGCTTTTGATGACTTGTCTTCAGAACCTGTAAATTCAACTTCCATACCTGCAAAAACTTCATTCTGCTTTGACTTTTCAGAGTCAAGCTTATCATCAAAACGAACACTGATTGATTCTTCCACAATCTGTGTTTCTGTATTGTATACTCTGTACCCTCTTGAGCATTCAGAGTATCCTAACATAATACACTTATGTGCTTTAGAGTCAAACTTGTTCATATAATTTTTTGTATTTAACATAAAGCAAGTACATCCAAATGGGTGAAAATATGAAATGTTGGGCTTTCTGTTCTTCCACAATTCATATGGAGTCTTTTCCAGAATAGGTCTTATGGAGATTCTATTCTGAATGTAGCACGTTGTGTTTATTTCCTCTGCCCAGAAGATCTTAGCAACGTTTGTCTCATTGATCATGGTTCTGGCCATTTCTTGCAATGTTCTGTTCTGTCGTTCTACAATTCCATTTTGCTGGGGAGTTCTAGGACAAGAGAAATCATGCAGAATGCCTTTGTCATTAAAGAATGACTCAAAATCTTTGTTTTCAAACTCTCCACCATGATCACTTCTGACTTTAACGATTCTAAGATCCTTTTCATTCTGAACTTGGTTACAGAAGGTGACAAACACAGAGTGTGACTCGTCCTTGTGTCTTAAGAACTTTACCCATGTCCATCTGCTATAGTCATCTACGATTACTAACCCGTACTTCTTGCCACTGACTGAAGCAGTTTTAACTGGTCCAAATAAGTCAATATGTAGAAGTTCTAATGGTTTAGAGGTGGAAACAACGTTTTTAGATTTGAAAGAAGGTTTTGCAAACTTGCCTTTCTGACATGCTTCACACAGAGCATCTGAATTGAACTTCAGATTAGGAAGTCCTCTGACCAGATTGAGTTTGTTAATCTGAGATATTCTTCTCATACTAACATGCCCCAATCTTCTGTGCCAGATCCATTGCTCGTTGTTAACAGACAGAAGACACTTTACATTCTGATTTTTCAGTTCAGAAAGTTTGATTTTATAAATGTTGTTTTTCCTCTTTCCATTAAATAGGATAGTCCCATCTTTCTGACTAACAACTTTACATGATTTTTGATTAAAGATTATATCATAACCGTTATCACTTAATTGACTTATGGATAACAGATTATGCATTAATCCATCTACTAACAGAACATTGTTTATAGAGGGAAGATTTCCATTACCTACAGTTCCAGAGCCAATGATCTTTCCCCTCTGATTGCCTCCAAAGCCTACGTGGCCTCCAGGCTTAAGTTCTAGGCTTTGGAACATATGCCTTCTTCCTGTCATGTGTCGTGAGCAGCCAGAGTCCAGGTACCATGACTGGTGTTTCTGATTTGCTGCTAAAGATATTTGCAACATGTATTATTTTATCCTTAGGTACCCATATTTTTTTGGGTCCTGATTTGTTAGCTTTACCAAAACTCTGATTGAATTTTGGTTTCACAGAATAAATACTACTAGTATATTTAATGTCATGTGTGTGACCATACACAAAGTGTGAATTCAGAGGAGTGCGTTTAATAATTAAATCCATGGCATTCTTTGGTGTAGGTACCTTACCTTGGTATCCTATTCCCTTTCTGCCGTTTCTGCTAACTCCATAGATCATTGAAGCCATTTTGCTTCTATCTATGCTTTTAGCAAGGAACTTCTGAAAGCTATGATCATACTCCTTGATGATCTCATCAGCGCTGCTGGGAGTTTCAAAAATTGTTTCCTTCTGAGAGTTTTGTAAAACATTTTCTAATTTTGAAATTTTATTTTTCAACTCAGAATTTTCCAATTTGAGACTCTCAGTTTTGTCAGAGTCAGAATCAAGATTCCTTTTCAGGTTTCTGAATTTAACTCTGATCTGCTGGTACCTTTCCAGAATTTCGTTAAGGCTTTCAACAAGTTCAGCCTTAGTAAAATTAATTGCAAAGTCAGGAAATACCTCTTCGGTGTCTGATTCTGAGTCTGATTCAGAAGCTTCACTGTCTTCTGATATGTTGGCCATGAGAGCTATGTTTTCTCTCTCATCATCTGATTCTGAGTCAGCTTCAGACGAGTCAGAGTCATCCCATGTAGCCATGAGACTTTTCTTCTTTTCTCTTCCAAACTTCTTTTTGGGCTTTTCCCTCTGAAGCTTTGGACAGTCACTCTTATAGTGTCCTTGCTCGTTGCATTCATAGCAAGTGATGTCCTTGGTGTTTGGCTTTCTGCTTCCTGAAGAGCCTTCAGATCTTCTGTATCCAGAGGAAGAGTTTGACCTTCTGTATCTGGAAGAGGACTCATTCTGATCAGATCTTCTGGGATTCCTGAACTTCCTTTGCCTCTGCTTCCATAGTTGGTTCACTCTTCTGGAGAGGAGGGAAAGTCCGTCTTCTTCTAATGAGGACCCATCAGATGTTTCTTCAACTTCCTGCAAAACTTTAGAGTCAGATTTTCTGTTAGATTTTAAAGCTAAAGGCTTACCTTGCTTCTGAGGTTCATCAGCTTCTAGCTCTATCTCGTGACTTATGAGGGAGCTGATAAGTTCCTCCAGAGAAATTTTGTTGAGATCTTTAGCTAGCTTCAGCGCTGTAACCATTGGCCTCCACTGTTTTGGCAAGCTTCTGATGATCTTCTTGACATGATCAGCAGTAGAGTATCCTTTGTCCAGAACCTTGAGACCAGCCACCAGAATTTGGAATCTTGAGAACATTGTTTCAATGGATTCACTTTCTTCCATTTTGAATGCCTCATACTTCTGAATGAGCACAAGAGCTTTAGTTTCTTTGACCTGAATGTTGCCTTCATGCGTCATTCTGAGTGAGTCAAACATGTTCTTTGCTGTGTCTCTGTTAGATATCTTTTCATATTCAGCGTAAGAGATGGCGCTGAGAAGAATGGTTTTGGCCTTGTGGTGATTTTTGAAGTCACGCTTTTGTTGATCAGACATTGCTTTCCTGTCAATCTTCTGACCGCTTGCATTCACTGGGTGCGTGTATCCATCTGTCACCATGTCCCACAGATCAGCATCATGTGCCAGAAAGAAGCTTTCGATTCTGTCTTTCCAGTAATCAAAATTCTCTCCATCAAAGACTAGAGGTTTGCCGCTGAATCTGTCTCTATCTTCATTGTGTTCATTGCTGCTGTGTTGATATGTTCCTGCCATTGTGTTTTTCTGACGCTGGATCTTGTACTGACACGGTTAAGTGTTTTAGCTCAGAACCAGGCGCTCTGATGCCAATTGAAGAAGTGAAAAACACAATAAGGGGGGTTGAATTGTAAAACTTGAAATCAAATGCAGACAACACGTTATTTTTATCCTGGTTCGTTTGATCTCAAACTACTCCAGTCCACCCGTCAAGGTGATTTCGCCTCTCTCCAACGAGGTCTTAATCCACTATATTCAACTGAATATTACAACTGCTTTAACAACTGCTAAAGCCTTCTTGAGTCAAAACCACAAACTGGTTTCTCAAGGAAATACTTTCTTAAAGATAAATGAAATCTAAGTGTGTTGAATGTTTTCTACAAAACTGTTTATCACAACTGTGATTCTACACAATTTAAGCTTATGAGAACTAGAATGCTAAAACAATAGAGTAAGTAATTTGAGAGCTTTAGCAAACTGTGAATGAGGATGAAGATGAATCGATGTAGGCGTGTAGAGAGTTTTAGAGCATTAGCCAATCCGTTCCTTGCTTGCTTGTTTATATAGCATTGGAAATGATACGTTGGAGTCAGTTATTTCGTTTCAATGCCAATTACATTCTTTCCATATTGAGAAGATCTTTGTCTGGAATAATGCCGTTGATAATAAAGTATCTTGAATGCACAGTACCGTTGTCAATAAAGCGTGTTCTGGCTTTGGCTTATTCTGAAGCTGCTAGGTGCTGATGAATTGTTGTGGTCTTGATCAGAGTTTAGATTGTTACGCGCAGATCTGTTCATCAAGCTTCAGCGAAAGCACATGCTTTGATCTTCTGATATTCTGATGCTGATATCCATAAGAGTTTCTATAAAAGTACAATATAATTTTTAGGTAGCATATATGTCTCATATGAATTATACAATTTATTTAATCTAGCATTTTGTTATCATCAAAACTTTAACTTGGGGTAGTAGATTCAAACTTTGTTCTAACAATTTGTTGATTATCAGATTGATTTTCATACGGTCTATATCGTTTTCCTTATTATTTTGGACGCGTTTGTTCATTGTGCAAGGTACGTTGTGACGCTTTTGATCATGTAACATAACAATTGTTACGTGATCGAAAGATATGGCTTATGCTCGCTTCTGATGCGACACGCCTTATTTCTCATCTTCATGAGAAATTCATATTATTTCACATTGTATTACATGTTGTCTGGATATGTATGATGCTTTGCGATACCTTGTGCAGGAACTTTCGCTTATGCAGTGCATTCATGGCACACATTTGTGTTCATCATAATTGGATACCATTTCTGACTTTGTTTTTTTTCTTGATGAATCTTGCTCGGTGTATTCCTTTCTTCTCCATTGCTTTTGTCTTCTTATTGGCGAACTTGGTTCGATTGGCAGCTATTGTGGCTTTTACCTTTCACGCCTTTACCGCATTCTTTATCGCTTTCATTTTCATGAGAAGTAGGATATAGATATATGACGGGGGTCTCTGTTGCTGATCATATCAAGAACCCCTCTGGTTTATTTAAAGACCCATTTAGGGCAATTCTGCATTATGTGCCATTATTTTCTAATTGTGTTTGTGTTAGTTTTTATGGATTGACGACCGATGATGTCACTCAATTAAAATTGAGAAAACCACTTCTATCTTTGCATGCTCCTCTTAGGATTTTAATTTTCCTTTATTGACGATCGATGATGTTACTCAATTAGAATTGAGAAAACGACTTCGATCTTTGCATGCTCCCTTAGGACTTTATCGTTTTCCTTTGTTAATGATTGATGATGTCACTCAATTAGAGTTGAGATAACAACTTTGATCTTTGCATGTTCCCTATAGGATAATCATCTTCTCCCTTAGGTTTTAGGTATGCTAACTTAGGCAGGGATTTTTCTTGTGTGCTCTCTTGAGCTTGTTGATTGCTTGTTTTCTTTTCATCCTTGTATATGCCATGTTCCCTTAGGCTTTGAACTGTTATATGTTCCCTTAATATCGCTTGATTAGGGTAGCTTTTAAGCTAAACATTAGGATAGATATCCATGCATGCTAATATAGGTAGAGATTTCCCGTATTCATCTTCGACCGTAGGGCCATCATTGTATGATAACATTAGAGATTAGAGATAGGTTAGTCTCCCATAGATGTTTTTTCTTTCTTTTGCATCCTTAAAACTAAAACTTTTTTCTTGGCAAATGTATAAAACATCTAACAACTTTCAAATCCTTTTTAAAGATAAAAAACATCAACCAATGAAAACTCTTCTCGCATTCGGGCCTTCCTTTCAAACTTCAAAAGGACGTGTTAATTCTACTCTACACAACACGATACATAAATCCCCAAAGGTCGGGTGGCACTATGTCTAAATTTCTAGAGCACAAATGTAGCATTATCCTCCTTCGGCCATTTTTCTTTGCAAATACCTTGTCAGGTAGAACATGTTAATTCACTTATGTGCTGACGCGTGAGTCTCCAAAGGTCGAGTTACAGTAGAAGGCGAAATTAATATTCTTCATTAAAATACACACAAAAAAATTGAAATATGTGAGCTAAACTACTTCACTTAGATTCCTTAAAAAGGATACGTAGGCATCTAGCTACGGGGCTTAGCCAAGAGAAACTTTGTAAATATTTCCCTTTTTCTCCCGTGTTTTCTTTTGCATGCATTCCCTCTCTGTGTTTTTCTTTTAGCTCTTAAGAATTACACTTGAAACACACCATGTGATTAGAACAACAAGAGTGGATATTATAGATAACTACGGGCATGTGGGGTGCTAATACCTTCCCCTCGCATAACAGACTTCCTTACTCGATCTCTCTGTCGTTTAACCTTGATTTCACCCTTCTCAGGTTTACTTAATGTTTACCTTTCCCTTATTGTGGGATAAAAACATGTTTGATGGCAACTTCATTGATTTCATCTCGGTGATTTGGTCAGTCGGTTGTTTCAACGGTACACTTCCATCTATAATTAATGTTCTTTTAGTAGATGGATTAATGCATAATATGTTGTCCATAAGTCAATTAATTGACAATGGTTATGATATAATCAAAACAACATTTATAAGATTAAACTTTCTGAACTAAAAAGTCAGAATGTAAAATGCATTATGTCTGTTAACAATGAGCAACGGGTCTGGCACATAAGATTAGGGCATGTTAGTATGAAACGAATATCTCGAATTAACAAATTCAATCTGGTCAAAAGACTTCTAAACCTGAAGTTCAGCTCAGATGCTCTATGTGAAGCATATCAAAAAGGTAAGTTTGCAAAAACCTCCTTTTAAATCTAAAAATGTTGTTTCTACCTCTAGACCATTAGAACTTCTACATATAGATCTGTTTGGACCAGTGAAAACTACATCTATTAGCGACAAGAAGTATGGATTTGTGACCATAGATGACTATAGCATATGGACATGGGTAAAGTTCTTAAGACACAAGAACGAGTCGCACTGTGTTCTCTACCTTTTGCAACCAAGTTCATAATGAAAAAGAGTTTAGAATTGTAAAAGTCAGAAATGATCATGGTGGAGAATTCGAGAATAAAAGTTTTGAAAAGTTTTATTTGATGAAAATGACATTTCCCATGATTTCTCTTATCCTAGAACTCCCCAACAAAATGGAGCTCTAGAACGAAAGAATAAAACTTTACAAGAAATAGTAAGAACCATGATTAATTAGACTAACATTGCTAAACACTTCTGGGCGGAGGCAGTTAACACAATGTGCTACATTCAGAATAGAATTTGCATAAGACATATTCTGGAAAAGACTCCATATGAACTGTGGAAGAACAGAAACCCCAACATTTCTTATTTCCATCCATTTGAATGTACTTGTTATACTTTGAACACCAAAGAACATATAAACAAGTTTGATTCTAAGGCACTAAAGTGTTTTATGTTAGGATACTCTGAATGCTCAAAAGGATGTAGAGTATATAACACAAAAATACAAATTGTGGAAGAATCCATTTATGTCAGATTTGATGATAATCTTGGCTCTCAAAAGTCAAAGCAAGTTGAAAATTTTGCAGATATAGAAGTTCAAATTACAGGGACTACAGATAGATCTTCTGAAGAAAAAAGCTCAGAAACCAAGACCAATGCATAAAAAGACATAAATATAATCAACACCAATGCTACAGAAACATCTAAAGAACCCCTTCAGAAAAGATAACCAAGAAGTAGATACACACACTCTGAAGATCTGATTCTGGGAAAGAATAATGATCCAATCAGAATAAGATCTAAATTTAAAACCATTGAAGAGTATCTCATGGGATTGGTATCTCTTATAGAACCAACCTCCATAGATGAAGAACTTCAAGACAATGATTGTATACTTACAATGCATGAAAAACTTAATTAATTTACCAGAAATGATGTATGGGATCTAGTTCTGAAACCAAAAGGATTCAATATCATTGGAACTAAGTTCGGTCTTCAGAAACAAGCTAAATGAACAAGGAGAAGTCATCAGGAACAAAGCACAACTAGTTGCACAAGGTTATAGTCAACAAGAAGGGATAGATTATACTGAGACCATTGCTCCAGTCTCCAGGTTAGAGTTTATTAGACTTTTAATTTCATTTGTTGTAAATAATGACATCACTCTTTATCAAATGGATGCCAAAAGTGAATTTTTTAATGTTTATATTGATGAAGATGTTTATGTGCACCAACCCCCTGATTTTGAAAATACAAAACATCTAGAATATGTTTATAAACTTAAGAAAATGTTATATGGTCTAAAACAAGTTCCCAGAGCATGGTATGAAAGGCTAAATAACTTTCTTTTAGAAAGAGTTTACCAAAGGGAAAGTGGACACAACCTTATTCTGTAAAATATTTAAAAATGATATTATGGTTTGTCAAACTTACATAAATTATATTATATTTGGGTCTACTAAAGCCTCATTGGGCAAAGAATTTGCAAAGTCTATGCATGTAGAGTTTGAAATGAGTGTGATGGGAGAACTTAAGTTCTTTATGGGAATTCAAACTAATCAAACTCCAGAAGGAACCTTTATACATCAAAGTAAATATATTAAAGAACTTTTGGAAAAATTTGATATGTAAGAAAGTAAGCCAACCAAAACTCTAATTCATCCTACATGCATTCTGGAAAAGGAATAGGTAAGTAAGAAAGTAGAACAGAAGCTCTACAGAGGTATTATTGGTTATGTCCTTTACTTAACTGCTTCAAGACCTGATATTCTATATAGTGTTTGTTTATGTGCTAGATTTCAATCAGGTCCTAGCGAATCTCACTTAACAGCAGTTAGGCAAATTTTCAAGTATCTAAAAGGTACTACTAATCTTGGTCTATGTTATAGAAAATCCAAAGAATATAAATTAGTAGGGTATTGTGATGCTGATTTTGCTGGAGATAGAATAGAAAGGAAAAGCACTTATGGAAGCTACCAGTTTCTGGGAGACAACTTGATATCTTAGTCCAGCAAAAGACAATCCATCATAGCACTATCAACTGTTGAAGATAAACATATAGCTGCAACTAGATGCAATACTCAAATGCTCTAGATGAAGAGTCAGCTTGAATATTATCATATATATGAGAGTAGAATTCCTATCCTCTGTGATAATACTCCTTCTATTTGTCTTTCTAAAAATCCTATCTTACATTTTAGGGCTAAACATATAGAAATCAAACATCATTTTATTAGGGACTATACTCAGAAGGGGATTCTTTTCTTAAAATTTATAGATACAGACCATCAATGGACTGACATTTTTACAAAACCCCTTGTTGGAGATAGATTTAATTTCATTCTGAAACATCTCAGTATGGAACCATGTCGAGAATGAAAAGATAAAAAATTTCTACATATTTAACCTTTATAATGTTCTGATAATTATTTTCTTTTGTGAACAATCTGAGCAATAGTTCTTCAGAAGTTAAAAATAAAATTGACTCAGAAACTATCTAGAAGATCTGAACGTAAGGCAAAAACATTTCATTTCAAGATAGTATCAGCATTTCACCACATCAACATATGTCACACATAACATCACTCTCTGATATTGAATATGTGTTCACAATCTGATTGGTCAAAACATTTGAGTTGATGCATTGAGGCGCGAGTCACATCGATAAATGTTTTGAATATCTTCACGCATCTCCCTTGTCATAAATCAATTATTTCTTTTAATCATTATGTTTAATTTTTTTTAATTATAATTAATTTCATGTTTTTTCTTTGTTGCATATTTATACACTTTTCTCACATACACTTTTCACCATCACCTTCACACACTCTTTTTCTATGCAATTTTTTCTCTCTTCTCTTCTAAAACCCTAAAACCTATGAACAATGTCTTCCTCTTCTCAATAACACACTTCACATGATCTCGTTCATATAAACACCATTCCCGAATCAAGTTCCATCCCAAACAAAGAGAAATACACTGAACTAGAAAGAACCCTCCTCACATCGGTCAAGAACCTTGAAGTTCTCTGTGAACTTATGATAAATTTCAAATATTCAAGAAAATGGGCATGACTTGTTCCTGATGCCCAAAACTGGTTAAGGAGTTCTAGATTCATTCAAAAGTGTCAAATCTTCAAGTTACTTCATTTGTAATGGGGAAGAACATCATCATCATTGAGAAACTCATTACAACTCTTATTGGACATGATGGAACCAAAGTCAAGTGTAGTGACATGGAAGAAAGAAAACCTGCTCTGAACAAAGTGTCTCAAGAGATTTTTTCTAGACTTCACTCCAACAAGATTAAAGATCTGAAAGAATACCTCATAATCTGGGATAGAATCATTTTGGGATGTATCAAACATAGAAAACCAACAAGTTCTCCTGACTACATCAACTGATCAACAATGTCTTCTGTACTATATTGCTACCAAGGTCAGAAAAAACCCTCCATACCTTATGTTCAATCATCTACAGACCATAGTCAAGGAAACAAGAGAAGATGAGAAAACCAAAAGAGGTTGGATTCCATTGGGAAGATGATCTCAGATATTCTGACAAAAAACAGGCTGATAGAACATCTGAGTGAAGCTCAACAAGTAAGTGAGCTGGAAACCTGCGTTGGAAAAACCCTCAACGCCGAAAACCTCAAAAATATAAATATTATAGATCACATCAAGAAGGATCTAACCAAAATCATAAAGGAAGTTATCTCTACAAGAAGAATTCCTCTGGATGACTTTCCCCTCTTCGCTCAAAAAGATCCCCCCGAAGTCATTGTCAGATATCTGGATGCTTCCAAAAAGGATGGAATTGTTCCTGATATTAACATTCAGAATCTTCCTCAACCACCAGAGGAACTCATCAGAAAGTCGAAGAAAAGGAAAGTTGCTGGTGAAGGAACTTATAACAAGACTCTTAAAGCTGCTAAGAAACAAGGTACCTCTTATTTCATTTATGTTGTTGAATCAATACTTTTATCAACATTTGAACATTCTTCATCTCCAAAATCCTTTGAACATCCCTCACCATAAACTTTTGATGATTTTGACATTGAAACCAACACCTCCATAACCATTAATCAAACTCTGATTAACCTCTCTTCTACCTATATTGCTCAATCTTAGCCAGAACTTTCCCAATTTCTTTCTGATATTGATTAGTATGATCCATCCAATGATGCTCCCCAACCAAAAAATCCAAATGTTGTCTCTGAACGAAAATTTCTGAATCAAAACTAGAAATACCAGGCATAACTTGTCCTCTCAACAACCCTGAACCATAAAATATCATCCCCTCAATCACAGAACATCCATATCATCCCAGATACTCCCTATCCACACACATCAGCACCAAATCACCTCTCTCCATTCACAACTCCCCAAATCATCACACTCCCATAGAACAACTAGAAGATTATATGTGAATTATAGTTGATCAACAAGCCTTGAACAACCTAATCAATTCCTCCCAGAAAATAGTCGTTCCAAAACCCAAACCAAAACCAACCAAACCAGATGTTGGTAAATTATCGTTAGATTTTGAGATAGAAATGCAGGAATGGGTCAATACTCGGAAGTAGGTTTGCATCAACAATCTCAACCTAGATGCTTCTGACTCTCTCATGACCCAGTTCAGAAAATGGTTTAATTCTGAATCCATCAAGCTGGAGGAACTTCGCTATGAGTATGCTCAGTTGAATGTCTTCAAGGATCAAGTTCTGAAACTCTGGGAAAAGAAACCTCTTCTACAAATGGATAACACTCCCTGGGAATCTCTACAAAAACCAGAAGTTCGAGAACCATCTCCTGAACCTCAACCTCTGGTCTTTTACCAAGACAAAGGAAAGTCGGTTGAAGAATCTTTTGCGAACGTGATTGTTGAAGAAATGGCTCCAACTTCTAAGAAATTCAAGGAAATGGTGGCGAAGCTTCAGGCATGTATTCCATTTAATGAATTTTTTGGAACTAATTCCTGAATATGTTAAATTATTGAAGGAATTCCTGAGGAGTAAAAAGAAGGAATAAGAAGGTGAACATGTGGACGTACCTGACAAGTGGAACTCTATATTGCACATAAATATTCCACCTAAACTAAAGGATCCAGGTAAGTTCATTACTCCTTGCAACATTGGGTAGTTTAAATTTTGACATGCATTATGTGATTTGAGATCGAGAATCAGTTTGATGCCGCTGGAAATAGCTAAGTAACTGAATTTGGGAGAGCCAAAACATACTGATATGACTCTCACCTTAGCTGACCTTTTTGTACTTATTTGTATGGAATATTGGAAGATAATTTTTTATTTGTTGATGATTTAGTTTTTTATGCAGATTTTGTAGTGGTGGAGACGATGAGAGATACCGAGAATTCTCTAATTCTTTGAAGGCCATTCTTGGAAATTAATAATACCCCAATTGATATGGAATCAGGAGAGCTCATTTTACTTATTAACAATGAGAATGTCATTTTTAATGCTTGTGAATGGATGAAATATGCTTGGAAACATGTTATCAAGTGGAAATTGAAGGAAAGAAGCAGGTTGAAAAAATGACCAGAGGACTTGTGAACACCGTGCGGGAATCCCTTGCACCTGATATATATTAAGTATTTACATGTCAAACTAACAACGGTAAATAAACGCTAGATTGAAGGCAACTGTGATCGGTGGATCTGGAACTGACTGTTTAACGCTGGTTCGCGAAATGTCGCGGAAGCAAGAGTCGCCACCGTCTTTTATTTTCTCCAACATGGAAAGGACAAAAGCACAACAAAATTCCTTATGAGATAGTTTCTCGGTTTGGGAGGTAGATTTATAGAAAGGGAAGGTGTTAGCACCCTTTCTATCCATGGTTATCCATGGGCTCTTAGATACTTGCTCATTGTGTTTTCAAAAGGTTTGTTTTCTTTTCAAGATGTGAGTGGGTTTGAAAAAGTTTCGTTTAAAGATTTCAGATCGACTCTTGTATCAGTCCTCAAGAGTGTTTGAAAAATTGTTTTGAAAGCTTTTTTTTTGAAAGTGTCGGTGTGAAAAGAGTTTTGATTTGTTTTTGAATAGAGCAAGTATCTATGAGTCATCTACCTACCCTAAGGAATTAGGCTGTGTAAATGTCCTTAAGGTAGTGCCATCCCACCATTGAGAGGTAGGTAGCACCACCGTTGGAGGTGTTCGGGTCAATTCGTATTTAGGGACAGTGTGGTCACCGGAGCAACAGTAGGACACCTTAGAAGTTACCCTTATGCCATTGATCTTTTTTAATTCGAGGCAACTTTTCCGAGGCAACTTGTTTTGAGGCATATGGATCAACGGACATAAGGACTTACTAAAACGTCCTATACTCGACGGCCACGTTTCGAAGGTAAGGCAACAGTGAGGCGTACCCTAAGAGTGGTGTGTGAATTGGTGTGTTATTTTCATGTTATGTTTTATCTTGTACATGTATCATGGTGATCTACGCTTGTTTTTAATTTAGGCCATACATTCTTTCATGCAAAGTTTAGAATTTAAAAGTGCGGAAATTTAAATGACGGAAAGGTAAATCCTACGCTATTACAAGGCGCGGGTCTATACATCGCCAAATTAACAAAGACCCGTTTGGATAGAAACGCGGAAAATAAATAAATTCCTAATTACTATTACAAGGCTTGAACAGTTACATAATATTCACAAAGAAAATAATATAACGTGCGAAAAGAATAAAATAGAACGTTCGAGGGCGTTGGACCCTTTTGAAATTAAATGAAATTAAAAGTTAATTAATTATTAAATTAAAGAAAAGAAAGTGTTTTAGTGTTTTTTTGTATTTATGAAAAATAAAGAAAAAGAATTAAAAGGAAACCCTAAATCTAGATTATTTTAATTATGAATGAAAATATTAAAGTTAACCTAATTTACTAGTTAATTAATTTATTTACATGTTTATTTACAAAATTAATGATAATTAATAATAATGATAAATAATGATGATTAATAATTTATTTAAGAAAAAGATGAAAATGTCAAAAAAAACCTAATTCTAGATACTTTTTACTTATTAAGAAAAAGATTAAAGTTTAAAAACCTAAATTAAACTAAGTTAATTGTTAGAGTTTATTTACAAAAAATAGGTTAGTGATGAAATTAATAATAACTAAAGATATTTGTATTTTTTATTTTTCTGTTTTTATTATAGAAAATTATTTTATGGTAAAAAAAACAATTAAAACAATTAAAAAAGATTTAGAAAAGAAAAGAAAAGAAAATTAAAAAGGATGCAAACCAAGGGGAGTTTCAGGCCCAAGGGGAGGTTTTTTTGAACGGTCTGCATTCTTTGGCCATTGGATTGGGTTTCATGGCCATTTGTGTTCTGGCTGTTGGCCATTTGTGTTCTGGCCTCAACGTTCCTTAATCTTCTCAGGATGTCTGTCTCGCCATGTATTGGTGTCATGCATAAGTTGTTCTTTTGGCCATTTGGCTTTTGGCTTTTGGCCATTTGGCTTCAACGTTCCTTAATGAACCTGCATGGGATCCTGTCTAAGTCTGCAGTGTTGAATCTCATGAACACATTAAATAAAATCATAAAATGCAAATAAAGCCAATATATGAAGAAATTTAATGTTTAGGCACAATATGACATGTATGAATGATTATACCCTTTTGATCATGGAGATCAAATCAATCTTACCCTTACTGGAAAATTAGTGACATGAATGCTTTTATGCCTTTTGGATCATGGAGATCAAGCCAGCCTTACCCTTACTGAAGAAGTAGTGAGGTGTTGGTTTGTAACTGTGATGGCTTGTTTGTAGTGAGAGAGGGATTTGTAATAAGGATTTCAAGGTTTTAGGGTTCTTGAAAGAATTTGATATTCTGACAGTGTTGTGGCCAGGTTTTTTATCTTTTTTCTCCTCCCCGGTTTGTGTGAAAAGAAGGTGATTATATAATGGAAATTAGGGTAAAGAAAATGGGCTTTGAATGTGCAATTGGGCCTCCAATGTTCACTTGAGTTCGTCACTTTCCAGGCTAAATCGCAGGGACTTAAATGCAATTTTTGAAGTTGAAATGTGAAAACAAAATGTAGCTGACATCGATAACTAACTCCTGTCCGAAAATCGACTCAATCGGATAAACGGTGAATTAGTTATGAATTTTTGAAGTTTCAGCTCAGACAAACTTATTTTGGGCTCTAGTGTCGACTCTGACACGTTCTTCAATAAAAAACTGGTATTGATTGGAGCATAAGCCGGTCTCAACTTTTGAAGCAAAATTGTAGATCTATGAGTCAGTGACCTTGTGTAAAAATATGAGCCCAATCCGATAAAAATTGACCGAGTTATGAATTTTCGAAGTTTCGGCCCAGATGAAATAATATTCAGCATTCAGGATTTTCAGCGTGTCACGTACTCTGAGCAAAAAACGAAGGCATTTTGAATACCGTTTGAACTCAATACCTTCTGTGAAAATGTAGCCAACTCAATTTGTGAAATTTTGGCGCCAGAACCAGCTCGATACGATGAAAATCGACCAAGTTATGATTTTCTGAACATGACGCAAATAAACTTCTGTCACAAATTTTCTGTGCGAAAATACTTGATAAATCCACATTTTTGAAGACCTTCTGATCAAAATTGGCTTCCAGCCGTGAGAGATGAAAACGTAGATAATGTCAAGACGGAATTTTGGCCACCGGAACGGGTTCAAAACGATCCACGATCTTCAAGTTATGAATTTTTTAGCGCGTAAAAACTGCACTTTCAGCACACTTTTTCACCATATTTCTTCGACAAAACTCACACATTCCGATACCTTCTTTAAAGAATTGACTCTTGAGCCAAACCTGAATTTGAGAATACGTTATCAGAGATATCTTGGCGAAAGAATACCTGAATATGACGCGCCGGGTTGGACTTATGAATTTTTCTTGAAATATTTTGAGAAATATGGGAGGGCAAATTTTGGGGTACAACAGTTGCCCCTGTTCAATCTTCTTAAACCTGAGGATGTAGATTGGCTTGCGTGCCTTTCGTGATCCGAAGGTGGAAGATGATTGAACACTAGAATGCCCAGAAATTTGCACTCGCATAGTAGAGTATCAGCAACGTGATGGCGGGAATGGGCTTACAGATGCCATTTGGAAGAGATGATGGATAGGAGGATGGGCTTATAGATGCCATCTGAAAGTGTGACAAAACTTTGTCGAGAATGGGCTTATAGATTCCATTTGGAACTGCAATGGATAGTTGTGGAGATGGGCTTATAGATGCCATCGGGAGGTTGTCGATCGCGTAAGAGATTCCTTAGCGAGAACTTGCGTACCTGAGAAAGAAAAATAATTACCTGGCCTGTTACAGGAGTTGGTCTTCAAACTCTTTATGTAGATGTGCCCTGGCTGGATACAGGAATCGAATCTTTAAACTCTTCAGACGTGCCCTGCCAAGATACAGGAATCGAGTCCGGAGAATATAGTCGTCAACAGATACACCCTGGCGAGATACAGGAATCGGATCTTCGAACTCTTCAGACGTGCCCTAGCAAGATATAGGAATCGAGTCTGGTAATGTTAGGTTGGTGAGTTGTCTCTACTGACAGGTTATCCTCATGGACGAGTGGTCTTTAACGACGAGTGTCTATAACGATGAGTGTCTATAACGACGAGTGTCTATAACGACGAGTGTCTATAACGACAAGTGTCTATAACAACGAGTGTCTATAACGACGAGTGTCTATAACGACGAGTGTCTATAACGACGAGTTTCTATAACGACGAGTGTCTATAATGACGAGTGTCTATAACGACGAGTGTCTATAACGACGAGTGTCTATGACGACGAGTGTCTATAACGACGAGTGTCTATAACGACGAGTGTCTATGACGACGAGTGTCTATAACGACGAGTGTCTATGACGACGAGTGTCTATGACGACGAGTGTCTATGACGACGAGTGTCTATAACGACGAGTGTCTATAACGACGAGTGTCTATGACGACGAGTGTCTATGACGACGAGTGTCTATGACGACGAGTGTCTATAACGATGGGTTATATCAGAGAAATCTTTAGGCATTGATTTAACTGGATTTGTATTCTTTGACTGGGTTTGTCTCTTTTGACTGTATTCGTCTACATAGCTGATCATTTAACTGTATCCTTGCTGAAAGGTAAAGGTCAGTCATATGCAATGCATGATATGAATCAAGCAACGATGTTCTCAACACATGAGATTGTATGATATGATGCGTATATGCATGTATCATGATGTATAACAATGTGATGTTATGAATGTATCTTCGTCTGGGAAAATAGATCCTTGACGGATGCCGGGAAGTCAAATCCTGGGCTGATGTTGAAGAGTGAGATTCTTCGTTTCCGTTTGGGATGATGATTGCAAGAATACCGGTAGGAGAAGATGACTCTGTTGGGGAATAAACTTGGCGAATAGATTACTCTGCAGGGAAAGAGAGGTACTTTGCTGAGTTTGATGAGGATAACTCTGCTGGGGATACCGTTGTTGTGCTCTGTTGGAAGTTTTGATGAACTCCGTTGGGGAATAAGAAGAACTTTGCCGAGGATGATCTTTCCGTGGCTTTTAGCTGAGGATAATCCAGTTATAAGCTCTGGTGGAGAAATAACCTTTGAATAAAACCGGGGAGACGCGTTCGCTCTGCAGGGGGTGAAGGTATCTTGGTCGCATTCTTCAGCTGAACTTACCTTGGCACCTCGGTGGACAGGGCAACCGGATCATTTAGACAACTCATTATTGCCCCAGTTTCTGTTGGAGAAGAAGGTACCTGTGAAGGTGTTTGATGACTGCCGTTTGACAAATCTTCTTCTAGTAGGCAAGTGACGAGATACCGGGACATCGTCATACGCTTTGATCCCTAATTTTTTCCTGGACCGCCCTTTCGGGTTTTCAGTCCACCGGGATACCCATTTTTGCCCAAGCCGCCTTTTCAGGTTTTCGACTTGCCGGGTGTACAGATTTTTTCATTTCATCCCTTATTTTTGCCCGAACCCTTTTGGTTCGTCGGGAAGCCCTTATTTTTGCCTAGGTGTGTCAACCTAGCGGGTCTTTGATTTTGCGTAGTATTTTTTCGACTATGTCCACGTTCTCAGAATGTAGGGAGGTGCCCCTGTTGTTGTGTTGCCATGCCACCAGAAGATCTTCGTTTGATCGTCCAATGCCCCAAGTGACTTAGACGGAGATTTGCCCTAGGCTATTTGGCATTTGAGAGATTCTCTGAATCTTGACTTAACTGCCCCAGATGACAGACAATGATCATGTCATGCCCCTTGTTTGGGAGTGCTTTTGTTCATCCGATATTCGTCGTGCGAGCTTCTATGTTGTTCAAACAAATAGTCGTATGCAAACAAAGTTATGTTAAAAATGCAAAGCTTATGTCTGTTTCGAAGTTTTTGGAAATGCAGTTTTTTAATAAAACAAGTGAGTTCTTTTGTAAACTGTGATGTCAAACTCGTTATTTTACAGCGAGCCTTAAGGAGTCAGGATACCTTTCGTAACAGTACGCCTTCGAACTAACCCACGCTTCAGCTAGGACTTTTGAGGGTTATAACGTGGCCTGGTTCACGGTTTAAGAAACAAAGGATAAAGGCTCAAATTATATTTGTACCCACCCGCTCTTCGTGATGTTCTTCAATCCTAAACTCAACTGATCGTGCGTTAGACCTTATTTGAGTTTTTGTCCTGATATTCCCGTGATGGTTCGGATGTTGATAGTTTATTTTGAATAGGCAGTCATTCCTTTTTGTTATTGAGGGTTTGTGTGACCTCTTTCCCTTTTTTTTGATTTCGTTATCCCTGTTTTTTGCCTGAACTGTTTCTTTCGTGATTACAGTCAGCGGGATGCCTCAGTTTTGTAAGTCTCCTTCATAGGTTTTGACTTAATGGCCTTTTTTATTTTGGTAATGACTGCCTGTTTTTATGGTTATTTGGAACTATCACTGTCTTTTATTTTGTAAGGACCTCTTTGGTGCCATTCGCTATGCACTTGGATCGACTGAGAGAACTACCCTGCCCCAGGTTATGATTAAGGGTTTTAATTTTCGAAAAGAAAAACTCCTACTTCTTTGGCTCAGAGGGGGTAACGAGGGATTATCTTCCTTATAACTCCACTGTTTAGGATTTGAAACAATGCCTGTACTTCATCAGCGGGGTCTATTCAAAAGCATACTGTAGAGATCGTGGTATCATTTTCGTCATCCTCCCTCAAGAGGCTTAGAATTATCAATCGAGAGTTGAACATCAACAAAAAATGAAAGTAGTTTTAAATATAGCGAATGCGAATATATTGATTCAAAACAGACATATGTGATGCATTAATGAAATAACAACGTTTAGCATGAATAAATGTTTGAACAATCAAAAGAAAATTACAAATTGCACATTCGAATGAACAAAAGTATTCCAATCCTATCCATGTCTTGGCAAGGGAGCAGTGATCACATTCGGAGTCTCTGGAGAGTCGAACTGGACTTCCTTCGCGTTGATCAAATCCTGAACCTTGTTTCTCAAAGTCCAACAATCATCTGTAGCATGCCCCGGGCTGTCAGAATGATAGGCGCAACGAACATTTGGGTTGTACCTTGAAGGTGTCCTGTTAGGATTCTTTGGAGGGTCCATGAGAGTTACCAACTTGGTTTCCAGCAGCTGTGGCAATATCTGTGACAAGGTCATGCCGAGGGGAGTAAATTGCCTTTTAGGTCTCTCTTCCCTTTGTTAATTGCGATGCTGAGGAGCACCGGCCGGCTTTGCAATAGCTACCGCGTTGACAGTACTAGATTCTTTCTTGGATGGTTTCTTCTCAATGTTCGAGGAGTCACCATTCTGTATTTTCCCCGACTTGATGCCAGCTTCTATTCTTTCCCCGGTCAAGATCAAATCTGTAAACCCAGCAGCAGAATTCCCAATCAGGTGGTTGAAGAATGGACCAGACAGGGTCCCCAAGAACATGTCGACGAGCTCGCGGTCAGTCAGAGGTGGTTGTACCCTTCCAGCAAGGTCCCTCCATTTTTGAGCATATTCTTTGAAGCCTTCGCCTGTACCCATAGACATCCCCTGAAGCTGAGTACGCGTGGGAGCAAGGTCGGCATTATACTGGTATTGCTTGTAGAATGCAGTGGCCAAGTCCTCCCAGCTGCGGATGTTGGCTCCATTCAGTTGATAGAACCAATTGAGTTGGGTTCCAGACAGACTATCCTGAAAGAAGTGAATCCATAAATTCTTGTCAGCCGTGTAGGGCTGGATCCTCCTTGTGTAAGACCTGAGATGCAGCTTAGGACAGGATGCCCCGTCGTACTTTGCAAAGGCAGGTGCCTTGAATTTGTGCGGGATTACTACCCCAGAAGACAGACCTAGATCTTCGAAGTCCAGGCCGGGCACTTTTTGTATTTCCATAGCACTTAGTCGGTCTTCCAACTGTTTATACTTGTCCTCAGTTGGAGGGTACTGCTCATCATTGTAATCGGTCTCGTTGTCGGAGATCACTGGACTAGGAACCTCCCTTTCTTGGGGACTGTCTTTCCCAACAGATGGGGTAGTCTGCTCAACTTCGTTTTGTGATCCATTCCCAGATTTACGTCTAGGGTTGAACAGCACCGTCCTCTTCTTCTTCTTTTTCAAAAGCAGGGTCTTCAGATCTTGTTTCCCCTAGGCCAAACTCATGATCAACTCTTGGAACTGGGCGTTCTGAGCCTGGAGAGCCTTGATGGATTGCTCAGTAGATGACTCCGGATTCATGATGATCGGCTGAAATAAACAGCGAAGAAGGTAAGCAACCTGTAGAAGGGATACCTGTAATGCAATGATATGTATGATATGCATGCAATGTTTTCAAGGATCTCGCGGGGTAAACAAGAAAAAATTGTCAGAATTTGAATCCGGTAGCTTGATTGAAGGAGCTTCATGTTGTCGAGAGTCCTTCTTCAAGGGTCAAGGCTCACCATATCGAGTGGGTCATAGCCCCTGACAACCTTGGCTAGAGGAAAATAAATCCCCTTTTGCCCCTTGTTGGATAATTGGTTCATCATAACCTGCATCACAAACCCTCGAGATCCTTGAAATGGATTAGTCCTTATGCAGGATGCATGCAATGGTATGACGTTATGCTATGCATGGGGTAATGTAGGTAAACCCTGTTATGAGTCCAGATTAAGGACTGTAAACAAAACCTGCAAGAAACTCAAGTTTCAGATAACAAGCATGCAAGTAGTCAAGTTTGAAGGCACACAAGTCACACAAGACAGCCCTTAGAGTTTAGGCCAGCATGGGGTCTAGGTATTACCCTCTTTTAGTTTGTTGGTTAAGACCTGTCCTATCAGAAGTAACCGGGTTCTAGAGGATCCCAATATCACTGACTACCCTCAATCGGTCATAACTCCAGCATCGCAGTCTTTTCTTGTAGCCAGAACCATCACGAGAGTTTAGCCTCAATGGGCGTAGCATACTGCTACTGTTCTATTGGCCAAGTTGGGTCATTTAAGGTTCTAAGGTCGGTTGGTGCTTAATGACTCCTCAGAAGACTCATATTCTCCTCGTTGCGACACAAGGGATATCGGTACAGACCAAGGCGCCACACCAACGTAGCCACTGCTTCACCCGTGTCGGTCTACGCCGGACAGGTCCCTCACAGCTTATGCTACCTAACAGGGTATCCCCAGATCCGGGTTAGGATCGATGTAACTCTGATGCAGCCCAAAATAATAAAGCAAACAAGCACAACAATTGAAAACACAAGTGATCTTAGTCCTAAGGTACACCTCACTTTATAAGAATCCCCAGCAGAGTCGCCAGTTCTGTGATCGGTGGATCTGGAACTGACTGTTTAACGCTGGTTCGCGAAATGTCGCGGAACCAAGAGTCGCCACCGTCTTTTATTTTCTCCAACATGGAAAGGACAAAAGCACAGCAAAATTCCTTATGAGATAGTTTCTCGGTTCGGGAGGTAGATTTATAGAAAGGGAAGGTGTTAGCACCCTTTCTATCCATGGTTATCCATGGGCTCTTAGATACTTGCTCATTATGTTTTCAAAAGGTTTGTTTGCTTTTCAAGATGTGAGTGGGTTTGAAAAAGTTTCGTTTAAAGATTTCAGATCGACTCTTGTATCAGTCCTCAAGAGTGTTTGAAAAATTGTTTTGAAAGCTTTTTTTTTGAAAGTGTCGGTGTGAAAAGAGTTTTGATTTGTTTTTGAATAGAGCAAGTATCTATGAGTCATCTACCTACCCTAAGGAATTATGCTGTGTAAATGTCCTTAAGGTAGTGCCATCCCACCATTGAGAGGTAGGTAGCACCACCGTTGGAGGTGTTCGGGTCAATTCGTGTTTAGGGACAGTGTGGTCACCGGAGCAACAGTAGGACACCTTAGAAGTTACCCTTATGCCATTGATCTTTTTTAATTCGAGGCAACTTTTCCGAGGCAACTTGTTTTGAGGCATATGGATCAACGGACATAAGGATTTACTAAAACGTCCTATACTCGACGGCCACGTTTCGAAGGTAAGGTAACAGTGAGGCGTACCCTAAGAGTGGTGTGTGAATTGGTGTGTTATTTTCATGTTATGTTTTATCTTGTACATGTATCATGGTGATCTACGCTTGTTTTTAATTTAGGCCATACATTCTTTCATGCAAAGTTTAGAATTTAAAAGTGCGGAAATTTAAATGACGGAAAGGTAAATCCTACGCTATTACAAGGCGCGGGTCTATACATCGCCAAATTAACAAAAACCCGTTTGGATAGAAACGCGGAAAATAAATAAATTCCTAATTACTATTACAAGGCTTGAACAGTTACATAATATTCACAAAGAAAATAATATAACGTGCGAAAAGAATAAAATAGAACGTTCGAGGGCGTTGGACCCTTTTGAAATTAAATGAAATTAAAAGTTAATTAATTATTAAATTAAAGAAAAGAAAGTGTTTTAGTGTTTTTTTGTATTTATAAAAAATAAAGAAAAAGAATTAAAAGGAAACCCTAAATCTAGATTATTTTAATTATGAATGAAAATATTAAAGTTAACCTAATTTACTAGTTAATTAATTTATTTACATGTTTATTTACAAAATTAATGATAATTAATAATAATGATAAATAATGATGATTAATAATTTATTTAAGAAAAAGATGAAAATGTCAAAAAAACCTAATTCTAGATACTTTTTACTTATTAAGAAAAAGATTAAAGTTTAAAAACCTAAATTAAACTAAGTTAATTGTTAAAGTTTATTTACAAAAAATAGGTTAGTGATGAAATTAATAATAACTAAAGATATTTGTATTTTTGATTTTTCTGTTTTTATTATAGAAAATTATTTTATGGTAAAAAAAACAATTAAAACAATTAAAAAAGATTTAGAAAAGAAAAGAAAATAAAATTAAAAAGGATGCAAACCAAGGGGGGTTTCAGGCCCAAGGGGAGGTTTTTTTGAACGGTCTGCATTCTTTGGCCATTGGATTGGGTTTCATGGCCATTTGTGTTCTGGCTGTTGGCCATTTGTGTTCTGGCCTCAACGTTCCTTAATCTTCTCAGGATGTCTGTCTCGCCATGTATTGGTGTCATGCATAAGTTGTTCTTTTGGCCATTTGGCTTTTGGCCTCAACGTTCCTTAATGAACCTGCATGGGATCCTGTCTAAATCTGCAGTGTTGAATCTCATGAACACATTAAATAAAATCATAAAATGCAAATAAATCCAATATATGAAGAAATTTAATGTTTAGGCACAATATGGCATGTATGAATGATTATACCCTTTTGATCATGGAGATCAAATCAATCTTACCCTCACTAGAAAATTAGTGACATGAATGCTTTTATGCCTTTTGGATCATGGAGATCAAGCCAGCCTTACCCTTACTGAAGAAGTAGTAAGGTGTTGGTTTGTAACTGTGATGGCTTGTTTGTAGTGAGAGAGGGATTTGTAATAAGGATTTCAAGGTTTTAGGGTTCTTGAAAGAATTTGATATTCTGACAGTGTTGTGGACATGTTTTTTCTCTTTTTTCTCCTCCCCGGTTTGTGTGAAAAGAAGGTGATTATATAATGGAAATTAGGGTAAAGAAAATGGGCTTTGAATGTGCAATTGGGCCTCCAATGTTCACTTGAGTTCGTCACTTTCCAGGCTAAATCGCAGGGACTTAAGTGCAATATTTGAAGTTGAAATGTGAAACAAAATGTAGCTGACATCGATAACTAACTCCTGTCCGAAAATCGGCTCAATCGGATAAACGGTGAATTAGTTATGAATTTTTGAAGTTTCAGCTCAGACAAACTTATTTTGGGCTCCAGTGTCGACTCTGACACGTTCTTCAATAAAAAACTGGTATTGATCGGAGCATAATCCGGTCTCGAATTTTGAAGCAAAGTTGTAGATCTATGAGTCAGTGACCTTGTGTAAAAATATGAGCCCAATCCGATAAAAATTGACCGAGTTATGAATTTTCGAAGTTTCGGCCCAGATGAAATAATATTCAGCATTCAGGATTTTCAGCGTATCACGTACTCTGAGCAAAAAACGAAGGCCTTTTGAATACCGTTTGAACTCAATACCTTCTGTGAAAATGTAGCCAACTCAATTTGTGAAATTTTGGCGCCAGAACCAGCTCGATACGATGAAAATCGACCAAGTTATGATTTTCTGAACATGACGCAAATAAACTTCTGTCACAAATTTTATGTGCTAAAATACTTGATAAATCCACATTTTTGAAGACCTTCTGATCAAAATTGGCTTCCAGCCGTGAGAGATGAAAACGTAGATAATGTCAAGACAGAATTTTGGCCACCGGAACGGGTTCAAAACGATCCACGATCTTCAAGTTATGAATTTTTTAGCGCGTAAAAACTGCACTTTCAGCACACTTTTTCACCATATTTCTTCGAGAAAACTCACACATTCGGATACCTTCTTTAAAGAATTGACTCTTGAGCCGAACCTGAATTTGAGAATACGTTATCAGAGATATCTTGGCGAAAGAATACCTGAATATGACGCGCCGGGTTGGACTTGTGAATTTTTCTTGAAATATTTTGAGAAATATGGGAGGGCAAATTTTGGGGTACAACAGCAACCCATTAATAAGTTTAAATTCAAAAGTTTCAATTTCATGTTATTTAAATTAACCATGTTCTATGTTATAGTTTCTCAAAGGATGAAAAAGAGGTAGAAGAAGAAAGAGAAAAACTTAGGAAAAAAGAGAAGACATGAGAAATGAAGGAAAAAGGAAGAAATATTTTGGAATCATCATGCAGGCATCATGCACATGATATCTCTACACCACACATGCAATGTAGTCTGTCGCGCGCACGATACTACTTTATTCCAACTGACACAAAAATAATTGTTGGCCTCAGAAATTTGTTCCCATCGCGCGTGTGATGGCTTTCTTACGTGCCTATAAATGGTTGCAACGATCCTAATTTTCATGTGATGGCTCTCATACATGCCTATAAATGGATGCAACAATCCTTATCTCATCTTTTCGCTCAAATACTTACAAAAATTCTTCTCTCACTCATAAATCTTGGCATATTTTCTTGCAAATTATGGTTTGTGTACTAATATCTTGAAGATGGATCCTATGAGAAAAATAATGCAAAATGGGTTAACTTTAAACACACCCATTGTCATGTCCTAATTTTTATGCCTAAGTTCAACTTATTATATCATTGCATCTCATCAAGATCACAAACATGGAAACCTCCTAACCCTCTTGTCTTTGTGTTTGTTGTGTCGGAGATCATCAAGCACCCTTTGTATTTTATTATATATTTATGTTTACTTGCTTTTGTGTTTTACTAACCATATTCAAAATACTAAAATATGCTTTATTTCCTTTTCCTATTTTTCAAGGTAGGGCTTTTCCATCCAGAGATCAAGTTGGATTTCTAAATTAGGGTTTTGATCCCCTGAGTCAAAGTCAAGGTCAACAAGTGGTCAACAAGGCTTATTCTTCAAGGCATGACCTATAATATTAGTTCACATTCATCTTTAGCTTCATTCAACATTAATTAATAAAAAAAGTTCAAGTTTGAGGCATTTTTCAATGGTTTTAAGTTAGGGTTCATGTGTTTATTTCCATACCCTTTTCATTCAAATTTCTCAAGAAATCCTCAAGTTTTTTAAATACCAATCAAGATTCAATCATGATTTATTTCACACGGTTTATATCTAGAATTTTCCAAACTTGATTCACACGATTGAGACCCATTTTGGAACGTATGATTAGTTCACTAATCATCTTATTAAGAGCATCATTTTACCTTCATTTTCAAGCTTAAATAGACAAAGAAACTCTTCTTCTCTCAATCTAGATACCTCTCAAAAACCAGAAAACCTAAACTCATTTTCTCTTTGTTTTAACTTCAACTCTCAACCCAAAATTCTTCATCGGGATCATCTGAAGCTACTTGAAGCATCATAGAAGTTCAATAACAACATTAAGTATCAACTCTATTTCACCATTTTCAGACCTTTTGAGCTCACTTCGAACGGGTAGCTACGAGTTTCATTTTCACTCAAACAAGTTCCCATACTCTTCGTCTTGATCTTTTGAATAAAAACCCTCATTTATCTGGAATTTATTCTTCATGTATGGAATTTAATTTAACTTTGAAGCTTTTAGGTTTTCTGCATATTTTGCCAAATTCTCTCTTCTTGGAGTGATCCAATGGCTCCAATGCATATATGTGAGAACGATGACATGAGTAGAAGCTAAACCATGTGGTGTTTAAGCTTAAAACTCGGAGTTCAAGGATCTATGATTTTGGCTAGAGGTTGAAGAAGATGCAGATCTTCGCACGCAATAGTTGCAAATTTGAATCTCTTGTCCAATCATTTTAATTTCTTTTTTCTATTTTAATACCTTTTATTTCCTTTTCTTTTAAAAATCATTTAAAAATAGTTCCAAAACATTTTTCACTTCAAATATTTTCTATAACTTTCTAAAATTATTTTATACCTTTTATGATTTTTTCACATTTTTAAAATCATTTTTAGTATTTTTCATCATTTTCTCTTTAGTTTACTTTTAATTAACTTTCAACAATTTTATTTTAATCATTTTAAAACATTTTGGATTCCAACTTTTGAAATCTATTTCTTTAGAATATTTCTGATTTTTCTATAACTTTTGTAGCCATTTATTTGATGATTTCATGATGTTTTATCATTTTATATTTACTTTCCCTTTTAAACAATTAAAAAAATAATGTGAAAACATTTTAATTCTTTTTTGATTATTTTGTTTAATTTTACTTCTTACTTTTGGTTGACTTGGTCAATTTTGGTTGATTGAAGCTTGTATTGTTTAATTGGACTTTAGATTGATGCCTGATGAATTTTCTTCATTTCAAATCTACCATTAAATGATCATTTGGTCATTTTTGGTAATTTAGATTGATGATAAGTTTGTCTCAAGGTATCACAAAGAAGATGAATTGAAATAATGATCAAATCCCCTTGCCTTTGTGCTTGATCACCTTTATTCTTCTTTCTTTTGCTTTGTTTTAGTCATGGTGTTGCATTGTTTTTGGATGATGACTTTGTATCATTTCTATAACATACACTACACCTATATTTCTATTTCCCGGTCTCAGATAGTTGTGACTTCTACATGAGTCCAATTACGATTGCTTAACATAGCATTAAATTGTCCTGAATCAGTTAATTAACTAGTAACACTAACATTAACTCCATATGATTATGCTAACTTAACTTTTTCCTCACTTTTACATTAATGTCATTTAATTTCTTGCCATTTACTTTTGTGCAATTTAATTTCTTTTATCATTCAATTCATTTATCATTTCATGTCATTTTTCCATCTTTGGCTTTATTTTATTTTCCTGCCTTCAAAGGCTTAAAACATTAATAAATATAAAACCCTACAAAACTTGTAATGTGCTCTTGAGGATTACTGTCACCATCCCTTGCTTTTGAGTTTAGTCTTTGGACTTGATACCACAATTACTTTCCCTTATCGTGGATTTCATCTGATACTTTGGTTCATCTAGGGCATTAATTTTATCTAATACTTTATGGTACTTGAGACGTAGAATCATCTGGACCTTGTGTTTTATCTAAGACTTGGTCGTATTCTGGGACCTTGTGACCTTTATCTGGACTTTGTGATGTTCCTCTGCATATTATGCTTGATCAACTTGTGGCTTAAATCCAAAGGGAAAGGAATGTTGTTTTTGACCAATATCATATGCTTTCTCTTCTTTTGGTTAATTCACTTGCACATACAAAGGCTTTCTCTTGGGCTACCTTACAATGAGACCTTTTATTTCATGTCTTTTACATTATGCTTTAGGATAGTCTCTTCATCTCCACCCCTTCTTTAATTTTCAAAATCTTCTCCCTATTTCAAAACTTGTTTTCAAACTTCATACTTTTTCTTAAACAAACATTGACTTTGTCAAGTGATCTATAAATTTTTTTTCTTAATAAATGCTAAAAAAATTAAGCATATTCAAAATCTTTTCAAAATTCTAAAAAAAAAGGCAAAACTCATCAAATTTCTTTTTGTGGTTTAGTGCATTTTTCTTTTCAAATCAGACCCTTTTTTCCTGAAAGAAAGGATATGAGTCTATCCTCGAAGTGATGCAAACTCCTTTACTTCTACAGTATGTTATGAAATTGATTGAAATTTTAAACTTGAATGTTGAGACATGTTTGTGGAGTAAATCCAAGTAAAATTCTCCATATTAAGGTGATGCAAATGCTCATTTCCTCATACTTGTGGGTAGTAAGTTGAGTTTTCCACTCGAATACAACAAAATGTCTTTTTCACCTAAAACCAATCAACAAACAAAAATATTTTTTCATAAAAAATGCAAGTGGTTCCTATGGAGTACCATATGTGAGGGGCACTAATAACTCCCCCTTGCATAACCAACCCTTGTACCTAAATCTATTTTTAGTTTTGGTTTCAAAACATTTTTTGACATTTTCCCTTTCCCTTTGGAAACAATAAAGTTCGATGGCGGCTCTTGCTTTTATGAGTAACATTAACCAATAGCTTAATCTCAATTTTTCCACCATGATAGACTGGAGACTCTGCTGGGGAGTAGTCCTCAAGTGAGTTAAGCCTAGCTTGTTTCTATTTTTATGTTGCTTTTGTCTGTTGCTTTTGTTTGTTGTTTTTTACTTTTGGGTGCTAGATGATCTTTGTGTGGTGAGATAAGTCCTATACCCGGACTTGAGTGAAATTATTAATAGGAGGATGGTATAGCCATGTTTGACCTACCTGGTGTTAAGCCTCAGTAGGGTGACTTGAGATCCCCCGCTCAGTGGAGGCCCCTTTCGATTACTGATGTTTTGCGAGTTAATCGTAATGATGTTGTTGCTTTCGACCTGGGAGGCTGCGAAGCTGAGGACCTTTAGAACCCATTTTACCCCTCTTGGCCTATTTGGATGTCATGTGGTGACCATCCTGGTTTGGTTGATACACAATACTACACTCAAACGAGTTTCTCTTGAGAATATTATTGGTTGGCGAGTAAGTCTATACACTGATAATATCTAAAAGATGGATCTACGACTCTGGGAACCTTTTTAGAACTTGGTTACTTGTCCAAATGATTAAACCAATAGAACATACCTTGTGGGTGGGTTGTTACCTTGGATCCATGCTTGTGACGTTAAACCTTTGGACCTAACATGTTTGTAATTGTGGCATAATTATGCATTCATGCATTCATAAACATCTTTTTCACTTGGTTTTCAAGGAACTTAGGAATTTTATTTGAAAATATCTAAGTTGTTGTGGTTATGGATTCTGGAAGGAGAAACACTCGTAAGTTTAGTTTCAAGAGTCCTGAATTGAAAGAGTTAAGAAAGCTAGGATCTTTGGTTACTAGTCCTTGGGATTTCAAAGACTGTTATGGAAAGATTCTGATAGTGTTGAATATTAATGTTGTAGATGGAGTTCTGAACACCTTGGCCCAACCCAGACATTCTTTGGTCAAAGTGACACAAGTGAGCCCATGAGTGAGGAAGAGTTATTTATCCTCTATTGCATTACCAAATCCGATTATGTTGCATCTGGAACTTTTCTCATATAGAACCTAAGACAAATAGCCTTATCTTCAATAGGACCTATCCATGTAGGAGGGACTGTTACCTAAACTGCTTCCTCCCTTGGACTCCAAAACAAGCTAAACCATTTAGTGCCTTATTATGGTTTTACACTCCTAGACTTGGATCATTGTCTTGAAAAAGGCATGGTACGACAAGTTTATGTTAGAACAAAGTTTGAATCTACTACCCTATGTTTAAGTTTTGATGATAACAAAGTGAAAAGATATATTATTTATATGATTCATGTATGAACTATCTGCTGCCTAAATTATTACGTTCTGATTTGCAGATACTCTGATTGGTATAAGCAAGATCACACCTAATCAGCATCAGAAATTGGTTCCTGACATCAGCATCAGAGGTTGCCATATTAGAATGTCAGAATCAGAAGATTTACTCACATATGCTGAAGCCTGATGAACAGAACTGCGCTCAACACTCTGATAAAGAAACCCAACAGCTCATCAACAGCTGAGCAGAATCAGAATGAGCCAAGCCAGAACTTGCATTAAGTAAGCAACGGTACTGTGCATTGAAAGCAAATTAATACCAACGGCCTCATTCCAGACAAGATCTGCTCGATAAGGAAAGTTTGTTATTAGCATTGAATCAAGAATATTGCTCCAACGTTCAACATCTCAGTGCTATATAAACAAGACTTTGAAGATTGAATTGGCTAATACTCTCCAAATCTTTACACGCCTAAAAGCTGATCATAATCTTCCTTCTCTCAGTTTGATAAACACTACACATCCTCTTACTCAATCTTTGTTTTAGCAATCTTGTTTCTAAGCTTTAAGTTGTGTATACATCACAGTTGTGATACAGTTTTGTAGAAAACATTCACACACTTAGATTTATCTTCTTTGTAAGAAAGTGTTTCCTTGACAAACCGGGTTGTGGTGTGCATCAAGAAGGCTTTAGCAGTTGTTAAAGCAGTCTGTAATATTCAGTTGAATATAGTGGATTAAGACCTCGTTGGAGAGAGGCGAAATCACCTTGACGGGTGGACTGGAGTAGTTTGAGATCAAACGAACCAGGATAAAAATATCTTGTTCATTGCATTGATTTTCAGTTTTACAATTCAACCCCCCCTTCTTGTGTTTTTCACTACTTCAATTGGCATCAGAGCGCCTGGTTCTGAGCTAAAACACTTAACCGTGTCAGTACAAGATCCAGCGTCAGAAAAACACAATGGCAGGAAACTACTCTCACACCAGCAATGACAACAATGAGGACAGAGACAGATTCAGCGGCAAACCTCCAGTCTTTGATGGAGAAAACTTTGATTACTGGAAAGACAGAATTGAAAGCTTCTTTCTGGAACATGATGCTGATATGTGGGATATGGTGACAGATGGATACACGCACCCTGTGTATGCAAGCGGTCAGAAGATTGATAGAAAAACAATGTCTGACCAACAAAAGCGTGACTTCAAGAATCACCACAAGGCCAGAACCATCCTCCTCAGCGCCATCTCCTATACTGAATATGAAAAGATCTCCAACAGAGACACAACAAAGAACATTTTTGACTCACTCAGAATGACGCATGAGGGCAACGTTCAGGTCAAAGAAACTAAAGCTCTGGCGCTCATTCAGAAGTATGAGGCGTTCAAAATGGAAGAATCTGAATCCATTGAAACAATGTTCTCAAGATTCCAGATTCTGGTAGCTGGTCTCAAGGTTCTGGACAAAGGATACTCTACTGCTGACCATGTCAAGAAAATCATCAGAAGTTTACCCAAGCAGTGGAGACCAATGGTTACAGCTCTGAAGCTAGCTAAAGATCTCAACAAAATCACTCTGGAGGAACTTATCAGCTCCCTCAGAAGTCATGAGATAGAGCTAGAAGCTGACGAGCCTCAGAAGCAAGGTAAGCCTTTAGCATTAAAATCTAACAAAAAATTTGAGTCTAAAGTTTTGCAGGCAGTTGAAGAAACATCTGATGGATCCTCATCAGAAGAAGACGAACTCTCCCTCCTCTCCAGAAGAGTAAATCAACTGTGGAAGCAAAGACAAAGGAAGTTCAGGAATCCCAGAAGATCTGATCAGAACGAGTCTTCTTCCAGATACAGAAGGACAGAATCTTCCTCTGGATACAGAAGATCTGAAGGCTCCTCTAGTAGCAAAAAGCCAAACACCAAGGACATCATCTTTTATGAGTGCAATGAGCAAGGACACTATAAGAGTGACTGCCCAAAGCTTCAGAGGGAAAAGCCCAAAAAGAAGTTTGGAAGAGAGAAGAAGAAAAGTCTCATAGCTACATGGGATGACTCTGACTCGTCTGAAGCTGACTCAGAATCAGATGATGAGAGGGCAAACATAGCTCTCATGGCTAACATCTCAGAAGATAGTGAAGCTTCTGAATCAGACTCAGAATCAGATACTGAAGAGGTATTTCCTAACTTTGATGTTAACTTTACCAAGGCTGAACTTGCTGAAAGCCTTAATGAGATTCTGGAACGGTATCAGCAAATTAGAGTTAAATTCAGAGACCTGAAAAGGAATCTTGAATCTGACTCTAATAAGACTGAGAGTCTCAAATTGGAGAATTCTGAGCTGAGAAATAAGATTTCAAAATTAGAAAACACTTTACAAAACTCTCAGAAGGAACCAATTTCTGAAACTCCCAGCAACGCTGATGAGATTATCAAGGAGTATGATCACAGTTTCCAGAAGTTCCTTGCTAAAAGCATAGATAGAAGCAAAATGGCTTCAATGATCTATGGAGTTAGCAGAAATGGCAGGAAAGGAATAGGATACCAAGGTAAGGTTCCTACACCAAAGAATGTCATGGACTTAACTATTAAACACACTCCTCTGAATACACATTTTGTGTATGGTCACACACATGATATTAAATACACTAGCAGTAAGCACTCTGTGAAACCAAAATTCAACCAGAGTTTTGGTAAAACTAACAAATCAGGACCCAAGAAAATCTGGGTACCTAAGGATAAAATAATACATGTTGCAGATATCTTTAGCAGCAAGTCAGAAACACCAGTCATGGTACCTGGACTCTGGCTGCTCGCGACACATGACGGGAAGAAGGCATATGTTCCAAAGCCTAGAACTTAAGCCTGGAGGCCACGTTGGCTTTAGAGGCAATCAGAGGGGAAAGATAATTGGCTCTGGAACTGTAGGTAATGGAAATCTTCCCTCTATTAATAATGTTCTGCTAGTAGATGGATTGATGCATAATCTGTTATCCATAAGTCAATTAAGTGATAACGGTTATGATATAATCTTTAATCAAAAATCATGTAAAGCTGTTAGTCAGAAAGATGGGACTATCCTGTTTAATGGTAAGAGGAAAAACAACATTTACAAAATCAAACTTTATGAACTAAAGAGTCAGAATGTAAAATGCCTTCTGTCTGTTAACAACGAGCAGTGGATCTGGCACAGAAGATTGGGGCATGTTAGTATGAGAAGAATATCTCAGATTAACAAACTCAATCTGGTCAAAGGACTTCCTAATTTGAAGTTCAATTCAGATGCTCTGTGTGAAGCATGTCAGAAAGGCAAGTTTGCAAAACCTTCTTTTAAATCCAAAAATGTTGTTTCTACCTCTAAGCCATTAGAACTTCTGCACATTGACTTATTTGGACCAGTTAAAACTGCTTCAGTCAGTGGCAAGAAGTATGGGTTAGTAATCGTAGATGACTATAGCAGATGGACATGGGTAAAGTTCTTAAGACACAAGGACGAGTCACACTCTGTGTTTGTTACCTTCTGTAACCAAGTTCAGAATGAAAAGGATCTTAGAATCGTTAAAGTCAGAAGTGATCATGGTGGAGAATTTGAAAACAAAGATTTTGAGTCATTCTTTAATGACAGAGGCATTCTGCATGATTTCTCTTGTCCTAGAACTCCCCAACAAAATGGAGTTGTAGAACGAAAGAACAAAACATTGCAAGAAATGGCCAGAACCATGATCAATGAGACAAACGTTGCTAAGACCTTCTGGGCAGAGGCAATAAACATAGCGTGCTACATTCAGAATAGAATCTCAATAAGACCTATTCTGGAAAAGACTCCATATGAATTGTGGAAGAACAGAAAGCCCAACATTTCATATTTTCATCCTTTTGGATGTACCTGTTTTATGTTAAATACAAAGAATTATTTGAACAAGTTTGACTCTAAAGCACAGAAGTGTATTATGTTAGGATACCCTGAACGCTCAAGAGGGTACAGAGTATACAATACAGAAACACAGATTGTGGAAGAATCAATCAGTGTTCGTTTTGATGATAGGCTTGACTCTGAAAAGTCAAAGCAGAATGAATTTTTTGCAGGTATGGAAATTGAATTTACAGGTTCTGAAGACAAGTCATCAGAAGCTCTCAACACAGACACTCCTTCAACGTCTGAAAGGAGCACTGCTAGCAATCCTACAACAGCTGTTGATCAACCTCAGAAGAGATTACCCAGAAGCAGCTTGGATCATCCAGAAGAGACTATCTTAGGAAGAAAGGAAGATCCAATCAGAACAAGAGCAAGCTTCAGAAACTCTGAAGAAACTCTCATGGGACTTGTGTCTCTGATTGAACCTTCTTCTATTGATGAAGCACTTCTGGATAATGACTGGATTCTGGAAATGCAAGAAGAGCTGAATCAATTCACCAGAAACGACGTATGGGATCTCGTTCCCAGACCAAAAGGATTCAACGTCATTGGAACAAGATGGGTGTTCAGAAACAAGCTAAACGAACAAGGTGAAGTCATCAGAAACAAGGCACGACTGGTTGCACAAGGTTATAGTCAACAAGAGGGGATAGACTATACAGAAACCTTTGCCCCAGTCGCCAGGTTAGAATCTATCAGACTTTTAATTTCATTTGCTGTTAATTGAGGCATCACTCTGTATCAGATGGATGTCAAAAGTGCATTCTTAAATGGTTATATAGAAGAAGAAGTTTATGTACACCAACCCCCTGGTTTTGAAAATACAAAACATCCCGAACATGTTTTCAAACTAAAGAAGTCATTATATGGTCTGAAACAAGCTCCCAGAGCTTGGTATGAAAGGCTAAGTAACTTTCTATTAGAAAATGAATTCACCAGAGGGAAAGTGGACACTACTCTATTCTGTAAATCAGTTAAGAATGACATCTTAGTCTGTCAAATTTATGTTGATGATATTATTTTTGGTTCTACTAATCCTTCTCTTGGAAGAAAATTTGCTAAGTGTATGCAGGCAGAATTTGAGATGAGCCTCATGGGGGAACTGAAATTCTTTCTAGGAATTCAGATCAATCAAACTCCAGAGGGAACTTACATTCATCAGAGCAAATACATCAGAGATCTTCTGAAGAAATTTGACCTCTCAGAATGTAAGCCATCAAAGATTCCAATGCATCCCACGTGCATTCTGGAAAGAGAAGAGGTAAGCAAAAATGTAGAACAGAAAGTCTACAGAGGTATGATTGGTTCTCTCCTCTATCTGACTGCTTCAAGACCTGACATATTATTCAGTGTTTGTATTTGTGCTAGATTCCAATTAGATCCTAGAGAATCTCACTTAACAACTGTTAAGCGAATTTTCAAGTATCTGAAAGGTACTACTAATCTGGGTTTGTTTTATAGAAAATCTAGTGATTACAGCTTAGTAGGCTACTGCGATGCTGATTTTGCTGGAGACAGAGTGGAGCGTAAAAGTACTTCTGGAAGCTGCCAGTTTCTGGGAGAAAATCTGATCTCTTGGTCCAGCAAAAGGCAATCAACAATTGCGCTATCAACAGCAGAAGCTGAGTACATAGCAGCAGCAGGGTGTAGCACACAAATGCTCTGGATGAAAAGTCAGCTTGAAGACTTCCAGATTTTTGAGAGTAACATTCCTATACTTTGATAATACTTCTGCTATTTGCTTAAGTAAGAATCCCATTTTACATTCTAGAGCTAAGCATATAGAAATAAAACATCACTTCATTAGGGACTATATTCAGAAAGGAATTTTGAACTTAAAATTTATAGATACAGACCATCAATGGGCTGATATCTTTACTAAACCCCTTTCAGAAGATAGGTTTAATTTCATTCTGAAACATCTCAGCATGAAAGTCTGCCCAGAGTGAAAATGTTTTAATTCCATATATTTACCTTCAGAATGTAATTGTTTTTCTGTGAACTTCTGATCAATCTTCTTTCAGAAAGATAGAACATGCAGATTGTATCAGATGCAAGTCTAAAGATCTGAGAGTCTAAGCTCAAAGACAGACGTGCTGATCACTACATCAAACAAGTGTCATCCAATCATCAGCAAATCTCTGAAGCAGAACGCGTGCACGCTTCTGAGAAGGCAAAACGCTGATTAGGTGCATTGAGACACATGTCTGGTAACCGTTTTTAAGTATCTTTCTCAAATCCCCCAAAATCAGCAAGCATTTAATAAAAGTAATCATGCTTTTAAAAAATGCAATCATGATTTTTCTCTTTCTTAAAAACGTTTATTTTTTCAAAATATTCTGAACTCTATTTAAACACATTAACCTCTCATTCTAATTCTTTACAGTTTCTCACTAATTCTCAAGCATTCTCTGCATTTTTCTGTGTTCATCTCTTGCAAACCTTTTTTTTTCTCAGTTTCTTCTCAAAATCTTTTAGTGTGAACATGGTAACCTCCAGCAGTGCTTCTGCAGGTCCTCAGAAGAAAGCATCATCTGAACAGTATCAAGTGCCATTCAGAACACTCCTCACTCCTGTGAAGAATCTTGAAGTGTTATCTGAATTGATCATTGATTTTGGAAGCTTGAAGGAGAACGGTTTTGACCTAACAGAAGAAGTTAGGGCACAGAAATGGGAAAGGTATTTTGACAGGTTGGTTGGACCAACATTCCCTATGTTAGTCAAGGAGTTCTGGATTCATGCGAAGGCTTCAACGCAACTAGTCACCTCCTTCGTTATGGGGAAGAAGATTGTGATCACTGAGGATCACATAGCAAGGTTAATCGGTTACAGTGGCGGTGGCGTCCGCTGTATTGATATGGCTGAGAGATGTGCTGACGTGGGCGTGATAGCTGAAAGGATTTTCACCCATGGGGTGCCCAGCAGCAAGATCAAAGATCTGAAGGATCATCACAGAGTTTGGGCAAAGATAATTCTGGGGTGTTTCAACCATAGGAAGCCAACTAGTTCACCTGATTACATAAATGTGGATCAGCAGTTTCTGATCTACTTTATTGATCAGAAGGTAAAAATCAACTTGGCTCATCTTCTGTTCAACCACCTCAGAACAAGCGTGAAGGAAACCAGGGAAGAAGAAAGAACAAAGAGGGATTGGATACCCTTTAGAAGGTTGATATCAGATATTCTGACAGAGAATAGGTTGATAAAGCATCTGATAGAAGCTCAAGAGTTAAGCACCATTGAACCAACGGTTGGGAAGCCTCTGAATACGAAGAACTTGAAGAAAATGAAGTTGATAGAGAATATCAAAAAGGAACCCAGAGCTACTCCTATTGCTGATATCACCAGCAGAAGAGTTCCACTGAGTGACTTTCCTTTATTTTCTGAGATAGAATCTAAACCAGAGGTGGTTCTCAGATACTTAGACGCGTGCAAGGCAGATGGTACAGATCCAAATCTGATTATCAAAGATCTGCATCAATGTCAACCAGAAGTGACTCTAAAGAAGACGAAGAAGAGGAAGGCACCTTCAGAAGGATCATCCCAACAGACACCCAAGAAAAGAGGTAATTTATCTGTTGCTTCTGTTTTAAATTCTTCTACTATTCCAGCATCTATTCCACCTCCAACCTCTGATAGAATCTCAATCCCCATCCCAACAATAGATGAAACTGAACCAGAAGATGACCCTTCTGAGGCATTAAAACTCAGAAGACCCAGAACCAAACATCCCAAACCAACAATCTCAACAACATCAGCAATTGACAAAGTGTTGTCTGACATTGATCAACACACCTCTGATCACTCCGCCAATCCAAACTCTGAACCACAAATTGTCCCTCCTTCACAACCAGAACCACAGCAATCTGCTGAAGAACCAGAACAACAACAACCTCTCTCATCCATTCCAGAAGAACCCCTTATCCCTGAACAACCAGAAATTCCGTCTCCCTCTCCTAACCAGAAATTCATCCACCATCACCTCAACCTGAGTTTCATCACTCTGAAACTCAAACTCCTCCACCTTCTGAACCTCATTCACCTCAATCATCTGAACCACAACCTCTGGCAATCCAGCTGCCATGTGGAACAACAGTCACCATGGCCCAGTTGCCATCCTCACCAGAATCTACACCACCCAATACTCCCAAAACACCAAACAGTCCAATCATAATTTCTGATTCTCCCACTCCATCTCCAAAACACACAGCTGCCAAGCAAACCAACGAAAACCCCAGCAGGACCTTCATAGACTTAACCAGCCTTGACCGTCTTGCTGATCTGAAACACAAAATAGCCATCCCAAAACCAAAATAACCAGATGTTGGCTCTAGTATTATGAATTTTGAAACAGGTTTGCAGCAATGGATTGCTTCTCTGAAGCAAGTCTGTCCTGGAATGATTGACCCAGCTGCTTCTGACCAGCTCTGGTCACAATTCAGACTTTGGGTACGTGCTGAAGCCCTCAAGTTGCAGGATATCAACTATGAGCAGGCACAACAGAACTTCAGTAAGCTGCTGAAGGAAGTTGAAAGTCAGCTGCCTCAGGAAGTTGTGCTCCCTCTGGATAGTGAACCTTGGTCTGAGAAACAGTTAGCTTCAAAGGTGCAACCAGAAGAAGACAAGACCATTCAAGCTGAAGCAAGTCAAGTAGAAGATGTTGCAGAAAGCTCTCAGAAGCTTCCTGCTTCTGATGTTTCTCAAGCTGCCTTGGACAGGCAGACTCTGGAAGAGCTGAAGCTGAATGACATGCGTCTGCAGCAGAGGATGGATGAAAACGACCAGAAGATGAAAGAAAGAATGGATGTGATGGATAGCAAGATTGACACTGTTGTCAGCATGGTGCACAAGCAGAATGAGACTGCTGATCAGATCAAAGCCATGCTGGAGAACCTGTTCACACGCTTTCCTCCCCAACCTTAGTTTTTTTCATTCATGTCATTTTCATGTTTTCTTTAATTTTCTGATGTACTATTTGAATATGTTTTGTTTGATTCTGAACCCTTTTAATATGACAAGTTTTTCTGATCTTAATTGTTTTAGCACATCACCTACACTTTTTGATTGCTGACAAAAAGGGGGAGAACAAGAATGATATTTTAAACAATAATGGTTTACTAAGATAGAAATTCTCGAACATTCTAACTCTATTATACTTGAAAATGATTTCTGTTTTGCTTAAAGTCTACAGGTACAAGGAAGCTCCTGGACACTCTGAAGACTAAAAGCTCTGAAGCTCTGATCCGCTCTGATACTCTGATCCAAAGCAAAGCTCTGACAAGAAAAGCTCTAATACGCTGATCTGAAGCTCTGCTCTGATATGCTGATCTAAAGCTTCTAATAGTCAAATACTCTGATACTCTGATGTTCAAAGAAAGGCAAAAAGATCTGATCCTGAAGAACACTTGTAATCAAAAGGGAAGTAATAAACTCAGGGGGAGTATCTCTCAACTCTGATATCTCTTTATCCCTTATCTTTGATAACCTATTACTCTGATGCATCTCTCTGATACCTTTTCACGTTATTTTCATTTAAAAAATATCTAGTTTTTGTCATCATCAAAAAGGGGGAGATTGTTAGAACAAAGTTTGAATCTACTACCCTATGTTTAAGTTTTGATGATAACAAAGTGAAAAGATATATTATTTATATGATTCATGTATGAACTATCTGCTGCCTAAATTATTACGTTCTGATTTGCAGATACTCTGATTGGTATAAGCAAGATCACACCTAATCAGCATCAGAAATTGGTTCCTGACATCAGCATCAGAGGTTGCCATATCAGAATGTCAGAATCAGAAGATTTACTCACATATGCTGAAGCCTGATGAACAGAACTGCGCTCAACACTCTGATAAAGAAACCCAACAGTTCATCAGCAGCTGAGCAGAATCAGAATGAGCCAAGCCAGAACTTGCATTAAGTAAGCAACGGTACTGTGCATTGAAAGCAAATTAATACCAACGGCCTCATTCCAGACAAGATCTGCTCGATAAGGAAAGTTTGTTATTAGCATTGAATCAAGAATATTGCTCCAACGTTCAACATCTCAGTGCTATATAAACAAGACTTTGAAGATTGAATTGGCTAATGCTCTCCAAATCTTTACACGCCTAAAAGCTGATCATAATCTTCCTTCTCTCAGTTTGATAAACACTACACATCCTCTTACTCAATCTTTGTTTTAGCAATCTTGTTTCTAAGCTTTAAGTTGTGTATACATCACAGTTGTGATACAGTTTTGTAGAAAACATTCACACACTTAGATTTATCTTCTTTGTAAGAAAGTGTTTCCTTGACAAACCGGGTTGTGGTGTGCATCAAGAAGGCTTTAGCAGTTGTTAAAGCAGTCTGTAATATTCAGTTGAATATAGTGGATTAAGACCTCGTTGGAGAGAGGCGAAATCACCTTGACGGGTGGACTGGAGTAGTTTGAGATCAAACGAACCAGGATAAAAATATCTTGTTCATTGCATTGATTTTCAGTTTTACAATTCAACCCCCCCTTCTTGTGTTTTTCACTACTTCAGTTTACATCAAGATTAATGAGTAAAATTCTCATTAATAATGAAGTTGTTCAACACTTCTACCTACCAAACCCAGCAAGAACAAATGTCTAAAATAGAGAAAATTGGATTTATGCCTTAGAGGATGAAGACGAAACACCTTTCAGACCAGCCACCCCACCTACACCAGACTATCACCCTTTACCCCTCTCTAATAGGACTATTGTATGTTCCTCCACTGGTTTAACTGAAGGAAATGATCGAGATCACGAGCTTATTTCCATGTGCCAGAAGATTTCTACTCTTCGAGAGATAATAGATGACCTTACACAGCAGATGGAGATAGCTAATGCCACTCATAGCGATGAGGTAGACTACCTGTCCAGCATGATTTCCAGCCTTAAGCACGAGCTTTCAGAGATTCATGCGTCTCGCCCATATCAGATGTGGAACACTACCTATCAGTCCATTTAGTCATTTATTAGATCTATTTCACTGCTATTTTATTTTAATCGTTAGCTTTTCCTATCATTTATTAGTTTAAATTTTCCTTGCATAAACTTTTCTTGCATTCTTTTTTAATTTTTTTTTTGGGATTATTATAAAATTTAGCTTTTATTTAATTTTTGAAAAATTCTCTTTAAATTATTTATTATTATTTTGCAACTAACCATTAGAAATATTCATTATGATAGTGTTTTCTAATGTTGGCTTTGCAAGAAAAAGGGGGGGGGGGGGGGGGGGGGGGTCTGAAAATCAAAATGGCCAAACAAAAGCCCAATAAAATAACAAAAAGGACCATAAGAAGAACTAGAAGCATGGCGATTGCCACGGCCCCTATGGCGAACGCCATGACACTCTGTTGATTCAAACACAAACAGAAGCGAAAACAACCCAACTTTCACCATTTTCTCACCATATTCTTCATCCCTTACCCATTTTCCCCCATTAACACCCACCACAACTCCACCCACTCAAATAAATTCCAATAACTCACAAAACATTTTAATCTTCCACAACTTCCCCCAACTTCCTTCTATGAAAAACCCCTCTCCCTCCTTCCAAAATCCACAAACCCTTGATTTGTAGAAAAATCCAATTCACAAAAACCTTCATTCTTCACATCAATGGCGGCACTGATACTTTTCGAAGAGGGAGCTGCTAGAGCCTGACAAAGGAGTAAGTTTATATCACTATCTGACCGGGGCATCACCCCCATGAGGTATTCTGACAACCCTTGTCTTTGCATTCTAGGAGTAGCAGTAGAAATGTTTAAGACTAAGCCATTAGATTGACTAGACTTACACAGATCAAATTAAAAATCGCCACCACGCTTTATTGTTTCCAAAGAAATGGGAAAAGAGCGAGTAACCCAAAAAGAGGGGGAAAGATTCTAGGTAAGGGGGTTAGTTATGCAAAGGGAAGGTATTAGCACCCTAAACATCTACGGTACTCCGCAGGAACCTCTTTGTAAAATCTGTATATTTTGGCTATAAAATGTTGTATAAAAAATAGATGGTGGAGGTGAGAAAAGAAGTATTTTTTTAATGATTTTTGCACCCGCCGCGGTTGCGAACCTTTAGTGCCTACGTACCACCTTTCGTGCAATAGGGGAACAGGGTACATATAGTTCACCTTTTTAAAAAAATTAAAACACAAGTGTGTTGGTTGATTTTAAGAGATAAGACATCATCGTCATTGTCCGTGTTGAAAACATACTTACTACCCACAATCATGAGAAAGGAGAATTTGCATCATCTCAAAGTGGAGGATATGGCTTGGATTTTAAAATCAACAATGCCTCACACAACACCCAAGCGGAAAATATCTCACTTCACTACATATTATAGAAGTATAGTTGTTTGCATCACTACAAGAATTGACAAGAGTCCAATCTTTTGAGAAAAGTTTTAAAGTAAAATCCAAAGTGGCAATATGGTTTGAAATGAGATTGATTGACTTTTAGTCTTCTCACAAAAAATGTCAAGGTATTATTTAAGTTGATTGAAGTTTATTTATGAAAAGGTTTTGAAAATGCATGGACCTAGGTCCAAGTTTATTATGAAAGTAGTCCAAGTTTAAAAACAATAAGAGTTTTCAAAAGGATAGAGAAGAATTTTGAAATTAAAGAAGATAGGAGGAGAAGAAGAGACTATCCTAAAGCAATGAGGTAAAAGTTAGGGAGAAGAACCATCTAACCAACAAGAAGCCAATACTTGATATTATGAGTCAAGATAGAATTCCCATTCTTTGGATTGAAACCAAGCAAGCAAAGATACTAGACCTCTTTAGAGAACTAAACTTCAAGTGTCTTAAGTCTTCACAAAAATTGGGTAGAGTAACGGTTGTATACAGCTGAATTCCAGATTACAAATAAAGTATGTAATCACAATAACCTGCACACAAAACACACAACCCAATGTCTTTAGGTAAACCTCAAGAACTCCAGACAAAATATCAATTAAGGTCACAAAGTCTCCAACATAGGCCAAAGTTTCTATTCCTAAGTCCAAGAAGTCCAATACTCTATAATGCCAAGGATAGTAACCAAATAGTCCAAGTATCATTAAAGTTTTTTATGGTTCATGTTGATTATTAAGTATCTTAAAAAAGAAAAGAAAAGCTCAAGTGAGCAAAATAAAAATGACAAGAATATAAAGGGGCTTAAGTGAGCAAAGATGAAAAATAGCATGAAATGTAAATGCTAAAGTAAATGGTGCATAAAGTAAAGAGCATAAAATAAAGCATAAAGTAAAAGCATAAATTAAAATCAATGGTCAATAATTAGTGGTTAGTTGGATGACCATCTTGAATCTTGCATTTGGAATTTATTAGAGGATTGGTAGAACCAAATCCTCTACATAATTAATTGCATTTTCTTTATGTCAAGTATATCATCAATTTAAGAATCCTCAATGTAACATATAATGATCAATGATGTTTAAGTGATCCGCGTTGACCAAAATTGATGAAGATCCTGTTGTACCCCAAAATTTGCCCTCTCATGTTTTCAAAGGTCTTCCCTTACATGGTTGGTCACAAAGATTTGCCTAACGAAAATAAAGTTTTTGAAGATGAACAAAGTGTGTTTCGATTGGCATCTGGGAAAAGTTTTCGATTGGGTATCCAAAATACTTCGATACAGGCTTGACTCACCAGTCTTCGATTGGGAATTTGGCACTGTTCGATCAGGCTTTGATTAGTAAGCTTCGATTAGGTGTTTGGAACCCTTCGATCAAGCTTTGGTGTGCAAGTCTTTGATTGAGCGCTGGACCCCTTCGATCAAGTCAATTTCACAATGCTTCGACTAGTACTTCATAGGGTCCTTCGACTGGAACTTCATACTTTACCTCAATCAGAACATCAGAATGAAATGACCTTCGAATGGAATTTCATTGCAGAGTTGGTCTTAATCTAAGATGCTCTGATGAAGGAAATTTTGAATACTTCGAATCAGAACTTAGACTCATCATAAGGCCAAGAGCTGGTCGAAATTGCCTAATAGGGAATTTTCTTCAAAAGGACAGGAGATCGAAGCAAAGGGTGGTTCAATCGAAGGAGCCCTAGTATTGAAGCTGGCACAATTCGACTCAGAACCATTGAGTAGAACAAGGTTCTACTAAGGAAAGTCTTGATTGGCTCAAATGGGACTTTGAAGCTGGCAAAGCAATGTAGATTCGAAGAAATGAAGTAGGCTAGCATAACTAAGCAAAACAACATATCCTAACCTTTCCAGGTCCACCCCAAGTTCAAATGGCATGTTGTCCTTGCAAACGTGCAGTCGAAGAAGAAGGAGTCTCAATCGGAGGGGCTGTGACATCGAAGCTGGATTAATTCGAAGTGGAGCTTAGAGCCATCGAAGAAAGCAAATTCGAAGGGAAGTGGACCTGCAGGGGTAGGTCAGCTTTCGATTTTTATCATGTTGGAGGCCTAAACAGCGCATAACAGGCTGGCAGTAACGCATGAAAGCAGATTGGCACGTGATTTAATCAAATATAGCAAGTCTTTATGAAGAAATCAAATCAAATATCTTCATCATAATGGGCCAAGATTTGATACACAAACATTGACCTAAATTCCTTTGTCTATATAAACCTCATACACACAAAACTCTGGGGGGGGGGGGGGGGGAACAGACAAAACCTTGCAGAAACGGCCAGAGCAACTTGACAAAAGCTTGAAAAATGTGAGATCAAAAACCACATTGGAGGCACTTTCAGACCAAAAGCACAACGCTATTCTCTTCCTTGACACCCAGTGGAGCTACACCAATCAAAACCAAGCCCTAAGGCAGCCTAAAACTCGCTGTAAGTGCTCTTGAAATCGCCTCTGTACATGAAATCGTGAACCACTTTCCTTGCGTCTTTTTGCCAAATGGTTTGCGCATTCATACTCACCATGTAATTTACATTGATTCTGCATTATTTGATTTGATTTTTGTGGCCTCTAACCCCCTATCCAGAACCTAGGGTTCTTGTGTATGTTTTTTAGGTGTTTTGTGTACAGGTTAAATTAAGGCCAATAATGGCCATGGATGAGTTCAGGGGAAGGAGACGAGTGCATTGGCACTCTTAGTTTGCATTTATACGGCCCAGGAAGTATTTTAGAACCATCCCACGAAACTTCCTGCGGATAAAAATCTGCAGGTAAATAACCAGGGATTTATTTGAAGAAGACGAAGATGTGTTATAGCTTGGTTGGCTCGTTTGAATATTAGCGCATTTTTCAGGGAATAATTGTTGGTTTGTTTTATAATATTTGATTAATAATCCACTAACAGGTTAACATCTTGGTTCAGTTGGTTGAATCGTCCATTGGGACCTGGGTTCGAATCCCAGGTCCCCCAAAACTTTAATATATTTTGTTTTCAGGTAATCCCACGCAGCGTGCAAGAACGTGGTCCACCATATACCTCAGGTACCCATGCGCTAGGTGGTTCCAGATCCAGTGGTCCAGGATGAGGTTCACCATGAACGTTGGTCAACAAATGCCCAGGCAATCTAAAAGTCAACACAGGCTGGAGTACGTTTGAGCTTGGGAATTACCATTCAAACACCAAGTTTAAGCCCAACACCCCCCCCCCCCCCCTTTGGTTTATTCTTTTCCATTTTCCTTTTATTTAGTTTGTTTTATTATTTTTGTTAATTAACCAACCAATAATTTTTTTTCTCATAAAAAATCAGAAAACACAAAAAATAATATTTATTAATTTCACTATTTTATTTTTGTAAATAAACCATTAATTAATTAATTTAGTTTAAATAGGTTTAATGATAATATATTTTGCAATAAATTAAAATTGATTTAGAATTAGGTTTTTTTTTTACGTTTTTGCCATTCTTATTTTATTTTCTTAATTAAAATAAAACTCAAAAATATTTTCTTTTTTTTATTAATTAATTCCATTACTAATTTAGACTTAATTTCTAATTCAAAAAATAACAAAAAATATGTTTTATTTGAAAAAAGGGTCAAAACCCTAGGAAGTTCCGATTCAATTTTCTCACGCGCATATTATTTTTGATCCATATAATTGTAATTGCTCCGAGGATGTAATAGTTTTAACTTAGGATTTTATTTACCGCTTTTATTTACTTTTTCGCATTTAATTTTAAGGGTTTGTTTTTGGCGATGTAAATACCTGACGCCTTGTAATAGCTTAGTTTTATTTTCTGCAATTTATTTTCCGCAACCATTAACTGCTAGATATTTGAATAATAGGCTATGCATGACAAGATTAACCTTTAATTTAAAATCAAACGTAGCTCACCATAACGTGTACAAAGATAATATAAACTGAAAATTGACACACTCGCACATGCCACTCTTAGGGTACGCCTCACTTGGTTGCCTCGAACGTGGTCATTGAGTATAGGAAGTTTTAGAGGTCGTCCTTTTGTTCAAAGATCATAAGTTGCCTCGAAACGGTTGCCTCGGAAAAATGATCTAAGACATTAGGGTTACTGCTAAGGCGTCCTAACATTGCTTTAGTGGCCACACGTCCCTTAAATCGAATTGACCCGAAAACTCCAACGACGGTGTTACCTACTCCTCAATAGTGGGATAGCATTGTCTAAAGGACATTTGCACAGTTTAATTCCTTTTTGAGTAGGTAGAGGTTCTTAAGTACTTGCTCCTTTTAAAACAAAACAAAACTTTTCGCACTTACACTCTCTTCAAAACAAAAACTCTTTTCAAACCCACAAACACAAAGAAAAGCAAACTTTTGAAAACATAGTGAGCAAGTACCTGAGAGCCCGTGGATAACCACAGATAGAAAGGGTGCTAACACCTTCCCTTTCTATAATCTACCTCCCGAACCCGAGAAACATCTCAAAAAGGAATTTTTCTGTGCTTTTGTCCTTTCCTTGTTGGATAAAATAAAAGACGATGGCGACTCTTGCTTACCGCGACATTTTGCGAAAACAAATGCAAATGCGAACCAGCATTCCAAAACAGTCAATTCTCGTTCCCACCGATCACAGAACTGGCGACTCTGCTGGGGATAATTTATAAGTGAGGTGTACCTTAAGATTAGATCACTTGTGTTTTCAATTGTATGCTTTGTATGCTTTAAATTTTGTGGGCTTGTATCGGAGTTCTATAGATCCTAAACCGAATCTGGGTATACCCTTTAGGTAAGTAGCAATAAACGGTGAGGGATCTATCTGGCATAGACCGACACGGATGAAGCAGTAGCTACGTTGGTGTGACACCTTGCTTTGTACCGATATCCCTTGTGTTGGAACGAGGAGAATATGGGTCTTCTAAGGAGTCATTAAGCACCAACTGACCTTAGAACCTTAAATTGACCAACTTGGCCATAGAAAAGTATCAGTATGCTACACTCATTGAGACTAAACTCTTGTGATGATTCCGGCCGCAAGAAAAGGTTTCTAAACTGGAATTATGACTGATTGAGGGTAGTCAGTGATATTGAGATCCTCTAGAACCCGGTTACTATTTTTAGGACAGGTTTAAACCAACTAAACTGAAAGAGGGTAATTCCTAAACTCCATGCCAGCCTAAACTTAAGGCTATATGTGTGACTTGTGTGCCTTCAAACTTGAACTACTTGCACATTCTTGTTATCTGACAACATGAGTTCCTTGCAGGTTTTGTTTACAGTCCTTATCCGACAATTTGGATTTATTGCAGGGTTTACTTACATCACCTCACACTTTTGCTTAAACGCATAACATACACATCATAACATCATGCCTTAATATTTCCTTAACCATTTCAAGGATCTCAAGGATCTGTGATGCAGGTTATGGTAAATCAAATGTTTAGAAAGGGGTAAGGGGATTTATTTTCCTCTGGCCAATGTCGTCTAGAGATCAAAACATTATAACTTGAGTCAGAGGCTATGACCCACTCGATATGGTGAGCTTGACTCTTGAAGAAGGACTCTTAATAACACGAAGTTTCTTCAATCAAATCCTAACAGTTTCTTGTTTACCCCGCGAGATCCTTGAAAACATTGCATACATATATCATACATATCATTGCATTACAGGTACCATTACAGGTTTCTCATCTTCTTCGCTTTTTATTTCAGCAATCATGTCTTCTGAAACACCTACTGATCAAGCCATCAAGGCTCTTCAAGCCCATAATGCTCAGTTTCAGGAAATGTTCTTGAACTTGGCCAAGAGTCAACAAGATTTGAAGACTCTTATCTTGAAGGATAAGAAGAAGAAGAAGAAGAAGAAGAAGAAGAAGGTGGTCCTCTTGAATATGGGTCGCAGATTCGGGAACAATTTGCAACAGACTGATTTGTCCCATTCATATGGAGGGGGAGAGAATCAAGAGGAAAGAAAGGGTCCTAGCCTTGTGGTTTCTGACAATGACGCAGACTTTGATGAAGACCAGTATCCTCCTGCTGAGGATAGATATAGGCAACTTGAAGACCGGCTCAGTGCAATGGAAATTCAGAAGATACCTGGGTTGGACTTTGGAGATCTGGGAATGGCATCTGGGGTGGTGATCCCTCACAAGTTTAAAGCTCCTGTCTTTGCTCAGTATGACGGGGTATCCTGCCCGAAGCTACACCTCCGCTCATACGTCAGAAAGATTCAACCCTATACTGCTGATAGAAATCTCTGGGTTCATTTCTTTCAAGATAGTCTGTCAGGGACTCAACTTGAATGGTTCTGTCAACTGGAAGGAGCTAACATCCACAACTGGGAGGACCTTGATGCTGCTTTTTACAAGCAATACCAGTATAATGGCGACCTTGCTCCCACGCGTACTCAGCTTCAGGGTATGTCTATGGGTACAGGCGAAGGCTTTAAGGACTACGCTCAGAAGTGGAGAGATCTTGCTGGAAGAGTCCAACCCCCTCTGTGTGATAAGGAGTTGGTGGATATGTTTCTTGGGACTTTGTCTGGTCCCTATTTCAATCATTTGATCGGCAACTCGTCAGTGGGTTTCACCGAACTGATTCTGACTGGAGAAAGAGTAGAACTGGGATCCTGAGTGGTAAGATCCAGAAAGATACCTCTTCGAGTACAGAGAAGAAGTCATTTGGTGGTAAGAGGGAAGCCAATGTTGTGCACGGCCAGAAGAGGCGTAGCCAGGCAGACTACCACCAATCTGTGGGGGCAGTGTTGATCTCTAATTCGGAATGCACACAACGACCACACCAACGAAATAATCAGCCAAAGGGGGAAAGACTTCAAAGGCAGTTCACCCAAATCAACATGCCATTGTCACAAGCATTGCAGCATATGTTGAAGATGAACCTGATTACGGTGATAAACCCTCATCCGAACCCTAAGACTTCTTCTCCTAACTACAACCCAGATGCAAGGTGTGCTTATCATTCTGGTAGTCTGGGGCACGATACTAATGATTGTTGGGCACTGAAATACAAGATTCAGAATATGATTGACGCTAAGGAGATCGAATTCGACCCTCTTGAGACTCCCAATGTGATCACTGCTCCCTTGCCAAAATATGTCTAGGATTGAAAGCACTTTTGTTCATTTGAATTCTGAAATTGTATTTTTCTTTGCTTATTCAAACAATTATTGTCATGTCAAACTTTTTTATTTCATTAATGCATTGCACGTGTCTGTTTTGAATTAATTGGTTTCACTATGCTTAAATTGCTTCATATTTCCTTTTTGTGATGTTCAACTCTCGATTAAAAAATTCTAAGCCTTAGAGGGATGACGACGAATATGATACCAGAATCTCTACAGTATGCTTTTGAACAGACCCTGCTGACGATGTACAGGCGTTGTTTCAAATCCTAAACAGTGGAGTTATAAGGAAGATAATCCCTAGTCAACCCCTTTAAGCCAAAGAAGTTGGAGTTTTTCTTTTCACACAAATTAAAACCCTTAATCGCAACCTGGGGCAGGGTAGTTTTCTCAGTTAATCCATGTGCACAACGAATGGCATCAAAGACGTTCTCCCAAACCAAAAGACGATGTTGGTTCCGTATAATCATCAAGACAGGCAGTTATTATCTCTCAAAATAAAAGCCCATTAAGTCAAAACCTATGAAGGAGACTTAAGAAAAAACTGGGGCATCCCGCTGACTGTAATCACGAAAAGAAACAGTTCAGGCAAAAGACAGGGATAATAAAATCAAAAAAGAGGTCCTACAAACCCTCAACAAAAGAAAATGACTTCCTGTTCAAAATAAATGGTCAGTATCCGAACCATCACTAGAATATCAGAGCAAAGACTCAAACGGGAACTAATGCACGATTAGCTGAGTTTAGGATCGAAGAACATCACGAAGAACGGGTGGGTACAAATAAATTTGAGCCTTTATCCTTTATTTCTTAAATCGTGAACCAGGCCACGTTATAACCCTTAAAAGTCCTAGCTGAAGCACGGGTTAGTTCGAAAGCATACTGTTACAAAAGGTATGCTGACTCCTGCAGGGCTTGCTGTAAATCCTGAGTTGACGTCACATTTTACGAAATTTTCCTATCTTACTGAAAAAATGCATTTTTAAAAAACTTCAAGACAGACATAAGCTTTACATTCTTAAAATAATATTGTTTGCATATGTCTATTTGTTCAACAACAGAGAAATTCGCACGACGAATATCTAGTGAACAAAAACCTGTTCAATAAAAAGGGTCACCTCAAGTGGAAAAAACACTTCCAACCAAGGGGCACGGCATGAGCATTGTCTATCATCTGGGGAAGTCAAGTCAAGATTCAGAGAATCTCTCAAAGATGCCAAATAGCCAAGGGCAAAATCTCCATCTGAATCAATTGGGGCATTGGACATGAATTCCAGCAACGAATCTTGCATGATCAAACGAAGATCTTCTGGTAGTATGGCAACACAACACTACCGATAGTGACACCTCCCTACATCCTAAGAGCGTGCACATAGTCAAAAAGTACTAGGCATAATCAAAGACCCGCTAGGTTGACTGGCCTAGGCAAAAATAAAGGCTTCCCGACGAACCAAAAGGGTTCGGGCAAAAATAAGGGATGAAAATGAAAAAATCTGTACACCCGGTAAGTCGAAAACCTGAAAAGGCGGCTTGGGCAAGAAAGGGTATCCCGGTGGACTGAAAATCTGAAAAGACAGTCCAGGAAAAAGTTAGGGATTAAAGCGTACGACTATGTCCCGTCATCTCGTCACTTGCCTACCAGAAGAAGATTTGTCATTTCAATCGGCAATTACCAAGCACCTCATAGGTTGGAATAATACTCCATCCACAAGGCCTCCGCAGGCACCTTCTCCCGTAGATACAGGGGTAGAAAAGTCTTGATGCAAAGTCATTGTCATATCCTCAGCCCGCGTCCCAGTAACATATATACTCCCCGCAGAGTAAGAAAAGGACAGTGGTGTTAATTCTCCCCAACTGAGGCTCGCAACCACGAATGGGTCGATAAGATTCTCCCTAAGCAGAGTTTATCTATCACCAGCACTGGAAGATTATCCCCAGTGGAGTCTGGAAGATTATCCCCAGTAGAATCTAAAAATCATCCCCAGCGGAGTTCATTCCTTTCATAGACAGAAATTCAATCCCCAACAGGGTTCACTGTCACCAGCAACAGTAATTCATCCCCAGCTGAGTTTTATTTCTCCAAATCAGCAGATCTCCTAGCAGAGTATATACTCCCCACAGAGTCATTTCCTCTTCAGTCCATTCCCCAGTGGAGTTATTCTCTCCTACAGGATTACTCTCCCAATTATCTTCGGTCGTTATCTCCAGCGAGCGAAACTCTTTATTCTCCAACAATAGTCAGGGATTTATTTTCCCAAACTCGGACGTACCACAATAGCATTTCATGTTCATATATCATGACGTGTGCATACATATTACATACAGCATAATCTCATTTATTTTGAGAACATCATCCTACAATGCATGTCATGCATCATATACGATTAATCATGTACCTTTTCAGGAAAGATGGTTATCATCAACAACTTCCAGCAAGTTCAAGATTAACTCCGGAAACTAAACAGAGTAATTATCTGCACGATCAAATGCAGCTTTACACGGGTTCGTCACGAAGAAATATTACACGGGTTTCTCCTAAATACATCTTCACACGGGTTTATCCTGAAAAATCCTACACGGGTCCTTTCTCATATATTTTTGAATGAAGTTTTACACGAACTCATCCCAAAGTAACCTTACCCAGGTTCCTCCTGAAGTTTTACACAAACTTATTACAAAGTAACCTTACCCAGGTTCCTCCAGAAGTTTCACACGAACTTAGCTCAAAGTAACCTTACCCAGGTTCCTCCAGAAGTTTCACACGAACTTATCCCGAAGTAACCTTACCCAGGTTCCTCCCGAAGTTTTACACGAACTTATCCCGAAGTAACCTTACCCAGGTTCCTCCTGAAGCTTTACACGAACTTATCACAAAGTAACCTTACCCAGGTTCCTCCTGAAGTTTTACACGAACTTATCATGAAGTTTTACATAAACTTATCTCACAGTAACCTTACCCGGTTCATTCTGAAGTTTTACACGAACTTATCACAGAGCGACCTTACCCAGGTTCCTCCTGAAGTTTTACCCAGACTCATCCTGAAGCAACCTTACCCAGGTTCCTCCTTACAATTTCCCGACGTAGTTTTACCCAAACTCCTCGCAAAGCAGCCTTACCTAGGTTCCTTCTCAGTTCAGATGTAATTTCACCTAAACCCATCATGGAGCAACCTTACTTAGGTTCCTTCTCTTTCCCGATGTAGTTTCACCTAGACTCATCCTGAAGCAACCTTACCTAGGTTCCTCCTCAGTCCCGATGCAGTTCTACCCAAACTCTTCACAAAGCAACCTTACCCAGGTTCCTTCTCGATTCAGATGCAGTGTTACCCAAACTCTTCACGAAGCAAGCTTACCTAGGTTCCTCCCCATAAGCCTTACTATCCAGGTTCCTTCTCATAACCTTACCATCCAGGTTTCTTTTCTCTTATCTCCAGACATCAGTCCACAATACTGTAAGACCTGGACCTGATCAAACACGATCGGTTTCACCTTTCCTCAGTAGGTCGCGATGTAGCCTATACACTGACCAAATATGCAGTTCACCTCCAGAGTTAATTCCCCAGTAGAGTAAAGGACAACTGAAGCTCCTAAAATTCTATTTCTCTCAAGACAGCTACCAACAATCTCCAAATGGCATCTGTAAGCCCATTCCCAACATCACAATGCTGATACTACACCATACAAGTGCAAATTTCTGGGCACTCTAGTGTTCAATCATCTTCCACCTTCGGATCACGAAAGGCGCAAACCAATCTACATCCTCAGGTTTAAGAAGATTGAACAGGGGCAACAGTTGTACCCCAAAATTTTCCCTCTCGTGTTTTCAAAGGTCTTCCCTTACATGGTTGGTCACAAACATTTGCCTAATGAAAATAAAGTTTTTGAAGATGAACAAAGTGTCTTTTGATTGGCATCTGAGAAAAGTTTTCGATTGGGTATCTAAAATACTTCGATACAGGTTTGACTCACCAGTCTTCGATTGGGCATTTGGCACTCTTCGATCAGGCTTTGATTAGTAAGCTTCGATTAGGTGTTTGGAACCCTTCGATCAAGCTTTGGTGTGAAAGTCTTCGATTAAGCGCTGGACCCCTTCGATTAAGTCAATTTCACAATGCTTCGACTAGTACTTCAGAGGGTCCTTCGACTGGAACTTCATACTTTACCTCAATCAGAAAATCATAATGAAATGACCTTCAAATGGCATTTCATTGCAGAGTTGGTCTTAATCTAAGATGCTCTAATGAAGGAAATTTTGAATACTTCGAATCAGAACTTAGACTCATCACAAGGCCAAGAGATGGTCGAAATTGCCTAATAGGGAATTTTCTTCAAAAGGACAGGAGATCAAAGCAAAGGGTGGTTCAATCGAAGGAGCCCTAGTATTGAAGCTGGCACAATTCGACTCAGAACCATTAAGTAGAACAAGGTTCTACTAAGGAACGTCTTGATTGGCTCAAATGGGACTTTGAAGCTGGCAAAGCAATGTAGATTCGAAGAAATGAAGTAGGCTGGCATGACTAAGAAAAAAACATATCCTAACCTTTCCAGGTCCACCACAAGTTCAAATGGCATGTTGTCCTTGCAAACGTGCCGTCGAAGCAGAAGGAGTCTCAATCGAAGGGGTTGTGACATCGAAGATGGATTAATTTGAAGTGGAGCTTAGAGCTATCGAAGAAAGCAAATTCGAAGGGAAGTTGACCTGCAGGGGTAGGTCAGCTTTCGATTTTTATCATGTTGGAGGCCTAAACAGCTCATAACAGGCTGGCAGTAACGCATGAAAGCAGATTGGCACGTGATTGAGTCAAATATAGCAAGTCTTTATGAAGAAATCAAATCAAATCTCTTCATCATAATGGGCCAAGATTTGATACACAAACATTGACCTAAATTCCTTTGTCTATATAAACCTCATACACACAAAACTCTGGGGGGGGGGGGGGACGCACAAAACCTTGCAGAAACGACTAGAGCAACTTGACAAAAGCTTGAAAAGTGTGAGATCAAAAACCACATTGGAGGAACTTTCAGACCAAAAGCACAACGTTATTCTCTTCCTTGACACCCAGTGGAGCTACACCAATCAAAACCAAGCCCTAAGGCAGCCTAAAACTCGTTGTAAGTGCTCTTGAAATCGCCTCTGTACATGAAATCGTGAACCACTTTCCTTGCGTCTTTTTGTCAAATGGTTTGCGCATTCATACTCACCATGTAATTTACATTGATTTTGCATTATTTGATTTGATTTTTGTGGCCTCTAACCCCCTATCCAGAACCTAGGGTTCTTGTGTATGTTTTTTAGGCGTTTTGTGTACAGGTTAAATTAAGGCCAATAATGGCCATGGATGAGTTCAGGGGAAGGAGACGAGTGCATTGGCACTCTTAGTTTGCATTTATACGGCCCAGGAAGTATTTTAGAACCATCCCACGAAACTTCTTGCGGATAAAAATCCGCAGGTAAATAACCAGGGATTTATTTGAAGAAGACGAAGATGTTTCATAGCGTGGTTGGCTCGTTTGAATATTAGCGCGTTTTTCAGGGAATAATTGTTGGTTTGTTTTATAATATTTGATTAATAATCCACTAACAGGTTAACATCTTGGTTCAGTTGGTTGAATCGTCCATTGGGACCTGGGTTCGAATCCCAGGTCCCCCAAAACTTTAATATATTTTGTTTTCAGGTAATCCCACGCAGCGTGCAAGAACGTGGTCCACCATATGCCTCAGGTACCCATGCGCCAGGTGGTTCCAGATCCAGATCCAGTGGTCCAGGATGAGGTTCACCATGAACGTTGGTCAACAAACGCCCATGAAATCTGAAAGTCAACACAGGCTGGAGTACGTTTGAGCCTGGGAATTACCATTCAAACACCAAGTTTAAGCCCAACACCCCCCCTTTGGTTTATTCTTTTCCATTTTCCTTTTATTTAGTTTGTTTTATTATTTTTGTTAATTAACCAACCAATAATTTTTTTTTCTCATAAAAAATCATAAAACACAAAAAATAATATTTATTAATTTCACTATTTTATTTTTGTAAATAAACCATTAATTAATTTATTTAGTTTAAATAGGTTTAATGATAATATATTTTGCAATAAATTAAAATTGATTTAGAATTAGGTTTTTTTTTATGTTTTTGCCATTCTTATTTTATTTCCTTAATTAAAATAAAACTCAAAAATATTTTCTTTTTTTTATTAATTAATTCCATTACTAATTTAGACTTAATTTCTAATTCAAAAAATAACAAAAAAGATGTTTTATTTGAAAAAAGGGTCAAAACCCTAGGACGTTCCGATTCAATTTTCTCGCGCGCATATTATTTTTTATCCATATAATTGTAATTGCTCCGAGGATGTAATAGCTTTAACTTAGGATTTTATTTACCACTTTTATTTACTTTTTCGCATTTAATTTTAAGGGTTTGTTTTTGGCGATGTAAATACCCGACGCCTTGTAATAGCTTAGTTTTATTTTCCGCAATTTATTTTCTACAACCATTAAATGCTAGATGTTTGAATAATAGGCTATGCATGACAAGATTAACCTTTAATTTAAAATCAACCGTAGCTCACCATAACATGTACAAAGATAATATAAACTGAAAATTGACACACTCGCACATGCCACTCTTAGGGTACGCCTCACTTGGTTGCCTCGAACGTGGTCATTGAGTATAGGAAGTTTTAGAGGTCGTCCTTTTGTCCAAAGATCATAAGTTGCCTCGAAACGGTTGCCTCGGAAAAATGATCTAAGACATTAGGGTTATCGCTAAGGCGTCTTAACATTGCTTTAGTGGCCACACGTCCCTTAAATCGAATTGACCCGAAAACTCCAACGACGGTGTTACCTACTCCTCAATAGTGGGATAGCATTGTCTAAAGGACATTTGCACAGTTTAATTCCTTTTTGAGTAGGTAGAGGTTCTTAAGTACTTGCTCCTTTTAAAACAAAACAAAACTTTTCGCACTTACACTCTCTTCAAACCAAAAACTCTTTTCAAACCCACAAACACAAAGAAAAGCAAACTTTTGAAAACATAGTGAGCAAGTACCTAAGAGCTCGTGGATAACCACAGATAGAAAGGATGCTAACACCTTCCCTTTCTATAATCTACCTCCTGAACCCGAGAAACATCTCAAAAAGGAATTTTTATGTGCTTTTGTCCTTTCCTTGTTGGATAAAATAAAAGACGGTGGCGACTCTTGCTTACCGCGACATTTTGCAAAAACAAACGCAAACGCGAACCAGCATTCCAAAACAATCAGTTCTCATTCCCACCGATCACAGATCCATCAGAAGATTGGTAGAACCAAAGCCTCTACACAATGAATCTCAAGGTTATTGGATCAAACGGTTCAAATTAACATCTTGGGCTTGCAATCATAAGTTTGGGTCACGAATGATCATTTTCTCTAATCGAGACAAAATTTAACGCTATGTTAAGCAATCGTAAGTGGACTTATATAGAAGCCGCACCTATTTTGAGGATGGTCAATAGCAATCTATGCACCATTTGTTTTGAGACGTGATATAGAGATCATGCTCCAATAACACTTAGTGCAATAACAAAGGGATGAGATGAAAAAGGGTGGGAAAGAATATATAAGCCACATTTGAATTAATATTTAATCAAACTATTATTAAAATTATTCATTCATTTTTATGGAGTTAGACTCAACACCATAGATCCAATGATGTTAACAAAGTTCATGATCAAAAATTCAACCCATGATCAGCCAGAAAATAATCACAAAATAATATTACATTTAATATATATGTTGAAAAGGGTTTAAAAAATGAATAAAAATTAAAATAAAGGAAAAAAAATATCAACTATATTCAAATTGATTCATAAAAATTAAATAAGGTCATAGAAAAATCAGAAATAGACTCAAATATTTTTATACAATGTTTGGTAATTTTTTAAAGTCAGAAACTATTTTTAAACTAATTAAAATTGCTCAAACAAATAGAAAATAGATCAAAAAAAGTAAACATCAATATAAAATTCCATAAAAATTTTCAAAAATTCATAAATATGTAAAATGATATTTATGAATTTTTTAGAATTAAAAAATGTCAGAAAGTATTTTTAAAGTAATTAAAAGAAAGCAAGTAATGCAAAAAATATAAATATATCAAATATAAAAATATGAAAAAATAGTCATGAGATCAGAAATAATTCAAAGTATTTTTGTGAATTTTTTGATGATTTTTGGATAAAAAATTAAAGAGTTATGAATTTTTGAAAATTAAATCAATTAAAATATAAAAATCAGAAAATAAAATAAAACCAAAAAGATGTGGGCCATCGGATCATAGTCAAAACGCATTAGTGAGGTGATCCAATAGACCAGACATGTTGTGCTTGATATGGACCTTAGTGAGATACGCATAGGATCAGAAAAAAAAGGCAACCAATGAAATTAAAATGTTTGGCACGCTATCAATGGCTGAGACGAGACATGTCATCATCTTCAACCTCCAGACGCCCTGCAATGGAGATTTTGTAAGATCCTTCAAATGGAACAATTAGGATCCCAGACTAGTATCATTGGATTCGTCTCTTCAAGACGATCCTAACATCACCATCGCGCCAAATTTATATAAGGTATGCAAAGAGATATGAATCAAAAACCCAGAAATAGTGAGCACCTTCAATTTGAGATTTATCTCTCAATTCTCAATGGATTTAAAAAATTTAATAAGCACAAGAATCAGGAGAAGGAGTAGAATAGGTTGGTGCTTTATTTGGATCCAAATGGTGGAGAATTCTACCTTTTCAAAGTTCAAGAAAGAAGCTCTGAAACTGGACTTCTGTTGCTTGAATTATGGCTCATTTTGCTTGGTTTAAGTGCTGGAGAGTTTGTATTATGCTTAAGGATGATGAATGTGCAAAGAATTTTGGATAAAGAAGCTTAAATCCCATAAACTTATTTTTAAAAAAAGATGGATTCTTGTGAGGTTTTGGCAGGGTGTTTTTGGCTCTCAAAGCTTAAGGAAATGAATGGGGAATGACCCTCTATTTATAGGGAAGCTGATGGAACGTCCAAGCGTGTGAAATGATGAAGTTTGGAGGGAAATCGTGTGAAGTTGCAAACAAGAAAAGTGTGACTTCTATTTTAATCAAAACTCACCCAACCTTGTGTTTTGCTATGCTAACCACTTCTGGAAGTTCACTAGACATGTTTAGAGGCAAAAATGCACAACAATTTTGTGTTTAGAAGCTAAATTAAGGGTTTCAAATTCTGACTTTTGGAGAAACCTCAACTCTAAGTTACCACTTTTGAAATAATGGCATTCTCGGCTCAAGGGGTCTTAGGGCATGGTTCTTGATGCTTTAGAAAGATGAGATTACAAGCTTTGAAATGGAAAAAGAATAGAATCAAATGGATATTTGAGCTGAAAGTTGCAATGAGTCAAAGTTGGGAAAAAGAGGTTGACTTTCCATACTTCGAAATATTTCAAGTTTTTCTTCAAAAGTGACCTATAATGTTTTGCATCCAAACATGGCCTTCCTCTTGGAATTTGCTATTGACCAAAAAATATGGAATGAAATAGACATTTTGAATGACATTTTGAAACTTGAACTAGTCAAAATCTCCAAAGATTGAGAGAGTTATGAATTGTTGAAGTTGGCAAAAAATCATGAAATGACCTATAATCTTTTGTATCCTTAAGGCATCCTCCATCCATTTTCTCACTTTTCACATAAAATAAGGAATAAAGTTCACATCCTCAAGATCATTATGGAAAAAGAGTGGGCTCAAGGTGATAAAAGTTGACCAAGTTATGATCATTTAAAGTCACACATGGGAAGTTAGGGGGTTCATTTGGAAGACTTGTAATCTTTCTTCATCATCAAGTTTCTCCCACATGAAAACTCCTTGAAACTTTTGAAGTTATTTTCTAATAACCATTTGAAGAGAAGGATGTTTTTGGAATCACTCAAAAATACCAAAAGATGAGCAAGATATACTTATTTGAAGTTCAAAACCCTAACTTCTAGATCAAGAAAATTCTTTGAGGAACTTTGACAATTTTAAAAAACCTTCTTGTACCAACACTTTTGCTTTGTAGATATAAGTTGTTGAGGATGATAATGAGAACTCATATCAACCAAAACCACTTCCATATCTTGAGAATTGAGAGAAATATGCACCTGCGACCAATGTGAACAAGGCCTTGTCCAATCATGACAAATACTTCAATCAACCCCTTGTACTTTTGAACCAATTTTGGTAACTTTGAAATATGGTGAACCAAAATAAACATTGCCATGCCATTTCTTCCAAAACAACTTCAATGGTGAGGTTTGAATTTCTTAAGCTTTATTGACTAGGGCATGGAAATAAACTCATGAACCCATGGATCAACTTGCTAAGCCACATTGCCTTTACCTAAATTATTAACAAGTAAGACAAACCAACATTGCATTTTATTAATTAAAAGGAAAGTCAAAACAAAACATGCATGATCACAAAAGAAAAACAATTCAAGGTGTTTGGTGATTCCTCAAAGAGCAAAGCTAAAGATAGGGAGGAGAACTAAAAGCCCTAATATGATCTTGTTGTGATTGAATCAATATGGTATGATGAAGGGATCTTAGGGGGAAAATTGGGGTACAACACTAGGCACTTACGATGTTCATTATTTAGTTGATAATTTGGGTTTACATAGTCTATTTGAACGAAGGGATTCCAAATATGAATTTTTAACCCGAGAATTTTTGAGTACCCTCATTTACATAGTTAGGCTTGAGACTACAAGTGCTGCCGGAACCATTAAATTTCATATGTTTAATAGTTAGTATGAATTCACTACTAACGAAATTGAGGATTTGTTGGAATTTCCCCACGGGGATAAAATACCTTGTGAGGCTCCACTTGTGTCAGAATAGGGAAATGAGGCTTATGTGTTTTGGAATGAGATTATAGGTTTGGTGAATAATTCTTTTGAGGAGAATCATGCTTCCGCAATCCATAACTCGACCATCCGCTATTTTTTTATGGGGAAAACACTAACACCATATATCTGCAGGATGCTTTTACCCGGAGGCAGGTAAATTTTGTCTCCTTTTTGATAGATCATATGAAATCCAACGCTTTTAAAAGAGGAATTATATTATTTGGAAGTTTGATTACCTCTTTAGCTCGTGCAATAGGTCGTGATGCTCAGCTTGAGAACTTAGAACCTCTGATGCCTCACACTCTTGATATTGATTATGTTAGACACATACAGTTTTGTATAAATCGAAGAGAGGGCGAGCACCACCTTATGATTCACAATGAAGTTGTTAAAAGTGTTTTTTTCCATGGCCTTCACGTACTGGTGTGCGAGTAAGGGCTAATTGGACTTATAATATTGATGCTCCTGATTAAATTGGCCCATTACCCACGGTAGTTCCTGCTAATGTAGAAGCAGATAATGGTATTGATGATGACCTTGACATGTAGGCTCATGTTTCATTTATTCACCATTATCCACCTCTCCATTTTTCAGATGCACATATTGCACTATATGTTTTTGACCATTTTACAGGTACCACCTCGGGACATGGGACCCAGGCTAGAGACATACCCCAAGATGTGAGTCTTTCCATGTTATATAGATAGCAGTAGGACATGATGGTATTTATGCGAGAGTTTCACGCTCATGCTCAGAGGCGTATACTCTTATGGCTCAGACAAATTATGCTCCCACACTTATGCTCATACTCTTATGCTTTCTAGTATTTCTTATGGATCATGATGGTATTTATTCGAGAGTCGCATGCTCATATTCAGAGTCGCATGCTCATTCTCAGAGACGCATACTCTGAGTCATTATGTGTTGTTGAGTATTTATGTGTTTTTTTTTTGCTGGTTATTAAATATTCCCCTTTTCTTGAGCCATAACAAAAAATTTCAAAATGAAACAATGATTGTCTTTTAAATTGTGGGCTATTAGACAAATTTAGGACAAGTTATGGAGACTTGGGAAACGTCCAGAAATATCAGTATTGTCTTAACAACATAAGTCTCTTGATTATAGAAATTGATCTAGATAATTGTTATGCCTTAGCCTTGAACTCTCACCCAAAACAAGTCCTTAAGTAGTTTATTTAAGCAGTTGGCTCCGGCTTAAGCATGATATACGTGAGGAAGCCGACGAATATAAGTAAATGATCCTAATTTCCTCTTCAGCTTTATTTAAATAAAAATAGGGAATACTCCTTCTAAGTGAGGTGACCCTCATCGGTCACTTAGCCCAACGATTGCGGAACCTACAAAAATAGAGAAAAACCTGATGTTAGTTTGTTCAGAGGTTTCTGCTACTGAACTTGGTAGGAAGATTACGGTCTGATCCCCTGTGACTATGATGAGGTAAGAAAAGGGGTTACACCACTTAAAAGTACCAGGATCCTCGTGCAAAAATATCAGAATCACTAACTGGTCACCTTACTATGAGTATGTATGGATAACAGGTTTAATGTGATTGCGCCTGAATGAAAAAGGATATGAAATGGGATGAGTGAGTTAGGCTTAAGCATAATGACATGATTCTGATTGGTTTGTATAGAAGAGATACTTATGCCTATAAAAATGTAGAATGTGTTATTATGATGCTCTTGTTTGTATGATATATTACTTATTGATATAACCATGTTCAAAGAAAAGTCTTCAAGCCCAAAGTAGTTTATTTGTTGTCACTGTTTACTTTTATTTTGCTTGAGTACAAGCAATGGTTCAAGTGTGGGAGAGTTTGATGACGCTTAATTACATCGTGTATTCGACCTGATTTGTGCATGTTTTAGTGTTATTTTGATCTACATTTCCCTTTTTATGCTGATATTTGTGTGTGTATCAGGTATTTTACTGTTTAGAGGTCATATGTGAAGAAATGAAGCAAAACGGACGAAAAACAAAGAAAATTAAGCATTTTGCACTCATTACGACCACTATGGAGTTCACCGTGTAGGTGGCCATGAGTGGTCCATGTTTATGGGGTCAAAATACCAAGTCAAGCCCACTTTGTGGCCATGGCATTCGCCATGGAGGTGTGGCAGTCGCCACATGTGAAAATACACTGCAGTTGAAATGGGTCTGGCCAAGTCTTCTCACTCCCTCCATCTTCTCCTATTTTTCAGCACATGAAGTCAACAACTTCTACACCATTATTAGGTTTTATTTTCATTATAAATCGTACATTTAGTTTCTCGTTTTGGTATCCAAGCTTAGTTACAAACTTAAGCTATATACTATTGAAATTGTAAGCGATTAACTCTTCACATCGGAGGGTTATCACACTGTCGATTGAGTTTGTAATTAAGTTTAGAGCAACCTTTATTTGAAGCATTAATATTGCCTTCATTTACTTCCCGCATCCAAGTTTCAACACTTTTCTTGCTATACCAGATTAAAGTCTCTTCGAAGCAGTTTTATTTATCGCATTATATTTATTTTATCATCTCTTTTATTTATTCACATGTTCTTCTTCTACCTTTCTTTTAATTTCCTATTTAAAGTTTATTTTACTATGCCTACTTTGTTTACTTGCATAATCGAATCAATTGCTTTAATTTAGTTTATAATCATGTCCAACTAAATTTATAAGGTTCAGAATATGAGGACGTCGATTTGACGGTACTCTAAATAGTTTTTCTTTGAGAAATCCTATTGGGATTGTTTAGGTTTTAATCACGATCTTTCTAAACTTAATTTTGTCAGTTACTACGAAAGTAGAACCATTTATATGCCTAGTAAGATTGAAAGTTGTCTGGTACCAAACATTAAGGTTGTTTAGTTTTTAATTGATAAAAAACGCGAAATCTATTTGTTAGTTAATTAGGAAAATTGATATTTTGATAAACTACTTTTTAAACCTCTTTTCGGATGCGTTTGTAAGTTTAAAGTATGGTTTGCCGATGCAAATAATGGGAATCATTCAAAGTATTATTTTCCAATCAAAATCACTTTTCAATTGAGTAAAGAGTCTTATTTCTTAAAATATGTTTTATTACTTTAACGCGAACAATGCCTACTACCATGATAATAGACAGTATAATTTAGAGAGTAAAACCCGGTTCTGAATATGCGAAAGTGACAGTTCCTATTAAATTAGTTCTTTCCAAAGTAGAAAATATTGTCCCATAGAAATTCAATTTATGAACAACGAGAGTACCAACAAATTGATGAGATCCATATTCCAACATTGCATTCCTTATATTAATTCAAGTCTTTTACTTACTTTATTTTGCACAACTCCAATATATATTTTATTAGCCTTAGATAAATATTGTAACGATAGAAAATGATAGCTTGAATATTAAGTCTCTGTGGGTTCGACATTCTTTATATGAATTTAATATTTTCGTGCACTTGTGAAACACCCCATCATGAAGCAGTCGAAATTACTTTCTCTCTCACTTCAATAAGATCTTCCACCCTATCTTTCGACACCTCATATCCAGAAGCAATTTGTGCCAAATCATTGGCCTCCTAATTCTTAGTTCTAGGTATGTGCTTGATTTCAACTGAATTGAAGTGTTCCAAGAGTCACTTCACCTTTGTAAAAAAGTTTATTAAATCTTCTTTTACACAATTATATTCCCTTGTTATTTGTTTGATCACTAATTCATAACCACTCTTAATTTCGACTCTTATCGCTCCCAAATCCAACAGAAGTTTGAGATTAGTAATCAAAGCATATCATTATGCTTTGTTGTTTGAACAAAAACTTTCGACTTTACACTTAAATTATTTCGGGATCCATTTGGGGGAAATTAATAATACCCCAACACCAGTCCAATTCTTGTGGCTTAAAACATCAAAGTATGACTTCAAAGGTTTTACTTTAAAGGTTTTACGTCTTTTGTACCCCAAAATTTTCCCTCCAATTTTTCTTCAAGACTTTCTCATGAGGTCCTCATTTGCTCAAGGATGCTCAAGAGTTGATCAGACAAATTCTCCTCCTAGGCAATGGGTTCATAACTAGGGTTTCATATTGCACAAGGAATAATGGGTTTCAATGGTCTCAAGTGGTTTCCATGGTTCTCCATAGGTCTTCAACAATGCTCATGTCAAGTTTCAAGTCTTGCATCATAAGTTTGCTTAGTCAATTGCTCAGATGATTGAAAATCAACTATATTAGGTAAAAAGTCAATTGTGGTCAACATACAGTCAAACTTCAATATTTTTGGTCAACATCAACATTTTAAAGTGATATTCATCATTTTATCAAGGGTTGATCATGATTCCTCAACAAAAGCCATCAAATCATCAAAAGTCAAAAGTTGCCAAATTAGGGTTTCCTTAGGAGAAGTCAACTAAATTTTGACCAAGCATAACTTTCACATGCTTCATCAACTTTTCCCCAACAAAATCCCATTTTGAGGGAAATTCAATTTCCTACAACTTTGTATCTTTATGCTCAAGTCCAAAAAATGCTTCATTTGAAAGATATGAGCCCATACACTATAGGATATTTTAAAAGTCAACAAAAAGACACTTTTTGTCAGGAAACTTACATCAAGATAAATTCTCCAAATGCATAAATGATCAAAAGATAAATTGTAGATGACATCTTGAAATTTCCAAAAAGTCAGAGATCACCTTCAAAAGATAAAAATTGAGAGAGTTCTGACCAGTCCAAGTTGGGAAATTTTGAGGAAATGCATGAAATGCAAAGTGAGAAAACTTGAAATTTTAAACTAGTGGGCCTAACTTTTGATGTTCAAACATGTTCACAATGTGTTAGAAGACATCTAAATCCTTTCATATATTTTTTTATGATTTTTATTTCTTTTGTTTAAATTTTTATTCATTTAAATGCAACTAAATCAAATAAGATATGAAATCATTGGGCCAGGGCACATGGGCTTTTGATTTCACTCACATGGAGGCCCAAGAACACATGAAAAGCATGTCAAAACCGTGAAATCATGTTGGGAATAAGAATCTTCAAGTTTGGAATGTGTTTTTAATAATTTTGGAAAGATTTCAATGTGTTTTTCTGCAATGAATTGTGACATGATGGTACAAGATTCTTGTATTGTTCTTGTTCCATTTCATTCCTATATAAATACTCAAGCCCTCACACTACAATAGGATACAAAATTTTCCTCTTAAGAACACACTCCAAATTTCTCAAATTTTGCCAAAACTAGGGCAAACACAAACCCCTATTTCTGGCCACTCCCAAGCGGTTCCAAGCATTCCATCACACTCCTGAAGGTCCCAGGATCCTGTTCCAATCCTTACTCACGCTTAAGCGATCCCAAGATGTACCAACCAAGTGGCTCCTGCTTGGTAATTTTCTTCAATCTCAAAATTTCCATCCATGCTATATAAATTAATTCTAAGCATATATATGTGTTTCTAATGATGCCTGGAACCGTTTGGAACCATCATTTTTTGAGATTTGATGTAGGAACGATAATCCATCATTGTTAGGGAAACGTTTTGATGAAACTTTGGATCCATAGCTGCGGTCACTTTTAGACCAAACTAACCTCACCACCAGATTCGCAAGGTACAAATTAGGGGATCTAAGTGGTTTGACTTTGTTGTTTGAATCTTTTTATCAATAATAAATTTTGACATCTTTTTAATTAAATTTAATTAACATTTTTCTTTATCAAAATTAATTAAAAACAAGTAGGTTTTAATTATTTAATTAACACCAAACTATTTTCCATAAAAATACAAAAAAATATTTCTTTTCTAACATTTTCTCTTATTTATTTTTTTGCTATCTAAAATTCCTAGAGAAATTGTATAGGTCGTACAGTTTAAACGTAATAACTTAGATTTACATTCTCGCACTTTTTCCTAATTATGTAACTGTACCAAAGCCCTGTAATAGTTGTAGGCCTTTACTTTCTCGTGCTTTACTTTCCACACCTTTATTTTTCTGCACTTATAATTATATGCATGTATATATAATTGTTAGTAAATAGGCTTGTATTCCAAGATTTAAAATCAATCTCTATATAAATACAAATCCAAGACAAATTAACTAAAACCAAAACACTATTCACACACGCACCTCTAGGGTGACCCCCTTGTTGCCTTCGATAAAAAAACAGTCATGTCCCTCGAACGTGAGACACTTTAGCAAAGACCCTTGGTTAAAAGATCGTAGTCCCTCGATGACCCTTCAATTCTTCCTTTGATAAACGATCTTAGTCGCTTACGACAAATTGCTAAAGTGTCCTACGAGTTGCCTTTATGTACGATGACTCGCGCCTTTCCCTCACACATCCAACAATAGGGCTTCCTATTAACCAATGGTAGGATAGCACTCTCTAAAGGAGGAGGAAAAGAGCAAAAGACTTTTGAGTAGGTAGATAGTTCTTAATCGCTTGCTCGTAAACATTTCAAAATATTTTTCGCACAAACACTTTTCTGAAATATTTTCAAAACAAACACTTTGTATGCATTCTCAATGATATGAGAATCATTACAAAGTTGCCGAACTTAGGAATTTTCAAAATATTTTCAAACACAAAGCATTTTCAAAATTGAGCTGGCGATTAAGAGCCCGTAGATAACTACAGATGAAAAGGGTGCTAACACCTTCCCTTTTCATAACCTACCCACCGAACTCAGAAAATTCTCGAAGGTCTTTCCTGTTCTTTTCACCCTTTCCTTTATTGGATAAAAGAAAAGTAAGTGACGACTCTTGTTATCCGCAATATTTGCGATAAAACACAAAACCAAAAAGTCAATTATCGCACCGTATTAAAGAACGGGCGGCTCTGCTGGGGAAAATAAAAGCGGGGTTACCTTAAGAGTTAGGTCACCTTTATTGCTTTACTTGTTTGCCTTGTATGCTTTATATTTCCGGATATGCTTAGGTTTATTTCTTGTATAGATCCTATACCCGGATATGGGGAAATTTTAGGCAAGTAGCAATAGATTGTGAAAATTCTACGGTATATACCGATACGGTTGAAGCGATGGCTACATTAGTGTGACACATTGGTTGGTGTCGGTGTCCCTTGAGTTAAGTCAAGGAGAATGTTGGGTTTCCGTGTGGTGTCATAAAGCACTAACTGACCATAGAACCATAGTTGACATAACTTAGCCATTAGAAAGTAGTGAGATAGTCGGCTTTGATGCAGACTGAAGTTGGTTGATACTCGATGCTACATTCATTGAGATCAGACTCTCTGGATATTTCGGTCGCAAATCAGATGCTTTTGCTGAAACAATGCCTGGGAGAAAGATCAGTGATATTGAGGCTCCTAGAACCCGGTTACTGTTCTTAGGACAGGTTGAGCCAACTAAAACTCAAGAGGGTACTTACCTACAAACTCCGTGCAAGCCGAACCTAAGGCTACTTGTGTAGCTTGTTTACGTTCATTATCTAACGATGTAAATTCCTTGCAGGGCTTGTTTGTATTCATTATCCAATAACTTGGACTTCTTGCAACACTTACTTGTTTTCATCACCTTACACTTTTGCTTGATGCATAGCATACACATCATGTCATCATGCCATAGCATTTTCCTTAACCATTTCAAGGACCTCAAGGGTCTGTAATGCAGGCTTATTATGAACCAGATGTCTAGCAAGGGGCAAGAGGATTTAATTTCCTCTAACCAAATGTTGTCAAAGAACGAAGTACATTATATTTAGTCAAAAGCTAGGACCCATTTGACATGGTGAGCTTGATTCTCATAGAAGGACGTTCAAAGACGAAAACTTCTTCAGTCAAAGCTGCAATAATTTCTAACATTTTCTTTGCTACCCCATGAGATCCTTGAAAACATTGCATTTACATATCATGCATATCGTTACATAACAGGTATTCCATACAGGTTTTCTCATCTACTTACTATTTATTTTAGTCTAAGATGGTCGTCGAGCAAACTGTTAAGGACCTCCAAGATCAACATGCACAATTTCAAGAGACTCTTCTGAATCTGGCACAGGGGCAGAAAGATTTGATGGTGCTCATCGCCAAGGAAAAGAAGACTAAAAAGTCTATTGGTATCCTCAATACAGGGAGAAGATTCAAAGGTCTTGTTCAACTATTTCAAGTGGATGATATTTCCTCAGAGGGAGACGACAACCAAGAAGAGGATGGTAAAAGCATCAATCCTGAAGGTAGAAATAATCAGGTTTCTAAAGATGAAGACTACTTTGATGAACAGTATCCTCCCGCAGATGACAAGTATAAGCAGTTGGAAGACCACCTCAAAGCTATTGAAATACATAAAGTACTTGGATTGGATTTTGGAGAACTGGGTCTGATCCCGGGGTGGTCATCCCATATAAGTTCAAGGTCCCCATCTTTACTAAATATGATGGGGCCTCTTGTCCCAAACTCCATTTGAGGTTATATGTTCGAAAGATCCAACCTCATACTACTGACAGGAAATTATTGGTCCATTTCTTTCAAGAAAGTTTTTCGGCACTCAACTTGAATGGTTCTATCAGCTCGAAGGAACCAACATCCATACATGGAAAGACTTGGTTTTTGATTTCTATAAGCAATATCAATATAATGTTGACCTTGCATCGACTCGTGTGCAATTTCAAAACATGTTCATGGGCTCGAATGAAGGGTTCAAGGAATATGCACAAAAATGAAGAGATTTAGCTGGAAGAGTTCAACCTCCCCTGTCCGATAGGGAACTGGTTGATATGTTCATGGGAACTCTGATAGGTCCATTCTTTAACCATCCGATTGGAAGCTCCTCAGCTGGTTTTATTGAGCTGATTTTAACTAGGGAACATGTCGAAGGTGGTATCAAGAGTGGAAAGATTCCAGTGGCTGCATCTTCAAGTGTTGTAAAGAATACATTGAGTGATAAGAAGGAAACCAATCCCATTTATGGCCAGAAGGGTCGTGTTAGAAGTGACCGCAACCAATCCGTGGGAGGTGTGCTAATATCCAATCTCGCACCAACGTAACATCAACGGCAAGGAAATCAAAGTAGGTCGGATGCACCTAGGAGATAATTTACTAAGATCAACATGCCATTGTCTCGGGCACTGCAACACCTGTTGAAGGAAGAGCTGATAACATTGAAGGGTCCTCCTCAAAATCCCAACACCTCATCTCCTCGATACAATCATAATATGAGATGCACATATCATTCCAATAGTCCCGGACATGACACAAATAGCTGCTGGGCTTTGAAAATTAAAATCCAAGATTTGATTGATGCTAAGGAGATTGAGTTCGACCCTCCTGAGACCACCAATGTGATCACTGCTCCCATGACAAATCATGGCCAAGATTTAGAGCGTCTATTTCATTTGAATTTTCAAAATTATAATTTATTTTGATTGTTCAAACATTTATTTTATGTCAAACTTTGTTGTTCCATTAATGCACTGTATTTGTTTTGCTTGAAGTAATCCATTCGTTTTGACTATATTTAAAACTATGCTTTTACTTCCTTTTTTTGATATTTAACTCTCGATTAAAAGCTATAAGCCTTTAGAGGGAGCATGCCGAAAACAATACCATAATCTCTACAGTATGCTTTTGAACGGACCTTGCTGACGATGTACAAGCGTTGTTTCAAATCCTAAACAGTGGAGTTATAAGGAAGATAATCCCTAGTCAACCCCCTTGAGCCTAAGAAGTAGGAGTTTTATTTTTTGTGCAAATTTAAACCTTTAATCATAACATGGGGCAGGGTAGTTTCTTAGTTAATTCAAATGTGCATTCAGTCACAAGCTTTACCTTCATACACGATGAATAGTGTCGAAGATTCTCTTATAAATAAAAAGACAGTGATAGTTCCCCATAATCACTAAAACAAATAGTCATCATCTCTCAAAAGAAAATCCCACTAAGTCAAAACCTATGAAGGAGACTTAAGAAAAACTAGGGCATCCCGCTGACTGTAATCTCAAAACAGTTCAGGAAAAACTAGGGATAATAAATTAAAAAAAGAGGTCGCTACAAATCTTCAATAAAAATATTACAAAAAATGACTGCCTCCTCAAATAAACTCCCAGTATCTGAACCATCACCATAATATCTATGCTATAATTCCAGACTCAATGGCAATCCAAACGCACAATTAACTAAGTATAGGACCAAAGAACATCACGGAGAACTGATGGGTATAAATAATTTTCGAGCCTTTATCCTTTGTTTCTTAAACCGTGAACCAGGCCACGTAACAACCCTCAAAAGTCCTAGCTGAAGCATGGGATAGTTTGAAAGCATATTGTTGCAAAAGGTATCCAGACTCCTGTAAGGCTTACTACAAATCCTGATTTGAATTCATATTCTTACAATATTATGTTTTTACTAAAAATGCATTTTCAAAACTTCAAGACATACATAAGCTTTGCATTTTTAATACCACTGTTTGCATATAACTATTTGTTTGACAACAGGGAAATTTGCACGATGAATGTTCAATAAACGGAGATCCCGTCAATGGGACAAAATCACTTCAAATGAAAAGACATTTCCAGTAACAGGCCTTTCATAATCAAGGGGAATGACATGGTGTCTAATTGATCTAGGGCAATCAAGTCAACATTCAAAGAATCTCTCAAAGGTGGTGAATAGTCAGGGGCAGATCTCCATGTGAATCACTTGGGGAATTGAACATAAATTCCAGCAAAGGGTCACGTACGATCAAGCAAACATTTTCTAGCAGTGCTACAACACTTACTACTGTGGACAGGGACAATCCTCGGCACCCTGTGAACACGGACATAGTCGAAAAATACTACGCATAAAAGAAACCTGCTAGGTTGACATGCCTAAGCAAAAATAAGGGCATCCCAGCGAACCAAAAAGGTTCGAGCAAAAATTAGGGATATATATAAATTATACACCCGGCAAGTCGAAAACCTGAAAAGGCGGCCTGGGCAAAAAAGTATATCCCGGTGGACTGAAAATATGAAAAGACGTTCCAGGAAAAAGTTAGGGATTAAACTGTGCGACTATGTCCCGTTATCTCTTGTCTATCAGTGGAAGACTCATCACCTTGATCAACATTTACCGAGGGCTCTAGAAGTTGAGATAATGTTCAAGTCATCCATAAAGCCCCACAGAGTAGTTTCCACGAAATTATCCCTACAGAGCTATCTGCACAAGCTCATCTTCAACAAGAGATACATTCCTCGCAGGTCTAATATGCCTTCACGACAGAAAGTAGGGCATCTTCCAATTGTTAACATAATCGTACTCACCAGCAGATCCCCCTAACAGATAAACGAGTGTGATCGTCTCCCTGGAATTGTTGCCTACTTACGGAGTCCCAAACCTCATCAGAAATTAGGTCGTCAGCACAGTTCATAGGAATTCTCTTCACCAGCTGAGTTTATTTCTCCAGCACTATAAAATTCCACGCATAATTCTTTTCTCCAGCAGAGCTTATTTCCTCAGCAAAAGTATTCCTCATCAAAGTGTTTCTACAACAGGGTTTATTTCCCCAACAGAATCCGGCCTCCCCAGCCTGCGCCTATTCCTTTAGCTTATGAAAATCACCAACAAAACTCCCCTCTCCAACAAAGGACAGTCCAGACTATTATCCCTAGAGAGTTTCTACGGAATTTGAAACTGGACCAGATATCATTCAACTGTATTCTCCCAGACGAGTAAGCACCCATATCAGAAACTTAGTTAGACAATGCCTCGAAAGGTTATTTATCTCTTTTATCCCCAGTCAGGGTATATAAGAATTAATTCCCCAGTAGAGCGATGAACGACCAATGTTCCTGAGCTCTTCTTTCCAAGCAGAAGTCAAACATTCCCAGCGGAGTATCCTCCAAAATATTAAGCAGGAATCCCCCCAGCGGAGTATCCTCCAAAATAGAAAACAGGAATCAGCGAAGACATTCTAAATGAGATTGAAGATTCATACTCTTCATCCCCAGTGACAGTCAGGGATTTATTTTCCCTGAACAAATATGTTGCATGAAGCTACTGTCAGAGTCAGTGACATCTTACATCACATACATCATTTACGAAATATCATAGCGTATGCATACGAAACGCATATAACACGCTCTCATTTATTTTGAGAACATCATTATGCAATGCATTACATACGTCATGACATTGCATAAAGACTAACCTTGTACTTTCAGGTAAAGTCTACAAATAAGACGAATATCATCAGTAATTTTCAAACAGGTCAAAGATTAATTCCTGAAATAAGTCAGGGAAACTAGCAAAGACCGGGTGGTATGAATTCCTAAAACAGGTCAGGTTTACGAATGAAAGAGAATTGTAGATCAATTCCTGAAACAAGACGGGGCGAATATCTACATGACCAAATGACTTTATTCAGAGATTCACTCTTAAAAACATCTCCTAAAAAAAATTTCATCGAAGACTGAATTCCGACAAGCATTTCCCTAGAGACTAAATTCCGACAATAATTTCCTCAGAGATTGAATTATGACAAGTATTTCCTCAGAGACTGAATTCCGACAAGCATTTCCTCAGAGACTGAATTCCGACAAGCATTTCCTTGGAGACTGAATTCTGACAAGCATTTCCTCGGAGACTGAATTCCGACAAGCATTTCCTTGGAGACTGAATTCTGACAAGCATTTCCTCGGAGACTGAATTTCGACAAGCATTTCCTCAGAGACTGAATTCCGACAAGCATTTCCTCAGAGACTGAATTCCGACAAGCATTTCCTCAGAGATTGAATTCCAACAAGCATTTCCTCGAAGACTCAATTCCGACAAGCATTTCCTCAGAGACTGAATTTGACAAGCATTTCCTCGGAGACTGAATTTCGACAAGCACTTTATCGGAGACTGAATTCCGATAACCATTTCCTCGGAGGATGAATTCCGACAAGCATTTCCTTTCAGACCGTATTCCAACAAGCATTTCCTTGGAGATTGAATTCCGACAAGCATTTCCTCGGAGACTGAATTCCGACAAGCATTTCCTCGAAGACTGAATTCCGACAAGCATTTCCTCAGAGACTGAATTTCGACAAGCATTTCCTCGGAGACTGAATTCCGATAAGCCTCTCCTCATAGACTGAATTCTGACAAGCATTTCCTCAGAGATTGAATTTCGACAAGCATTTCCTTGGAGACTGAATTCCGACAAGCATCTTCCTCAGAGACTGAATTCTGAAAAGCACTCCCTCATAGAATAAATTCTGAAAAGCACTTACCTTGGAAATTTATTCTGAAAAACATTTCCCTCAGAGATTTAACATGACAAGCACTTCCTTCCGAGACTGAATTTTGAAAAACAGTTCCTTCGAAGACTAATTCCAATACCTTTTCTAGTTGAAGTCATGCGTAGACATCTTCTGGTTCAGATAAAATTGAGCATGGATTTATTCTAATATTATTTTGGACAAAGTCGGGCGTAGACTCGTTCGAAATACATATTCTAAGACAAAGTCAAGCGTAGACTTAGTGTCATTTTCTTATCAAAAGTTATTCTGGATGGCATCTATAAAGCAATCTATGATGACTCTCCATCACCTCTCCAAATGGAATCTTAAAGCCCGTTCTCGGCATGATTAACCAACAGTATTACTTTGTGCATAGGCGAGTGTAAATTTCTAGGCACAGAAGTGTTCAATCATCTTCTAATTCTACGGAGAAAATGGATGTAACGTTCAGGTTCTGCTAAAGGATTGAATAAGGTTCCAGTTCTGTGAGATCTTCGCATTAACCGGATTGTAAAAATTATTCTAGACAGTGCGACTATAGTGTGAGAAATTTGACGAAATTGCTCCCCGGCAACGGCGCCAAAAACTTGATGCGGTGTATTCGCAAGTGTACCAATCGCGTCAGAGTAATATAAAATATTATCAATCCACAGAGACCATTCGTCAATCTATTGTTTCCTATTGTTACGGTGTTTAGCTAAGTCAATATAAAACAGGGAATTTAGCATGCAAGAAAGTAAAGTGCAGCAAAATAAACTTTAGATATAAAAGCAGGGTCGAATGTAATTCACGTAGTCAGATGATATTCGCAATGCTTCGGAATAGAGCTACTTATAGGGCAATATTTTCTACTAAAGAAAAGAACTAACTTAACAGGAACTGTCGCTTTCGCGTAATCAGAATCGAGTTTACTCTCTAATCAGACCTTCTTATTGTCACTTATAAAAAGGCGCGCATTGCGTTAAAGTAATAAACCTATTTCTAAGAAATAGAGTACTTGACCAAGTTGAAAAGTATTTTGATCTGGAATTTCTAATAAAAAGGGAACCTAACTTTAACCCTATAAACGCGTCCGAAAATAGTTTCAAAATTGATTTCTTTGATAATAAAAATCCCTAACTAACCGCACAAAGCGCTTTCGCTTCCTTTGACCAATTAGAACTAACTGAGTTTAACAAAGGGTTGGACGGCTTCCGATCTTAGCCAACAACAATAAAGTACAGAAAACTCGTATTAAAAACCAAAATAGCCCATAAGCATTTCTATTGAAACATTATTTGGAATATCGATCTAACAAAATTCCTTACATTCTAGCCCAGTAAGGTTCAGCCTGACATGGGAATGTAAATAGACATGTTAAAATAAATCACGCGAGAAAGTAAATAATTTAAAGTGCGGTGTGGGAAATAAACAAAGTAAAAGCAGGTGCGGGAAATAAACAAAGTAAAAGCAGTGCGGGAAATAAACAAAGTAAAAGCAGCGCGAGAAATAAACAAAGTAAAAGCAGGTGCGGGAAATAAACAAAGTAAAAGCAGTGCGGAATATATAAATAGAAACCTGCTTTAAACGGGGAGGTTTTAAATCTGGTACAAACTGGAAGTAAAATGCGATTGGAAATAAACAACAGTTGAAAATAAATGTGGCAAGATAAACTTCTGCCGAAGTGCTCCAAACTCGATTACAGACTCAATCTACGAACTCGATCACAGACTCAATCAACAATGCAATAATTCCCCGATGTGAAGAATTATAGCTTTACAATGGTGAAATTATATGGCTTAAGTTCGTAACTATGGTTGGATCAAGTTTGCAACTAAGCTTGGGTGAATTGAAATGAAATCAGGAACTTCAATTTATAGAGGATGAAGAATGCAGGAAATCACAGGAATACCCCCCAACTCCTTTTGGGGGGGAAAACATCGTCCAAAGGTGGCGCCCGCCATGAGTGTAAATGAAAGGAAGTGTGGAACGTGGCAGTTGAGGTCAGCAGGAAGTGGTCCACATCATGGCCTACCCTATGGTTTGCGCCATGGTGGATGCCATGAGTGCAAATTTGACCTAAACTCCTGTTTTTCAGCCTGTTTTCCTTCATTTCTTCAAGGGAGCTTTGGATATTTGAAATACCTGAAAAGGAAACAAAAGATAGGCATAATACGAGAAAACAATAATAAAAAACCTAAATAACATGTGAAATCAGAGTAAAAAAAAGTGTAAAGTAAGTGTTATCAAATTCTCCCACACTTAAACCTTTGCTTGTCCTCAAGCAAGAACTCTAAATAGATTAAGAATAAAAGCGGTGTTAGTGAACAAGTTGGGCTGCAAGGGGCCTCTAGAATTAAAACAGGGGTGTATTGATAGGTACTGACTGATTCAAACCAAGGATATCGTAGTGACACTCTTCCGTAAAATGGGCATAATCTTTGTTATTTTACGAACCAATCCATATCATGCCACTATGCTTAGGCCTATATTTTTCCTTTTTTTCAAATCCTTCATTCAGGCGCAATCACATTAAGCCCGTTATTTGTACATGCTCATAGTAAAGTGACCGGGTAGTGACTCTGATTATAAAACGCAGGGCTCTGGTATAAAAAGTTGGTGTAACCCCTTTTATTGACCCATTTAAAGTTGTAGGGGATCGGATCGTAATCCGCCCTACCAAGTTCAGCACCAGATACCTCTGAACCAACTAAAGATGGGTAAAAAAAAATTTCTTTTTCTTTTTCTTCTTCTTTTGCTTTTGCTTTTGCTTTATTTTTCAACATACAAATTTTGTTGAGTTAAATGACTTTGTAAGGGTCACCTATCCCGGGGTTGTAGTTTATAATAAGAACATAGCATATAGATCATTCACTTCTCTTCGGTCCCCTACGTAGAGCACGCTTAGACCAGAGCTGGCTGCTAGGATAAACTATTCAAGGATTTAAGAATGAAAGTTTTAAGGCCGCGACATAGGGGGTATCGGGATCAAATTCCTAAATTTACAAAGCTTAAGGTGTAAAAACGATGCCGATGCTTCGAAAGGGCTTTCCCAAGTCATACTACATCCTATCTCAACCATGTCTTATAGCCCAACTAAGTTCAAAACACAGTGTTTTTCTTAGGAAAAAAAATTTCAGTTAGGCTCAAGAAATGGGGGAGTGGACATACACTAGACCACACAGATATAAATGACTCGTCAAACACATGTATTATTTTGAAAATAAAGCAAACAAGCAAACTAAATCAAATAAAGAAGTAAAATAACGAGAAGGAAAATGCAGGAAAAGGGAAAAATAAAGCGAGAAAGCGAGTAAATCTCCTCCCACACTTAAATCGAACATTGTCCCCAATGTTACAAAATAAGAATAGGAAAGAGTCACCTGGTAAAGTACTAAGACTGGCTGGGTCCCTCTCCATCCTGCGGTGAATGTCTAGGATGACGGGATCGGCTGCGACGATGACTGCTCTGAGAAGCCTCAAACTGGTCGAATCTGGCGGACAAGGCAATCTGTGAACTCTGAATCTTGCGAAGGTTGCCAAAAAGGGAACCTTTAGAGGGCCTCCTTGAGGGCGGAGTGCCTCTGAAACTGGGCTTGTTGCCCATGTTGCTCGCGGGACATCGCCAATTGAGATTCCATAAGACTTTGAAAAGAGCGGTCCGACTGCTGTCGTGACACCTCCATGAAACTCATGTTATCTTCCAGATGTTGTTGGATGGCAGAAAGTAAATCATCTCTTCTCTCCTCCCGGGCTAGCTGGTCATGCCACATCTCTTCAGTGATGTAGAAGCCAGGATTCGTACCTGAAAAAGTGTTAGAAGTAGAAGGTGTAGTGTGTGCGGGTGAAGCATGATGGGGGGACACAGGTGGGGCATGAGGTTCATCCCTCTGCTCGTATTCTTCATCAGTATCGTGTTTGTCCCCAAGTGGAACATTAGGAGGTAATGGACCTAAAAAAGGTGGAGCATCTAGATCGTAGGTCCAGTTCCTCGTAATTCGTACATCAGTACGTCTAGTGCAAGGCAGAACGAAGGATGGGATAGTGACACCCCGAACCATAAGTTCAAAACCACCCGCTCTCCTCACCTTGCACAATTTCATATCTTTTGGAAATTTCAACTTAATTGTGCGGGGAGGCAGGGTGCAAGGGTAGCTATCTCAGCGTCAAGGTGCATAGCTCTAGCAATAGATGTAACTAGTCCTACAAAAGCTATGGTCCCTGTGTGTCTCAGGACAGCAATCATGTGAGAAATCATAAACAGGACTGAATTAATTCTGCTATTAGTGAGACTACCCTGCAAAAATAGAAGTTCTCTAGCATTTACCTTGTTTGGATTCTCCCGACCAAAAATAGTACATGCGAGCATATATCGAAAAATTCAAATAGTCGGGTTATGGATCAATGATGCTAAAACTCCTTCAAAAGAATTTATAGAAGAGTTTGACAATTGACGCAAGAAGGAAAATGCATCAGCGGACCATTCAGAATCCAAAGGGTCTCACAAATAGCGCCATCACCATGAGGAATACCCAACAGAGCTGCCAGTTTGTCGGTGCTATATTCATATTCAACATTAAACAGACGGAATTTAACAGTACCGACGATACTAGCAGTGTCGGGGTGAACCAAATAAATTAGGGAACTTAAGAATTCCCGAGTTAGCCTCTCAAAGGTGGGATCTTTTCTAGTAAAAGTGTCATGCAATCCTAAGATGTCAGCTAAATGAAAAAAACTATGATAAAGTCCTAAAGTATACAGACAATCTTCATCGACATACCTGGTTGAGACAATTTCTCGTCCTTGCAATTTTTCAAGGATTTTCCGTTGTCGGTCTCCGGGTTTGCCTTCACGAAGAACGTATCCGTTGAACACCATTGTTGCTCCTTTGGAAGAAAATTGAAAAAAATGGGTTTCAAAAATGGGTGTTGGAGATTGGGAGGAGAAAGTTTGAATTTTTATGATGGTTAGAAAAATGGATATTTGAGTGGTTAATGGGGTAGTAGGTGGTTGAGAAAATGAGAGTTGTTGGGTGGTTAATGGGGTAGTAGGTGGTTGAGAAAATGAGAGGTTTTGGGGTTGAAAATGGAGAAAGTGGGAGGTTTTTGAAAATTTGCCCGTTATAATCCCAGACCCCATGGCGGGCGCCATGGTCTTGGTGGCGGGCGCCATGTTCGAAAATTAGGCTGGACTCAAATTTCTTTGTTTTGTTGATTTGGGCTTCTTATTACAATTTCTTCTCGTAGGTGCAAACAGCAATTCTTCATTTGGTGCTTCCAAGGATTGGTGTATTGAATTTTTTCTTTTATGTTTATAACTTGAAAATAATAAACTCATAATAAAAAAATAAACAATTAATTAAAGAGAAGAAAATAAAAAGAAATATACTTAATCATGGTAAGTCACAAAAAATAAAAATAAAGTAGAATGCAAGAGTTAGGCATAAAAATAAATAAGTCTGAAAAAGGAAACAACATGATAAAAGAAACAACAAAACAGCAAAAAAGTGCAGATATGAATTAAGATCATCAAGGAGTGGTAGGGTCTGTGGTCGACTCAGGACCATGAGCAGCAGTTGTAGGAGGTCTGCCTCAGTAGAGTGAGTAGCATCGGAAACCATAACCTGAAGAGAGAGGTCTTCAACTGTCTGACGAAGTTGGGCTACCTCTCTATGTAGCTCAGCAACCTGTGCATAGATGTCGGGTTGCTGCAAAGAGAAATTATTAGAGAATACAGTGGTCCTTTCTGGCGATGGACATGGATGATACTCAGGTATCAGAGGTGATTTTCGCTCGTCCACGGTCTCTCCAAGACCTTCTAAGGCATATGTCCAATTGGCAGGGTTATAGACATTGGTCATCATGGGATCAGGCAAGGTAAAATAGTGAACAATTTCATTATCAATCAGGATTCTATACTGGTTGGGATTAAAGTAGACTCTTCTCATCAGCCCACGATCCAAACAGAAATCAATGTCCATTGTATTATATCTACAGTATGAGGTAAGGTGAGATAACTTACTTGTATGACCCAAAGCAGAAGCAATTTGAGTCACTGTCCCTCCCACATGGAGGATACCTTCAGCAGACTTAGAAGTCATCATGAGATTCCACAGCAGAAAATTTCCACAGGCTATAGGGCGAGACTGGGTCGCACAGTAGAGGAAAAAGATCTCCTCCTCACTAACATGGGTATCAGTGTTGGCCTTCCCTAGGAAAGTATGAGCAATAACCATCTGAAAATACCTAAAAGCGGGGTTGTGAATAACAGGGGATAGCTGAGTGGAAGGATCAAGGCTCCCTCCAGTAGTAATATCTCTCCAGAATTTCTCTATGTCCCTAGTCATGAAATAGCCAACTGGTAGCTCAGGTATAGCATCGGGTGTGGTCTGGAAGCCTAGCAATTCGCCAAACTCCCTCTGGTTAAAACAATATTCTATCCCGAATAGTTTGAAAGTGAGATATCCATCATGGCCATTATAGGGCTCAAACTCGAATGAACTGAGGAATTCTAAGGTGAGGTTCTTATAGGTCACATTTAGGTCATCTGCATACTCGTCCCACTTTAGATGGTTGCATAGATACTTGATACTGGCTTCAAAGCCAAGAGCTTCCATGCAAATCTGGTCTAGATATCTGGTCGGTGCCATGGGTCGATGTGAAAGGATCGCATAGCATTGTCTCTGAGTGTCATCTCGGAAGGAAACATGCATGTCATCGAAATGCTCCATCCTGAAAAATGTAGTTAGCAAAGACGGCTAGCAGGTGATGCCTGAAATCATAAATTTTGCAACTGTTGATATAAAGATAAAAATAAAATTTGATAAAGTAAAAAGTAAGTAAATGCAAAAAATAAAATAAAAATCATGGGTTGCCTCCCATGCAGCGCTTGTTTAACGTTGTTAGCTTGACGAGTAAGCTTTATATATCGGAAACTGGTACTGGTGGATCAATCAGAGTGTGGCTGGAGTAGTTGGTGAGAATGTCACCTCCTTCATAGTGCTTCAACCTCTGCCCATTGACGATGAATGGGCTACAAGAATTGTTCTTGATCTCGACTGCTCCAGATCTTAGGATTCTAGAGACCTCAAAAGGACCAGTCCATCTTGAACGTAGCTTGCCAGGAAAAAGTCGCAACCTGGAATTGAAAAGGAGAAAAAGGTCGCCTATATTGAAATCTTTCTTTAGAATTCTTCTGTCATGCCAAGTTTTGGTTCTTTATTTATATATTATAGCATTCTCATAGGCAGACTGGCAGAATTCCTCCAATTTATGAATGTCAAGGATGCGCTTTTCACCAGCAGTCAAATATTCCAAATTCAGGGTCTTAATGGCCCAATAGTCTTTATGCTCTAACTCGAAGGTTAAAGGACAAGATTTTCCATAGACTAATTAGTAAGGGGATGTTCCAATAGGGGTTTTAAAAGTTGTTCTGTAGGCCCATAGTGCTTCATGCAGCTTCTGAGACCAATCTTTTCTGGAAATTGAAACGGTTTTTTCTAAGATTTGTTTAATCTCCCTGTTAGACACTTCTACTTGTCTGTTAGTCTGTGGGTGATAAGGTGTTGCTACTATGTGCTTTACTCCATACTTACTTAAGATCTTATCAAAGATTTTGGATATGAAATGTGATCCTCCATCCCTTATAACGAGACGGGGTGTTCCAAACCTCGGAAAAATGATATTCTTAAATAACTTGACTACCACTCTTGTGTCGTTTGTGGGTGATGCAATAGCTTCAATCCATTTAGACACGTAGTCCACAGCTACCAAAATGTACCTATTTCCCATTGAAGGTGGAAATGGTCCCATAAAGTCTATACCCCAAACATCAAAGAGTTCAACTTCCTGGATATTCCTCATTGGTATCTCGTCACGTCTCGATATGTTCCCGGTGGGTTGGCATCGGTCGCACTCGACAATGTAGGCATGGACATTGCACTATAAAGTTGGCCAATAGAGGCCTGCTTGAAGAATCTTGGCGTGTGTTTTAGATATACCTGCATGTCCACCATAAGGTGTAGAATGACAGTGTCTGGTGATGTCTTCTATTTCCTCTTCTGGGATGCAACGCCTGAAAATATTACATATTCCTCTCTTGAATAGGAGTGGTTCATCCCAGTAGAAATGTTTAACATCTTTGAAGAACTTCTTTTTCTGTTGGTAATTTAGATCAGGGGGTATGATATCTGCAGCTAGGTAGTTTACAAAATCAGCGTACCAAGGTACGCTCTTCATTACGGAATTTTTTTCAAAATCTTTATCTCTGTAAGGCTCAAAATCATGGGTCTTAGCCATAAGTCTGTCATAGGTGAAATCATCATTTATAGGCAATAAGTCAGGTTTTAAGTATTCTAATCTAGAGAGGTGGTTAGCGAAAACATTCTCTGTGCCTTTCTTATCCTTAATGTCTAGATCAAACTCTTGGAGTAATAGGATCCATCTAAGTAATCTAGGTTTAGCGTCCTTTTTATTTAATAGATAATGTATGGCAGCATGATCAGTGTAAACAATGATCTTTGCTCCAACTAGGTAGGACCTAAACTTATCTATCGCAAAAATTACTGCCAGTAATTCTTCCTCTATTGTTGCATATTTGAGCTGGGCGGTATCTAGGGTTCTACTAGCATAATATATAACATGTAATTTATTATCTTTTCGTTGTCCTAGAACAACACCAACTGCATAATCGTCGGCATTGCACATGATTTCAAAAGGTTGTGTCCAATCTAGGGGTTGCATGATCAGAGCTGAAATCAGTGCTTGTTTCAAAAATTTAAAAGCTTCGAGACATTTCTCGTCGAAAACAAATTCAACGTCCTTCATTAGAAGATTAGTCAAAGTTTTTGTTATTTTAGAGATGTCTTTTATAAAACGCTGATAAAAACCAGCATGTCCAAGAAAACTTTTAATCTCCCTAATGGTTTTAGGTGGGCTGAGGTTTTCTATAACTTCAATTTTGGCTCTATCGACCTCAATGCCTCTTTCGGAGACAATGTGTCCTAATATTAAACCTTCATTAACCATAAAATGGCATTTTTCCTAATTTAGCAATAGGTTCACCTCTACGCATCTTTCAAGGATTTTTTCGAGGTTGGAGAGACAATATTTAAAATTGAATCCAAACACCGAGAAATCGTCCATGAAAACTTCCATTATTCCATCTAGGTAATCTGCAAATATAGACATCATACAACATTGAAAAGTGGCAGGGGCATTACAGAGTCCGAAGGGCATTCGTCTATAGGCGAACGTTCCATAAGGACAGGTAAAGGTTGTTTTCTCTTGATCCTCAGGGTGAATAGGTATTTGGAAAAATCCTGAGGATCCATCTAGATAACAAAAGTGCGAGTGTCTGGCTAGACGTTCGAGCATTTGATCTATAAATGGAAGAGGGAAATGATCCTTCCTGGTTTATTTGTTTAATTTTCTATAATCTATACACATATGCCAACCTCCTTCTGTTTGTTTAGAAATATGCTCACCTTTCTCATTTTCTATGATTGTGATGCCTCCTTTCTTTGGCACCACATGCATAGGGCTCACCTAATTACTATCTGATATTTGGTAAATTATACCAGCCTCTAGTAACTTAAGAATTTCTCTTTTAACAACATCGCTCATTATAGGGTTTATTCTTCTTTGATGTTCTCTTGAGGGTTTTGAGTTTTCCTCTAACAAGATCTGGTGCATGCACACCAATGGACTTATTCCTTTTAAATCGGAGATGTTATACCCTAAATCTGAGGGATATTTTTGTAAGATCTCTAAGAGTTGAGTTGTCTCGTCTTGACTTAAAATAGTGTTAACTATAACAGGATGATTCATCTCTTTATCTAAGAATTCGTATCTGAGGTTCTCGGGAAGTTCCTTCAGTTCTAAAGATGGTTTCAAAGGGCAAGGCATGGGATCGGGAGTAAGCGATAAACATTCATAAAGGTCGTCATCGATGTAAGGTTCTAAACCTTTAAATCCATCATCCTCCATAATGGGGGTCGAAGGTAACTTAATATTTTTGTTAGATTCCTCTCACTTAAGTTCCAATATACACTCGTTAATGACGTCGATGGCATAATAAGCATCTCCTATGACTGGTGCCATTAAGAACTTTGAAAGAATAAATTCTATCTTCTCATCACCCACCTCAAATGTTAATTTTCCTTTCTTAACGTCAATTATGGCTCCGGCTGTTGATAGGAATGGTCTACCTAAGAGGATTAGGATTTCTTCGTCTTCTTTAATATCCATAACCACGAAATCAGTTGGGATATATAGTTAACCGATCTTAACTGGTATGTCTTCAAGTATGCCTATAGGATACTTAACTGATCTATCAGCCAGCTGGAGAGACATTTTAGTCGGCTACAATTCTCCTAAGTTTAACCCTCTACAAACTGCTAAAGGCATAAGGCTGATGGTAGCTCCTAGATCTAAGAAGGCTTTGTCAATAGTATGATTTCCTAATATACAAGGAATGGAAAAACTTCTTGGATCCTTTTCTTTCTTGGCAAGTTTATTTTCTGAAATAAAATTGCATTTGATAGGTTTGGGATCATCAAGTCTACGCTTGTTGGTCAAGATGTCTTTTAGGAATTTAGCATAAGATGGTATCTGAGTGATGGCTTCGGTGAAAGGAATCTCTACATGGAGTTTTTCTATAACTTTAACGAATCTCTGGTATTGATTGTCATGTTTGGTTTGTTTAAGTCTTTGCGGAAATGGGACTGGGGGGTTTGTACGGGGGTGGTGATTTATTAGTTTTATCTTTTAATTCTAGTTCTTTTTGCTTTTCGGGTTCCTCTGGTTCCTCCACTTGGTCTGTAGGCAAAACATTTGTCTTAGGTTGTGAGGGTGTACTCATGGCTGGATTCTTGGGTCCATCGTAAGTAGTCCCACTTCGTAAGGAAATGGAATTAGCTTGCCCTTTAGGATTTGGTTGAGGTTGTCCAGGGAATTGTCCTCCAGGTGTAGTTTGTGGGGCTTGTGTTTGGGCTATCTGCGAGATCTGGGTTTCAAGCATCTTGTTATGCGTAATTATTTGATCAACCTTAGTTCCTAATTGTGTGATTAGTTCGTTTACGTGAATATTTTGATTTAGGAACTCTTTGTTTTATTGGGTTTGAGCTGAAATGAAATTTTCTATGATTTTCTCAAGGTTTGGCTTGGGTGCCACAGCTTGCATAGGTTGATTTGGTCTTTGGGCTTGGAAACCTGTAGGTCTCAGAGGTGCAGAGTTTTGTATTGGGCTATTGTTTTTATAAGAAAAGTTTGGGTGATTCCTCCATTCGGGGTTGTAAGTGTTTGAAAATGGGTTTCCTTGGGTGTAATTTACTTGGTCTGAGCAAGGATCATTCAACAAGTTACATTCCGCAGGTTAATGTCCTTGGGTCCCACAGAGTTCGCATTCGGAAGCTACTGCGGCTACAGTATTAGGGTTTTGAGACATGTTTTGAACTTTTAAGGCAAAAGCGTCCATTTTAACTTGCATCATGTCTAGAGGACTTATCTCATGTTTTCCTCATTGGGTCTCCTTTTTCTCTACAGTAGCTCATTCTGTTCCCCATTGGTAATGGCTTTGGGCCATGTCCTCAATGAGAGCACATGCTTCTAGGTAAGTTTTATTCATCAATGCGCCACCAGTGGCAGCATCGATAGACATCTTTGTGTTGTAATGGAGTCCATTATATAAGGTGTGGATGATTAGCCATTGTTCTAGGCCATGGTGTAGACAGGCTCTTAACAGGTCCTTATATCTCTCCCAAGCTTCAAAAAGTGATTCTCCCAGGTTTTGGTTAAATCTAGTGATTTGGTTTCTAAGGACAGCAGTTTTGCTGGGCGGAAAATATCTTGCGAGAAATACTCTCCTAAGGTCTTCCCAGGTTGTTATTGAATTGGGTGGAAGGGAATCTAACCAATCTCGTGCTTTATCTCTGAGGGAAAAAGGGAAAAATCTTAGTCGTATTGCCTCAGGCGAAGCACCATTTCATTTTAAAGTGTCTGCTAATTGTATAAAAGTTTTTAAGTGTTGATTCGGGTTCTCAGTAGCGAGACCATCGAATTGGTTTTGTTGCACCAATTGTAGCAATGAGGGTTTTAGTTCGAAATTATTTGTGGTTATAGATGGGTTTACGATACTTGAACTAGGTTCCTCATCTGACGGTTGGGAAAATTCCTTAAGGGGTCTTTGGTTACAATTCTCGGCCATAGTTTTTCTAATTCTACAGAGAAAATGGATGTAACGTACAGGTTTTGCTAAAGGATTGAATAAGGTTTCGGTGCTGCGAGATCTTCGCATTAACCAGATTGTAAAACTTAGTCTAGACGGTGCGGCTATAGGGTGCGAAATTTGACGAAATTGCTCCCCGGCAACGGTGTCAAAAACTTAATGCGGTGTATTCTCAAGTGTACGAATCGCGTCAGAGTAATATAAAAGATTATCGATCCACAGAGACCAATCGTCAATCTATCGTTTCCTATTGTTACGGTGTTTAGCTAAGTCAATATTAAACAGGGAACTTAGCATGCAAGAAATTAAAGTGCAACAAAATAAACTTCAGATATAAAAGCAGGGTCGAATGTAATTCACGTAGTCAGATGATATTCACAATGCTTTGGAATATAACTACTTATAGGGCAATATTTTCTACTAAAGAAAAGAACTAATTTAACAGGAACTGTCGCTTTCGCGTAATCAGAACCGAGTTTACTCTCTAATCAGACCTTCTTATTGTCACTTATAAAAATGCGCGCATTGCGTTAAAGTAATAAACCTATTTTTAAGAAATAGAGTACTTGACCAAGTTGAAAAGTATTTTCATCTGGAATTTCTAATAAAAAGGGAACCTAACTTTAACCCTATAAATGCGTCTGAAAATAGTTTTAAAATTGATTTCTTTGATAATAAAAATCCTTAACTAACCGGACAAAGCGCTTTCGCTTCCTTTGACCAGTTAGAACTAACCGAGTTTAACAAAGGGTTGAACGGCTTTCGATCTTACCCAACAACAATAAAGTACAAAAAACTCGTATTAAAAACCAAAATAGCCCATAAGCATTTCTATTGACACATTATTTGGAATATCGATCTAACTAGATTCCTTACATTCTAGCCCAATAAGGTTCATCCTGACATGGGAATGTAAACAGACATGTTAAAATAAATCATGCGAGAAAGTAAATAATTTAAGGTGCAGTGCGGGAAATAAACAAAGTAAAAGCAGTGCGGGAAATAAACAAAGTAAAAGTAGTGCAGGAAATAAACAAAGTAAAAGCAGTGCGGGAAATAAACAAATTAAAAGAAGTGCGGGAAATAAATAAAGTAAAAGCAGGTGCGGGAAATAAACAAATTAAAAGCAGTGCGGAATATATAAATAGAAACCTACTCCAAACGGGGAGGTTTTAAATTTGGTACAAACTGGAAGTAAAATGCGACTGGAAATAAACAACAGCTAAAAATAAATGTGGCAAGATAAACTTCTGCCGAAGTGCTCTAAACTCGATTACAGACTCAATCTACGAACTCGATCATAGACTCAATCAACAATGCAATAAATCCCCGATGTGAAGAATTATCGCTTTACAATGGTGAAATTATATGGATTAAGTTCGCAACTATGGTTGGATCAAGTTTGCAACTAAGCTTGGGTGAATTGAAATGAAATCAGGAACTTCTATTTATAGAGGATGAGGAATGCAGGAAATCACATAAATGCCCCCCAACTCCTTTTGGGGGGGAAAACATCATCCAAAAGTGGCGCCTGCCATGAGTGTAAATGAAAGGAAGTGGGGAACGTAACAGTTGAGGTCAGCAGGAGGTGGTCCACGTCATGGCCTACCCTATGGCTCGCGCCATGGTGGATGCCATGAGTGTAAATTTGACCTAAACTCTTGTTTTTCAGCCTGTTTTCCTTCATTTCTTCAGGGGAGCTCTGGATATTTGAAATACCTGAAAAGGAAACAAAAGATAGGCATAATACGAGAAAAAAATAATTAAAAACCTAAATAACATGTGAAATCAGAGTCAAAAAAAAGTGTAAAGTAAGTGTTATCACATGCCAATCTAACTCTTCAGGTTTAAGAAGATTGAACAGGGGCATCTGTTGTACCCCAAAATTTGCCCTCCCATTTTTCTTCAAGACTTTCTCATGAGGTCCTCATTTGCTCAATGATTCTCAAGAGTTTATCAAACAAATTATCCTCCTGGGCAATGGGTCCATAACTAGGGTTTCATCTTGCACAATAAAGAATGGGTTTCAAGGGTCTCAATTGGTTTACATGGTTCTGCATAGGTCTTCAATAATTCTCATGTCAAGTTTCAAGCCTTGCATCACAAGTTTGCTTAGTCAATTACTCAGATGATTGAAAACCAACTATATTGGGTAAAAAGTCAATTGTGGTCAACATACAGTCAAACTTCAAGATTTTTGGTCAACATCAACATTTTAAAGTGATATTCATCATGGGTTGATCATGACTCCTCAAGAAAATCCCTCAAATCATTAAAAGTCAAAAGTTGCCAAACTAGGGTTTCCTTAGGAGAAGTCAATTGAATTTTGACCAAACATAACTTTCACATGCTTCATCAACTTTTCCCCAACCAAAGCCAACTTTGAAGGAAATTCATTTCCTTACAACTTTGTATCTGTATGCTCAAGTCCAAAAAAATGCTTCATTTGAAATATATGAGCCCATACATTATAGGTCATTTAAAAGTCAACAAAAACACATATAAAATCAAGCTTCTCAAATGCACTTTTGTTTTGATGAAGACAAACCATGATTGACAAAGAAGGCAAAGATTATTGATCAAACTAAAAGCATATGTGGATGAAAAGAAGGCAAAGATTATTGATCAAACTAAAAACATTTGTGGATAAAGTCTTTGGTTCAAACACTTAGCAAAATTTCAAGGTATAATGATAATACTTACTTTGAACTTAAGACATAGATGCTCAATGGTCAAAAGAAATATTTTATATTGTCCAAATCCTTACTCAAGTTTTTCAAAGCTAAAAATCATTTTTCTCTTGAGTGCAATCGATTTGCATATTAGTGCAATCGATTGCATGCTTCAATTTTTCAAAACATTTGCTATTGTTTCTAAGTGTAATCGATTTGCATGTTTGGGCAATCGATTGCACTCAATCAATTTTTGCTACTGACTTCAAATGCAATCGATTTACACTCTGGTGCAATCGATTAGATACTCAAAATATTTGAATTTTTAGCTGTTGAAACCCCGTGCAATCGATTTACACAAAGGGTGCAATTGATTGCGTGCTGCACTATTTTGAAAATCAACAGCTTTACACATACCTGTTCATAACACCATTTCATGGAAACCTTTCACTCAATCTTGGCAATTGCTCATGATTCATTTACAGAACTTTATTTTATTTCAAAAGGGTGCTATCAACATATAAATACTCATTTTCAAAATCATTTTAATAACCTATTCCAATTATATTTTCTGAATTTTCAAAAATCAAACTCAAGCTGTTATACATTTTCATACACAAGTTTTCTGCACACTTTCACATATTGTTAACCCAAAAACTTTGAGCATTATATATCTTAAGTCATTGTATACTATTATCATTGGAAGAGAAGATTGGTTCATTGATTAAATCACTCAAAGTGATCATTGCTACTAAAACTCACTCAAATCAAATATTGCTATATACTTGCTTATTTTTCAGGATTGGTGGAAATAAGTTTAAGTGATTTTATAAATCTTGTTTTTCTAGGATTGTTGGATACAAGTGAAGTCACTTTGAGAGGATTGTTCTCATTGTTGATATAGTGAAAATCCAAGAGGACTGTTCTTGGTTTTGGGTAGTTCTTGTTTAATTTTTCCATAATAAGTAAATCTCTTTCATGTTGAAAGGGGACTGGAGTACTCTCGGACTGTGAGGGGAACCAGGATATATCGCTTGTGTCTCTTTAATTTTATGCACTTTACTCTTTCATTAACTCACCATAATCCAGAAAAATAATATCCATCATCACTAAAACCATATATTTTTAAAGTACCTAATTCACCCCACCTCCCCCCTCTTAGGTGCACTTCGTACTTACGATTGGTATCAGAGCAGGTTATAGGTAACTTGTTCCTAAAAGATCCAGAATGGCTTCCGCAAATCAAAATCCCGTTTTCAGAGATGGTGGTAGTAACAGTAAGCCTCCTCTATTTTGTGGTGAATATTTTGACTTCTGGAAAATACGCATGAAGGCACATCTAGAAGCACAAGGAGAAGAAATATGGGATGCCGTCGAGAATGGTCCATTTATCCCTATAACGGTAATCAATGGTGATGGCTCATCAAAGCCTAAAGCTACATGGGATGAAGATGATAAGAAGAAGGTTCTCTATGATAAAAAGGAAATAAATCTTCTTCAAGGTGCACTTAGCATGGATGAATTCTTCCGTGTCTCGGCATGTAAAACGGTGAAAGAAATATGGGATACCTTGGTAGAAACTCATGAAGGAACCGCTGAAGTTAAAAGATCTATATTAAATACATTGAGTCAAGAATACAAACTATTCAGAATACAGCCCCGAGAATCAATCCTCCACTTGCAGAAAAAATTTGTACACTTGACAAATCATTTGAAAGCACTCGGTAAGACTTTAACTAATGATGAACTTAATCTTAAAGTGCTTAGATCTTTATCTAGGGAATGGCAACCAAAAGTGACAGCAATATCCAAGAAGAAGAATCTATCCACAAGGACTTTCGCCACTTTGCTCGGAAAACTTCAAGAATATGAGACGAAACTTGCAAGACTTGAAAAGCATGAAATCCAAGTAAAAGATTCAAAAGAAATTGCTTTAAATACAAGGGGGGAAAATCATGATAGCAATCAAGAGGATGAATCCACTAGTAGTGAAAATTATGATCTCATCAAGAAGATTGAAAAAGTTCTACGAAAGGAAAGAAAAGGGGAAGCACCAACAACGAAGGTTATATGCTTTGAATGTGGAGAAAAGGGACATGTTAAAAGTGAATGTCCTACACTTGAAAAGAAGAAGAAATTTTTCAAGATAAATAAAGATAAGAAGTCAAAGAAAGCATATATATCATGGGAAAGTTCATCTTCTGATTCCGAAAACAATCAACGTGTTAATCTTGCATTGATGGCCTCACACAATTCCAATAGTGAAGATGACAAGGTTAGTAATGAATTTCTCTTTTTGATAGTGATGCACAAGGTATTATAGATGAATTATTAAATGAATTCAAAATTATGTACAAAACTATTTCATCTCAAAAGAAACAAATTTCATCTTTAGAAGAAAAATGTGAGTCTATGGAAAATGATCTCAATGATGAAAAACAAAAATTTAGTGAGCAAAAATAGAATTTTGTATGCAAAAATTGTGAATCACTCCCTTTCCAAATTGTCAAATTAAAAAGAGTTATTGAAAGATATGAAAAAGGTAAAATTGGATTGGAAGGTGTTCTTAGCCAACAAAGATATTCCAATGATAAAAGTGGACTTAGATATTCAAAGTTTTCAAAACCAAGTTGTGATCGGTGGGAATGAGAACTGACTGTTTTGGAATGTTGGTTCGCGTTTTGCGTTTGTTTTCGCAAAATGTCACGGTGAGCAAGAGTCGCCACCGTCTTTTATTTTATCCAACAAGGAAAGGACAAAAGCACAGAAAAATTCCTTTTTGAGATATTTCTTGGGTTCGGGAGGTAGATTATAGAAAGGGAAGGTGTTAGCATCCTTTCTATCTGTGGTTGTCCATGGGCTCTTAGGTACTTGCTCGCTATGTTTTCAAAAGTTTGCTTTTCTTTGTGATTGTGGGTTTTGAAAAGATTTTTGTTTTTGAAGAGAGTGTAAGTGCGAAAAGTTTTGTTTTGTTTTCAAAAGAGCAAGTACTTAAGAACATCTACCTACTCAAAAAGGAATTAAACTGTACAAACTTCCTTTAAACAATTCTATCCCACTATTGAGGAGTAGGTAGCACCGTTGTTGGAGTTTTCGGGTCAATTCGATTAAGGGACGTGTGGTCACTAAAGCAATGTTAGGATGCCTTAGCGGTAACCCTAATGTCTTAGATCATTTTATCCGAGGCAACCGTTTCGAGGCAACTTATGATCTTTGGACAAGAGGGCGACCTCTAAAACTTCCTATACTCAATGACCACGTTCGAGGCAACCAAGTGAGGCGTACCCTAAGAGTGGCATGTGCGAGTGTATTGTTTTTCAGTTATATTATCTTTGTACATGTTATGGTGAGCTACGGTTGATTTTAAGTTCATACATTGGATCTTGTCATGCATATCCTATTTACTAGCAAGCATATAAAAGTAATAAAGCGCTGAAAGATAAAATCCTACACTATTACAACCATATTGAATTCCATGAAAATATAAAGGCAAAAATAAAATAAAAGCAAGAAAAATGAGGGTCTTTTGATTGAGGCAGAAAACCCTTCGATTCTGCACTTTCTGGCTCTTTTCGATTTGGCCTGAAAAGGGTGAAGGCGTGACTTTCGACTGAGGCCTCACGGTCAGCATATTGTGCCTTTCGATTGGGACCAGTGGGACAGCATATTTTGCATTTCTACTAGGCCTGGAATCTGTGCAAGATGTAATCTTCCTTTCTGCCTCCTTCGACCGGGCCTGGAGTCAGTGAGGAAGCCTGAGGCTTCGTTTCATATTCATGTCTCCTGTTTACTTCGTTTGAGATATTAAATAGCAACATGGCCTAAGGCCACGCTATCATTACCTCAGGGCCAGGTTAATTCTTAAAGCATCCGTAACCAACCAAAGAACCAAACCAAAAAGGGCAGCAATAAAAACAAACTAAAGGGTGGAAACGAAAAAAGTAACAAACACTATGTATATATTTGAAACGAAAAGGAAGCTTATTCACATGTTATGCTAGAAATGAAAGGTTCAAGGTTAAGAATGACTTACCTTGCTTGAGGCTGGAACGTGTGCTGGGCCTTTAAGTGGTTTCCTTGAATGCTTCTAGATTCGAAGGGAGGAACCAGGGGCTATGTCTTTGATACTGGATTCGAAAGAGAAGAACAAATGTGAGGTTCTTCCTACTGGATTCTAAGGGTAACAAGGTATAGGGATGTTTCAGATTCTAAGGGGATAAGTGTTTGGATTCTGGATATGTGTTTGGATTCTGGATATGTGTTTGGATTCTGGATATGTGTTTGGATTCTGGATATGTGTTTGGATTCTGGATATGTGTTTGATGAGTGTTTAAGTGTTTGAGAGCTTTATGGTGTTAGAGAATTTTCTGCAGATTAGTTCGACTGGCCAAAAGGTCCTCTTCAAACATGTATTGGAGCCTCTTATTTATAGGCAAAGTTGGCTGAAGCTTTTGGAGGGAAAACAAAATAATTTGAACAAATTGGGTAAACTGCTCTTTGCAGCCTCCGAGGGACAGTGCTTTATCGCTATTTTGGTGCAAGGAATTGGGCAGCAGTGCAGGACTATTGTGCAGCAGTTTTGGAGTTTTATGGCCAGTGTACCATGTCTGAACTTGGCAGCAAGCATCTTTGAATATTTTATCCTTTCATTTTGACCCTCCTTCGACCAGATTCTTCTTCCAACACATTGTTTTGACTTTCCTCCAACAAGTGTCCTTCGAACGAATCATCTTGGTGCATCGTTTGAAGGGGCCAAATGGGTGCTTCGAATGGACTAGTAAGGCGTACCCTTCGACAGGGACTCATATGTATGCCCCTCAAGTCCACCACTATATGTCTTTTGAAGGGGCCATCAACCATGTGCTGAAGTTTGTCAAGGATGGAAACGCAGCATACTAAAGAGGAATGTGTCCAGTCGAAGCTAGTACAAACATAGTCAATGTCTTGTCGAAGCCTGCATGGAGGAGGTCTAAACTTTGTGACTCCAAGCAAGCACACAACAGGTCAATGCTCAAATAAAGACTTGCATGAAGGGAGCCACGTGCCCAAACGAAAGAGGCATGCAGAAGGAAAAATGTCCATATTCGAAAGAGGCAAACATGAGGCAAAATGTCCAGATTCGAAAGAGGCAAACATGAGGCAAAATGTCCAGATTCATAAGAGGCAAACATGAGGCAAAATGTCCAGATTCGAAAGAGGCAAACATGAGGCAAAATGTCCAGATTCGAAAGAGGCAAACATGAGGCAAAATGTCCAGATTCGAAAGAGGCAAACATGAGGCAAAATGTCCAGATTCGAAGGAGGCATACATGAGGCAAAAAAGTGCAAATCGAAGGATGTTAAAAGAGAGCCTTTTGCCTTGGAAATGAAATAGATTACAAGAGGCTCTTTTCCTTATGAATCCAAACCAAACTGTGTAAGAGGCCCATGCCCAGTCGAAGGATGCAAGTCAAGCTTGTGTCGAAAGAGGCCAAAAGGCCAATCGAAGGATGCAAGTCAAGCTTGTGTCGAAAGAGGCCAAAAGGCCAATCGAAAGAGCTGAAACGAAGAACACTTGTATTTCTCCAATTTTTGTCAAAATAATATTTTTATCTGTTTTCTCCCTTTTTGTCAGTTTCCTCTTAATTTTGGTACTGGAAAATCCCAATGCACTTGTTCAAGCTTGAACTTTGAGAATCCTTGTGAGAAAGGCCTTGAAGAATGAGAGGGCAAATTTTGGGGTACAACAGTTGCCCCTGTTCAATTTTCTTAAGCCTGAGGAAATAGATTGGCTTTCGAGCCTTTCGTGATCCGAAGGTGGAAGATAATTGAACACTGGAGTGCCCAAAAATTTGCACTCACATGGTGTAGTATCAGGATTGTGATGTCGGGAATGGGCTTACAGATGCCATTTGGAGATTGTGACAGAAATTTGTTGGAGACGGGCTTAAAGATGCCATCCAAAAGTGATTGTTGAATTGTTTGAGCTGGTCGAGTAGATAGTTGTCCTTGCTGGTTTCAGGTATTAATCTCTGACCTGAGAAAGAAAGATAGTTTTCTTGGCTTGCTACAGGTATTGTGATGTCGAGAATGGGCTTACAGATGCCATTTGGAGATTGTTGGTAGGTGTTTTTGTCTTCGTTGACGGGTTGTCTCTTCTGATGGGGTGTCTCCTTTGACGAGTTATCTCCATTGACAGGTTGTCTCCATTGACGGGTTGTCTCTTCTGATGGGGTGTCTCCTTTGACGAGTTGTCTCCATTGACAGGTTGTCTCTATTGAAGGGTTATCTCCATTGACAGGTTGTCTCTATTGACAAGTTGTCTCCATTGACGGGTTGTCTCAATTGACAGGGTGTCTCCTTTGACGAGTTGTCTCCATTGACAGGTTGTCTCCATTGACGGGTTGTCTATATTGACGGGTTTCACCTCAGAAAAATCTTTAGGAATCGATTTAACTGATTTTGTCTCCATTGACTGGCTTCGCTTCAGAAAAATCTTTAGGAATCGATTTAACTGATTTTGTCTCCATTGACTGGCTTCGCCTCAGAAAAATCTTTAGGAATCGATTTAACTGATTTTGTCTCTATTGACTGGCTTCGCCTCAGAAAAATCTTTAGGAATCGATTTAATTGATTTTGTCTCCATTGACTAGCTTCGCCTCAGAAAAATCTTTAGGAATCGATTTAACTGATTTTATCTCCATTGACTAGCTTCGCCTCAGAAAAATCTTTAGGAATCGATTTAACTGATTTTGTCTCCATTGACATAATTGAGAATTTAACTACATATTTCCTGAAAGGTAAAGGTCAGTCATATGCAATGCATGATATGGATCAAGCAATGATGTTCTCAACATAAATGAGATTATATGGTATGATGCGTATATGCATGTATCATGATGTATGGAAATGTGATGTTTTAGTTGGGGAAAATAAATCCCGAACGGCTGCTGGAGAGTAAGGTTGAATTCTTCGTTTCCACTGGGAATGATGAACGAAGATGATTGCAAGAATAAACTTGCAGGAGAGGATGACTCCATTGGGGAATAAACTGGTGAAGAGATTACTCTGCGGGGAATTACTTTGTGGGGAAGAGATACTTTGTTGAGATTTTAATGACAAACTCCGTTGGGGATTCCGTTGATAAGCTCTGTTGGGGATTTTGATGATGAACTACGCTGGGGATAGAAAGAACTTCGCTGGGGATGATCTTTCAGTTGCAACTCGCTGAGGATAACCCAGTTAGACTCTTGTGGGGATAACCTCTGAATTTGGCTGAGGAGACTTATTTGTGCTTCACATGGGATGAGCTTCCAGAGTCTACTGGGGAAGATGATTCAACTCCATTGGGGAAGCTTTTTTTAGACTGCGCTGGGGAAATGACTCCACTGTGGTACCTTGTATTCCGCCGGGGAACACTCTAATATTATGTTGAGGAATATTAAGACTGTCGGGGATGCTCTTTACGCTTGCTGGAGAATATCTTTATACTCCGCTGGAGAATATTAAGACCTTCTGGGGATACCCAACCTTTTTAGGGCTGATGGTAGACCAACTCTGCTTGGGGAGAGTATTACTGATTTGTTCATAGTTGCAAGTCTCAGCTGAGAGAGCTATCATTACTGTCTTACTCTGCAGGAAGTGAAAGTATCTTAGCCATATTCTTCAACTGAATATATACCTTGGTACCTGGTGGATAGAGCAACTAGACCGCTCAGACAATTTTTATTTCCCCTACTTCTGATATCACCCGTAATTTGTCCTTTGTTTCGCATGTAAATATTTATGAGTAGCAATTAATGTCAGATGCATATATCAAAAATGAACATTGGACGTTCTTTGCAAAACAAAACAGATAAAGGAAAAACAGTTTGAAATTTGTCTGAAAATGAATTTGTATTGATTTTGAAGTTTGGCCTGTAAATAGGCGTTTTGTACAAGAGGTTGACGTCCTAGTAAGAGAACGCCGTTGAACCAATAGAATTTATACAATTTGTGAAAAGAAAACAAAACAGCTATGTGAATAGTCCCACTGGGTTCCAACTCTGCTATTGCCTTTATATCTTCAAGCATCTCATCACTTTGCTGCTTAGTTGAAGATGAGTCTGGTTGACTGGTGTCATCCGAGTCTGATAGTTGATACCAAAGTCCGGATGCGAGGTGATCCAATGAGACATAGTGTTACGCTTTAATCCCTAACTTTTTCCTGGACTGCCCTTTTGGGTTTTCAGTCCACCGGGATACCCATTTTTGCCCAAGCCGCCTTTTCAGGTTTTCGACTTGCCGAGTGTATAGATTTTTTTTATTTTCATCCCTTATTTTTGCTCGAACCCTTTTGGTTCGCCGGGAAGCCCTTATTTTTGCCTAGGCCAGTCAACCTAGCGGGTATTTGATTATGCGTAGTATCTTTTTACTATGTCTGCATTGACGGGGTGAGGAAGGTCGTCACCATCCATGGTGGTTAGAATCATCGCTCCTCTTGAGAAGATGTTCTTAACCACAAATGGCCCTTCGTAAGTAGGGGTCCATTTGCCCCTGGGATCACCTTGAGGTAGAATAATGCGCTTGATTACCAGGTCCCAAACTTGATACTCTTGTCATCTGACTTTCTTGTTAAATGCCTTGATCATTCGTTTTTGGTACGTCTGACCATGACAAATAGCAGTAAGTCTCTTTTTGTCGATTAGATTCAATTGATCAAGTCGGGTCTGGATCCAGTCGTCTTCGCTCAAACCTGCATCCTTCATGATCCGAAGAGAGGGTATCTAAACTTCAATAGGCAACACTGCCTCCATACCATAAACCAAGGAATATGGTGTTGCCCCTGTTGACGTTCGTGCTGAGGTACGGTACCCATGAAGAGCAAATGGTAACATCTCGTGCCAGTCTTTGTAAGTCACTGTCATCTTCTATACAATCTTCTTAATGTTCTTATTTGCCGCTTCGACAGCCCCATTCATCTTCGGCCGGTAGGGAGAAGAGTTGTGGTGCTGTATTTTGAATTGCTCGCAGAGCTCAATGATCATCTTGTTATTAAGATTGGTACCATTGTCTGTAATGATCCTCTCTGGTACACCGTACCGATAGATCAGGTTGTGCCGAATGAACCGTGCCACGACGTTCTTGGTTACCGTAGCAAAGGAGGCTGCTTCAACCCACTTCGTAAAGTAATCAATCGCTACCAGGATGAAACGATGCTCGTTGGATGCCGTAGGTCTGATCTCGCCAATCATATCAATGCCCCACATTGCAAAAGGCCAAGGTGCTGTCAAAACATTCAGAGGAACTGGAGGAATATGCACCTTATCAGCATAGACCTGGCACTTGTGACATGTCCGAGAATGCTGATAACAGTCGGCCTCCATTGTGGACCGGTAATATCCTGCCCGGAGGATTTTCTTTGCCATGGTATGTCCACTGGAATAAGTTCCGAAGGTACCTTCATGCAGCTCTGCCATGATCCTTTCTGCTTCAATCTTATCCACACAACGTAGTAAGGTTGAATCATGGTTACGTTTGTAAAGAATGCCATTGCTGATGAAGAACTTTGCCGCGAACCTTCTCAGAAACTTCTTGTCATTAACAGATGCACCCTCGGGGTATTCTTGAGCTTCAAGGTATCTCTTCACCTCATGATACCAGGGTTTTTCCGTTACCTCTTCAGTCTCAAGATCACAATAATGTGCAGGTTCATCCAATTTCCAAATAATGATCTGGGGGGCCTCGTTGTCCCATTTGACTTTGAACATAGAAGACATCGTAGCTAACGCGTCCGCCAACTGATTCTCTTCTCTCGGGAAGTGTTCGAAGGTTATCTCCTCAAAGTGGGGAAGCAATGTCAACACATACTCCTTGTAAGGAATAAGATTTTGGTGTTTCGTATCCCACTCTCCTTTGATCTGATTGATCACGATAGAGGAATCTCCGAAGACACTCAGAAACTTAATCCTTAGGTCAATTGCTACTCGAAGACCCATGATGCAGGCTTCATACTCCGCCATATTGTTGGTGCAGTTGAAACATAATCGGGCGGTAAACGGAGTATGAGAGCCTTTATGAGATATAATCACAGTGCCAATGCCATTACCCAAAGCGTTTGAAGCTCCATCGAAGTACATAGACCATCGAGATCCCTCCTAAGGTCCTTCATCCGGTCCAGGTGTCTCATAATCAGTCACTACCATGATATTCTCATCTGGAAATTCAAAGTTCATAGACTGGTAATCATCCACTGCCTGATGTGCCAAATGGTTTGCCACTACACTTCCCTTGATTGATTTTTGAGTCGTGTACTGGATGTCATACTCAGTTAAGATCATCTTCCATATTGCTATTCTTCCGGACAAGGCAGGCTTTTCGAAGATATACTTGATTGGATCCATCTTTGAAATTAACAGAGTAGTGTGAGTCAGCATATACTGTCTCAGCCGGCGAGCAGCCCATGCCAAAGCGCAGCAAGTTTTCTCAAGCAGTGAGTATCGGGTCTCACAGTCGGTAAACTTTTTTCTAAGGTAATAAATAACATGCTCTTTTCGGCCAGACTCGTCATGTTGACCCAGCACACACCCCATCGAATTGTCAAGTACTGTCAAGTATAAGATTAGAGGTCTCCCTTCAACTGGTGGCATCAGAATGGGTGGCTCCTGGAGATACTCTTTGATTCTTTCGAAAGCGGCCTGGCATTCATTGTTCCAACGTACCACTTGATCTTTCTTCAGCAGCTTGAAGATTGGCTCACAAGTAGCAGTTAGGTGCGAGATGAATCGAGCAATGTAGTTCAGTCGTCCTAGAAAGCCTCTGACTTCTTTCTCTGTCTTGGGAGCTGGCATTTCTTGTATGGCTTTCACCTTGGCAGGGTCCACTTGAATGCCTTTTTCGCTTACAACGAAACTTATCAGTTTGCCAGACCTCACCCCAAAGGTGCACTTGTTCGGGTTCAATCTCAGCTTGTACAACTTTAGCCTGTCAAACAGCTTTTGTAGATGTTCAAGGTGTTCCTCCTCAGTTTGGGACCTTGCAATCATATCGTCGACGTATACTTCAATCTCATGATGGATCATGTCATGAAACAAAGCAACCATGGCATGTTGATATGTTGCCCCAGCATTCTTCAACCCAAAAGGCATGACTTTGTAGCAAAAGGTACCCCACTGAGTAACAAAAGTGGTCTTCTCCATGTCTTCGGGAGCCATCTTTATCTTATTATAACCGGAGAAACCGTCCATGAAGGAGAATACCTTATGCTGAGCAGTGTTGTCAACCAGAACATCGATATGAGGTAGAGGGAAGTCATCCTTAGGGCTTGCCCTGTTTAAATCTCTGTAATCAACACACATTCTGACCTTACCATCTTTCTTCGGCACTGGAACCACATTGGCGATCCACAGAGGGTAAGAAGTCACTACTAGAAAACCGGCGTCAAATTGTTTCATAACTTCGGCCTTGATTTTCTCAGACATCTCCTGGCGCATACGGCGAACCTTCTTCTTTATCGGAGGGCAGTCTTCCTTGGTAAGCAGGAAATGAACCATAATGTCAGTATCCAACCCAGGCATATCTTCATAAAACCAGGCAAAGATCTCAACATAGTCATGCAGCATCTGAATCAACCGTTGTTTCACACTAAGCTCCAGATTTGCACCGATCTTGACTTCCTTCTTGTCTGTCTCAGTACCCAGATTCACTGTTTCCACTGGCTCTTCATGTGGCTGAATGGCCCTCTCTTCCTGGAGTAGCAGTCTTGCAAGTTCACCAGGCACTTCGCAATCATCTTCACCTTCGTCTTCGGCTAAGTTGATCGGATTTTCGAAGTCACAACCGGCAGTAGCAGAGTCATTACCAGTGAGATCCAGAGTGGATGGAGACCTGTGTATGTGAGTGTGTGTAAAAATAGTTGTTTTGCAATATATAATAAAGAAAAACAAAGAGCGCAAAAATGCAAAAAACGTCCAATGCTTTTATTAATGATATATGAAAATGGCACACAAAAGCCCTTACAAATGAAGCCACGGTGCCCCGGGTAAGACATTGGGCCATAAAGTTTCAAAACATTGTCTGTTACAAATTCAAAACAAAGAGTTCATTACTGGGTAACAAAAGTAATAGGGATGAAGTCCTTTGCTGTCCAGTTGCTTGGTCCACCGTTGGTCGTAGGATAGATCCAGTTGTTGAATTCAGACTCCTCCATATCATCTTCAATGGCATTTACTCCCGAATTGCTGATGAACACATGAGGTCTTCCCATCCTTGCACTACGAACAGCCCTTTGAGCTTCTGCCGTTAAACCCAAACCAAACTTGTTAGCCTTCTGAGTGAAATCAGGAAGTCGGCCCCAGTTTGAATACTCACCCTTATCAATAACAGCCTGGGCGTCCTTTAAGGAAGCCATCTTCATAGAAGAATCTTCAACCACAGTCTCAGCTGATGCCAGTGTCCGAGGAACCTCTTCAAAGTGCTGAAATGGGGTTTCAATGAACTCCCCATCCATCTCTACGTATCTGAACGAATTGAGGTGGCTGACCATATACTCTTCCTCCCCCTGTACTGTCACAATCTTCCCTCTGACCGGGTACTTCAGCTTCTGGTGGAGCATTGAGGTCACAGCTCCAGCTTTGTGGATCCATGGACGGCCCAGCAAACAAGAATAGGACGGCCGAATGTCCATCACGTAGAATGTAGAATTGAAGACCTGAGAACCAACTTTAATTGGAATATCAACCTCACCATGCACCATCCTTTTAGACCCATCAAAGGCCCGGACAACAATGTTACTTGGCTTTAGCTCCAACCCTTCGCAATCCAACCTGTCTAGAGCTTTCTTGGGCAAGACGTTCAACGAGGAACCAGTGTCAACCAACACATGTGCAAGAGTAGTGCCCCTGCATTCAATAGAGACATGCAGGGCATCGTTATGGTTCTTCCCTTTAGCGGTCAGATCAGCGTCGGAGAAACCCAAACCATTATCAGCAGTTAAATTGGCCACACAATCGGTAAACTGATCAGCTGATGTCTCTTGTGGCACGTGGGCTGTCTTCAGGAAGGTAATCATAGCCTTGGCATGGGCCTCTGAACACAACAATAGTGATAACATAGAAATCTTGGATGGGGTTTTCCCCAGTTGCTCAACTACATTATAATCACTCTTCTTAATAATCTTCAGAATCTCTTCCATCTCTTGTTTGGAAGTTTCAACAGTGATTGTCTTTGGCGCCTCCGTCTGGGCAGGCATATCAGTGGTGATCCCTTTGCCCCAAGCGTCAGGGGACTCGGCGACAGGGGTAAGGATAGGAACTTGATCAGGAACGGAAGTGGGTACACTTTCAGGTGTAATGACAACAGGTCTTCGGACAATTGGTGGAGCAATATCAGGTGAGAAAAGTCTACCGCTGCGGGTGACTTTAGCAGGTCCAGTAATGTTGCTGACGCCGGTTTCAGCATCAAACTCTTGCTTAACTCTGAGAATATAAACATCTTCCCCATAGTGCCAAGGGACAACTTTGTCAGAGGTGTAGGGGATGGGCCCCAGAACAGTGATGATTACAGGTGCGATCTTCGGAACAGGCGTAATTCTAACAGGCTTCCTCGAGGGAGCCTTGGGAGAATTGTTGAAAATGGTAATGATGGCAACTTCTTCAGTAGGAATGGATGGAACAATAGTCTTTTCAAACAGGATCTCTTTGCTATCCATCAGGTTTTGGATACCTGACTTCAAAGATGGGCAACCAGTAGGTAAAACAGAACACATATGGCAACCTTCACCACAGCCTGGAAATAAACCGGCTAGCAACAGGTTCTTCTTGACAGTCATCAGAGGGGTAACAATATCATCCACAGAAACTACAAACAAGTCTTCCTCTACAACATTCACTCCATGCTTGGGCATGGGAGCAGTTACAACATTGGGCCTCTCGGGCACCTCAAACTCAATCTCCTTTGCATCAATCAAGTCTTGGACCTTATTCTTCAAAGTACAACAATCATCTGTATTATGCCCCGGGCTCTCAGAGTGATAAGCGCAGCGGGCATTGGGGTTATACTTTGGTGATGTAGTATTTGGATTCTTTGGGGCTTCCCTTAGAGTCACCAGATTGGTCTTCAGCAACTGTGGCAGAATCTGAGACTAAGTCATGCTGAGACGGGTGAATTGCCTTCGAGGTCTCTTGTCCCTTTGTTGGTTGTGATGCTGAGGAGCACCAGCAGGTTTTGAAATAACAACCGCATTGACAGCTTGGCGGTGTTCAGGTCTATTCTGTCTTCTTGAACTGTAGACAGCACTGGACTCTTTCTTAAATGGTTTCTTCTCGGTGCTTGATGAGGCACCCTTCTGTATTTTCCCAGCCTTAATACCAGCTTCAATCCTTTCACTAGTCAAGATAAGGTCTGTAAACCCAGCTGAAGAGCTTCCAATCAGATGATTAAAGAATGGACCAGACAGGGTCCCCAAAAACATGTCAACGAGTTCACGATTAGCCAAAGGTGGTTGCACCCTTCCGGCAAGGTCTCTCCATCTTTGAGCATACTCTTTAAATCCTTCACCCGTCCCTATTGATATACCCTGGAGTTGGGTACGCGTAGGAGCAAGGTCGGAGTTATACTGATACTGCCTATAGAACGCAGTAGCCAAATCCTCCCAGCTGCGGATACTGGCTTCGTCCAACTGATAGAACCACTCAAGCTGAGTCCCTGAAAAACTGTCTTGAAATAAATGGATCCACAAGTTCTTATCAGTAGTGTAAGGTTGGATCTTCCTCACATATGACCAGAGGTGCAGCTTTGGACAGGAAGCTCCGTCATATTTGGAAAAGGCAGGTGCCTTGAACTTATGGGGAATCACCACCCCAGATGATAGACTCAGATCTCCGAAGTCCAGACCGGGCACCTTCTGTATCTCCATAGCGCTCAAGCGGTCTTCCAGCTGTTTGTACTTATCCTCAGCAGGAGGATACTGTTCTTCATCATAGTCCGTCTCGTTGTCGGAGACCATAGGGCTAGGAGCCCTCCTTTCTTGTGGACTACCCTTCCCTCCAGATGAGGTGGTCAGATCAACTTCATTCTGCAGCCTGTTTCCAAACCGGCGTCCAGTGTTGAATAGGATGGTCCTCTTGTTCTTCTTCTTCCTCTCTTTCAGAATCAAAGTCTTCAGGTCCTGCTGACCCTTAGCTAGGCTCATGACCAACTCTTGAAACTGGGCATTCTGGGCCTGGAGGGCCTTGATAGCTTGCTCAGTGGAAGGTTCAGTAGACATGATGCTTGCTGAAATAAACAACGAAGAAGATAAGAGACCTGTAAAAAGGTACCTGTTTATGAAGTGCATGAGATGAAATGCGTATGATTTATGATTTCAAAGACAATCGGGATTCAAATTTGTAAACAAGAAAGGAAACACACTTGATTAGATTTAACTTTAGAATTTAAATTGTTCAACAAATTGCCCTTGGGCGTTACAAGAATGGAAATACTGAAAAGTAAATAAAAACTGTAAAAGAAATCATCAAAGGTCCATCAATGCTCCCATGGTCTCTTCTTCTCGGTGCGGATATAATCATTCAGGGTCCTCTCATTCTCCAGTTGCCTAGTCAGCCTATGGATCTTTTGCTCTTGTTCATTGAACCTTTCCCGATAAGAATCTCGTTCTTCCCGCAGCTGCATCCAAGACCTCTTCAGCGTCCCAATATCAGTGGCCATATAAGGATGGAGAGTAGTTGGAAGAACCCCTTCCTCATTTGCAACTTCAAGAGTAACAGGTCTGACAGCTTCATATGGCATACCTAGCTTCTGGGCGCGGATGCGGACCCATCTGAGATATGGCTCCATTGGCAAGGAAGTCTTTGGTCCCAATTCATGTGGGTCAGATTGATGAACTCTATCCCAAGCCCTGATGAATCTACGACGCAGCTCATTGCTATCTCCCTGAAAATCAAAGACGATATGAGGCATCAACATCTCATGAGGCCCTTCTCTCTTGGCTCTTCCAAACTGACGGAGAGCTAAACATGGGTTATAAGAAATTCCTCCATGGGTTCCGATCAATGGAACATTAGGATACTCTCCACAACGATCAATGACAGTCACCTCATCCAAGCCTTTGAGAGTCCAGATAATGTCATTATTAGTGAGAGACATTACCCTAAAAGCCCAGCCCATTCCTTCTTGGTTCTTCAGTACGGACTTAGGGAGGTGCGAAATAAACCACCTCGACAATAAAGGAGCACAGCACATCAAAGTTCCCCGCTTTCGGGCAGTACGAGCATAGAGATGATGAAGGATATCACCCAAGAGAGTGGGTACAGTGTTCCGAGAGATGAAGATCTTTATGGAATTAACATCAACAAAAGTGTCAGGATTTGGAAACAATACCAGACCATAAATTAAGAGAGCCAGAATGTCCTCGTACGCCTCGAAGTCTAAGCTGTCCCAGAAGTAGTAAGCCTTGCCAACCAAAAACTTAGTCAGGAAACCTTTAGCTCCACTCCTAGTCTCCCAGTTAGCCATTACCTCCTCTTTGGTCAAGTGAAGGGCTGCGGCAATTTCTTCGGGCTTAAGATTCTTTTCTCAACCAGTAAATGGAGTCTGCTCCAAAACAGAGATACCAAGCAGCTCAGAGAATTCTTCCAGGGTAGGAACCAGCTGGAAGTCTTGAAAGGTGAAGCAATGATATAGGGGATCATAAAACTGGACCAGGACACTCATCATTTGTTCGTCCAACTTTGAGGTGACTAAACTGAGAAGAGAACCATGCCTCCTGATGAAGGAAGTAGTGTCTGGAATCCTGACAACCAACTCTTTAAGCAAAGTAGGTACTTGAACAAAGTTGATTCGGATAGAATTCCTACGCATGGGCATCATGATGTCCTACAAAACAGAGCAAAGATGAAACCCTCTTGTCTTTGAAATAGGTTAGTCCTTATGCAAGATGTATGCAATGTTTATGATGTTATGATGTCATGGTAAAGGCACACCACAAGTATCCACAAAAGGCAAACATGGTAAAGGGCACACAAGTCACACAAGAGAGCCCTTAGATTTCAGGCTGGCATGGAGCTTAGGTACTACCCTATTTCAGTTCAGTTGGTTAAGACTTGTCCTAAAAATAGTAACCGGGTTCTAGAGGATCTCAATATCACTGACTACCCTCAATCGGTCATAATTCCAGTTTAGCAACCTTTTCTTGCAGTCGGAACCATCGCGAGAGTTTAGTCTCAATGAGTGTAGCATACTGCTACTGTTCTATGGCCAAGTTGGTCAATTTAAGGTTCTAAGGTCAGTTGGTGCTTAATGACTCCTTATAAGACCCATATTCTCCTCGTTCCAACACAAGGGATATCGGTACAGACCAAGGTGTCACACCAACGTAGCTACTGCTTCATCCGTGTCGGTCTATGCCGGACAGATCCCTCACAGTTTATTGCTACTTACCTAAAGGGTATCCCCAGATCCGGGTTAGGATCTATAGAACTCCTATACAAGCCCATAAAATTTAAAGCATACAAAGCATACAATTGAAAACACAAGTGATCTAATCCTAAGATACACCCCACTTATAGAGTCCCTAGCAGAGTCGCCAGTTCTGTGATCGGTGGGAATGAGAACTGACTGTTTTGGAATGCTGGTTCGCGTTTTGCGTTTGTTTTCACAAAATGTCGCGTTGAGCAAGAGTCGCCACCGTCTTTTATTTTATCCAACAAGGAAAGGTCAAAAGCACAGAAAAATTCCTTTTTGAGATATTTCTCGGGTTTGGGAGGTAGATTATAGAAAGGGAAGGTGTTAGCACCCTTTCTATCTGTGGTTGTCCACGGGATCTTAGGTACTTGCTCACTATGTTTTCAAAAGTTTGCTTTTCTTTGTGATTGTGGGTTTTGAAAAGAGTTTTGTTTTTGAAGAGAGTGTAAGTGCGAAAAGTTTTGTTTTGTTTTCAAAAGAGCAAGTACTTAAGAACATCTACCTACTCAAAAAGGAATTAAATTGTACAAGTGTCCTTTAAACAATGCTATCCCACTATTGAGGAGTAGGTAGCACCGTTGTTGGAGTTTTCAGGTCAATTCGATTAAGGGTCGTGTGGTCACTAAAGCAATGTTAGGACGCCTTAGCAGTAACCTTAATGTCTTAGATCATTTTATCCGAGGCAACCGTTTCGAGGCAACTTATGATCTTTGGACAAGAGGGCGCCCTCTAAAACTTCCTATACTCAATGACCACGTTCGAGGAAACCAATTGAGGCGTACCCTAAGAGTGGCATGTGCGAGTGTATTATTTTTCAGTTATATTATCTTTGTACATGTTATGGTGAGCTACGGTTGATTTTAAGTTCATACATTGGATCTTGTCATGCATATCCTATTTACTAGCAAGCATATGAAAGTAATAAAGCGCAGAAAGATAAAATCCTACACTATTACAACCATATTAAATTGCATGAAAATATAAAGGCAAAAATAAAATAAAAGCAAGAAAAATGAGGGTCTTTCGATTGAGGCAGAAAACCCTTCGATTCTGCACTTTCTGGCTCTTTTTGATTTGGCCTGAAAAGGGTGAAGGCGTGACTTTCGACTGAGGCCTCACGGTCAGCATATTGTGCCTTTCGATTGGGACCAGTGGGACAACATATTGTGCATTTCGACTAGGCCTGGAATCTGTGCAAGATGTAATCTTCCTTTCTGCCTCCTTCGACCGGTCCTGGAGTCAGTGAGGAAGCCTGAGGATTCGTTTCATATTCCTATCTCCTGTTTACTTTGTTTGAGATATTAAATAGCAACATGGCCTAAGGCCACGCTATCATTACCTCAGGGCCAGGTTAATTCTTAAAGCATCTGTAACCAACCAAAGAACCAAACCAAAAAGGGCAGCAATAAAAACAAACTAAAGGGTGGAAACAAAAAAAAGTAACAAACACTACGTATATATTTGAAACGAAAAGGAAGCTTATTCACATGTTATGCTAGAAATGAAGGGTTCAAGGTTAAGAATGACTTACCTTGCTTGAGGCTGGAACGTGTGCTGGGCCTTTAAGTTGTTTCCTTGAATGCTTCTGGATTCGAAGGGAGGAACCAGGGGCTATGTCTTTGATACTGGATTCGAAAGAGAAGAACAAATGTGAGGTTCTTCCGACTGGATTCGAAGGGTAACAAGGTATAGGGATGTTTCAGATTCTAGGGGGATAAGTGTTTGGATTCTGGATATGTGTTTGGATTCTGGATATGTGTTTGGATTCTGCATATGTGTTTGGATTCTGGATATGTGTTTGATGAGTGTTTAAGTGTTTGAGAGCTTTATGGTGTTAGAGAATTTTCTGCAGATTCGTTCGACTGGCCAAAAGGTCCTCTTCAAACATGTATTGGAGCCTCTTATTTATAGGCAAAGTTGGCTGAAGCTTTTGGAGAGAAAACAAAATAATTTGAATAAATTGGGTAAACTGCTCTTTGCAACCTCCGAGGGACAGTGCTTTATCGCCATTTTGGTGCAAGGAATTGGGCAGTAGTGCAGGACTGCTGTGCAGCAGTTTTGGAGTTTTATGGCCAGTGTACCATGTCTGAACTTGGCAGCAAGCATCTTTGAATATTTTATCCTTTCATTTTGACCCTCCTTCGACCAGATTCTTCTTCCAACACATTGTTTTGACTTTCCTCCAACAAGTGTCCTTCGAACGAATCATCTTGGTGCATTGTTTGAAGGGACCAAATGTGTGCTTCGAATGGACTAGTAAGGCATACCCTTCGATAGGGACTCATATGTATGCCCCTCAAGTCCACCACTATATGTCTTTTGAAGGGGCCATCAACCATGTGCTGAAGTTTGTCAAGGATGGAAACACAACATACTAAAGAGGAATGTTGTCCAGTCGAAGCTAGTACAAACATAGTCAATGTCTTGTCGAAGCCTGCATGGAGGAGGTCTAAACTTTGTGACTCCAAGAAAGCACACAACAGGTCAAAGCTCAAATAAAGACTTGCATGAAGGGAGCCACATGCCCAAACGAAAGAGGCATGCAGAAGGCAAAATGTCCAGATTCGAAAGAGGCAAACATGAGGCAAAATGTCCAGATTCGAAAGAGGCAAACATGAGGCAAAATGTCCAGATTCGAAAGAGGAAAACATGAGGCAAAATGTCCAGATTCGAAATAGGCAAACATGAGGCAAAATGTCCAGATTCGAAAGAGGCAAACATGAGGCAAAATGTCCAGATTCGAAAGAGGCAAACATGAGGCAAAATGTCCAGATTCGAAGGAGGCATACATGAGGCAAAAAAGTGCAAATCGAAGGATGTTAAAAGAGATCCTTTTGCCTTGGAAATGAAATAGATTACAAGAGGTTCTTTTCCTTGTGAATCCAAACCAAACTGTGTCAGAGGCCCATGCCCAGTCGAAGGATGCAAGTCAAGCTTGTGTCAAAAGAGGCCAAAAGGCCAATCGAAGGATGCAAGTCAAGCTTGTGTCGAAAGAGGCCAAAAGGCCAATCGAAGGATGCAAGTCAAGCTTATGTCGAAAGAGGCCAAAAGGCCAATCGAAAGAGCTGAAACGAAGAACACTTGTATTTCTCCATTTTTTGTCAAAATAATATTTTTATCTGTTTTCTCCCTTTTTGTCAGTTTCCTCTTAATTTTGGTACTGGAAAATCCCAATGCACTTGTTCAAGCTTGAACTTTGAGAATCCTTGTGAGAAAGGCCTTGAAGAATGAGAGGGCAAATTTTGGGGTACAACACAAGTTATCATAAAACTATCTTTATTAAGGCTAGTGATCAATCATCCAAAGAGAAAGGGAACAAACCTAAAGTATTTCATCAAAAGAAAACATTTCCTAAGAAGAAATCTTATCCTTCTAGATATAGAAGTAACTTTGAACCTACTTGTTTTTATTATGGTATTAAAGGCCTGACACCTAATTCTTTGTATGTTAGAAACTTTAGTGTGGCAAATGGGCATTATGTGTTGGTAAAGAAAGGAACTAACTATGATGGACACAAAGCACATTGGGTACCAAATCAAAATTAATTGTTTTGTAGGTTTGCTTGAGGACTACTTTAAATCTATGGTGTTTTTATAAGTGGTGGCTTTAAGAATTTGGTGAAAGAAATACACTAACTTTCAAATCTAGTTCAAGTCCAAGGATTATTTCACATATGGGAAATACCTTAAAGGAAGAATTATTGGCATTGACAAAGTTGATACACTAACTTTCATATCCATTGAAGATGTACTTCATGTTGAAGAACAAAATACAACTTCTAAGTACAAGTCAACTTTGTGACAAAGGCTTCAACATCATGTTCTCAAAAGATGAATGATTTATTAAGTCACTCTTGAGGTGAAACTCATTGGTATTAATTGTTTTTATTTTCAATAATTTCTTTATCTATTATAAGGCTTTTCCCATCATTTTTTAATGACAAAAGAGGAGAATATATATATATATATATATATATATATATATATATATATATATATATATATATATATATATATATATATATATATATATATATATATAACTATTTCAACTCAAAGAAAGATGCAAATTCTCTATGATTCAAGGGAGAATTTTGATCAAGGGGGAGGTATCAAAGATAGGGGGATCATTCACATAAGAGTTTCTCATTCTTTCTAAAAAAAGTCAAGCATCTTCAACATTATATTTTGATGAAGACAACTACTATGTGCATTTATCAGAGGATGAGAAAAAGCATCATGAAGCAATATGGTTACGGTTAAGCTTTCAATATTATTATATGTATTTTGTCCATTTTATGCATCTTTCCCTTGTTTTTGATAATGTCAAAGGGGGAGAAGGATGTTATACTTTATGCTTGTATATTTCCTTGTCTTAAATTTTTAAGGTACAAAGAATCCTTCAAGATGATAAAATCCAAATGATTTCAAAATTTCTCATACAAAGGGGGAGTTATACATCTTAGGGGGGGAAACTCTTTCCGGAAATTACAACGAATCAAGCAAGATCGTTTGTTATCATCAAAAAGGGGGAGAATGTAAAATCAAGCTTCCCAAATGCACTTTTGTTTTGATGAAGACAAACCATGATTGACAAAGAAGGCAAAGATTATTGATCAAACAAAAAGCATATGTGGATAAAAAGAAGGCAAAGATTATTGATCAAACTAAAATCATATGTGGATTAAGTCTTTTGTTCAAGCACTTAGCAAAATTTCATGGTATAATGATAATACTTATTTTGAACTTAAGACATAAATTCTCAATGGTCAAAAGAAATATTTTATATTGTCCAAATCCTTACTCAAGTTTTTCTAAGCTAAAAATAATTTTTCACTTGAGTGCAATCAATTGCATGCTTCAATTTTTCAAAACATTTGTTATTGTTTCTAAGTGTAATCGATTTGCATCTTTAGGCAATTGATTGCACTCAATCAATTTTTTCTACTGACTTCAAATGCAATCGATTTAAACTCTGGTGTAATCGATTACACACTCAAAATATTTGAATTTCTAGTTGTTGAAACCCCGTGCAATTGATTTACACAAAGGGTGCAATCGATTGCGTGCTGCACTATTTTGAAAAACAACAACTTTACACATGCCTGTTCAGAACACCATTTCATGGAAACCTTTCACTCAATCTTGGCAATTGTTCATGATTCATTTACAGAACTTTATTTTATTTCAAAAGGGTGCTATCAACATATAAATACTCATTTTCAAAATCATTTTAATAACCTCTTCCAATTATATTTTCTGAATTTTCAAAAATCAAACTCAAGCTGTTATACATTTTCATACACAAGTTTTCTGCACACTTTCACATATTGTTAACCCAAAAACTTTGAGCATTATATATCTTGAATCATTATATACTATTATCATTGGAAGAGAAGATTAGTTCATTGATTAAATCACTCAAAGTGATCATTGCTACTAAAACTCACTCAAATCAAATATTGCTATATACTTGCTTATTTTTCAGGAATGTTGGAAATAAGTTTAAGTGGTTTTATAAATCTTGTTTTTCTAGGATTGTTGGATACAAGTGAAGTCACTTTGATAGGATTGTTCTCATTGTTGACATAGTGGAAATCCAAGAGGATTGTTCTTGGTCCAAGAGGATTGTTCTTGGTTTTGGATAGTTCTTGTTTAAGTTTGCCACAATAAGGAAATCTCTTTCATGTTGAAAGGGGTCTGGAGTACTCTCAGACTGTGAGGGGAACCAGGATATATCGCTTGTGTCTCATTATTTTTCTGCACTTTACTCTTTCATAAACTCACCATAATCCAGAAAAATAATATCCATCATCACTAAAACCAGAAATTTTTAAAGTACCTAATTCACCCCCCCCCCCCCCCCCCTCCCTCTTAGGAAAACTTTGTACTTACAATTGCTATCAGAGCAGGTTATATGTAACATGTTCCTAAAAGATCCAGAATGGCTTCTGCAAATCAAAGTCCCATTTTTAGAGATGGTGGTAGTAACAACAAGCCTCCTCTATTTGGTGGTGAATATTTTGACTTCTGGAAAATACCCATAAAGGCACATCTAGAAGCACAAGGAGAAGAAATATGGGATGCCATCAAGAATGGTCCATTTATCCCTATAACGGTAATCAATGGTGCTGGCTCATCAAAGCCTAAAGCTGCATGGGACGAAGATGATAAGAAGAAGGTTTTCTATGATAAAAAGGCAATAAATCTTCTAAAAAGGTGCACTTAGAATAGATGAATTCTTCCGTGTCTCGGCATGAAAAACGGTGAAAGAAATATGGGATACCTTAGTAGAAACTCATGAAGGAACCGCTGAAGTTAAAAGATATAGATTAAATACATTGAGTCAAGAATACGAACTATTCAGAATGCAGCCCCGAGAATCAATCCTCGACTTGCAAAAAAAATTTATACACTTGGCAAATCATTTGAAAGCACTCGGTAAGACTTTAACTAATGATGAACTTAATCTTAAAGTTCTTAGATCTTTATCCAGGGAATGGCAACCAAAAGTGACAACAATATCCGAGAAGAAGAATCTACCCACAATGACTTCCGCCACTTTGTTCTGAAAACTTCAAGATCGTGAGACGGAACTTGCAAGACTTGAAAAGCATGAAATCTAAGTAAAAGATTCAAAAGAAATTGCTTTAAATACAAGGATAAAAAATCATGATAGCAATCAAGAGGATGAATCCACTAGTAGTGAAAATGATGATCTCATCAGGAAGATTGAAAAGGTTCTACGAAAGGAAAGAAAAAGGGAAGCACCAACAAGGAAGGTTATATGCTTTAAATATGGAGAAAAGGGACATGTTAAAAGTGAATGTCTTACAGTTGAAAAGAAGAAGAAATTTTTCAAGAGAAATAAAGATAAGAAGTCAAAGAATGCATATATAGCTTGGGAAATTCATCTTCCGATTCCGAAAATGATCAAAGTGTTAATCTTGCATTGATGGCCTCACACCTTTCCGATAGTGAAGATGATGAGGTTAGTAATGAATTTCTCTTTTTGATAGTGATTCACAAGGTATTATAGATTAATTATTAAATGAATTCAAAATTCTGTACAAAACTATTTCATCTCAAAAGAAGCAAATTTCATCTTTAGAAGAAAAATGTGAGTCTATGGAAAAAGATCTCAAAGATGAAAAACAAAAATTTAGTGAGCAAAAATAGAATTTTATATGCAAAAATTGTGAATCACTCCCTTTGCAAATTGTACAATTAAAAAGAATTATTGAAAGATATGAAAAAGGTAAAATTGGATTGGAAGGTGTTCTTAGCCAACAAAGATATTCCAATGATAAAAGTGGACTTGGATATTTAAAGTTTTCAAAACCAAGTTCTAATAAAACTATCTTTGTTAAGGCTAGTGATCAATAATCCAAAGAGAAAGGGAACAAACCTAAAGTAGTTCATCAAAAGAAAAAAATTCCTAAGAAGAAATCTTACCCTTATAGATATAGAAGTAACTTTGAACCTACTTGTTTTTATTGTGGTATTAAAGGCCACACACCTAATGCTTTCTATGTTAGAAACTTTAGTATGGCAAGTGGGAATTATGTGTGGGTAAAGAAAGGAACTAACTATGATGGACACAAAGCACATTGGGTACCAAATCAAACTTTATTGTTTTGTAGGTTTGCTTGAGGACCACTTTAAATCTATGGTGTTTTGGTAAGTGGTGGCTCTAAGAATTTGGTGGAAGAAATACACTAACTTTCAAATCTAGTTCAAGTCCAAGGATTATTTCACATATGGGAAATACCTTAAAGGAAGAACTATTGGCATTGGCAAAGTTGATACACTAACTTTCATATCCATTGAAGATGTACTTCATTTTGAAGAATAAAATACAACTTCTAAGTACAAGTCAACTTTGTGACAAAGGCTTCAACATCATGTTCTCAAAAGATGAATGATTTATGAAGTCACTCTTGAGGTGAAACTCATTGGTATAAATTGTTTTTACTTTCAATAATTTCTTTATGTATTATAAGGCTTTTCCCAACCTTTTTTTTAATGACAAAGGGGGAGAAGATATGTATATATATATATATATATATATATATATATATATATATATATATATATATATATATATGTGTGTGTGTGTGTGTGTGTGTGTGTGTGTGTGTGTGTGTGTGTGTGTGTGTGTGTGTGTGTGTGTGTGTGTGTGTGTGTGTGTGTGTGTGTGTGTGTGTGTGTGTGTGTGTGTGTCTGCTTGTCTCTAACTATTGCAGCCCAAAGAAAGATGCAAATTCTCTATGATTCAAGGGAGAATTTTGATCAAGAGGGAGTTATCAAAGATAGGGGGATCATTCACATAAGAGTTTCTCATTCTTTCTAAAAAAAGTGAAGCATCTTCATCATTATGTTTTGATGAAGACAACTACGGTGTGTATTTATCAAAGGATGAGAAAAAGCATCATGAAGCAATATGGTTACGGTTAAGCTTTCAATATTATTATATGTATTTTGTCCATTTTATGCATCTTTCCCTTGTTTTTGATAATGTCAAAGGGGGAGAAGGATGTTATACTTTATGCTTGTATATTTCCTTGTCTTAAATTTTTAAGGTACAAAGAATCCTTCAAGATGAGAAAATCCAAATGATTTCAAAATTTCTCATACAAAGGGGGAGTTATACATCTTAGGGGGGGAAACTCTTTCCGGAAATTACAACGAATCAAGCAAGATCATTTGTCATCATCAAAAAGGGGGAGAATGTAAAATCAAGCTTCCCAAATGCACTTTTGTTTTGATGAAGACAAACCATGATTGACAAAGAAGGCAAAGATTATTGATCAAACTAAAAGCATATGTGGATAAAAAGAAGGCAAATATTATTTATCAAACTAAAAGCAACTGTGAATAAAGTCTTTGGTTCATACACTTAGCAAAATTTCAAGGTATAATGATAATACTTACTTTGAACTTAAGACATAGATGCTCAATCGTCAAAAGAAATATTTTATATTGTCCAAATCCTTACTCAAGTTTTTCTAAGCTAAAAATAATTTTTCACTTGAGTGAAATCAATGGCATGCTTCAATTTTTCAAAACATTTGCTATTGTTTCTAAGTGTAATCGATTTGCATGTTTGTGCAATCGATCGCACTCAATCAATTTTTGCTACTGACTTCAAATGCAATCGATTTACACTCTGGTGCAATCGATTGCACACTCAAAATATTTGAATTTCTAGATGTTGAAACCCCGTGCAATTGATTTACACAAAGGGTGCAATCGATTGCATGCTGCATGATTTTGAAAAACAGCAGCTTTACACATGCCTGTTCATAACACCATTTCATGGAAACCTTTCACTCAATCTTGGCAATTGTTCATGATTCATTTACAGAACTTTATGCTATTTTAAAAGGGTGCTATGAACGTATAAATACTCATTTTCGAAATCATTTTAATAACCTCTTACAATTATATTTTCTGAATTTTCAAAAATCAAACTCAAGCTGTTATACATTTTCATACACAAGTTTTCTGCATACTTTCACATATTGTTAACCAGAAAACTTTGAGCATTATATATCTTGAGTCATTGTATACTATTATCATTAGAAGAGAAGATTAATTCATTGATTAAATCACTCAAAGTGATCATTGCTACTAAAAGTCACTCAAATCAAATGTTGATATATACTTGCTTATTTTTCAGGAATGTTGGAAATAAGTTTAAGTGGTTTTATAAATCTGGTTTTTATAGGATTATTGGATACAAGTGAAGTCACTTTGAGAGGATTGTTCTCATTGTTGACATAGTGGAAATCCAAGAGGATTGTTCTCGGTCCAAGAGGATTTTTCTTGGTTTTGGGTAGTTCTTGTTTAAGTTTGCCACAATAAGAAAATCTCTTCCATGTTGAAAGGGGACTGCAGTACTCTCGGATTGTGAGGGATTCTAGGATATATCGCTTGTGTCTCTTTATTTTTTTGCACTTTACTCTTTCATAAACTCACCATAATCCAGAAAAATAATATCCATCATCACTAAAACCAGGAACTTTTAAAGTACCTAATTCACCCCCTCCCCCCCCCCCCCCCCCCTCTTAGGTGCACTTCGTAATTACAATTAGTATTAGAGCAGGTTATAGGTAACCTATTCCTAAAAGATCCAGAATGGCTTCCGCAAATCAAAATCCTGTTTTCAGAGATAGTGGTGGTAACAACAAGCCTCCTCTATTTTGTGGTGAATATTTTGACTTCTGGAAAATACGCATGAAGGCACATCTAGAAGCACAAGGAGAAGAAATATGGCATGCCGTCGAAAATGGTCCATTTATCCCTATAACGGTAATCAGTGGTGCTAGTTCATCAAATCCTAAAGCTGCATGGGACGAAGATGATAAGAAGAAGGTTTTCTATGATAAAAAGACAATAAATCTTCTTTAAGGTGCACTTAGCATGGATGAATTCTTCCGTGTCTCGGCATGCAAAACGGTGAAAGAAATATGGGATACCTTGGTAGAAACTCATGAAGGAACCGCTGAAATTAAAAGATCTAGATTAAATACACTGAGTCAAGAATACAAACTATTTAGAATGCAGCCCCGAGAATCAATCCTCGACTTACAGAAAAAATTTGTACACTTGACAAATCATTTGAAAGCACTCGGTAAGACTTTAATGAATGATGAACTTAATCTTAAAATGCTTAGATCTTTATCCAGGGAATGGAAACCAAAAGTGACAGCAATATCCGAGAAGAAGAATCTACCCACAATGACTTCTGCCACTTTGTTCCAAAAACTTCAAGAATATGAGACAGAACTTGCAAGACTTGAAAAGCATTAAATCCAAGTAAAAGATTCAAAAGACATTGCTTTAAATACAAGGATAAAAAATCATGATAGCAATCAAGAGGATGAATCAACTAGTAGTAAAAATGGTGATCTCATCAGGAAGATTTGAAAAGGTTCTACGAAAGGAAAGAATAAGGGAAGCACCAACAAGGAAGGTTATATGCTTTGAATGTGGAGAAAAGGAACATGTTAAAAGTGAATGTCCCACACTTGAAAAGAAGAAGAAATTTTTCAAGATAAATAAAGATAAGAAATCAAAGAAAGCATATATAGCATGGGAAAGTTCATCTTCTGATTCCGAAAACAATCAACGTGTTAATCTTGCATTGATTGCCTCACACCATTCCAATAGTGAAGATGACGAGGTTAGTAATGAATTTCTCTTTTTGATAGTGATGCACAAGGTATTATAGATGAATTATTAAATGAATGCAAAATTATGTACAAAACTATTTCATCTTAAAAGAAAAAAATTTCATCTTTAGAAGAAAAATGTGAGTCTATGGAAAAAGATCTCAAAGATGAAAAACAAAAATTTAGTGAGCAAAAATAGAATTTTGTATGCAAAAATTGTGAATCACTCCCTTTCTAAATTGTCCAATTAAAAAGAATTATTGAAAGATATGAAAAAGGTAAAATTGTATTGGAAGGTGTTCTTAGCCAACAAAGGTATTCCAATGATAAAAGTGGACTTGGATATTCAAAGTTTTTAAAACCAAGTTCTAATAAAACTATCTTTGTTATGGCTAGTGATCAATCATCCAAAGAGATAGGGAACAAACCTAAAGTAGTTCATCAAAAGAAAATATTTCCTAAGAAAAAATCTTACCCTTCTAGATATAGAAGTAACTTTGAACCTACTTGTTTTTATTATGGAATTAAAGGCCACACACCTAATGCTTGCTATGTTAGAAAATTTAGTGTGGCAAGTGGGCATTATGTGTGGGTTAAGAAAGGAACTAACTATTATGGACCCAAATCACATTGGGTACCAAATCAAACTTAATTGTTTTGTAGGTTTGCTTGAGGACCACTTTAAATCTATGGTGTTTTGATAAGTGGTGGCTCTAAGAATTTGGTGGAAGAAATACACTAACTTTCAAATCTAGTTCAAGTCCAAGGATTATTTCACATATGGGAAATACCTTAAAGGAAGAATTCTTGGAATTGGCAAAGTTGATACACTAACTTTCATATCCATTGAAGATGTACTTCATGTTGAAGAACAAAATACAACTTCTAAGTACAAGTCAACTTTGTGACAAAGGCTTCCACATCATGTTCTCAAAAGATGAATGATTTATGAAGTCACTCTTGAGGTGAAACTCATTGGTATAAATTGTTTTTACTTTCAATAATTTATTTATGTATTATAAGGATTTTCCCATCCTTTTTTTTAATGCCAAAGGGGGAGTTATACATCTTAGGGGGGGAATTTCTTTCCGGAAATTACAACGCATCAAGCAAGATCGTTTGTCATCATCAAAAAGGGGGAGAATGTAAAGTCAAGCTTCTCAAATGCACTTTTATTTTGATGAAGACAAACCATGATTGACAAAGAAGGTAAAGATTATTGATCAAATTAAAAGCATATGTGGATAAAGTCTTTGGTTCAAGCACTCAGAAAAATTTTAAGGTATAATGATAATACTTTGAACTTAAGACATAAATGCTCAATGGTCAAAAGAAATATTTTATATTGTCCAAATCCTTACTCAAGTTTTTCTAATCTAAAAATCATTTTTCACTTGACTGCAGTCGATTTGTATATTAGTGCAATCGATTGCATGCTTCAATTTTTCAAAACATTTGTTATTGTTTCTAAGTGTAATCGATTTGCATGTTTGTGCAAACAATTACAATCAATCAATTTTTGCTACTGACTTCAAATGCAATCAATTTACACTCTTGTGCAATCAATTGCACACTCAAAATATTTGAATTTCTAGTTGTTGAAACCCCGTGCAATCGATTTACACAAAGGGTGCAATCGATTGCATGTTGCACGATTTTGAAAAACAGCAGCTTTACACATGCCTGTTCATAACACCATTTCATAGAAACCTTTCACTCAATCTTGGAAATTGTTCATGATTCATTTACAGAACTTTATGCTGTTTCAAAAGGGTGATATGAACATATAAATACTCATTTTCAAAATGATTTTAATAACCTCTTCCAATTATATTTTCTTAATTTTCAAAAATCAAACTCAAGCTGTTATACATTTTCATACACAAGTTTTCTGCACACCTTCACATATTGTTAACCAGAAAACTTTGAGCATTATGTATCTTGAGTCATTGTATACTATTATCACTGGAAGAGAAGGTTAATTCATTGATTAAATCACTCAAAGTGATCATTTCTACTCAAACTCACTCAAATAAAATATTGCTATATACTTGCTTATTTTTCAAGATTGTTGGAAATAAGTTTAACTGGTTTTATAAATCTTGTTTTTCCAGGATTGTTGGATACAAGTTAATTCACTTTGAGAGGATTGTTCTCATTGTTGACATAGTGAAAATACAAGAGAATTGTTCTTGGTCCAAGAGGATTGTTCTTGGTTTTGGGTAGTTCTTGTTTAAGTTTGCCACAATAAGGAAATCTCTTTCATGTTGAAAGGGGACTGGAGTACTCTCGAACTGTGAGGGGAACCAGGATATACCGTTTGTGTCTCTTTATTTTTCTGCACTTTACTCTTTAAAAAACTCACCATAATCCAGAAAAATAATATCCATCATCACTAAAACCAGAAATTTTTAAAGTACCTAATTCACCCCCCCCCCCCCCCCTCTTAGGCGCACTTCGTACTTACAAGACACTTTTTGTCAAGGCAAATTACATCAAGATAAAGTCTCCAAATGCAAAAATGATTAAAGGATAAATTGTAGAGGACATATTGAGATCTCCAATAAGTTTAAGATCACATTCAAAAGATGAAATTGAGAGAGTTATGACCAGTGCAAGTTGGGAAATTTTGAGAAAATGCATGAAATGCAAAGTGAGAAAACTTGAAATTTTAAACTAGTAGGCCTAACTTTTGATGTTTAAACATGTTCACAATGTGTTAAAAGACATCTAAATCCATTCATATATTTTATATGATTTTTATTTCCTTTATTTGAATTTTTATTCATTTAAATGCAAGTAAATCAAATAAAATATAAAATCATTGGGCCAAGGCGCATGGGCTTTTGATTTCAATCACATGGAGGCCCAGGAACACATGACAAACATGTCAAAACCATTAAAACATGTTGGGAACAAGAATCTTCAAGTTTGGAATATTTTTAAACAATTTTGGAAAGATTTCAATGTGTTTTTTTGCAATGAATTGTGACATGATGGTACAAGATTCTTGTCTTGTTCTTGATCCATTTCATTCCTCTATAAATGCTCAAGACCTCACACTAAAATAGGGCACAAAATTTTCCTCTCAAGAACACACTCAAAATTTCTCAAATTTTGTCAAAACTAGGGCAAACAGAAACCCCTATTTTCGGCCACTCCCAAGCGGTTCCATGCATTCCTTCACACTCCTGAAGACCCCAGAAGCCTGTTCCAATCCTTACTCACGCTCAAGCGATCCTAGGACGTGCCAACCAAGTTGCTTTGGCTTGGTAATGTTCTTCAATCTTAAACTTTTCATCCATGCTATATAAATTAATTCTAAGCATATATATGTGTTTCTAATGATGTCTGGAACCGTTTGGAACCATCATTTTTTTGAGATTTGATGAAGGAACAACAATCCACCATTGTTAGGGAAAAGTTTTGATAAAGATTCGGATCCATAGTTGCAGTCACTTTTAGACCAAACTAACCTCACCATCATATTCACAAGGTCCAAATTAATGGATCTGAGTGGTTTGCTTTTGTTGTTTGAATCTTTTTATCAATAATAAATTTTGACATCTTTTTAATTAAATTTAATTAACATTTTTCTTTATTATAATTAATTATAAGCAAATAGGTTTTAATTATTTAATTAACATCAAACTATTTTCCTTAAAAATACAAAAAAAAAAAACATTTATTTTCTAACATTTTCTCTTATTTATTTTTTTGCTATTTAAAATTCCTAGATAAATTGTATAGGTCGCGCACTTTAATTGTAATAACTTAGATTTACATTCTCACACTTTTCCCTAATTATGTAATTGTATCAAAGCCATGTAATAGTTGTAGGCCTTTACTTTCTTGCGCTTTACTTTCGGCACCTTTATTTTTCTGCACTTATAATTATATGCATGTATATATAACTATTAATAAATAGGCTTGTATGAAAATATTTAAAATCAATCGCTAGATTACTATAAATCCAAGACAAATTAACTGAAACCAAAACAGTATTCACACATGCACCTCTAGGGTGACCCCACTTGTTGCCTTCGATAAAAAACAGTCATGTCCCTTGAACGTGGGACACTTTAGCAAAGACCCTCGGTTAAAAGATCGTAGTCCCTCAATGACCCTTCGATGCTACCTTCGGTTAACGATCTTAGTCTCTTACGAAAAATTTCTAAAGCATCCTACGAGTTGCCTTTATGATTGTACGATGACCAGTGTCTGTCCCTCACACATCCAACGGTAAGGCTTCCTACTAACCATTGGTAGGATATCATTATCTAAAGGAGGAGGAAAAGAAAAAAAGACTTTTGAGTAGGTAGATAGTTCTTAACCGCTTTCTTGCGAACATTTCAAAACATTTTCCACACAAACACTTTTCTGAAATATTTTCAAAAAAAACGCTTTGTATGCATTCTCAACTATATGTGAATCATTACAAAGTTTCCGAACTTAGGCATTTTCAAAATATTTTCAAACACACAAAGCATTTTCAAAATTGAGCTAGCGATTAAGAGCCCATAGATAACTACGGATGAAAAGGGTGCTAACACCTTCCCTTTTCATTACCTACCCCCCGAACTCAGAAAATTCTCGAAGGTCTTTCCTGTTCTTTTCACCCTTTCCTTTATTGGGTAAAAGAAAATTCAGTGGCAAATCTTTCTATCCGCAACATTTGAGATAAAATGCAAAACCAAAAACTCAGTTCTCCCATCGTATTACAATGTCCAACAAGAGAAATATAAGCATAGGCATAACCTTTCTATTATGTTATACCTAGTTTCGACGTCAATTAAGACTCGAATGAGGTAATAGATGGCCCTTTCGACTCCATTATCATCCTCTTATTCTAACATGCTGCATATGGTCGAGTGTGACGTAACTATATACAATTTCATACTTTTATTTCTACTGGGAGGAAGTAGAATTAGAGTCTTTGTCAAATATTCTTTGATTTTATCGAAGGCCTTTTGTTGCTCGTCCCCCATTGGAAATCACCTTCACTCTTGAGTAGAAGTAATGGCGAGAAAGCTTTCGTCTTGCCAATTAAATTGGATATAAATCTCCTCAAGAAATTTATTTTTCCTAACAAAGACTGGAGTTGTTTCTTTGTTGAATGAGGCTTGAGATCCAAAATAGCTTTGGTCTTGCTTTGATTGATCTTGACGCCCTTTTTGTACATTAAGAACCCTAGAAAATCTTCTGCATGGACACATAATGCACATTTTCATGGATTCATTTTTAGTCCATATTTCCTCATCCTTTCAAAAGATTGTTGAAGATGGTCTAAGTGGCCATTTTACATCCACCAAGATCATCTATATAAACCTGCATGAAATTTTCTATAAAGTCATGAAACATTGAATTCATGTCCCTTTGATAGGTTGCTCCAAAAAATTTAGACCAAAGGACATCACTAACCATTCATAGGTCCCTAGAGCGCCTAGGCACGGAAACACCGTTTTGGGCACAACTTCTTCTACTATAAAAATTTGGTTATATCTGGTGTTGTACCCCAAAATGTGCCCTCCCATAAATCTTCAAAGTTTTTTTGACAAGCATCACCTCAAATGGTTCAAAGTCTACTCAAGGGCTACACAGTCAACCATCCTCCTAAGCCAGTCAAACTAGGGTTTTGGTTCTTGCAAGGAAGTTAAAGTTTTCAAGGGCTCAATCAAGTCCCATATGCTCATACACATTGTCAAGCACCTACATGTCAAGTTTCAAGACTCACAGCATCAAATTGCACAGTCAAAAACCCTAATTGCTTCACAGTCAACTGCAGGGGCAAAATGGTCATTTGATAGTCAAAAGTCCAAATTTTTTATCAACATCTTATTTTGAAGCCACAATCATCATTTGATCAATTCTTAATCATGATTCCACAAGCATGGCTCAAAAAGTCTCAAGATGCAAAAGTTTCTATTTTTGGACAGCTGAAAAGTCAATTGTAACTTGACCAGGGCATAACTTCTTCATGGTTCATCAGAAAAATTCCATCCAAAGCTCATCTTGAAGAGAATGACATTTCCTACAACTCATCTTCACACTTCAAGTCCAAGAAATGCTCTCACAAAAAGTTATCAATTTCAACATTATAGGTCATTTTCAAAAGTCAACAAAAAGGGACTTTAAGTCAAAGACCATAACTTGAGATTGGTAAATCAAAATGACATGGGACAAAAGACATTGGTTAGAGGACTTCAAGACCTTTCCAAAATGTCCAAGAACATGTTCATAACTTCAAAATTGAGCAAGATATGCATTGGAGAAGTTGGGAAATTTTTGTGAAATGGCCAAAATCATTTATCCTTGAAATTTCATTTTTGACAAAAGGGGCCCATTTTTTCCACTTGATTCAGCTTGGCCATGCTTCCCACGTGTCCCACAAATTATTTCAAAATTTAAAATTAATTTTTTAATTTTTATTTAATTTTATTTGATTTAATTCATTTTAAATCATTTAAAATCAAATAAAATCAAAGAAGTTAATTAAGGGGATATTTCTTGTATTGAATTGCTTTGATACATCATCATTGACATTCCAATTTCGTGCAAGGGGCTAAAAGAAGCAAGAATTCAAATTTTGGCTTAAGAATGGAAAGTGCTTCAATGGAGTTTATGGAGAATCCCAAGCATGAATGCATTGCATTATTGGCTTTAATTCTGATCAAGACACATTACATAACATGTATGCAAGCCAACACAAGTGAATTCACGACCTAAGAAGCTCCCAAACGGCCAAACGCATTTTCAAATTTTCAAGCAAAAAAGCAAAACTGTAAACCTCCTTACAGCACGTTTTAAGTCCCAATTCCCATCCAAACACATTGTTGGCAATCCTAGGAGGCTTTGGCAATCAGAACCAAGCACAATCACTCAAGAAATCGTGCCATAGACACCAAGCGGTTTGCATTTTTTTCTTGAATTCTATGTAATCACTCATGCGTTTTTTGACATTTTTTTGGATTGATTTATACTCATATTAACATCCTGAAGCTTTTGGTATTATTTAATTGAACAATAGCATCCCATATCAAGAATTGCCATTGATGGACATTAGGGTTTCAGAAGCTTGAAATTAGGCGTTTGCACATATGGTAAAATTGGCCAACCAAACGTATACCATTGGAATCGTGACATCCAAACGGATATAACCATAACCTCGCGCTCAATCTATGTGCAAGCATGAGTTGTTCGCTATTTTTTGTAGGTGGTGTTTTGGGGGGGTTTTAAACCCCCGCTATGTGCTCATGTTACAGGTACACAAATGAAGAAGAAGACTGCATGGCGAGACATGACTGGGGGATTTGAATTCCAGCGTGTTTTTTTTTTATTTCATAGCATTGACTTTGGTTTTGTTTTATAATATTTGTTATCTATTACACTACAAACGCGCACAAATAGCTCACTTGGTCAAGGCATTCGCTGGTAAGCATTGGGACCTGGGTTCGATTCCCAGGTCCCCTCACAATTCCCATATTATTTTTCATCTAACTTTCCTGTGCAGCGCTCCAAGGGAGGTTCATCATAGGCCTCACAGATCCAACAGGCCAGGTGTCTTCAAAGTATATCCAAAGGCCACAAAAGAGGCTTACCATAGGCTTCAGTCAACGGGTGCACGCACAAGCAGAAAGGTCAACGAGGTCTTGGTCTTAATGGGCCCAGATTCAGCATTTCACCCCACTCCTGGCCCAGCACCCCCTCCACTTGGTTCTTTATTTTATTTTTTTTTCTTTCTCATTTTTATTTTGTCCATTTAATTTCTTGCCTTTTTCTATTTTTATTTATTATTAGTAATTAATTTAATTAACCATTTTCATAAAAAACCAAAAAAAATATAATTAACACTTTTATTTTTATTTTTATTTTTTTTTGTAAATAAATCATAATTGAACTAGTTTTTAATTAGGCCATCTAAACATTTTAATAATTAAAATAGATTTAGATTTAGTTTAATCTTTAACTTTGTTTCTTTTTATTTCTATTTTATTTCATAAAAAACATAAAAAACAAAAAAAAATATTTTCTTTTAATTAAAATAATTAACTAGTTTTTAATTTCATTTAATTACTAAAAAAACATGAAAACAATTCCTTGTCTTAATTAAATAATTAATTAGCTTTCTAATTCCATTTAATTTCAAAAGGGTCCAACGCCCTCAAACGTTCAACTGTGATTCTTTCGCGCATTTATTTTCCTTTGTGAATATATTGTAATTGCTCAAGCCATGTAATAGTAATTAGGAATTTATTTATTTTCCGCATTCTTTATCAAACGGGTCTTTGTTAATTTGGCGATGTATAGACCCGCGCCTTGTAATAACGTAGGATTTTACTTTCCGCAATTTACTTTCCGCACCCCTTTTAACTGTTAACTTGTATGAAAGAATGTATGGCCTAAATTAAAAACAAGCGTAGATCACCATAATACATGTACAAGATAAAACATAACTGAAAATAACACACGAATTCACACACCACTCTTAGGGTACGCCTCACTGTTGCCTTACCTACGAAAGGTGGTCGTCGAGTATAGGACGTTTTAGTAAGTCCTTATGTCCATGACATGATCCAGTTGCCTCGAAACGGTTGCCTCGGAATTAAAAAGGATCAATGGCATAAGGGTAGCTTCTAAGGTGTCCTACTGTTGCTCTGGTGAGCACAATGTCCCTAACAAACGAATTGACCCGAATACCTCCAACGGTGGTGCTACCTACCTCTCAATGGTGGGATGGCACTACCTTAAGGACATTTACACAGCCTAATTCCTTAGGGTAGGTAGATGACTCATAGATACTTGCTCTCTTGAAAACAAATCAAAACTCTTTTCACACCGACACTTTCAAAAAAAAGCTTTCAAAACAATTTTTCAAACACTCTTGAGGACTGATACAAGAGTTATTCCGAAATCTTTAAACGAAACTTTTTTCAAACTCACTCACAATTGAAAAGCAAACACTTTTGAAAACACAAATGAGCAAGTATCTAAGAGCCCATGGATAACCATGGATAGAAAAGGTGCTAATACCTTCCCTTTCTATAAATCTACCTCCCGAACCGAGAAACTATCTCATAAGGAATTTTGCTGTGCTTTTGTCCTGTCCATGTTGGAGAAAATAAAAGACGGTGGCAACTCTTGCTTACCGCGACATTTCGCGAACCAGCTAAAAAACAGTCAGTTCCAGATCCACCGATCACAGAACTGGCGACTCTGCTGGGGAATACCTTAAAGTGAGGTGTACCTTAGGATAGTTCATAACTGTGTTTTCAATTGTTGTGCTTTGTTTGCTTTATTATTGTGGGTTGCATCGGAGTTACATAGATCCTAACCCGGATCTGGGGATACCCTGTTAGGTAGCATAAGCTGTGAGGGACCTGTCTGGCGTAGACCGACATGGGTGAAGCAGTGGCTACGTTGGTGTGGCGCCTTGGTCTGTACCGATATCCCTTGTGTCGCAACGAGGAGAATATGGGTCTTCTGAGGAGTCATTAAGCACCAACCGACCTTAGAACCTTAAATGACCCAACTTGGCCAATAGAACAGTAGCATTATACTACGCCCATTGAGGCTAAACTCTCGTGATGGTTCTGGCCGCAAGAAAAGGTTACGATGCTGGAGTTATGACCGATTGAGGGTAGTCAGTGATATTGGGATCCTCTAGAACCCGGTTACTTCTGATAGGACAGGTCTTAACCAACAAACTGAAAGAGGGTAATACCTAGACCTCATGTTGGCCTAAACTCTAAGGGTTGTGGTGTGACTTGTGTGCCTTATCATGTTTGCCTATGTGAATATTTGTGGTGTGCTTTATCATAACATCATGCCATCATAACATTGCATGCATCCTGCATAAGGACTGACCATTTCAAAGACAAGAGGGTTCACCTTTGCTCTGTTTTGTAGGACATCATGATGCCTATGCGAAGGAACACTATCCGGTTCAATTTTGTTCACCCACCTGAGTTGCTTGAAGAGTTGGTTAGCAGAATTCCAAATACTACTTCCTTCATCCAGAGGCATGGTTCTCTTCTCAGTTTAGTCACGGCAAACTGGGACCAACAACTGATGGGTGTCCTGACCCAGTTTTATGACCCTCTGTACCAGTGCTTCACCTTTCAAGACTTCCAGCTGGTCCCTACCCTGGAAGAGTTCTCTGATTTGCTGGGTATCCCTATCTTGGATCAGACTCCCTTCACTGGTTGGGAAAAGACTCTTAGGTTTGAGGAGATTGCAGCAGCCCTTCCTTTGACCAACAAGGAAGTGATGGACAACTGGGAGACTAGAAACGGAGTTAAGGGCTTCTTGGATAAGTTTCTGATTGGAAAAGCTAACAGTTTCTGGAATGACCTGGACTTCAGGGCGTATGAAGACATTCTGGCTCTCTTAATCTATGGTCTAGTCTTGCTTCCTAATCCTGATAGCTTCATTAACGTCACTTCCATAAGGATCTTCATGTCTCGGAACCCTATACCCACTCTCTTGGGTGATATCATGCAACAACTCTATGCTCGTACTGCCCGAAGACGAGGAACTCTATGGTGTTGTACTCCTTTGTTGGTGAGGTGGTTTATTTCGCACCTCCCCAAGTTCGTGCTAAAGAACCAAGAAGGAAGAGGCTGGGCTCATAGGTTAATGTCTCTCACTGATAGTGACATCATTTGGACTCTCAGAGGTTTGGATGAGGTAGCTGTTATTGATCGTTGCGGAGAGTATCCTAATGTTCCATTGATTGGCACTCAGGGCGGAATCTCTTATAATCCATGTTTATCTCTCCGTCAGTTTGGAAGAGCCAGAAGAGCAAGGCTTCAGGAGATGCAGGTGCCTCACATCAGTTTTGAGTTTCAGAAAGATAGTGATGAACTGCGTCGTAGATTCATCAAAGCTTGGGACAGAATTCACAAAGCTGACCCACAAGAGTTGGGACCGAAGACTTCTCTACCTATGGAAGCCTACTCCAAATGGGTCTGCATCCGTGCTCAGAAGTTAGGTATGCCATATGAAGCTGTCAGGCCTATCGTTCTTGAAAGTCCTGATGAAGATGGGATTCCTCCAACTGTTCTCCCTCCTCAGATACCCACTGATGTTGATACACTAAAGAGGTCTTGGGCGCAACTATAGGAAGAGCGGGATTATTATCGGGAAAAGTTCAACGAACAGGAACAGAAGATCCAGAAGCTGACCAAGCAACTGGAGAACGAACGGGCCCTGAATGACTATATCCGTACTGAGAAGAGGAGGCCATGGGAGCACTGATGGGCTTTGGATGTTTCTTTTACAGCTTTTTTTCTCCTTTTCAGTATTTTCATTCTTGTAACGCCTAAGGGTAGATTGTTGAACAATTTAAAGTTTGAATCTAATAAAGTGTGTTCCTTTTGTTTACAAAGTTGATTCCCGATTGTCTTTGAAAACATAATCCATACGCATTTCATTCATCATATGCATTACAGGTACCCTTTTCCTACAGGTTGCTTAATCTTCTTCACTGTTTATTTCAGCACTCAAGCATCATGAATCCTGAACTCACTACCGAGCAAGCTATCAAGGCCCTCCAGGCCCAAAACGCCCAATTTCAGGAGATGGTCATGAACTTGGCCCAGGGACAACAAGAGCTGAAGGCTTTGCTCCTGAAGAAGAATAAGAAGAAGAAGAGGACTGTGCTATTCAACACTGGGCGCAGACTCGGGAATACTTTGCAAAATGAAGCTGAGAGGACTACTCCATCTGTGGGGGAAGGTAGCCACCAAGGGAGAGAGGTCCCTAGTCCTGTGGTCTCTGACACTGAGACAGACTTCAACGACGAACAGTACCCTCCTGCTGAGGACCGGTACAAGTAGCTGGAGGACAGATTAAATGCTATGGAGATTCAACGTGTGCCTGGGTTGGATTTAGGAGACTTAGGGTTATCTTCTGGGGTGGTGATCCCGCACAAGTTCAAGGTGCCTGCCTTTGTGAAGTATGACGGGGCTTCCTGTCCCAAGATGCACCTCCGTTCTTATGTAAGGAAGATCCAGCCTTACACAGCAGACAAGAACTTATGGATCCACTTCTTCCAGGAGAGTCTTTCAGGGACTCACCTCGAATGGTTCTATCAGCTGGATGGAACCAACATTCGTAACTGGGAGGATCTGGCCACTGCTATTTACAAGCAGTATCAATATAATTCCGACCTCGCTCCTACGCGTACCCAACTCCAGGGTATGTCGCTAGGATCGGGTGAAGGTTTTAAGGAGTACGCACAGAAATGGAGAGATCTGGCTGGCAGGGTGCAGCCACCGTTGACAGACCGTGAGCTAGTAGACATGTTCTTAGGGACCCTATCTGGTCCATTCTTCAACCATCTCATTGGTAATTCCTCTGCTGGGTTTACTGACCTGATCCTGACTGGTGAGAGGATCGAGGCTGGTATAAAATCGGGGAAGATACAGAAGGTTGCCTCCTCAAATGCTGAAAAGAAGCCCTTCAAGAAGGAGGCTAGTGTTGTGTATGGTCCAAGAAAGCAGAACAAACCTGAACGCCGCCAAGCTGTCAACGTGGTGGTTATTTCTAAGCCTGCTGCTGCTCCACAACAGTACAACCAACCCAGAGCTGAGAGGCCCAAATGGCAATATACTCGGCTCAGCATGACTCTCTCTCAGATCCTGCCGCAACTGTTGTCAACTAGCCTGGTAACTGTCAAAGAGGCTCTGAAGATGGTAAACACAGCATCTCCGAAATACAACCCCAACGCCCGTTGCGCGTATCACTCTGATAGCCCGGGACATTCTACTGACGATTATTGGGCCCTGAGGAATAAGGTTCAGGACCTCATTGATGCCAAAGGAGATACAGTTTTAGGCGCCCGAGAGGCCAAATGTTGTGACCGCTCCCATGCCCCAGCATGGAGTGAATGCTGTTGAGGAGGATTTGTATGTAGCTTCTGTGGATGATGTTGCTACTCCACTGCTGACTGTCAAGAGGAACCTGTTGCTAGCCGGTTTATTTCCGGGATGTAGCAAAGGTTGCCCTTTATGTGCTGATGCCCTTGCTGGTTGTTCTTTACTGAAATCAGGCGTCCAAAACCTGATGGATAGTAAAGAGATTTTGTTCAAAAAGACTGCTGCCCCTGTTGAAGAAGTTTCAATTGTTACCATTTTCAATAACCCTTCCAAGGCTCCTTCAAAGAAGTCTGTCCAAATTTTGCCTGTTCACAAGATTGCTCTCATCACCATTACTGTTCCGGGGCTCATCCTCTACAAGTCGGATAAAGCTGTCCCATGGCACTATGGGGCAGATGTTTATGTTCTGGGAGTGAAACAAGAGTTCAACACCGGTACCGGTGTCACCAACATCATCGGGCCTGCTAAGGTCACTCGTAGTGGAAGACTGTTCTCTCCAGACATTGCTCCTCCAGCAATCCAAAGGCCTCTTGTCATCACACCTGCCAGTGTGCCTGTTTCCCCCCCTAATCAAGTTTCCACCCCTGCTGCCGAGTCATCTGACGCTCGGGGCAAGGGGATTGCTGCTGATATGCCTGCCCGGACGGAGGCACCAAAGACCATTGTTGAGGCTTCCAAGCAGGAGATGGAAGAGATCCTCAAAATAATAAAGAAAAGTGATTTCAACGACGTTGAACAGCTGGGGCACACCCCCTCCAAAATCTCCATGCTATCACTGCTGTTGTGTTCAGAGGCCCATGCCAAGGCCCTGATTGCTTTCTTGAAGATGGCTCACGTACCCCAAGAAACGTATGCTGATCAATTCACCGACTGTGTGGCCAACTTAACCGCTGATAATGGCATGGGTTTCTCTGATGCTGATCTGACGGCCAAGGGGAAGAACCATAATGATGCCCTGCATGTCTCCATTGAATGCAGGGGCACTACTCTTGCTCACGTGTTGGTTGACACGGGTTCCTCATTAAACGTGCTACCCAAGAAGGCTTTGGACAGGCTGGACTGTGAGGGTTTAGAGCTCAAACCAAGTAACATTGTTGTCCGGGCCTTTGACGGGTCCAAAAGGATGGTACATGGTGAGGTTGACATCCCGATCAGGGTTGGTTCACAGGTCTTCGATTCAAAATTCTATGTGATGGACATCCGTCCATCCTATTCTTGTTTGCTGGGTCGCCCGTGGATCCACAAGGCTGGAGCTGTGACCTCCATGTTGCATCAGAAGCTCAATTACCCGGTCAGGGGGAAGATTGTAACAGTGCAAGGGGAAGAGGAATACATGGTCAGCCACCTCAACTCCTTCAGGTACGTGGAAATGGATGGGGAGTTCATTGAGACCCCCTTTCAACATTTTGAAGAGGTGCCACAAACATTGGCAGCAGCAGAAGCAGTGACTGAAGAGGGTTCTCCTTTGAAGATGGCTTCCCTGAAGGATGCCCGGGCTGTGGTTGAAAAAGGTGAATGTGCAAACTGGGGCAGGCTCCCTGATTTTACTCCTAAGACTAACAAGTTTGGGCTGGGTTTCACTGCAGAGGCTCAGAAGGCTGTGCACAAGGCAAAGATTGGAAGACCTCCTGTGCTCATCACCAATCCAGGAGTGAATGCTATTGGGGATGAAGACGAAGTGGAAGAATCCGAGTTTGACAGCCGGATCTACCCAACGACTAACGGTGGACCTAGCAACTGGACCGTAAAAGACTTTACACCCATTACTTTTGTCACCCAGTAGTGAACTTCTTTGTTTTGGATTTGTAATAAACAATAATTTTAAACTCTATGGCCCGGTGTCTTACCCGGGGCACCGTGGTTTTATTTGTGAGGGCTTTTGTTTGTCACTTTTCATATATCATGAATAAAAGCATTGGACGTTTTTCACATTTCAAATCTTGCGCTCCCTTTCTTTCTTTCTTTATATATTGCAAAACAGCTGTATTTACACACACTCACTCGTACAGGTTTCAATCCACTCTGGATCTCACTGGTAACGACTCTGCTACTGCCAGTTATGACTTCGAAAATCCGATCAACTTAGCCGAAGACGAAGGTGAAGATGATTGCAAAGTGCTTGGTGAGCTTGCAAGACTGTTACTCCAGGAAGAGAGGGTCATTCAGCCACACGAAGAGCCAGTGGAAACAGTGAATCTGGGTACTGAGACAGATAGAAAGGAAGTCAAGATTGGTGCCAATCTAGAGCTCAGCGTGAAACAACGGTTGATTCAGATGTTGCATGATTATGTGGAGATCTTTTCCTGGTCCTACGAAGACATGCCTGGGTTGGATACCGACATTGTGGTCCATCACTTGCCTACCAAGGAAGACTGCCCTCCGGTTAAGCAAAAGGTCCGCCGTATGCGTCCAGAGATGTCCGAGAAGATCAAAGCTGAGGTTATGAAACAATTCGATGTCGGGTTTCTAGCAGTGACTTCTTACCCTCAGTGGGTTGCCAATGTGGTGCCAGTGCCGAAGAAAGATGGTAAGGTCAGAATGCGTGTCGATTACAGGGATCTGAACAGGGCAAGCCCCAAGGATGACTTCCCCCTACCTCACATTGACGTTCTGGTTGATAATACTGCTCAGCACAAGGTGTTCTCCTTCATGGACGGTTTTTCAGGTTATAATCAGATTAAAATGGCTTCTGAAGACATGGAGAAGACTACCTTTGTTACTCAGTGGGGCACCTTCTGCTACAAGGTCATGCCATTCGGGTTGAAAAATGTTGGGGCAACCTACCAACGTGCCATGGTTGCTTTATTTCATGACATGATCCATCATGAGATAGAAGTGTATGTCGACGACATGATCGCAAGGTCCCAAACTGAGGAGGAACACCTTGATCATTTGCAAAAGTTGTTTGACCGTTTGAAACTATACAAGCTGAGGTTGAACCCGAACAAGTGCACCTTCGGGGTAAGATCTGGAAAGTTGCTAGGCTTCGTTCTAAGTGATAAGGGTATTCAAGTGGACCCTGCCAAGGTTAAAGCCATTCAAGAGATGCCAGTTCCTAAGACAGAGAAAGAGGTCAGAGGCTTTTTAGGATGCCTGAATTACATTGCCCGGTTCATCTCACATCTAACTACTACCTGTGAACCAATCTTCAAGCTACTGAAGAAAGATCAGGTAGTACGTTGGAACGATGAATGTCAGGCCGCTTTTGACAGAATCAAAGAGTATCTCCAAGAGCCACCCATCCTTATGCCACCGGTTGAAGGGAGACCTCTGATACTATACTTGACAGTACTTGACAACTCAATGGGGTGTGTGCTGGGGCAGCATGACGAGTCTGGCCGAAAAGAGCATACCATTTATTACCTTAGCAAAAAGTTTACCGACTGTGAGACCCGATACTCACTGCTCGAGAAAACTTGCTGCACTTTGGTATGGGATGCTCGCCGGCTGAGACAGTATATGCTGACTCACACTACCTTGTTGATCTCAAAGATGGATCCAATAAAGTACATATTTGAAAAGCCTGCTCTGTCTGGGAGAATAGCAAGATGGCAGATGATCTTGACAGAATATGACATCCAGTACACAACTCAGAAAGCTATCAAAGGAAGTGTATTGGCAGATCACTTGGCACACCAGGCAGTAGACGACTATCAGTCAATGAACTTCGAGTTTCCGGACGAGAGCATCATGATAGTGACTGATTGTGAAGTACCTGGACCGGATGAAGGACCTGAGGAAGGATCCCGGTGGTCTATGCACTTTGACGGAGCCTCCAACGCTTTGGGTAACGGTATCGGTGCTGTGATCATATCCCCTCAAGGCATTCATACTCCACTCACTGCCCGGCTATGTTTCAACTGCACCAACAACATGGCGGAGTATGAGGCGTGCATCATGGGTCTTCAGGCTGCAATTGACTTAAGGATCAAGTTTCTGAGTGTCTTCGGAGATTCCGCTCTCGTGATCAATCAGATCAAAGGCGAGTGGGATACGAAACATCCGAATCTTATTCCTTACAAAGAATGTGTGTTGACATTGATCCCCCATTTCACAGAGATAACTTTTGAACATTTCCCAAGAGAGGAGAATCAGCTGGCGGACGCGTTAGCTACGATGTCTTCCATGTTCAAAGTCAAATGGGACAATGAGGCTCCCCGGGTCATTATCTGGAAACTGGACGAACCGGCATACTGTTGTGATCTTGAAGCTGAGGTAGTGAGTGAAAAACCCTGGTACCACGAGGTGAAGAGATACTTGGAAGCTCAGGAATACCCTGAAGGTGCGTCTGTCAACGACAAGAAGTTTCTGAGAAGGTTCGCAGCAAAGTTCTTCCTTAGCAACGGCATTCTGCACAAGCGAAACCATGATTCAACTTTACTGCGTTGTGTGGATAAAGCTGAAGCAGAAAGGATCATGGTAGAGCTACATGAAGGTACCTTCGGAACACATTCCAGTGGACACACCATGGCAAAGAAGATCCTTCGGGCAGGATATTACTGGTCCACCATGGAAGCCGGCTGTTACCGACATTCTCGGACATGTCATAAGTGCCAGATATATGCTGATAAGGTGCACGTTCCTCCAGTTCCTCTAAATGTCCTGACTGCACCTTGGCCTTTTGCAATGTGGGGCATAGATATGATCGGCGAGATTAAACCTACGGCATCCAATGGGCATCACTTCATCCTGGTAGCGATCGATTACTTTACAAAGTGGGTTGAAGCAGCTTCCTACGCTACTGTAACCAAGAATGTTGTGGCACGGTTCATTCGGCATAACCTGATCTGTCGATACGGCGTCCCAGAAAGGATCATTACGGACAACGGTACCAATCTCAATAACAAGATGATCACTGAGCTCTGTGAGCAATTTAAGATACAGCACCACAACTCTTCTCCTTACCGGCCGAAGATAAATGGGGATGTAGAAGCAGCGAATAAGAATATCAAAAAGATTGTGCAAAAGATGACAGTGACCTACAAAGATTGGCACGAGATGTTACCGTTTGCTCTTCATGGGTATCGTACCTCAGCAAGAACGTCAACCGGGGCAACTCCTTTTTCCTTGGTCTACGGCATGGAGGCAGTCTTGCCGATTGAAGTCCAGATACCCTCTCTCCGGATAATGAAGGATGCAGATCTGAGCGAAGATGACTGGATCCAGACCCGACTTGATCAATTAAATCTAATTGACGAAAAGAGACTCACTGCTATTTGTCATGGTCAAACATACCAAAAACGGATGATCAGTGCATTTAACAAGAAAGTCAGACCACAAGAGTATCAAGTTGGGGACCTGGTAATCAAGCGCATCATCCTTCCTCAAAGTGATCCCAGGGGCAAATGGACCCCCACGTACGAAGGGCCATTTATGGTTAAACATGTGTTCTCAGGAGGAGCCATGATCCTAACCACCATGGATGGTGACGACCTTCCTCACCCCGCCAATGCAGACATAGTAAAAAGATACTACGCATGATAAAAAGACCCGCTAGGTTGACATACCTAGGCAAAAATTAGGGCTTCCTGGCGAACCAAAAGGGTTCGGGCAAAATGAGGGATGAAATGAAAAAAATCCGTACACCCGGCAAGTCGAAAACCTGAAAAGGCGGCTTGGGCAAAAATGGGTATCCCGGTGGACTGAAAACCCGAAAGGGCGGTCCAGGCAAAAGTTAGGGATTAAAAGCGTAATATTATGTCTCATTGGATCACTTCGCATCCAGAATCCGGTATCAGCACCAAGTTCAGACGGCATCGATCAATCAGCTTCATCGTCAACTGAGCAGCAAAGTGATGAGACGCTCGAAGATATAAGGGCGATAGCAGAGTTGAAACCCAGTGGGATTATTCTTTTCACATAGCTGTTTTGTTTTCCCTTTGTAAAAATTTGTATAAACTCTTTTGTCCGGCGGCGTTCTCCTACTAGGACGTCAGCCTCTTGTACATAAACGCCTATTTACAGGCAAATTCAAAAATCAATATAAATTCACTTTTCAGTTAAAATTGCCAATTGTTTTTCCTTTTCTGTTTTGTTTTGCGAAGAACGTCCAAGGTTCAATTTGTGATATATGCATTTGACACTAATTGCTAAACTCATAAATATTTGCATACGAAACAAAGGATTAATTACAGGTAACATTAGAAACAGGGGCAATAATGGGTTGTCTAAGCGATCTAATTGCTCTGTCCATCAAGGTACCAAGGTAGGTTCAGCTGAAGAACATAACCAAGATATCTTAATTCCCCAGAGAGTGAGCCAGCAAGTCAATGCACTCTCCCCAAGCAGAGTTATCCTGTCAGCCTTAAGGAAGTTGGGTACCCTCTAGCAGATCTCAACATTCCCCAGCGCCATATACGAGCATTCCTAACAAGCATCCCCGGCAGTCTTGATCTAAGATTGTTCCCCGGCGGTATACCATACATTCAGTGGAGCCACTTCCCCAATATATCTCAAAAATTTCCCCAGGAGAGTTCAATCATCTCCCCAGCAGTAAGCTTATCCCCAGTAGATTCTGGAAGCTTATCCCCTACAGAGCACGAACGCGTCTCCCCGGACTTTTTATTCGAAGGTTATGCTCCACCAGAGCTTATAACTGGGTTATCCTCAGCCAGAAGCCACGGAAAGATCGTCCTCGGCGAAGTCTTCTTATCCCCAGCGGAGTCTATTAATTCCTTCAACATAACACATCAATGGGATCCCCAGCGGAGTTATCATCAACATCCCAGCAAAGTACCTCTCTTCCCACAGAGTATTGTTCCCCAGCAAGGTCGCTAGAGTAATTTCTCCCCACAGAGTAATCTCCAAGTTTATTCCCCAACAGAGTCGTCTTCTCCTACCGGTATTCTTGCAACCACCATCCCTAGCGGAAACAAAGGCTCTACTCTTCAACGTCAAGCCCAGGATTTAACTTCCCGGCACCTGTCAAGGATTTACTTTCCTAGATAAAAACATACATTCATAAACATCATATCTTCATACATTATAGCATGCATATACGCATCATGAACATACAATCTCACTTATTCTGAGAACATCGCGCATGTCATACATCATGACATCACATACAACTAATGTTTTGTCTTTTCAGGACAAAAGTTAATACAAAGATAATTGCTATCAACTGTCGTGATTCCAGATCTGATTCCTGTATCTTGCCAGGGTGTATCTGTTGACGACTACATTACCAGACTCGATTCATGTATCCTGCCAGGGCACGTCTGAAGAGTTTGAGGATCCGATTCCTGTATCTTGCCAGGGTGTATCTGTTGACGACTATATTCCAGACTCGATTCCTGTATCCTGCCAGGGCACGTCTGAAGAGTTCGAAGATCCGATTCCTGTATCTTGTCAGGGTGTATCTGTTGACGACTACATTACCAGACTCGATTCCTGTATCTTGCCAGGGAACGTCTGAAGAGTTTGAAGATCCGATTCCTGTATCTCGCCAGGGTGTATCTGTTGACGACTACATTACCAGACTCGATTCCTGTATCCTGCCAGGGCACATCTAAAGAGTTCGAAGATCCGATTCCTTTATCTTGCCAGGGTGTATCTGTTGACGACTACATTACCAGACTTGATTCCTGTATCTTGCCAGGGCACGTCTGAAGAGTTCGAAGATCCAATTCCTGTATCTTTCCAGGGTGTATCTGTTGACGACTACATTACCAGACTCGATTCCTATATCCTGCCAGGGCACGTCTGAAGAGTTTGAAGATCCGATTCCTGTATCTTTCCAGGGTGTATCTGTTGACGACTACATTACCAGACTCGATTCCTGTATCCTGTCAGGGCACGTCTGAAGAGTTCGAAGATCCGATTCCTGTATCTTGCCAGGGTGTATCTGTTGACGACTACATTACCAGACTCGATTCCTGTATCCTGCCAGGGCACGTCTGAAGAGTTCGAAGATCCGATTCTTGTATCTTACCAGGGTGTATCTGTTGACTACATTACTAGACTCGATTCCTGTATCTTGCCAGGGCACGTCTGAGGAGTTCGAAGATCCGATTCCTGTATCTTGCCAGGGTGTATCTGTTGACTACATTACCAGACTCGATTCCTGTATCTTTCCAGGGCACGTCTGAAGAGTTCGAAGATCCGATTCCTGTATCTTGCCAGGGTGTATCTGTTGACGACTATATTCTCCAGACTCGATTCCTGTATCCTGCCAGGGCACGTCTGAGGAATTTGAAGATTCGATTCCTGTATCCAGCCAGGGCACATCTACATAAAGAGTTTAAAAGATCAACTCCTGCAACAGGCCAGGTAATTATCTTTCTTTCTCAGGTACGCAAGTTCTCGCTAAGGAATCTCTTACGCGATCAACACCTAGATGGAATCTATAAGCCCATTCACATACCAACAGTCTCCAAATGGCATCTATAAGCCCATTCCCACCATCACACTGCTGACATGCTACTATGTGAGTGCAAATTTCTGGGCACTCTAGTGTTCAATCATCTTCCACCCTCGGATCACGAAAGGCACACAAGCCAATCTACATCCTCGGGTCTAAGAAGATTGAACAGGGGCAACTGTTGTACCCCAAAATTTTCCCTCCCATAAATCTTCAAAGTTTTTTTGACAAGCATCACCTCAAATGGTTCAAAGTCTACTCAAGGGCTACACAGTCAACCATCCTCCTAAGCCAGTCAAACTAGGGTTTTGGTTCTTGCAAGGAAGTTGAAGTTTTCAAGGGCTCAATCAAGTCCCATATGCTCATACACATTGTCAAGCACCTACATGTCAAGTTTCAAGACTCACAGCATCAAATTGCACAGTCAAAAACCCTAATTGCTTCACAGTCAACTGTAGGGGCAAAATGGTCATTTGACAGTCAAAAGTCCAAATTTTTGATCAACGTCTTATTTTGAAGCCACAATCATCATTTGATCAATTCTTAATCATGATTCCACAAGCATGGCTCAAAAAGTCTCAAGATGCAAAAGTTTCTATTTTTGGACAGCTTAAAAGTCAACTATAACTTGACCAGGGCATAACTTCTTCATGGTTCATCAGAAAAATTCCATCCAAAGCTCATATTGAAGAGAATGACATTTCCTACAACTCATCTTCACACTTCAAGTCCAATAAATTCTCTCACAAAAAGTTATCAATTTCAACATTATAGGTCATTTTCAAAAGTCAACAAAAAGGGACTTTAAGTCAAAGACCATAACTTGATATTGGTAAATCAAAATGACATGGGACCAAAGACATTGTTTAGAGGACTTCAAGACCTTTCCAAAATGTCCAAGAACATGTTCATAACTTCAAAATTGAGCAAGATATGCATTGGAGAAGTTGGGAAACTTTTGTGAAATGGCCAAAATCATTTATCCTTGAAATTTCATTTTTGACAAAAGGGGCTCATTTTTTCCACTTGATTCAGCTTGGCCATGCTTCCCACGTGTCCCACAAATTATTTCAAAATTTAAAATTAATTTTTTTAATTTTTATTTAATTTTATTTGATTTAATTCATTTTAAATCATTTAAAATCAAATAAAATCAAAGAAGTTAATTAAGGGGATATTTCTTGTATTGAATTGCTTTGATACATCATCATTGACATTCCAATTTCGTGCAAGGGGCTAAAAGAAGCAAGAATTCAAATTTTGGCTTAAGAATGGAAAGTGCTTCAATGGAGTTTATGGAGAATCCCAAGCATGAATGCATTGCATTATTGGCTTTAATTCTGATCAAGACACATTACATAACATGTATGCAAGCCAACACAAGTGAATTCACGACCTAAGAAGCTCCCAAACGGCCAAACGCATTTTCAAATTTTCAAGCAAAAAAGCAAAACTGTAAACCTCCTTACAGCACGTTTTAAGTCCCAATTCCCATCCAAACACATTGCTGGTAATCCTAGGAGGCTTTGGCAATCAGAACCAAGCACAATCACTCAAGAAATCGTGCCATAGACACCAAGTGGTTTGCATTTTTTTCTTGAATTCTATGTAATCACTCATGCGTTTTTTGACATTTTTTTGGATTGATTTATACTCTTATTAACATCCTGAAGCTTTTGGTATTATTTAATTGAACAATAGCATCCCATATCAAGAATTGCCATTGATGGACATTAGGGTTTCAGAAGCTTGAAATTAGGTGTTTGCACATATGGTAAAATTGGCCAACCAAACGTATACCATTGGAATCGTGACATCCAAACGGATATAACCATAACCTCGCGCTCAATCTATGTGCAAGCATGAGTTGTTCGCTATTTTTTGCAGGTGGTGTTTTGGGGGGGTTTAAAACCCCCGCTATGTGCTCATGTTACAGGTACACAAATGAAGAAGAAGACTGTGTGGCGAGACATGACTGGGGGATTTGAATTCCAGCGCGTTTTTTTTTTTATTTCATAGCATTGACTTTGGTTTTGTTTTATAATATTTGTTATCTATTACACTACAAACGCGCACAAATAGCTCACTTGGTCAAGGCATTCGCTGGTAAGCATTGGGACCTGGGTTCGATTCCCAGGTCCCCTCACAATTCCCATATTATTTTTCATCTAACTTTCCTGTGCAGCGCTCCAAGGGAGGTTCATCATAGGCCTCACAGATCCAACAGGCCAGGTGTCTTCAAAGCATATCCAAAGGCCACAAAAGAGGCTTACCATAGGCTTCAGTCAACGGGTGCACACACAAGCAGAAAGGTCAACGAGGCCTTGGTCTTAATGGACCCAGATTCAGCATTTCACCCCACTCCTGGCCCAGCACCCCCTCCACTTGGTTCTTTATTTTATTTTTTTTTCTTTCTCATTTTTATTTTGTCCATTTAATTTCTTGCCTTTTTCTATTTTTATTTATTATTAGTAATTAATTTAATTAACCATTTTCATAAAAAAACCAAAAAAAATATAATTAACACTTTTATTATTTTTTTTATTTTTTTTTTGTAAATAAATCATAATTGAACTAGTTTTTAATTAGGCCATCTAAACATTTTAATAATTAAAATAGATTTAGATTTAGTTTAATCTTTAACTTTGTTTCTTTTTATTTCTATTTTATTTCATAAAAAACATAAAAAATAAAAAAATATTTTCTTTTAATTAAAATAATTAACTAGTTTTTAATTTCATTTAATTACTAAAAAAACATAAAAACAATTCCTTGTCTTAATTAAATAATTAATTAGCTTTCTAATTCCATTTAATTTCAAAAGGGTCCAACGCCCTCAAACGTTCAACTTTGATTCTTTCGCGCATTTATTTTCCTTTGTGAATATATTGTAATTGCTCAAGCCATGTAATAGTAATTAGGAATTTATTTATTTTCCGCATTCTTTATCAAACGGGTCTTAGTTAATTCGGCGATGTATAGACCCGCGCCTTGTAATAGCGTAGGATTTTACTTTCCGCAATTTACTTTCCGCACCCCTTTTAACTGTTAACTTGTATGAAAGAATGTATGGCCTAAATTAAAAACAAGCGTAGATCACCATAATACATGTACAAGATAAAACATAACTGAAAATAACACACGAATTCACACACCACTCTTAGGGTACGCCTCACTGTTGCCTTACCTACGAAACGTGGTCGTCGAGTATAGGACGTTTTAGTAAGTCCTTATGTCCATGACATGATCCAGTTGCCTCGAAACGGTTGCCTCATAATTAAAAAGGATCAATGGCATAAGGGTAGCTTCTAAGGTGTCCTACTGTTGCTCTGGTGACCACACTGTCCCTAACAAACGAATTGACCCGAATACCTCCAACGGTGGTGCAACCTACCTCTCAATGGTGGGATGGCACTACCTTAAGGACATTTACACAGCCTAATTCCTTAGGGTAGGTAGATGACTCATAGATACTTGCTCTCTCGAAAACAAATCAAAACTCTTTTCACACCGACACTTTCAAAAAAAAGCTTTCAAAACAATTTTTCAAACACTCTTGAGGACTGATACAAGAGTTATTCTGAAATCTTTAAACGAAACTTTTTTCAAACTCACTCACAATTGAAAAGCAAACACTTTTGAAAACACAAATGAGCAAGTATCTAAGAGCCCATGGATAACTATGGATAGAAAGGGTGCTAATACCTTCCCTTTCTATAAATCTACCTCCCGAACCGAGAAACTATCTCATAAGGAATTTTGTTGTGCTTTTGTCCTGTCCATGTTGGAGAAAATAAAAGACAGTGGCGACTCTTGCTTACCGCGACATTTCGCGAACCAGCTAAAAAACAGTCAGTTCCAGATCCACCGATCATATCTGGAATGACCATCCAACATAGTTAAATATTTAAAACTTGCAGATGAGTCGACCAACATCTCTGCCACAGGAATTGAATATTCATCTTTGGGTGTTGCATTATTCAGATCCCTAAAATCTATACAGACTCAGAGAGCCCCATTTTTCTTTATCACAAACACAATATTAGCTAACCACTCGATATACCTTGCAGTTCTAATGAACTTACTTTTAAGTAGCCTTTCAATTTCCTCCTTGATCTTTGACATTATTTCTGGGGTAAAGCTTTGAGGTTGTTGCTTCACTGGCTTTTTTCCTAGGCGAATTGGAAACCGTAATTTCACCATACTTCGACTCATTCCATGTGTAATATAGTGGGAGAACTGACATTTTTTTGTTTTATTCAAATGTGCGGATAGCTAGAGTCGCCAACGACTTTTATTTTATCCAATAAGGGAAGGGAGAAAAGAATAGGAACGAACTTGAAAAAATTTTGAGTTCGGGGGGGTAGATTAGGAAAAGGGAAGGTGTTAACACCTTTTTCATCTGTAGTTATCTACGGGCTCTTAATCTCTAGATCACTTTGTTTTTGGAAATGCTTTGTGTTGTGTGTTTTAAAATATTTTGAAACGGCAATTGTAAGGAAATACTTTATAATGATTCTCGTATCTATCCTCAAGAACGCGTACAAAGCGTTTTTGAAAATATTTTTGAAAAGTGTTTGTGAAAAAATGTTTTTGTTTTGAAATGTTTGTGAGCAAGTGATTAACAGTGGTCTACCTACTCAAGGTATTTCTTGTAATTTTTCTTCCTTTAGATAGTGTTATCCTACCATTAGTTAGTAGGAAACCCTATTGTTGGATGTGAAGGGACAAGCATGGGTCATTGTACAGTCATCGAAAGTAACTGGTAGAGACGCTTTAGCAGTTATTGTTAAAGGGACTAGATCATTTACCGAAGGCAACATCGAAAGGGTTATCGAGGGACTAAGATCTTTATTTTCTAGGGACTGTGCTAAAGCGTCCCCACGTTCGAGGGACATGATTGTTTTTCCGAGGCAACAAGGGAGGTTACTCTAGAGGTGCAAGTGTGAGAAGTGTATTATGTTCAATTATTTTAATCTTGCAATTAGGGTTAGATAACGTTTGCTTTTAATCTTTCCATACAAGCCTAATTACTAACAATAACATGGTAAAACAGTAAAGCAGTAAATGTGCGAAAAGTAAATGCAGAAAGAAAATCCTAGACTATTACAATGCTTCGGGGTAGTTATAAAATAGTAGAGTGCGGAAAATAAACCCTAATTACTATTAAAAACTATGAGCAGATACAATAATAAAAAATGCGAGAATAATAAATGTTCGTGAAAGTAACGGATGATCTGAGAAATGTGAAAAAGAAAAGGAAAGATTTCTTTGGTATTTTCATTGAGAAAAAGGTTTATGATGAATTAATTAAAACCTAAGAAAACAAATTAATTTTAGTGAAAAAAACTCAATTAATTTGATTAAAAAACCCTAAAATCTAATTAATTTTAAGTAAGAAAATGAATTATTTAAATTAGTTAAAAAAGGATTAAAACTAACCTAATTACTTAACCTAAATTAATATTTTAGTTTAATTAAAATTAAAACAAATAATTAAAAGAAAAGAAAATAATAAAGAGAGGAAGAAAATGGGCCTGAAACAGCAAGCAAAAGGGGGGTGCATATTGCAATTCATTAGGCCCAACAAGGACAAACCCAAAGTTAATTTGTCTTAAAATGCAACAAAAATCAAAAATGTAAAAATCATGCAATGATAAAATCGTGATACATGCTCGTGCATTTCTGGCCTTTTGGATTGTTGTAAATGATCCAACCTTACCCTATGATGTTCCTGGGATTGATTGGAATGGCTGGTATGTGTTGAAAACGACTGCAAATAGGTTTTGCAAGTTGCCCTAGATTTGAGTAAATTTTGTGTTTTTTGGATGGCTTTTTGCACAAGCTTTCGTGGTTCTTCATGTCTGAATTAAAGTGAATATATAGGTTGAATTAGGTCAAAATATGATGGGCTTGGACTTGTGTAAGAAGCCTTATCTTATTTTATCTTATTTTGACCTTTTTAAAATAATAAAAATAAATAAATAAATAAATAAATAACCAAAGGGGTGCATGAGTGAGATTTGAGGTGTATGTGAAGTGTAGAGCACGTTTGATCTTTGAAGTAATAGCCCAATAGCCTTAAATTTCAAGTTTGCTCAATTTGAACTTCATGCATTTGCTCAAAATTTCCCAACTTGCACTAGTCATAACTCTCTCAATTTTTATCATTTGAAGGTAATCTTGACTTTTTGGAAATCTCAAGATGTCCTCTACAATCTCTATGTTTACCATTTTGCATTTGAAGACTTTATCTTGACGTAAGTTGCCTTGACAAAAAGTGTCTTTTTGTTGACTTTTGAAATAACCTATAATGTATTGGCCCATATATTTCAAATGAATCATTTTTTATACTTTATCTTAGAGATAAAAAAGTTGTAGAGAATTTAATTTCCTTCAAAATGAGCTTTGGTTGAGTAAAATCTGATGAAGCATGTGAAAGTTATGCTTAGTCAAAGTTCTGTTGACTTCTCCATAGGAAACCCTAATTTGGCAACTTTTGACTTTTGATGATTTGAGAGTTTTCCTTGATGAATCATGATCAAACCTTGATCAAATGATGAATGTGACTTCAAAATATAGATTTTTACCAAAAATATTGAGGTTTGACTTTCTGTTGACCATAATTGACTTTTTGTCCAATATAGTTAATTTTTAGTCATCTGAGCCATTGACTAAGCAAATTTATGATGCAAGGAATGAAACTTGGTATGAGCATTCTTGATGACGTATGAGGAATAATGGAAACCACTTGAGGCCTTAGAAACCCAAACTTCCTTGATAAAAATGAAACCCTAGTTGTAAGTCTATTGCTTAGGAGGAGAATTTGTGTGGTCAATTCTTGAGCAACCTTGAGCATTTGAGAATCCTATGAGAATGTCTTGAAGAAATGGTAGGGAAAATTTTGGGGTACAACAACTTCCCCTGTTCAATCTTCTTAAACCTAAGGAGTTAGATTGGCATGTCCGCCATTCGCGGTATGAAGGTAGAAGATGATTGAACACTTAAGTGCCCAAAAATTTGTACTTGCCTATGGAGGGGGTAACGCTGTTGGTTTATAATATTGCTTGAATGAGCTTAAAGATGCCATTCGGAGAGGTAACAGAATATCAATGGAGATGGACTTATAGATCCCATCAAAATAGCTGTTGATAGGAGTATCAGAATGAGTCTACACTTGATTGTATCTGAAGAATGCTTTCCAGAATGACCCTACGGGGAAAGGTGCTTATGTAGCTGCTTGTCAAATTTAGTCTCTAAGGGAAATGCTTTTCAGATTTAATCTCTGATGGAAATGTTTGTGAGATTTAGTCTCTGAAGTAAATGCTTGTCATGTAGATAATCTCCCTGTCCTGTTTCGATAATTGATCTATAGACTGTTTTTTATGGTAAACATGTCCTGTCTCTGGAATACATACCACCTAGTTACATAGATAGTTTCTTCGTCCTATTTCAGGAGTTAATCTTTGCCTGGTTATAAATATAGTTTCCCTGTCTTGTTTCAGAAGTTAATCTTTGACTTGCCTTTTGCTAGTGAACCCGTCTTGTTTCGGGAATTCATACCGTCTGGTGTACAAATAGTTTCCCCATCTTGTTTCGAGAATTCATACCGCCTGGTGGTACAGATATCTGCCATGTCTTGTTTCGGGAATTAATCTTAGACCTGTTCATATAGATAGTTGCCTTGTCCTGTTTCGAGAATTAATCTCTTACCTGTTTTAAAAGTTGTTAATGATACTCGTTTGTTTGTAGACTTTTACCTGAAAAACAAAGTTAGTCTTTATGCAATGTCATGATATATGTAATGATGTTCTCAAAGTAAATGAGAGTGTGTTATGTGCATTTCGTATGCATATTCTATGATACTTGTAAATGATGTATGGATGCAAGATGTTGTTACAGTGTATCGGTAGCTTCGTGTAATATCTTTGCTGGGAAAAATAAATTCCTGACTGCCACTGAGGATAAAGGATATAAATCTTCAATCTTGTTTAGAATGTCTCCTTTGGGGATTCCTGCTTTCTGTTTCAGGATACTCCGCTAGGAATGTTTGACTTTTGTTTGGGGATAGAAGAGTTCTGGAACCTTGTTCGTTCATCGCTCTACTAGGGATGTTAGTTCTTATATACCTTGACTGGGGATAAAAGAGATGAATAACCTTCAGAGGTGTTGTATGATTGACTTTTAGATATGGACGTCACTCTTCTGGGGAGGTCAAAATTGACATATGTCCAGGTTTCAGATTTAATAGAAACTCTCTAGGGATAGAAGTCTGGCTACACTTTGTTGGAGAGGGGAATTTTGCCAGTGATTTGCAGTAGTCGGAGAAATGAATTTTGCTTGGGAAATTAAATTTCGTTGGAGAAATATACTCTGCTGAGGAAATGAGCCCCGCTGGAGAAGAGAACTCTGTAGGGGATTGTACAGTGTTTGAGAAATAAACCCAGTTGGGGAATTAGATTCATGTGAACTATGTTAAGGAAGTTTCTGCCAAATGTTAGGGAAATGATCAAACTCCTTTATCCTCCAGGGGGGTCTGATGGGGATTATGGTCATGTTAATAGCTAGAAGACGCCCCAATTTTTGTCTTGAAGGCATATTAGACTTGCGGGGGGATGTATCTCGGTCGGGGATAAGCTTGTGAGGGTAACTCTGTAGGGATTTCTCCGTGGGGATTCATGGATGACTTGAACATTACCCCAACTCCTAGAGTCGTTAGTAAATGATGATTCCTATTGTTATGCGTATATTTGTTAACAGTAATCATATTAATATGCATATGTTCATTTAATTTAGTCATGGGACGTTTTTTGCAAACAAAACAGAAAATATAAACAAATTTTGAATTTTGCAATTGTATTTGTATTGATAATTTTCCTAAAAACATGTGGTTTTTGTACATAGAGACAAATCCTAGTAAGAGAAAATCGTCGTAAAATGAAGAGAGTACAAAGTAAAACAAAGAGAAGATAACTATGTGGAAACGATCACATTGAGTTTCAATTCCGCTATTGCCTTTATGTCTTCAAACATCTCATCCCTCAGTGTCGAAAGAAGTTGACTGAATTGATCTGTACCGTTTGAACTTGACGTTGGTAACAAAGCTTATTTTAAGTAGATGACTCAACAGGACATAGTCTTACGCTTTAATCCCTAAATTTTTCTTGGACCGCCCTTTAAGGTTTTCAGTCCACCAGGATACCCTTTTTTGCCAAAGCCGCCTTTTTAGGTTTTCAACTTGCCGGGTGTAGAATCTTTATATATATATATATATCCCTAATTTTTCTCGAACCCATTTGGTTCACCAGTATGCCCTATACCCTTTTTTGCCAAAGCCGCCTTTTCAGGTTTTCGACTTGCCAGGTGTACAATCTTTATATATATATATATATATATATATATATATATATCCCTAATTTTTCTCGAACCCATTTGGTTCGCCAGTATGCCCTTGTTTTTGCCTAGGCCAGTCGACCAGCATGATATTCTTATCTGGGAACTCGAAATTCATAGATTGGTAGTTGTCTACAGCTTGATGAGCCAAATGATCTGCCAGTATACTTCCTTTAATTGCTTTCTGAGTGGTGTATTGAATGTCGTGTTCTGTTAAGACCATTTTCCATCGGGCTATCCTTCTGGAGAGAGCGGGTTTCTAGAATATGTATTTGATGTGATCCATTTTAGAGATCAACAAAGTAGTATGGCTCAACATATACTATCTTAGTCGGCGAGTAGCCCATGCCAAATTGCAACAAGTTTTCTCGAGCAGTGAGTATTTTATTTCACAGTCGGTAAACTTTTTGCTAAGGTAGTATATTGCATGCTCTTTTCGACCAGACTCGTCATGCTGGTCCAGTACACACCCCATTAAATTCTCCAACACTGTTAAGTACATGATTAGAGGTCTTCATTCAACTAGTGGTATCAGAATTGGAGGTTCTTTGAGGTAACCCTTGATTTTGTCAAAGGTTATTTGGAAGTCATCATTCCACTTCACTACCTGATCCTTTTTTAGCAACTTGAAGATTGGATCCCAAGTAGCGGTCATATGGGAAATAAATTGGGCAATGTAATTCAGTCGTCCCAAGAAACCTTTGACTTCCTTCTCATTATGGGGGACTGGAATTTCTTGAATAGCTTTGACCTTAGCGGGATCAACTTCAAAACCTTTACCACTGACGATGAAACCCAAGATCTTACCGGATCTCACCCCAAAAGTGCACTTGTTCGTATTCAACTTTAGCTTTACTTTTTCATCCTCTCAAACAAATTGTGTAGATAGCTAAGATGTTCTTCTTCGGTCTGGGATCTGGCTATCATGTCGTCGATGTAGACCTCTATCTCATGATGGATGATGTCATGGAATAAATCTACCATGGCACGCTGATATGTTGCATCGGTGTTCTTCAACCCAAAAGGAATAACCTTGTAGCAGAAAGTGTCCTATTGTGTGACGAAGGTAGTCTTCTCCATGTCTTCAGGTCCCATCTTGATATGATTATAACCCAAGAAATCGTCCATGAAGGAGAATATATTGTGTTGAGCGGTGTTGTCGACCATAACATCAATATGTGGTAGTGGGAAGTCATATTTGGGGCTTGCCCTGTTCAGATCCCTGTAGTCCACACACATATGCAGTTTTTCGTCTTTCTTTGGTATTGGAACCACATTTGCAACCTGTTGTACCCCAAAATTTGCCCTCCCATATTCTTCAAAGTTTTGACAGGCATCATCTCAATTGGCTCAAGTCTACTCAAGGGTTGCACAGTTCAAACACCCTCATAAGCCAGTCAAATTAGGGTTTTGGTTCTTACAAGGAAATTGAGGCTTTCAAGGGCTCAATCAAGTCCCACATGCCCATAAACATTGTCAAGCATCTACATGCCAAGTTTCAAGGCTCACAAGGTCAAGTTGCACAGTCAAAAACCCTAATTGCTTCACAATCAACTGCAGGAGCAAAATGGTCATTTGGCAGTCAAAAGTCAAAATTTTTGGTCAACATATTATTTTGAAGCCACAATCATCATTTGGTCAAATCTTGACCATGATTTCACAAGAATGGCTCAAAAATCATCAAGGTGTCAAGAGTTTCTTTTTTTGGGCAGCTGAAAAGTCAACTGTAACTTGACCAAGGCATAACTTTTTCATGGTTCATCAGAAAAATCCCATCCAATGCTCATTTTGAAGGGGATGACATTTCCTACAACTCATCTTCACATTCCAAGTCCAAGAAATGCTCTCACAAAAAGTTATCAATTTCAACATTATAGGTCATTTTCAAAAGTCAACAAAAAGGCACTTTAAGTCAAAGACCATAACTTGAGATTGGTAAATCAAAATGACATGGGACCAAAGGCATTGGTTAGAGGACTTCAAGACCTTTCCAAAATGTCCAAGAACATGTTCATATGATCAAAATTGAGCAAGATATGCATTGGAGAAGTTGGGAAATTTTTGTGAAATGGCAAAAGTCAACTATCCTTGAAACTTCAATTTTTGACAAAAGGGCCCACTTTTTTCCACTTGATTCATCCTTGTCATGCCACCCACGTGTCCCATGATCATTTTCAAGACCAAATAATTATTTTTCTATTTTTATTTAATTTTTATGGATTTAATTCATTTTAATCCATAATAATTCAAGTAAATCTAAAAAAATTAATTAAATGGTATCTTATGGTTTGAATAGCCTTCATGAAGCATTTGCAACCTACCAATTTCGTGCTAAGCTCATTTAGGCATGAAAATTCAAATTTTGAACAAGCTTTGAAAGGCCTTTAATGGTGGTTAAGACAAAATCCAAAGCTTAATTGCAATGGTTAAAGGCTCCTAAATGTGACTTATTCTCACTCATTACTATATATACAAGCCTTGCAAGCCTCATTCATAACCTAGAGTGTGCACAAACGGCCAGAGCAAAATCCAAAAAGTGTCAAAAAAAGTGTGAGATCAAAAGGAGTGTTGCAAGCATTTTCAGGCCAAAAGGAGAACGTGACTCTCTTCTTTGCCATACTCTGAAGCTAAAGCAACCCTTGCCACGTCCTAAGGTCCATCATACCGCGCTGTAAGTTTTCCCAGGTCCACTCAATAATTGTTTCAATTTTTCCTAACATATTCCTATGCAGGCTTGCTAGTGTGTTCCACCATACCCCTCACAAATCAGGCGCCAAGTGTCCACAAGCGTCAATCCAGTGGTCATAAACTGATCCACACCATGCTCCCAGTCAATCACCAAGCACTTGATCCAAGAAGTCAACGTGGCTGGATGAATATTGGGCTTTCAGATTTCTAAACACACACTCAATTCTGGCCCAAACCCCCCTTGGGTTTGCAATTTTATTTTGTCATTTTATTTTTTTATTTGACTTATTTTATTTCTTATTCCTTTTTATTAACTATTAACATAATTAATATTTTTCATAAAAAATCAAAAAAGAACTAATATTATTATTATTATTAATTTCATGTTATTTTTGTAAATAAAATACTAACAATTAAAATAGTTTAATTAGTTAACTTTAATACCTTTTTTTACAATAAATAAAATAATTTAGACTTAGGCTTTTCTTTTGACATTTTTAATTCCTTTTTTTATTTTATTTCAATAAAACATAAAAACACAAAAAATATTTTTCTTAATTAATTAATTAATTAGTTATTAGTTTTTATTTCATTAATTACAAAAAAGGACAAAAAAAAATTCAATTCTTTTCTTAAAAGGGTCAACACCCTTAGGACGTTGCCGATTCTTTCTTTCGCGCGTATTTATTTTCTTATTTTTATATTTATGTATCTGTACATAGTATGTAATAGTTAATTAGGGATTTTTACCGCTTCATTTAAATTCTCGCACTTATTTACCAAAACGGGTTTTTGTCTTTTGGCGATGTATAGACCCGCGCCTTGTAATAGTTAGATTTACATTTCCGCAATTTATTTTCCGCACTCCTAACTGTTAATAATGCATGAAAGAATGTATGAATAATAAAATTAATCCGTAGCTCACAAATAACATGTACAAGATAAACATAACATGAAAACAACACACAAAGCACATGCCACTTCTAGGGTACGCCTCACTGGTTGCCTCGAAAGTGGTCATCAAGTATAGGACGTCTTAGAGGTCTCCCTTTGTCTAAAGATCCAGTTGCCTCGAAACGGTTGCCTCGGATAAAAGGATCTAGGACATTAGGGTTACTTCTAAGGTATCCTACCATTGCTTCGGTGACCACACTGTCCCTAATCATCGAATTGACCCGAATACCTCCAACGATGGTGCTACCTACCTCTCAATGGTGGGATAGCACTATCTAAAGGACTCTTACACAGCTTAATTCCTTAGAGTAGGTAGATTCTCTTGGGTACTTGCTCTTTTTCAAATAAACAAAAACAAACTTTTTGCACTCACACTTTCTAAAAGTTTTCAAACAAATTTTTCACACACTCTTGAGGACAGATACAAGAGTTACTTAGAAATTTTTCAAACGAAAATTTTTTCAAAACCCACACACATTTGAAAAGCAAACATATTTTGAAAACATAAGAGCAAGTACCTAAGAGCCCGTGGATAACCACGGATAGAAAGGGTGCTAACACCTTCCCTTTCTATAAATCTACCTCCCGAACCGAGAAACATTCTCAAAGAAGGAATTTTGCTGTGCTTTTGTCCTTTCCATGTTGGAGAATATAAAAGACGGTGGCGACTCTTGCTTACCGCGACATTTCGCAAAACCAGCTAAAAAACAATCAGTTCTATTTCCACCGGTCACAGAACTGGCGACTCTGCTGGGGATACTTAAAAGTGAGGTGTACCTTAGGACTAAGATCACTTGTGTTTTCAATTTCCTGATTTGTTTGCTTTAATATTGTTGGGCCTGTCTTGGGAGTTTCATAGATCCTAAACCCGGATCTGGGGGATACCTTCTTAGAAAGTAGTAACAAACTGTGAGGGAACTGTGCGGGGTATACCGACACAGTTGAAGCAGTTTGCTACGTTGATGTGGCACTTTGGTGAGTACCGGTAACCCTTGAGTCAAGTCAAGGAGAGTACGGGGCCGTCGCGTGGTGTCGTGAAGCATCAACTGACCTTAGGAACCTTAATTGAACCATCCTGGCCTCTTTAGGGGTAGTGAGATGACTGACTTTGGTGCAGTCCGAAGTTGGTTGATACTCGATACTACACTCATTGAGGGTTGTTTTCTTCGAATATTTTGATCGCCAGTTCAGTGGCTAAATCAAAACAATGAACACAGGAAACAACCCAATGATATTGAGCTCCTTAGAACCCGGTTACTTTTGATAGGACAGGTTTTTGAGCCCACCAACTTCAAGAGGGTAGTACCCCAAACTTCATGCTGGCCTAAACTCTAAGGGATGTGGTGTGACTTGTGTGCTTTACCATGTTTGCTTTTGTGAATACTTGTGGTGTGCTCTTATCATAGCATCATAACATCATACAGCATCATATGCATTGACTAACCACTTCAAGGGTTCGAATCTTCATCTTTGTTCTTGTTTTGTAGGACATGGAAACTATCCGCAGAAAGACAATTCAGGTCAACCTTGTCAAGGTCCCTCCTCAGCTTAAGGAACTTACATCCAGGATTCCCGAGAACTCTTCATTCAGCGAAAGGCATGGTAGACTCATCAGCTTGGTCAATACCAACATTGAAGAGGATATGGTGAAAGTGTTGTTCCAGTTCTTTGACCCTCTGCACCACTGTTTTACTTTCTCGGATTATCAATTGGTGCCTACTTTGGAAGAGTTTTCTCAGCTTCTGAAGATTCCTATCCTTAGTCAACTACCCTACAACGGTACAGAAAAGGAACCAAAACTTGAAGAGGTTGCTAAAGCATTATGCCTACAACCATCTGACATTAAGGGAGATTGGGAAGTTAGAAGTGGTATCAAAGGGTTCTTGGCCAAGTTTCTGTTTGAGAAAGCACAAGAATGTTGGAACTCCCTTGACCTACAAGCTTTTGAAGAAGTTGTGGCACTCCTCGTCTATGGGTTGGTGTTGTTCCCTAATCCAGATCAGCTTATAGATATCAATGCTGTCAAGATATTCATGTCCAGGAATCCTATACCTACGTTGCTTGGGGACATCCTTCACTCATGTTACACTCAAACCATGAGAAAAAGAGGTGTTCTTATGTGCTGCACTCCTCTCCTGGCAAGGTGGTTTATTTCGCACCTTCCACAATCAGTTTTGAAGAACAAGCGGGGTTTGAGATGGTCACAACGATTGATGACTCTTACACATGCTGATATACATTGGTGTTCTCGGTCCAGAGAAAATGTCACTATCATTGATCATTGCGGAGAGTTTCCTAATGTTCCTTTACTTGGAATCGGAGGGGGCATTACTTACAACCCATGCCTGGCTTTGAGACAGTTTGGTTATGCACGGAGGGATGGCCCTCATGACATGTTGATTCCTGACATAGTTTTTGACTTCGACAACGATGCACAAGGACTTCGCCAGAGATTTATCAGAGCTTGGAGGATGCCCAACAGGGTAGATAGAAAGACACTGGGGCACAAGAACTCCATCCCCCTGGAGCCTTATCTCAAGTGGGTACGGGCCCGCTCCCAGAAGCTGGTGATGCCATATCCTCATGTCCTCCTCGTGATCAAAGAGCCAGTTTTGGAAGGAGAGGTGCCCTACACCATTCAACATCCTGACATGCCTACATCCTGGGAAGAAATGCAGAAAAGCTGGATCCAACTCAAGGAAGAACGGAATTCTCTTGAAGCCAGTCTACATGCCAGTGAGAAGAAGGTCTTGGAGCTCACCCGCCTACTCCACGAGGAAAAGACTCTCAACACTTACATAGCTCCAAAGAGGATGCGCAGTGTCTTTTGGGATTAATTATTTTGTAATGTTTTGCCCATGAGGCCCTGGTGTACTGAACAAATTATTTCCTAATAAAAAGTGTGTTCTTTTTTGGCTACAACGAATTTGAACTTTCGAACCCTTGAACGCATTGCATAAATAGCATATCATGCATCATATGCATCACAGGTACCCTTTTTTTCTACAGGTTGCTTAATCTTCTTCGCTGTTTATTTTAGCACTCAAGCATCATGAATCCTGAACCAACTACTGAACAAGCTATCAAGGCCCTCCAGGCCCAGAACGCTCAGTTTCAAGAGATGGTCATGAACTTGGCCCAGGGACAACAGGAGTTGAAGGCTTTGCTCCTGAAAAAGAAGAAGAAGAAGAAGAGGACTGTGCTATTCAACACTGGGCGCAGACTCGGGAATACATTGCAAAATGAAGCTGAGAGGACTACTCCATCTGCGGGGGAAGGCAGTCACCAAGGGAGAGAGGTTCCTAGTCCTGTGGTCTCTGACACCGAGACAGACTTCAATGATGAACAGTACCCTCCTGCTGAGGACCGGTACAAACATCTGGAGGACAGGTTAAAGGCTATGGAGATTCAACGTGTGCCTGGGTTGGATTTTGGAGACTTGGGGTTATCTTCTGGGGTGGTGATCCCGCACAAGTTCAAGGCGCCTGCCTTTGTGAAATATGATGGGGCTTCCTGTCCTAAAATGCACCTCCGCTCTTATGTAAGGAAGATCCAGCCTTACACTGCAGACAAGAACTTATGGATCCATTTCTTCCAGGAGAGTCTTTCAGGGACTCACGTCGAATGGTTCTATCAGCTGGATGGAACCAACATTCATAACTGGGAGGACTTGGCCACTGATTTTTATAAGCAGTATCAGTATAATTCCGACCTCGCTCCTACGCGTACCCAACTCCAGGGTATGTCGCTAGGATCGGGAGAAGGTTTTAAGGAGTACGCACAGAAATGGAGAGACCTGGCTGGCAGGGTGCAGCCACCGTTGACGGATCGAGAGCTAGTGGACATGTTCTTGGGGACCCTATCTGGTCCATTCTTCAACCATCTCATTGGTAATTCCTCTGCTGGGTTTACTGACCTGATCCTGACTGGTGAAAGGATCGAAGCTGGTATAAAATCGGGAAAGATACAGAAGGGTGCCTCTTCAAATACTGAAAAGAAGCCCTTCAAGAAGGAGGCCAGTGTTGTGTATGGTCCCAGAAGGAAAAACAAACCGGAACGCTGCCAAGCTGTCAACGCGGTGGTAATCTCAAAGCCTGCTGCTGCTCCTCAGTAATACAACCAGCCAAGAGCTGAGAGGCCCAAAAGGCAGTATACTCGGCTCAGCATGACTCTCTCTCAGATATTACTGCAACTGCTGTCAACCAGCCTGGTAACTGTCAAGGAAGCCCCGAAGTTGGTAAACACAGCATCTCCGAAGTACAACCCCAACGCCCGTTGCGCTTATCACTCTGATAGCCCGGGACATTCTACTGATGATTGTTTGGCCCCAAGGAATAAGGTTCAGGACCTTATTGATGCTAAGGAAATACAATTCGAGGCGCCCGAAAGGCCAAATGTTGTGACCGCTCCTATGCCCCAGCATGGGGTGAATGCTGTTGAGGAGGATCTGTATGTAGCTTCTGTGGATGATGTTGCTACTCCGCTGTTGACCGTCAAGAGGAACCTGTTGCTAGCCGGTTTATTTCCGGGATGTAGTAAAGGTTGCCATTTGTGTGCTGATTCACCTGCCGGTTGTCCTTTGCTGAAGTCAGGCGTTCAAAACCTGATGGATAATAAAGAGATCTTGTTTAAGAAGATTGTCGTTCCTGCTGCCCCTGTTGAAGAAGTTTCAATTGTCACCATCTTCAACAACCCTTCCAAGGCTCCTTCAAAGAAGCCTATCAAAATTATGCCTGTTCACAAGATTGCTCCTATAACCATTACTGTTCCGGGGCCCATCCCCTACAAGTCTGATAAAGCTATCCCGTGGCACTATGGGGCAGATGTTTATGTTCTGGGAGTGAAACAAGAGTTCAATACTAGTACCGGTGTCACCAACATCACCGGGCCTACTAAAGTCACTCGTAGTGGAAGACTGTTCTCACCAGACATTGCACCTCCAACAATTCAGAGGCCTCTTGTCATCACACCTGCCAGTGTGCCTGTTTCCCCCCCTGATCAAGTTTCTACCCCTGCTGCCGAGTCATCTGACGCTCGGGGAAAGGGAATTGCTACTGATGTGCCTGCCCGGATGGAGGCACCGAAGACTACTGTTGAGGCTTCCAAGCAAGAGATGAAAGAGATCCTCAAAATTATCAAGAAGAGTGGTTTCAACGTCGTTGAACAGCTGGGGCACACCCCCTCTAAAATCTCTATGCTATCACTGTTGTTGTGTTCAGAGGCCCATGCCAAGGCCCTGATTGCTTTCCTGAAGACGGCTCACGTGCCCCAAGAGACGTCTGTTGATCAATTCACCGACTGTGTGGCCAACCTAACTGCTGATAATGGTTTGGGTTTCTCTGACGCTGATCTGACGGCCAAGGGGAAGAACCATAATGATGCCCTGCATGTCTCCATTGAATGCAGGGGCACTACTCTTGCTCATGTACTGGTTGACACTGGTTCTTCATTAAACGTACTACCCAAGAAAGCTCTAGACAGGCTAGACTGTGAGGGTTTAGAGCTCAAACCAAGTAACATTGTTGTCCGGGCCTTTGACGGGTCCAAAAGGATGGTACATGGTAAGGTTGACATCCCGATCAGGGTTGGTTCACAAGTCTTTGATTCAAAATTCTATGTGATAGACATTCGTCCATCATATTCTTGTTTGTTGGGTCGCCCATGGATCCACAAGGCTGGAGTTGTGACTTCAACTTTACATCAGAAGCTTAAATACCCGGTCAGGGGGAAGATCGTAACAGTGCAGGGGGAAGAGGAATACATGGTCAGCCACCTCAACTCGTTCCGATACGTAGAAATGGATGGGGAGTTCATTGAGACCCCCTTTCAACACTTTGAAGAGGTGCCTCAAACATTGGCAGCAGCAGAGGCGGTGACTGCAGAAGACTCTCCTTTGAAGATGGCTTCCTTGAAGGATGCTCGGGCTGTGATTGAGAAGGGCGAGTGTGCAAACTGGGGCAGACTTCCTGATTTCACTCCAAAGACTGACAAATTTGGCTTGGGTTTCACTGCAGAAGCTCAGAAGGTTGTGCGCAAGGCAAGGATTGGAAGACCTCATGTGTTCATCACCAACCCGGGAGTGAATGCTATTGAGGACGACGTGGAGGAATCCGAATTTGACAGGTGGATCTACCCAACGACCAACGGTGGACCTAGCAACTGGACTGCAAAAGACTTTACCCCTATTACTTTTGTCACCCAGTAATGAACTCTTTTGTTTTAAATTTATAACAAACAATGATTTGAAACTTTATGGCCCGGTGTCTTACCCGGGGCACCGTGGCTTCATTTGTGAGGGCTTTTGTGTATCACTTCCATATATCATGAATAAAAGCATTGGACGTTTTTTTTAAATTTCAAATCTTGTGCTCCCTTTCTTTCTTTATACATATTGCAAAAACAGCTATATTTACACACACTCACTTATACAGGTTCCAATCCACTCTGGATCTCACTGGTAACGACTCTGCTACTGCCAGTTATAACTTCGAAAATCCGATCAACTTAGCCGAAGACGAAGGTGAAGATGATTGCGAAGTGCCTGGTGAGCTTGCAAGACTGTTACTCCAGGAAGAGAGGGCCATTCAGCCACATGAAGAGCCAGTGGAAACAGTAAATCTGGGTACTGAGACAGACAGAAAGGAAGTCAAGATTGGTGCCAATCTAGAGCTCAGTGTGAAACAACGGTTGATCCAGATGCTGCATGACTACATGGAAATCTTTGTCTGGTCCTACGAAGACATGCCTGGGTTGGATACCGACATTGTGGTTCATCACCTGCCTACCAAGGAAGACTGCCCTCCGGTTAAACAGAAGGTCCGCCGTATGCGTCCAGAGATGTCCGAGAAAATCAAAGCTGAGGTTATGAAGCAATTTGATGCTGGTTTTCTAGCAGTGACTTCTTACCCTCAGTGGATTGCCAACGTGGTTCCAGTACCAAAGAAAGATGGTAAGGTCCGAATGTGTGTTGATTACAGGGATTTGAACAGGGCCAGCCCCAAGGATGACTTCCCCCTACCTCACATCGACGTTCTGGTTGACAACACTGCTCAGCACAAGGTGTTCTCTTTCATGGATGGTTTCTCCGGATATAATCAAATCAAGATGGCTCCTGAAGATATGGAAAAGACTACCTTTGTTACTCAGTGGGGCACCTTCAACTACAAGGTCATGCCTTTTGGGTTGAAAAATGCTGGGGCAACCTACCAACGTGCCGTGGTTGCTTTATTTCATGACATGATCCATCATGAGATAGAAGTATATGTCGACGATATGATTTCAAGGTCCCAAACTGAGGAGGAACACCTTGACCATCTACAGAAGTTGTTTGACCGTCTGAAGTTGTACAAACTGAGATTGAACCCGAACAAGTGCACCTTTGGGGTAAGATCTGGAAAACTGCTAGGCTTCGTCGTAAGTGACAAAGGTATTCAAGTGGACCCTGCCAAGGTGAAAGCTATACAAGAGATGCCAGCTCCCAAGACAGAGAAAGAAGTCAGAGGCTTTCTAGGACGGCTGAATTACATTGCCCGATTCATCTCGCATCTAACTGCTACCTGTGAACCAATCTTCAAGCTACTGAAGAAAGATCAAGTAGTACGTTGGAACGATGAATGTCAGGCCGCTTTCGACAAAATCAAAGAGTATCTCCAAGAACCACCCATTCTTATGCCACCGGTTGAAGGGAGACCTCTAATCTTATACTTGACAGTACTGGACAACTCAATGGGGTGTGTGCTGGGGCAGCATGACGAGTCTGGCCGAAAAGAGCACGCCATTTATTACCTTAGCAAAAAGTTTACCGACTGTGAGACCCGATACTCACTGCTCGAGAAAACTTGCTGCGCTTTGGTATGGGCTGCTCGCCGGCTGAGACAGTATATGTTGACTCACACTACTCTGTTGATTTCAAAAATGGATCCAATCAAGTACATATGCGAAAAGCCCGCCTTGTCTGGAAGAATAGCAAGATGGCAAATGATCTTGACAGAATACGACATCCAGTACACGACTCAGAAAGCAATCAAGGGAAGTGTGTTGGCAGACCATTTGGCACACCAAGCAGTGGATGACTACCAATCTATGAACTTTGAATTTCCAGACGAGGATATCATGGTAGTAACTGATTGTGAAGTACCTGGACCGGATGAAGGACTTGAGGAAGGATCCCGATGGTCTATGCACTTTGACGGAGCCTCCAACGCTTTGGGTAACGGTATCGGCGCTGTGATCATATCCCTAAAAGGCACTCATACCCCACTCACTGCCCGGCTATGTTTCAACTGCACCAACAACATGGCGGAGTATGAGGCATGCATTATGGGTCTTCAAGCTGCAATTGACTTAAGGATCAAGTTTCTGAGTGTCTTCGGAGATTCTGCTCTCGTGATCAACCAGATCAAAGGCGAGTGGGATACGAAACACCCAAATCTTATTCCTTACAAGGAGTTGGTGTTGACATTGATCCCCCATTTCACAGAGATAACTTTTGAACACTTCCCAAGAGAGGAGAATCAGTTGGCGGACGCATTAGCTACGATGTCTTCCATGTTCAAAGTCAAATGGGACAACGAGGCTCCCCGAATCATCATCTGGAAGTTAGATGAACCTGCACATTGTTGTGATCTTGAGGCTGAAGAGGTAACTGAGAAACCTTGGTATCATGAAGTAAAGAGGTACTTGGAAGCTCAAGAATACTCTGAAGGTGCATCCATCAATGACAAAAAGTTTCTGAGAAGGTTCGCTGCAAAGTTCTTCCTCAGCAACGGCATTCTGTACAAGCGAAACCATGATTCAACCTTACTGCGTTGTGTGGATAAGACTGAAGCAGAAAAGATCATGGCAGAGCTGCATGAAGGTACCTTCGGAACACATTCCAGTGGACATACCATGGCAAAGAAGATCCTTCGGGCAGGATATTTCTGGTCCACAATGGAAGCTGACTGTTACCAACATTCTCGGACATGTCATAAATGTCAGATCTATGCAGATAAGGTGCACGTTCCTCCAGTTCCTCTAAACGTCTTGACAGCACCTTGGCCTTTTGCAATGTGGGGCATTGATATGATCGGCGAGATCAGACCTACAGCATCCAACGGGCATCGCTTCATCCTGGTTGCAATTGATTACTTCACGAAGTGGGTTGAAGCAGCTTCCTATGCTACCGTAACTAAGAACGTCGTGGCACGATTCATTCGGCATAACCTGATCTGTCGATACGGTGTACCAGAGAGGATCATTACGGACAATGGTACCAATCTTAATAACAAGATGATCACTGAGCTCTGCGCACAATTCAAGATATAGCACCACAACTCTTCTCCCTACCGGCCGAAGATGAATGGGGCTGTAGAAGCAGCGAATAAGAATATCAAGAAGATTGTGCAGAAGATGACAGTGACCTACAAAGATTGGCACGAGATGTTACCGTTTGCTCTTCATGGATACCGTACCTCGGCAAGAACTTCAACTGGGGCAACCCCCTTTTCCTTGGTCTATGGCATGGAGGCAGTCTTGCCGATTGAAGTCCAGATACCCTCTCTCTGAATAATGAAGGATGCAGGCTTGAGCGAAGATGACTGGATCCAGACTCGACTTGATCAATTAAATCTAATCGACGAAAAGAGACTCACTGCTATGTGTCATGGTCAGACGTACCAAAAACGGATGATCAGGGCATTTAACAAGAAAGTCAGACCACAAGAGTATCAAGTCGGAGACCTGGTAATCAAGCGCATCATTCTTCCTCAAAGTGATCCCAGGGGCAAATGGACTCCTACGTACGAAGGGCCATTTGTGGGTAAACATGTCTTCTCAGGAGGAGCTATGATTCTGAGCACCATGGATGGTGACGACCTTCCTCACCCCGCCAATGCAGACATAGTAAAAAGATACTACGCATGAACAAAAGACCCGCTAGGTTGACACACCTAGGCAAAAATAAGGGCTTCCCGGCGAACCAAAAGGGTTCGGGCAAAAATAAGGGATGAAATGAAAAAAAATCTGTACACCCGGCAAGTCGAAAACCTGAAAAGGCGGCTTGGGCAAAAATGGGTATCCCGGTGGACTGAAAACCCGAAAGGGCGGTCTAGGCAAAAGTTATGGATAAGCGTAATACTATGTCTCATTGGATCACCTTGCATCCAGAATCCGGTATCAACTATCAGGTTCAGACGGCATCAATCAACCAGCTTCATCTTCAACTAAGCAGCAAAGTGATGAGACGTTTGAAGACATAAAGGCGATAGCAGAGTTGGGACCCAGTGGGGTTATTCCTTTCACATGGATGTTTTGTTTTCCTTTGTACAAATTGTATAAACTCTATTATGTTCGGCGGCGTTCTCTTACTAGGACGTCAGCCTCTTGTACATAAACGCCTATTCTCAGGCAAATTCAAAAATCAATACAAATTCACTTTTCAGACCAATTGCCAATTGTTTTTCCTTTTTCTGTTTTGTAAAGAACGTCCAATGTTCAAATTTTTGATATATGCATTTGACGCTAATTGCTAACTCATAAATATTTGAATACGAAACAAAGGATTAATTACAGGTGACATCAGAAACAGGGGCAACAATGAGTTGTCTAAGCAATCTAGTTGCTCTGTCCACCAAGGTACTAAGGTAGGTTCGGCTGAAGAACATAACCAAGTTACCTCCACTCCCCGCAGAGTAAGGCAAGAATCAACAATACTCTCCTCAAGCAGATTTGGTCTCCAATCAGCCCTAAAAAGGCACAATATCTCCAGCAAGTCAGCAACGCTCTCCCCAAGCAGAGTTAGCTTACTGTTAGCCTTAAGGAGATTGGGTATCCCTAGGAAGTCTCAACATTCCCCAACGGAGTATACAGATCTTCTTAAGCAAGCATCCTCGGCAGTCTTAATATAAGATTGTTCCCCGGCGGAATACCAGACACCCCAGTGGAGCCACTTCCCCAGTACAGTCTCAAAAGTCTCCCCAGGAAAGTTAAATTAATCTCCCCAGTAGGAAGCTTATCCCCAGTAGATTCTGGAAGCTTACCCCTACAGAGCACGAACGCGTCTCCCCGGCTTTATTCAAAGGTTATCTCCCCACCAGGGTATAACTGGGTTATCCTCAGCTAAAAACCACGGAAAGATCGTCCTCGGCGAAGTTCTTCCTATCCCCGGCGGAGTTCATCAAATCTTCCAACATAACTCATCAACGGTATCCCCAGCGGAGTTATCATCAAACCTCAGCGAAGCATCTCTTCCCACAGAGTATTCCCCGCAGAGTAATCTCTCCAACAAGTTTATTCCCCAACGGAGTCATCTTCTCCTACCAGATTATTCTTGCAACCATCATCCCCAGCGGAAATGAAGAACTCTACTCTTCAAACATCAGCCCAGGATTCAAACTCCCGGCATTCGTCAAGGATTTATTTTCCTAAGACGAGAATACATTCATAAACATCACATCTTCATACATTATAGCATGCATACGCATCATACAACACAAATCTCATTTATTTTTGAGAACATCATGACATCATGCAGTTCATACATCATGACATTGCATATAACTAACGTCTTGCCTTTTCAGGAAAAAGGTCGATTCAAAGATAATTACTATCAACTATCGCAATTCTAGATTCGATTCCTGTATCCAGCCAGGGCATATCTGTGAGCGACCAATTCCATATTCGATTCCTGTATCCAGCCAGGGCACGTCTGAAGAGTTTGAAGATTCGATTCCTGTATCCAGCCAGGGCATATCTGTTGACGACTAATTCCAGATTCGATTCCTGTATCCAGCCAGGGCACGTCTGAAGAGTTTGAAGATTCGATTCCTGTATCCAGCCAGGGCATATCTGTTGACGACTAATTCCAGATTCGATTCCTGTATCCAGCCAGGGCACGTCTGAAGAGTTTGAAGATTCGATTCCTGTATCCAGCCAGGGCATATCTGTTGACGACTATTTCCAGATTCGATTCCTGTATCCAGCCAGGGCACGTCTGAAGAGTTTGAAGATTCGATTCCTGTATCCAGCCAGGGCATATCTGTTGATGACTATTTCTAGATTCGATTCCTGTATCCAGCCAGGGCACGTCTGAAGAGTTTAAAGATTTGATTCCTGTATCCAGCCAGGGCATATCTATTGACGATTATTTCCAGATTTGATTCCTGTATCCAGCCAGGGCACGTCTGAAGAGTTTGAAGATTCGATTCCTGTATCCAGCCAGGGCATATCTGTTGACGACTAATTCCAGATTCGATTCCTGTGTCCAGCCAGGGCACGTCTGAAGAGTTTGAAGATTCGATTCCTGTATCCAGCCAGGGCATATCTGTTGACAACTATTTCCAGATTCGATTCCTGTATCCAGCCAGGGCACGTCTGAAGAGTTTGAAGATTCGATTCCTGTATCCAGCCAGGGCATATTTGTTGACGACTAATTCCAGATTCGATTCTTGTATCCAGCCAGGGCACGTCTGAAGAGTTTGAAGATTCGATTCCTGTATCCATCCAGGGCATATCTGTTGACGACTAATTCCATATTCGATTCCTGTATCTAGCCAGGGCACGTCTGAAGAGTTTGAAGATTCGATTCCTGTATCCAGCCAGGGCATATCTGTAGACGACTAATTCCAGATTCGATTCCTATATCCAGCCAGGGCATATCTGTGAGTAACTGATTGTAGATTCGATACCTGTATCTAGCCAGGGCATGTCTGCATGAAGAGTTTAGATACTCGACTCCTGTATCCAGCCAGGGCACGTCTGTAAGCAACCTTTTGAAGTTCCAGATTCGATACCTGTATCTAGCCAGGGCATGTCTGTGAGCGATACAGTGAGGATCAACACCTGTAACAGGCCAGGAAATTATCTTTCTCAGGTACGCAAGTTCTCGCTAAGGAATCTCTTACGCGATCGACACCTAGATGGCATCTATAAGCCCCTCCACACACCAACAGTCTCCAAATGGCATCTATAAGCCCATTCCTGACAAGGTTCTGTCACATCTCCAGATGGAATCTATAAGCCCATCCTCCTATCCACCATCTCTTCAAATGGCATCTGTAAGCCCATTCCCGACATCACACTGCTGATACTCTACTATGTGAGTGCAAATTTCTGGGCACTCTAGTGTTCAATCATCTTCCACCCTCGGATCACGAAAGGCACACAAGCCAATCTACATCCTCAGGTCTAAGAAGATTGAACAGGGGCAACTGTTGTACCCCAAAATTTGCCCTCCCATATTCTTCAAAGTTTTGACAAGCATCATCTCAATTTGCTCAAAGTCTACTCAAGGGCTACACAGTCAACCATCCTCCTAAGCCAGTCAAATTAGGGTTTTGGTTCTTGCAAGGAATTTGAGGTTTCTAAGGGTCCAGTCAAGTCCCATATGCTCATATACATTGTCAAGCGCCTACATGTCAAGTTTCAAGGCTCACAAGGTCAAGTTGCACAGTCAAAAGCCCTAATTGCTCCACAGTCAACTGTAGGGGCAAAATGGTCATTTGGTAGTCAAAAGTCAAAAATTTTGGTCAACATCTTATTTTGAAGCCACAATCATCATTTGATCAAGTCTTGATCATGATTCCACAAGAATGGCTCAAAAATCATCAAGGTGTCAAAAGTTTCTATTTTTGGACAGCTGAAAAGTCAATTGTAACTTGACCAAGGCATAACTTTTTCATGGTTCATCAGAAAAATCCCATCCAATGCTCATCTTGAAGGAGAAGACATTTCCTACAACTCATCTTCACATTCCAAATCCAAGAAATACTCTCACAAAAAGTTATCAATTTCAACATTATAGGTCATTTTCAAAAGTCAACAAAAAGGCACTTTAAGTAAAAGACCATAACTTGAGATTGGTAAATCAAAATGACATGGTACCAAAGGCATTGGTTAGAGGACTATAAGACCTTTCCAAAATGTCCAAGAACATGTTCATATGATCAAAATTGAGCAAGATATGTATTGGAGAAGTTGGAAAAATTTTGTGAAATGGCCAAAGTCAACTATCCATGAAACTTCAATTTTTGACAAAAAGGGCCCACTTTTTCCACTTGATTCAGCTATGCCATGCCACCCACGTGTCTCATGTTTTATTTCAAGATTTAAAATTAATTTTTCTATTTTTATTTAATTTTATTTGATTTAATTCATTTTAAATCTTTAAAATTCAAATAAAAATCAAAGAAATTAATTAAGGGATATCTTGTGTTTTGAATAGCCTGTATGCATCATGAAACACATACCAATTTCGTGTACATCCTATTTCAAGCATGAAATTCAAAATTGAACAAAAATGGCAAGTTCTTTAAATGGTGTTTATGCAAAATCTCAAACTTCATTGCAAGGGTTAAAGGTGCATTATAGTGACTGATTCTCATTGATAACCATATATGCAAGCCTCTCCAATAGAATTCACGACCTAGAACTCTCCAAGACGGCCAAAGCAAATCCAAAAAACTTGAAGAAAAATCACAAACTGAAAACCACTTTCCAATATAATTCGAGCCTTCCTTTTGATCCAAATACGTTCCCAGCTTTGCCAGGAATCATTTGCAGCCAAGAACGAGCCAAAAACCCCAAGAACTCGTGCTACACAAGTCATACGGTTTACCTTCTTTCTCAAAATCACAATCATCCATTCATGCGTTTTTAACACTTTTTATTGATTGCATTGTGCTCACAGGATCCATACGAAGCTTTCCATATAATTCAATTTGATTATAATGCCCTGGAATGAAAACCTACCATTAGCGAATCCTAGGGTTTCAGAGCTTGTAATTTGGGGCTTTTTCCATACTGTAAAATTAAGCCTCAAGACATACATGGTCAAACCCAGCAGGATGAGACGAATCCAAAGCATACCTCGCGCCCTTTTTATGTTCACTATATAGCTAATCGCTATTTTTGACATTGGTATTTTGTGGGGGTTTAAAACCCCCGTTATTTGTCTGTGTTTTTTGTTTCAGGAACGAAGAAGATGAGGCGTGGAAGCAGGCTATTGGAGGATTCAAATCACGCGCGCTACTTTTTTCTTTTTTCAGCATATAGTGCGTTTATCCTATATTATATTGTTTTCTTATTTTACTAACAGATGCGCATGAGTGGTGTAGTGGTTGGCCAGGTGCTTTGCAAGCGTTGGGACCTGGGTTCGAATCCCAGGTCCCCCATCATTTCCATAATATTTTGCTTCATGTAATTGTGTGCAGCATTCCAGCATAATTCCACAATGCACATCCCATATCCCAGGCGCCAGGTGGCCATGATCATAGATCCAAAGGACAAAAAGTGATGAATACCATGTGCTCAGTCAAAGCATGCTGCAGGCAATCCAAGAAGTCAATGTGGCTGAAAGCTTCATTGGGCCTCAAATTCCAATCAAAAACCCCCCATTTTGGCCCATACCCCCCTTGGGTTTGCTCTCCATTTTTATTATTTTGTCATTTTCTTTTTTATTTTATTAACTACTAACATAATTAATATTTTATAAAAAAATCAAAAAAAGAACTAATATTATTATTATTATTAATTTCATTTTATTTTTGTAAATAAAAAAAAACTAACAAATAAAATAGTTTAATTAGGTCAATCTTAATTTCTTTTTCTTTACAATAAATAAAAATAATTTAGAATTAGGTTAACTTTTAATTTTAATTCTTTTATCTTATTTTCATAAAAAAAAACATAAAAATACAAAAATCTTTTCTTTTAATAAATTAATTAATTAGTAATTAGGCTTTATTTAATTAATTGCATTTAATTCAAAAAAGACAAAAATTTCAATTTCTTTTCTTAAAAGGGTCAAAACCCTTAGAACGTTCCCGATTAATTTTTATTCGCGCGCATTTACTTTGTTTTTGATTATTATGTACCTGCTTCAAGAATGTAATAGTAATTAGGTTTATCGCTTTATTTAATTTCTCGTACTTATTTACCAAAACGGGTCTTTGTATTTTTGGCGATGTATAGACCCGCGCCTTGTAATAGTGTAGAATTTATATTTCCGCAATTTACTTTCCGCACCCCTAATTGTTAAATGCATGAAAGAATGTATGAAAAAATAAAACCAATCTGTAGCTCACAAATAACATGTGCAAGACAAACATAAACTGAAATTGAACACACAAAGCACATGCCACTCCTAGGGTACGCTCCACTCGTTGCCTCGAAACGTGGTCATCAAGTATAGGGTATCTTAGAGGTCGCCCTCCTGTCTAAAGATCCAGTTGCCTCGAAACGGTTGCCTCGGATACAAAGGATCTAGGACATTAGGGTTACTTCTAAGGTGTCCCACCATTGCTTTGGTGACCACATTGTCCCTTATAATCGAATTGACCCGAATAACTCCAACGATGGTGCTACCTACCTCTCAATGGTGGGATAGCACTATCCAAAGGACTCTTACACAGCTTAATTCCTTAGGGTAGGTAGATTCTCATGGGTACTTGCTCTTTCTCAAAACAAACAAAAATACTTTTCACACCTCACACTTTCTAAAGGTTTTCAAACAAATTTTTCATACACTCTTGAGGACAGATACAAGAGTTACTTAGAAATTTTTCAAACAAAACTTTTTCAAAACCCACACACACTTGAAAAGCAAACATTTTTGAAAACATAAGAGCAAGTACCTAAGAGCCCGTGGATAACCACAGATAGAAAGGGTGCTAACACCTTCCCTTTCTATAAATCTACCTCCCGAACCGAGAAACATTCTCATAAGGAATTTTGCTGTGCTTTTGTCCTTTCCATGCAATGTCACATAACTTCAATTTTTGACAAAAGGGCCCACTTTTTTCCACTTGATTCATCCTTGTCATGTCACCCACGTGTCCCATGATCAATTTCAAGACAAAATAATTATTTTTCTATTTTTATTTAATTTTTATGGATTTAATTCATTTTAATCCATAATAATTCAAGTAAATCTAAAAAAATTAATTAAATGGTATTTTATGGTTTGAATAGCCTTCATGAAGCATTTGCAACCTACCAATTTCGTGCTAAACTCATTTAGGCATGAAAATTCAAATTTTGAACAAGCTTTGAAAGGCCTTTAATGGTGGTTAAGACAAAATCCAAAGCTTAATTGCAATGGTTAAAGGCTCCTAAATGTGACTTATTCTCACTCATTACTATATATACAAGCCTTGCAAGCCTCATTCATAACCTAGAGTGTGCACAAACGGCCAGAGCAAAATCCAAAAAGTGTCAAAAAAAGTGTGAGATCAAAAGGAGTGTTGCAAGCATTTTCAGGCCAAAAGGAGAACGTGACTCTCTTCTTTGCCATACTCTGAAGCTAAAGCAACCCTTGCCACGTCCTAAGGTCCATCATACCGCGCTGTAAGTTTTCCCAGGTCCACTCAATAATTGTTTCAATTTTTCCTAACATATTCCTATGCAGGCTTGCTAGTGTGTTCCACCATACCCCTCACAAATCAGGCGCCAAGTGTCCACAAGCGTCAATCCAGTGGTCATAAACTGATCCACACCATGCTCCCAGTCAATCACCAAGCACTTGATCCAAGAAGTCAACGTGGCTGGATGAATATTGGGCTTTCAGATTTCTAAACACACACTCAATTCTGGCCCAAACCCCCCTTGGGTTTGCAATTTTATTTTGTCATTTTATTTTTTTATTTGACTTATTTTATTTCTTATTCCTTTTTATTAACTATTAACATAATTAATATTTTTCATAAAAAATCAAAAAAGAACTAATATTATTATTATTATTAATTTCATGTTATTTTTGTAAATAAAATACTAACAATTAAAATAGTTTAATTAGTTAACTTTAATACCTTTTTTTACAATAAATAAAATAATTTAGACTTAGGCTTTTCTTTTGACATTTTTAATTCCTTTTTTTATTTTATTTCAATAAAACATAAAAACACAAAAAATATTTTTCTTAATTAATTAATTAATTAGTTATTAGTTTTTATTTCATTAATTACAAAAAAGGACAAAAAAAAATTCAATTCTTTTCTTAAAAGGGTCAACACCCTTAGGACGTTCCCGATTCTTTCTTTCGCGCGTATTTATTTTCTTATTTTTATATTTATGTATCTGTACATAGTATGTAATAGTTAATTAGGGATTTTTACCGTTTTATTTAAATTCTCGCACTTATTTACCAAAACGGGTTTTTGTCTTTTGGCGATGTATAGACCCGCGCCTTGTAATAGTTAGATTTACATTTCCGCAATTTATTTTCCGCACTCCTAACTGTTAATAATGCATGAAAGAATGTATGAATAATAAAATTAATCTGTAGCTCACAAATAACATGTACAAGATAAACATAACATGAAAACAACACACAAAGCACATGCCACTTCTAGGGTACGCCTCACTGGTTGCCTCGAAAGTGGTCATCAAGTATAGGACGTCTTAGAGGTCGCCCTTTGTCTAAAGATCCAGTTGCCTCAGATAAAAGGATCTAGGACATTAGGGTTACTTCTAAGGTATCCTACCATTGCTTCGGTGACCACACTGTCCCTAATCATCGAATTGACCCGAATACCTCCAACGATGGTGCTACCTACCTCTAAATGGTGGGATAGCACTATCTAAAGGACTCTTACATAGCTTAATTCCTTATAGTAGGTAGATTCTCCTGGGTACTTGCTCTTTTTCAAACAAACAAAAACAAACTTTTCGCACTCACACTTTCTAAAAGTTTTCAAACAAATTTTTCACACACTCTTGAGGACAGATACAAGAGTTACTTAGAAATTTTTCAAACGAAACTTTTTTCAAAACCCACACACATTTGAAAAGCAAACATATTTTGAAAACATAAGAGCAAGTACCTAAGAGCCCGTGGATAACCACGGATAGAAAGGGTGCTAACACCTTCCCTTTCTATAAATCTACCTCCCGAACCGAGAAACATTCTCAAAGAAGGAATTTTGCTGTGCTTATGTCCTTTCCATGTTGGAGAATATAAAAGACGGTGGCGACTCTTGCTTACCGCGACATTTCGCGAAACCAGCTAAAAAACAGTCAGTTCTATTTCCACCGATCACACAATCCATTGAGGATATGATGTAACAGCCAAGAACCCTACATTGAATTGTTTCATAAATCCAACCTTGATCTTTTCTGACATCTCAGGACGCATGCGACGAACCTTCTGTTTTATCATAGAACAACCCTCTTTCATCGGTAGACGGTGAACCACAATATCAGTATCAAGCCCTGGAATGTCTTTGTACGACCAAGCAAAGATCTCAACATAGTCATGCAACATCTGGATTAACCTTTTCTTGACACCGTCCTCTAGGTTGACACTTATCTTGACTTCTTTCTTGTCTGTTTCGTACCCAAGTTCACGACCTCGACTGGCTCTTCATGTGGTTGTATAGTTTTTTCCTCTTGCACTAGCAGTCGAGCAAGTTCTCCAGATATTTCATAATCTTCCTCGCCTTCCTCCTCGGTGTTATACCCCAATTTTTGCCCATAAGATTCCTATATCATCTCATACCATCAATACATTGAGATCATGCATTAGGGTTTGTATATTTCTTCTATGTCATCCTATCTTTAAATGTTCTCTTGAAGAATTACCTAGAACCCTAATTATGTATCTTGTATATATATATGTGTTTTATATTCTACTAACCTCTAACCAAAATCCAAAAATATGTCTTGTTTATTTTGTTTCTTTTAGAAGACAGGGTTGCAATCAAGAAATTCAGGTGATGGTTCTCCAATTAGGGTTGTGGTTTGTTCAGACCAATGGTGGTTCCCAAAAGCCTATGGTTCATAGTGGTGATCTATAATCTTAGATCACGCTACCCTCGAGCTTCATTCAACATAGTTAAGGCGAGTTGGTTGCTTAATTCTCAAGATTCTTCGAGATAGGTTCATGTGTTTATTTTCAATCCTTCTTCGACGATTAATCTCGAGTTCTGTCAAGTGTGAACGTGGTTTAATCAATATTTCACCACCTCAAATTCATATATGATTAAGAATGCCTCGGGTTGTGGAAGAAAGACAAAGTCTATAGTTAATTCAATGTTGGTTGACTGAAAGTCAATATTTGCAAGTTCAAGTTCAAATAATCATAACTTCTTCGTTATTCATTATTTTTGATTGATTCTTCGAGCATATGAATCTCATTGACGTCATCTATGATTTCTCTTTACAAGTCAAGAGCTAATTATGTGTAGAAAGCCATCAAAAGTTTGAGTACGTTAGAGGGTGTTTCGTGACTTTGACCTAAATCCAAATGACTTTCGTCCAACTTCTGAGGATCATAATTCTTTCAATTTTCATCGTTTTGGGACAATTCTTTTTGCACGATACTCTTCAAGATGTTATCTACAAGTTTGCTTCAAAGAGCGGGAATGAATGGTGCTTAGAAAGCCATGAGATTTAATGAAACATTACAGGTCCTTTTTCGGGCATATAATGTTCTTAATCTCTAATTCTTCATATATCTTTCTTGTGATCGCTCAAATTAAGAGTCGTGTTTATTTTTCAAGATATCCATTTTGAAGGCCAGTTTTGTCAAGGTTTGAAGATTCAAAATCCATGAATTCAAATTTATTCAAATGCTTCAATTTGGAATTCAAAAGATGGAGAGAAGTTCTTACTTTCATGAGTTTGGAAATTACAAGTTAGAATTCATTCATTTTAATTCCTTATTCCAAAGTTTTAAGTATGTTCAACATCTTTCAAGTCCAAATCTAAATGATTCAAGTGCAAATTTGGAGACTTCATGAGGTTGAAGACTTTCATCAAAAATCTCAAGAAATTTTCATTCATGAATTCAATTTTCTAATGTCATAAGTATATCAACAGGAATGTTCCAAAAAGAAACTGCGAAAAACTCTCAAGGCAAAATTACTTTCTTTGAATTTCAAGACAACTTCAAAACTTATTCTTCCTCATTCGTCAAGAAATGAATTTAGTCTTTACAAGAAAATTCATTCAAATTGGAAAGAAGGATTCAAGGAAATACAAAGCACCATTCAAGGCATGTTTCAAGGATTTAAATCTCTTTCTTTTCTCAAGAATTCCAAGTTTTTATAACAATGATTCAAAATCAAGAAGAAACTTAGATGAACTTTCAATTCATCTCAAGTTTTCTTTAATTCATCTCAAGTTTTCTTTCTATGCCTAATTACAAGAGAAACCATGTCAAGACTTCTTTATTTAAGTTGCAAGTTGCATTCAATACATACAAAATTCAAGTTCCATAGCCTAAATTTCCAAGTTGCCTCATCAATTTACAAGAGTTCCTCAAGTTTCTAATGCATAGTTTCAAGCTATATCACTAATATTACAAGAAAATTCAAGCTCATTCTATGGCCTAATCTTCAAGTAACATCAACATTACTTTCGATTTGTCGACGGTTCTTGACCATCCTTGAGTTTAACCCGCCGTGCCAAACTCCAAGCTTTGACACGTTTGCCTCTCCATATTTTCCATATCATGTCTCAAGCATTGTTCACGACACAAGAAAAGAAAAAATAAAGATGGTATGTTAGCATATCAATTCAGTCAAAAACAACAAAATTCACACAAGCTAGCAAGAATTGAATGGCATGTTTAAGGCCTCATTTGTTGCAAAAATCAAAATCTTGGTTTACAGACTAAAAAACAATTTTTAAAACTCAAATCGAAAACAATACTCACCTCGCCAGAAATCAGAACCTTCCTCTCGCCGGAAAACCCTCACATCGCTAAAACCTTATGTTTCATCGGAAAACCCTTCGTATCGCCGGAATCCATCCATCGCCGGAGCTCTTCCCCCCTTTACTCTCTACTCTTCTTTCATTACAAGGTTGATACTCCTTTTCTGAGCACAAATCCAACTTTAATCCCTCATTTCTGTGACTGTTGTTGCTATTTTGGACAAAAACTTTTCAAACATCATTTGTAGATCTATCCTTGTGTTTTGCTTTTTTTGAAAAAATAGTTCTGAAATTAAAACGAAAAGGTTGAGGCGAATCTGAATCACCAAAAAAAATTGAAATCGCATTCTCCGCGGCGGCGGCGCCGCGAGTTCTGTCGGCTGCCGCCGCGACTAGCTCGTCCGGCCACCATGTTGTTCTTCTTTTCCTTTGTTTTCATTATTTGTTTTTTTGTAAAGAAGAGAAAGATGATGGTTATATAACAAAAGAGGAACGTGAGTTTTATAAAAGAGGAGAGAAATAAGTTTTGTTTTGCTTCAAAAAGAATACAATTAAATGTTGGTCAACAAAAATTATTATTATTGATAACGAAAAGTTTTTTTTTTGGGAATCCTTTGATGTCTGTAACGTCATTGTTGCAGAGTTTCTTTGTTGTTTTTTTTTTCACTACCTCGATCGCCGCACCGGACTATTATTGGAGGACAAGTGATCCCTCGGACACTTGTCCTCGTTTGAGAAGATGATATAAATTTTGATTCTCCGTGTTCCTGTTCATTATGTTACTGTGCATCCCTCATTCTGGATTGTATATCCCACATAAAAGGCCTATTGACTTAGTTCGATGGTTACATATTTTTCTGCTTTAATTTCTTTTTACTATTTTTGTTTTAATTTGTTTTAATCTCAAAAAATTATTTTAAATTAAATATTCTTTCAAAAATTCTGAAAAAATTCACAAAATTCATTTATCTCATTTCTAACTTAGTGTGTTTTTTCTGGAATTTTATTTCGATTTTTGCTATCTTTAATTATTTTTTACTTATTTGAGTGATTTTAATTAGCTTAAAAATTCTTTTCTGTTTTAAAAAATTATCAAATATTTTGTAAAAATATTTGAGGTCATTTCTGACTTTTATATGGTCTTTTTTATTTTTTATTTAATATTTTGAATATAGTTTGTTATTTACCTTTTATTTTCATTTTAAAAATCATTTTTCTCATTCTATTTTGCTTATTAAATGCAATTTTATTTTTGTATATATTCTTGCTGATCTTGAACTATGTGAATTTTAATCATGAACTTTATTAACATCATTGGATCTTGGGTGTTGAATTTAACTCCATCAAAATGGATGAATGATTTTAATGATAGCTTGATTAAATTATTTGGTTCAAATGTGGAATTTAATTTTTGTTTATCTTCTCCCTTTTCTTATTCTTACTTGTACTACATGTTGTTAGAGGATGATTTATATATCATTTCTCTAAACAGGTGTGACTTCTACATAAGTCCTCTTACGATTGCTTACCATAGCGCTAAATTTTGTCCAAATTCGAGAAATAATTATTCGTGGCCCAAACCTATGTTTGCAAGCCCAAGTATGTTTAATTTGAAACCTTTAATCTAATAACCTTGAGGTTCATTATTAGGAGGATTTGGTCTTATCAATCCTCTAATGAACCTTCACAAACTTTGGTCTAAGTGAATCATTTAAACATCGTTGATCATACGGTGTCGCCTCGAGAATTTGAAATGAATGATATACTTGACAAAAAGCAAATGAAACTTGTTGTTGAGAGGCTTTGATTTTATCAATCTTTTAATGAGTTTTCCAATGCAAGATTCAAGATGATCATTCAACTAACCTCTAATTTCTAACCCATTAACAAATGACTTTTATTTTTATGCTTTTACTTTACTCCTTTACTTTTATGCAACATTTATTTTAGCATTTACATTTCATACTACTTTCATCTTTGCTCACTTGAGAATTTATCTTTATGTCTTTTTTTTTGCTCACTTGAGCTTTCATTTTCTTTTTGAAGATACCTAATAACCAACTTGAACAATAAATAGCTTTAAGGTTTCTTGGACTATTTGGTTACTATCCTTGGTATTACGGAGTTATGAACCTCTTAGACTTAGGAGTAGAGACGTTGGCTACCCTTGAGACCTTGGTGAGTTCTATTGTTATTTTGTCTGGAGTTTTTAGGATTTACCCCAAGACATTGGGTTGTTTTTCTTTGTGTACAGGTTATTCTGATTATGTGCATTGTCTGTAATTGGGAATTCATCTGTATACAGCCGTTACTCTGCCCAATTTTTGTGAAGACTTAATGCATCTGAAGCATGGGATTCTTAAGAGGTTTAGTATCTTTGATTACTTGGTTTCAAATCTAAAGGATGGGAATTCTACATTGACTCATTGTGTCAAGTCTTGGCTTCTTGTTGGTTAGGCGGCTCTTTTCCCTAGCTCTAACCTTATTATTTAGGATAGTCCATTCATCTCCTCCCATTTTCTTTAATTTCAAAAATCTTCTCTCTCTTTTTCAAAACTCTTCTTCTTTTCTAACTTGAACCGCTTTCACAATAAACATAGACTTAGGTCCATGCATTTTCAAAAATATTTTCTTAATCAAACTTTAACCAACTTAACCATACTTTGACATTTTTTATGAGAAGACTAAAAGTCAATCAATCTCATTCAAATCATTTTGCCACTTTGACTCTTTACTTCAAAAAAAAAATCAAAAGATTAGACTCTTGTCAATCCTTGTAGTGATGTTAGCTACTATACTTCTATGATATGGAGTGAAGTAAGATATTTTCCACTTGAGTGTTGAGTGAGGCTTTGTCGATTTTAAAATCCAAGCTATTTCCTCCACTTTAAGATGATGTAAATTCTCCTTTCTCATAATCGTGGGTAGTAAGTATGTTTTCCACTCGGATACAACGATGATGTCTAGTCTCTTAAAATTAACCAACATATTTGTGTTTTGAAATTTTTAAAGGTGAACTACGAGTACCCCGATCCTCTATTACACGAAAGGTGGTACGTAGGCACTAAAGATTCACAACCGCGGCGGGTGCAAAAATTGTAAAATATACTTCTTTTTCCTCATCACCACAATTTATTTTTTGTACACAACACTTATAGCTAAAATACACAAATTTTCAAAGAGGTTCCTGCGGAGTACCATAGATGTTTACGGTGCTAATATATTCCCTTTGCATAACCAACCCCCGTACCTAGATTCTCTCCCCTTCTTTTTTTGGGTTATTCTTTTTTCTCATTCCTTTGGAAACAATAAATCGCGGTGGCGATTTTTATATTATTTGTGCGAGTTAAGTCAATCCAATGGCTTAGTCTCAACATTTCTACCACTACACTCGGCTTGGTTGATCTTATTTTCAAAGTCATAAGTGGCAATAGAATAATTGTTATCAACGGGATCCAAAGTGGATGTGGATCTGCAATTTATTGTGTGGGTGTGTGTAAGAACACATAGTTATTTTGAAAGTGATAAAAATAAAAGAAAGACAAAGAGCAAAAATTTGAATTTAAAACGTCAAATGCTTTATTAAATGAAGATATGTTTATGAAATGACAACCCTAGCAAATGGACCATTATGCTCTGGGTAAGGCACAAGGCTTGAAGTCATTGTTCAAAAGTTACATAGGCAAAACTTGAAAGCAATAAAATAGAAAATAACAATTACTCCTGACTAAAGGAGATTGAGATAATGTCTTGAGTCTTCCAGTTGTTGAGCATGTTGTCGATGGTGGGAAAGATCCAGCTGTCAAGGTCATAGTCACTATCAGAATATTCTATTGCATTGACTCTATTATTGTTGAAGCGCCATGGTGGTCTTCCATCCCGAGCTTGAAGAACAGCCCTCTGAGTCTCTACAGTGAAACCCAAACCAAATTTGTTAGATTTATACGGAATGTCAGGAAGCTGGCCCTAAGTAGTACAACCACCTTCTTCTATAGCAGCTCTAGCATCCTTCAAAGAAGACGTTATGGGCGGAACCTTGGTAACCTTAGGAATAGTGGAAACATCTTCAATAGCGGTAGGTGGGATAACTTCAAAAGTCTGACAAGGAGTATCGATGAATTTGTCGTCCATCTCTACATACCTGAATGAGTTCAAATGACTCACCATATACTCCTCTTCACCATAAAAGTAACAAAAATTCCTTTCATAGGATATTTCATCTCCTGGTGTAGGGTTGAGGTAACAACACCTACCCCATGGATCCAAGGGTGTTTCAATAAAAAAGAATAATTCGGTCGAATATCCATCACATAGAAGGTACATTAGAATACCTGAGAACCTACCTTGACCAGAAGATCCACTTCTCTGTATACCATCCTCTTCGAACCGTTAAAGGCTCTCACCACAATATCACGAGGTTTCAGTATAACCCCTTCGTAATCAAGTATGTCAAGAGCACCCTTTGGTAGAACATTCAACGAAGAACCCGTATCAACCAACATGTGAGCCAAAGTAGTGCCCCTACATTCAATAGAGACATACAGGGCCATGTTTTGGTTTATTCCTTCAGGAGTCAAATCGACATCAGAAAAGTCTAACCCATTGTTGGTCGTTAAGCTAGCAACATAACTCTCAAATTGATCGGCAGAAATTTCCTGTGGTACACGCGCTGATTTTAAGAACTTCACTAAAGCATACGCATGGGCTTCTGAACATAGTAACGGGGATACCATGGAGATCTTAGAGGGGGTTTGCCCCATCTGTTTAACAATCTTGTGATCACTTTTGCAGATAATCTTTAATACCTCCTCCAGATCTTGCCTGGAGGTGTCTTCAGCTGCAACTTCTTTAAGCGCCTTCGTCTGGGCAAGCTCCGTTATTTACTCTTTACCCCGAGTCTCAGTAGCTGATTTAATAGCGGTAACTCGAATTGGTGCGGCGAAAGTCTTTGGAGAGATTTCCAGAGAGAAAACCCTTCTTCTTCTAGTAACCTTACTGGTCCCAGTAATATTGTCAATATTGGGATCAATAACTTCAGTACCTTCATTCTCAGTAGTCAATAGTTCTTGCTTGACGTCGTGGTAGTAGACGTCGGCTCCATAGTTCCAGGGGATAACTTTGTCCGAGGAATATGGAATAGGTCCAAGTGTGGTGATTATCAGAGGAGCAACTTTGGGTTTGGCGGGGATCCTTACAGGACCCTTGGAAGTTATCCTGATAGGAGTGTCGGATATTACAGATACCTATTCTAGCTCCAAGTCTTGCAACAAATTCTCAACAGACAGAATCTTCTCAACAAGAATTAGTTGATTGTCTATTAGACATTGAATACCTTCTTCCAGCAACTTGCAGCTGTTGGGTTGGGCTGCACAGCAGTAACATCTTTCAATACAACCCAAAAATAAACTGGTCTGCAACATATGCTTCTTGATGATTGGGAGGGGAGTAACAAATCCCCTTACAGCAGAGACATACACAACATCATCAATAACATTAATGCCTTTGTTGTTCTTAGGCATTGGTGCAGTAATTACATTGGGAGTCTCAGGGGGATCAAACCCAATCTCTTTATTGTCGATCATGTCTTGGATCTTGTTTTTCAACGCCCAACACCTATTGGTGTCATGCCCAGGGCTATTGGAATGGTAAGCACTTTTCTCATTTAGATTATAATGAGGGAAGGAGGTGTTGGGATTCTGAGGAGGGTCTCTTAACGTTATCGGCTCTGTTTTTAAAAGATGTTTCAATGCCTGAGACAGTGGCAGGTTGATCTTAGTAAACTGTCTTCTCGGTGCGTCAGACCTATGCTGATTGTTTTGCTGATGTTGTTGAACAAATGCAGGATTAGAAATTAACACAACTCCTACAGATGGATTGTGATTACCTATAGTATGACCCTTCTGGCCATATACAAAAATTGTTTCCTTCTTACCATTGAACATCTTCTTTACAGTACTCGAAGATGCAGCCACTTGAATCTTTCCGCTTCTGATACCACCTTCGACATGTTCCCGAGTTAGAATCAGCTCGATAAAACTAGATGAGGAGCTTCCAGTTATATGGTTAAAGAAAGGACATGTCATAGTTCCCATGAACATATCAACCAGATCCCTATCAGATAAAGAAGGTTGCACTCTTCCAGCCAGATCTCTCCACTTTTGGGCATACTCTTAAAACCCTTCATTTGAGCCCATAGTCATACTTTGTAGTTGCACACGAGTTGGTGCAAGGTCAGCATTGTATTGATATTGCTTGTAAAAAGCAGCATCCAGGTCTTCCCAAGTACGTATATTGGTTCCTTCCAGATGATAGAACCATTCCAGTTGTGTCCCAGATAAGCTCTCTTGAAAGAAGTGAACCCATAATTTTCTATCAGCAGTATGGGGTTGGATCTTCCGGATGTAAGACCTCAGATGAAGCTTAGGACAAGAAACACCATCATATTTGGCAAAAAGGGGACCTTGAACTTGTGATGGATAATAACCCCCAAGATAAGACCCAACTCCTCAAAATCCATCCCAGGCACTCTCCCAATTTCCATAGTGTTAAGTCGATCTTCCAGCTGCTTGTATTTGTCATCAGCGGGAGGATATTGTTCAGTAGAATAGTCTTTGTCAGAATATTGGCTAGAACCAAGGTTGTTATTCTCTTCAAATTTCATACTCTTTTCATCTTCTTCTTGATTATCGTCTTCATTGGATGGGACCTCAAAATCTAGAGCCCATTTTGATTGGACCTTTGAATCTTCTGTCCATATTGAGAAAGACTGTCGGCTTCATAGCCTTCTTTTTATTCGCTTTTTGTGATGAGGGTCTTCGTCTCATCTTGTCCCATAGCTAAGCCCAGTAACATTTGCTGAAACTAAGTGTTCTGAGCTTGAAGTTCTTTCACATTTTGTTCTAGGGCCATCTTTTATTGAAATAAACAACAAAAGGATGATAAAACATGTATTGGGAAAATACCTGTGACATAATGGCATGCATGATACGTGGATGCAATATTTTCAAGGATCTTTGTGGGATTTAAATTTGTTAAACAAAAGGAAACAAAGAAGTATTAGTAACAAGCTCAAATTATAAATGCTTTCTAGGCTTATAATGACAACAAAAAGAGTTACAAAGAAGCAAAATATGAACTCAAGTCTCCCATGGGTGCTTCCTCTTTGTGTTGACATATGCATTAAGGCTTTGTACTTCGTGGAGTCATTTTGTCAGCTCCAGTAATTTCTTCTCACTAGTGTAGAACTGAGTCTCAAAGGTATCCATTTCTTCCTTGAGTTGAATCTAGGACTTTTGTAGTTCTTCGAAGTCAGTAGGCATATAAGGATGAAGAATGGTATGAGGAACATCTCCTTCAACAACAGGTTCTACGATCACTGGTAGGATAGTGGGATATGGTAAAATAATATTTTGAGCACAAGATCGCGCCCATCTGAGGTAAGGCTCCAGAGGAATGGAATTCTTACGCCCCAAAGTCCTGCTATCAATCTTATTGATCATGCCCCAAGCACGTATAAACCTTTGACGGTAAATCTGAGGATCATTCTCATAGTCTAATACTATACCCTAGATGAGCATATCATGAGGATCGTCTCTTCGAGCATAACCAAACTGATGTAGAACTATGAAAGGGTTGTAAGTGACACCCCCTTTATGGTAAGGAGTGGCACATTAGGGAATTCCCCGCAACGGTCAATAATAGTGATGTCCTCCTGAGATCGAGAACACCAATGGATATCTGAATGAGTGATTGATATCACCCTTTGAGACCACCTCAAGCCTTGTTCATTCTTCATTATTGATCGAGGGAGGTGCGAAATAAACCACCTGGAAAGTAGAGGTACGCAACACATGAGAGTCCCTCACTTCCTCATAATACGAGTGTGAAGAGAATGCAGAATATCTCCAAGCAAAGTAGGCACCAGATAATCGGTAAGAAATATTTTGATGGCGTTTACATCTATGAGTTGGTCCGGATTAGGGAAAAGCACCAAACCATAGATCAACAAATCCAAAATATCCTCAAAAGCACGAAAACTCATGGCACCTAGAAACCAATGAGCCTTATCTATGATAAATTTAGGAAGAAAACCCTTGAATCCATTTCTTGTTTCCCAATTAGATACGATGTTCGATCATTTCAGATGTAAGGCTGCTGCAACGTCTTCAGGTTTTGGAACTTGCTCTAGATCGGTGAAAGGTATCTTATCAAGAATATGAACTTCGAGTTACTTAGAGAATTTTTCCATTGTGGGCCCTAACTGATAATTCGAGAAGGTAAAACAGTGATGTTTAGGATTAAAGAACTGGAACAGAACACCCATCATGTCTTCTTTAAAACTGGTAGTAACCAAACTGAGTAGATGACCATGTCTCTTGCTAAATTGAGAATTGTCAGGAACCTTTGAGACTAATTCCTCAAGCTTGGAAGGTACCTTTACAAAGTTGATTCAGATAGTATTTTGTGATTAGAATCCATGACCCCTGCAACAAGGAACAAAGATAAATCCCCTAGATCCTTGAAATGGTTAGTGAAAATGTCATGATATAATGTTATGATGTTATGATGTCATGTTTGAACAGATAACAAACAAAAATAAAGCACACAAGAGCCTTAGGTTTAAGGCTTATATGGGGTCCATAGGTAAGTACCCTCTTGAAGTTTAGTTGGCTCAACCTATCCTAAAATAGTAACCGGGTTCTAGGGATCTCAATATCACTAAATTTTCTCACAGGTTTTGTTTAGCACAACAACTGACTTTCCACCAAACCTGAGTCGAATCTCAATGAGCGTAGCATCGAGTATCAACCAACTTTGGACTACACCAAAGCCGGCTATCTCACTATCTTCTAATGGCTAAGTTGGGTTAATTAAGGTTCTAAAGGTCAGATAGTGCTTATGACACCACACAGTAGCCTAGTATTCTCCCCGACTGACTCGAGAGACACCAGTATAAACCAAAGCATCGCACTAACATAGGCATCACTTCAACCATATCAGTCTATGCCGTATAGTTTCCATGATCTATAGCTACTTACCTAAGGTATCCCAAATCTTGGTATAGGATCTTTGCAAGAAAAGTAAACCTAAGAAACCCTTTAAAGATAAGGCGAACAAATAAAACAAAGCAGATAAAGTGATCTAACTCTAAAGGTAACCCCTCTTTTAAATATTTCCCCGGCAGAGTCGCCAGTTTTGTAACACGGTGGGAGAACTGACTTTTTTTGTTTTATCCAAATGTGCAGATAGCTAGACTCGCCATTGACTTTTCTTTTATCCAATAATGAAAGGGTGAAAAGAACAGGAAAGACCTTGACAAATTTTGAGTTCGGGGGGTAGATTATGAAAAGGGAAGGTGTTAGCACCCTTTTCATTCGTAGTTTTCTATGGACCCTTAATCACTAGCTCACTTTGTTTTTGAATATTCTTTGTGTTGTGTGTTTGAAAAATATTTTGAAACACCAATTATAAAGCAAGACTTTGTAATGATTCTCGTATCTGTCCTCGAGAATGCGTACAAAGGGTTTTTGAAAATATTTTTGAAAAGTGTTTGTGAAAAATTATTTTCTGTTTTGAAATGTTTATGAGCAAGCGATTAACAGAGGTCTACCTACTCAAGGTCTTTCTTGTAATTTCCTCTTTCTTTAGATAGTGTTATCCTATCATTATTTAGTTGGAAGCTCTATCGTTGGATGTGAAGGGACAATCGTGGGTCATTGTACAGTCATCGAAGGCAACTGATAGGGACGCTTTAGAAGTTATCGTTAAAGGGACTAGATCATTTATCAAAGGCAACATCGGAAGCGTCATCGAGGGACTACGATCTTTATTTTCGAGGGACTGTGCTAAAGCGTCCCTGCGTTCGAGGGACATGACTATTTTTCCGAGGCAATAAGGGAGGTTACCCTAGAGGTGCAAGTGTGAGAAGTGTATTATGTTCAGTTATTTTAATCTTGCAATTAGGGTTAGCTAATGTTTGCTTTTAATCTTTCCATACAAGCCTAATTACTAACAGTAACATGGTAAAATAGTAAAGCAGTAAATGTGTGGAAAGTAAATGCGGAAAGAAAATCCTAGACTATTATAATGCTTCGGGGAAATTGCAAATTAGTAGAGTGCGGAAAATAAACCCAAATTACTATTACAAACTGTGAGCAGATACAATAATTAAAAATGCGAGAATAATAAATGTTCGCAAAAGTAACGGATGATCTAAAAATATGAAACAGAAAAGGAAATATTTCTTTGGTATTTTCATTGAGAAAAAGGTTTATGATGAATTTATTAAAACCTAAGAAAACTAATTAATTTTAGTGAAAAAAATTCAATTAATTTGATTAAAAACCCTAAAATCTAATTAATTTTAAGTAAGAAAATTAATTAATTAAATTAGTTTAAAAAGGATTAAAACTAACCTAATTAATTAACCTAAATTAATTTTTTAGTTTAATTAAAATTAAAACAAATAATTAAAAGAAAAGAAAATAATAAAGAGAGGAAGAAAATGGGCCTGAAACAGCAAGCAAAAAGGGGGTGCAGATTGCAATTCATTAGGCCCAACAAAGAGAAGCCCAAGAGATCTAGTGCATCCATCCAGAGGGGGTGCAGCGTGCGCTTGTGGATCTGGGATCGTTGGACCAGATCTATACAGATCTGATGGTGATGGTTGAGGAGGCGCATGGTTGATATGTGATGTGTGCTACACTAGATCTGCAAAAGAGAAAAAAATATGAAAAAACATTGGGAAGCGCCAGGATCGAACCCATGCCCTGGTATAGGTATGCCTTACTGCACGCTCGCTTTCCACTGGGGTGGCTATACATCTGTAATTTAAACTGAAACGATTAAAATAAATATTAAACAAAAATGCATGGACCGGAGGGACACCAGAGCCCTAGCTCCGGTCGTCTTCTCCGGTGAATAGATTTCTTGTTCCTGCAAAACAACACATATTAGAGATCCAGGGGGACCCTACCCCCCCTAAATCAGGCCCTACGGATCCAATGGAATGGTTATCTTGGGCTAAAACGCATTGGTTTGAGAGCTATGACAAAAATAGTGAAAACTGATATGAACATGGTGGTTCATGATTTGACCATTATGAGGATCGTTCTTTGGGTTGTTCCTGCACCATTCAACCTCATGAACGTGTTAGCAAAGTTAGTTTGTCTTAAAACACAACAAAAAAAGAAGTAAAAATCATGCAATGATGAAATCGTGATACATGCTCGTGCGTTTCTGGCCTTTTGGATCGTTGTAAATGATCCAACCTTACCCTATGATCTTCCTGTGATTAATTGGAATGGCTGGTATGTATTGAAAGCGGCTGCAAATAGGTTTTGCAAGTTGTCCTAGATTTGAGTAAGTTTTGTGATTTTTTGGATGGATTTCTGCACGCGATTTCGTGGTTCTTTATGTATGAATTAAAGTGAATATATAGGTTAAATTAGGTCAAAATATGATAGGCTTGGACTTGTGTAAGAAGCCTTGTCTTATATTATCTTATTTTAACCTTTTTTAAAATAATCAAAATCAAAATCAAATAAATAAAAAACCAAAGGGGTGCATGAGTGAGATCTGAGGTGTATGTGAAGTGTAGAACATGTTTGATCTTTAAATTAATAGCCTAATAACCCAAAATTTCAAGTTTGCTCAATTTGAACTTCATGCATTTGCTCAAAATTTCCCAACTTGCACTAGTCACAACTCTCTCAATTTTTATCATTTGAAGGCGATCTTAGACTTTTTGGAAAGATCAAGATGTCCTCTACAATCTTTATGTTGATAATTTTTGCATTTGAAGAATTTATATTGATGTAAGTTGCCTTGAAAAAAAGTGTCTTTTTGTTGACTTTTGAAATGACCTATAATGTATTGGGCCATATCTCTCAAATGAAGCATTTTTTGGCCTTGATCTTAGAGAAGCAAAGTTGTAGAGAATTTAATTTCCTTCAAAACTAGATTTGATTGAGGAAAATATAATGAATCATGTGAAAGTTATGCTTGGTCAAATTTCAGTTGACTTCTCCTTAGGAAACCCTAATTTGGCAACTTTTGACTTTTGACGATTTGAGAGTTTTCCTTGATGAATCATGATTAACCCTTGATAAAATTATGAATATTAATTCAAAATGTTGATTTTGACCAAAAATATTGAGGTTTGACTGTATGTTGATCATAGTTAACTTTTTGTCCAATATAGTTTATTTTAGTCATCTGAGTCATTGACTGAACAAATTTATCATGCAAGGCATGAAACTTGGTATGAGCATTCTTGAAGACATATGTGGAACCATGGAAATCACTTGTGGCATTATAAACCCAAAATTCCTTGAGAAAAATGAAACCCTAGTTGTAAGTCCATTGTTTAGGAGGAGAATTTGCATGGTCAATTCTTGAGCAACCTTGAGCATTTGAGAACCCTAGGAGAATGTCTTGAAGAAATGGGAGGAAAAATTTTGGGGTACAACACCAGGAATCTCATTGTAATCCCAGGAGAATGAATCTTTGTATTCTTTCAGTATTTTGACCAACTTTAACTTCATGTCTGGTCCAACCTTTGCACTAATATAAGTTGGTCTTTTGACCTCCCCATCACCTAGATATATCTCTTCGAGTGGGTTTTGAAACTACATTCCTTTAGTTGAATTTATAGGGTATTTTTCAAACCCCAAAGGCTCATTGTCATAAATACAATCTAACCTCTGGCTTTCTGAAGCAGTTGTTTGGCCAAAATGGTCATCCTCGTTATTGTTGATCATGGCTTCCAAAGCCATATTTTGCAATTTCTCAGATTCCAATGCCAATTTAATTCTATTTTCAGCCATATAGGCCGAAATTTGAGTTATGCAATTAGACTTAGTGGTCATCTTTGTCGACCATAGTCCACCCCGTAGGTGGGTTTTCCCCTTTAACTGTATCCACTACATTCTCTTTATCCTAAATGAAACCATAATTAGGACGTAGGTTCAGAAAATGTGTTGCATTTTCCTCACGAGTATAAACTGCTTCGACTTCATAACAAGGCACAATGTTGTCTAAGTGTTGGTCGAAATGTTTTCTTCTAACCTTATATACATCAATCTTATAATAAATTTGACCAGCTTCAATGTTTTCAATAATTTCGTCTGGTCGCCATATGGTAATTCTTTGGTGGATAGTTGATGGGACAATGCCAATACCATGGATCTGTTTGTGCCCCAGCAACAAGTTGTAGGAGTCATACAAGTTACAGCCAAACCCACTTGTATCACTCCTAGTATATAACTTGTTTTGCCTTCATAATTCGACAGAACCATGTTATGGGATCGAAGTTCAACATCTGACTTTCCAAATTTCTTAAACAATGAGTTAGGCATTAAATTTACTGTCGCCCACCATCTACAAAAACTTTATTCATTTCCACGTCATCTACATTTTCCCTTATGAATATTTATTTTAAATGATACATCATCCTTGGGTCATGTTTCTTGAAGATGGCTTTTTGTTCTTCAACCATGTCATTGCTCATAGAGTAGTAGCATAGTGACTTTTCATTTTTTGTCCTGTCTTGAAAAAGATCCTCATTAGCCTCAGACACTTCCGACACATGGTCGTATTCTCGTGGCAACACTGACACGATGACACAACCAATTGTCAAATCATCTTCAGACCTTGTATCAAAATTATCCTCCACCACTTCATCTTCTAGCAGGGGATCATATTCAAGACCCCCCTCTTCAGGCTGAGGGGTGTATTAAAGAACTTCAGTCGGAGTGCCTTCATCTTTTTTCCGAAGGTGCCACTCTCATAAATAACATATGGTTGGGTATCTTGTTTTCTTCCTCACTCGGTCTCTTTGGATGAGGTTTTTTCTGAGGAGCAGTTTCAATAGACTTATGTTGTATTGTCAAGGCTTCTCTTTCATCCTTCTTATTTCTCTAATGACTCATCCATTGTATCCTCGTTATTGGATTCTTACCCTTGTAGTTTTGAGATATGTAGGGTTTCTGCTTTGACTCACTACCATTATTTTGGTTCACCACACCTACTTCTGGGTCCAAAACCTTCTACTTAGGCTGTGTTCCTCCTTTCTTATAAACAGGCTTCACCACTTTCTTTGTTGGGAATCAACAGGAGGACAAAATTTCCTTTGTTGAGACCTATGAAACTGCCTCTTATATTCTTGTTGAACTCCTCTCTTCATTCTGAATCAATCTTGATGAACAAGAATCAACCAACCGATCAAATTCCTCTTGTTCTTCACTCTTAACTTAAGTGAATCAACAAACCTTAGCTGCAAGATAATTCTACTGCACAATTATTAATGGAAGAAGAAAGAAAAAATGAATTAGGGAAGAAAAATGAATTAGGGCTTGAACAAAAAATAGGGGAATAAGATAATTTCTGCAGAGCTTCTCTCTGCTTCTCAAAAATAAACCTTTATTCTTTTGCAACTGCAAATTTAGTATATTACAACAATAGGGGTTAATCCTTATTTATAGTTTTAGGTTTACTTGCTCCCTAAGGCAAAATCCAAAACAAAGCCCAAAATACCTAATTCTTCTAACACTACAAAATAATGCCTAAGTCGAAATCTCTGTCGAGCAACCTGCTTCAAAATTTCGACAACTAAACAAATTTGATACATCCTAGATCATTTCGACAATACCTTGTTTCTATTAAGCAACCTACTTCGACACAAGAAATTACATTCTCAATAGTGTTATCATCCTAATATTGTGGGAAATTGTGTATTAATATGGTTGTTATAGCTACAATATTAATTATGGATACATTTTTTTACCATTAATAGATACATCCATAATGGTCAGTATACTAAACATGAGTTTCCAAAATAAATTTTTGTTATTAAAGCTCTTAACCATCCAAGAAGGAAATCAATGGCTCATTTATGTCCCATGAATATCTGGTAAATATGAAAGAACAAATCAAAGCTGAAATATATTAAAGGTAAAGATGAAAAAGACATAAAGATTAAAAGTCAAAATGGTGAAATGTTTTAAAAACAATTTTGATAAACATATGAAAACATTAAACATTGAAAAATGTAAACGTGTAAGAGAGAGGGAGAGAGGAGAAATGAGGAAGTGATGTTTGTAGGCAGAAAAATTTATGGCACATGTCAATCATGAGAAGGCTTTGATTGTGAATTTTTAGTACATTTGTTAAATACTCATTTCTCCTTAATGAGTGTAAAATGTTTGAACATGTGAGGGTAATTTGAGAAAGTTGTAATATTTTATTTTTTTAGTTATATAATTGATATGAAAACAGTAAACACTGAAAATGAAAATGAAACCATGTTGATAAAGAATATGATAGTTGATGTTAATGAAGAAGATGAAACCAAAAATTTAATGTAGAACTAAAAAATGGCAACCTTAATGGAGAAAAGCATGGTAGAACCCGAACCAATTGCAAAATGGAAGAACAAATAAAAAATGAAATATATTGAAGGTAAAGATGAAAGGTGATGGGAAATTAATAGACAATAACAGACCAATACACATCAAATAAAAATTTTCCCAAACTTGTAAGAACCTATTAGGATCAACCACAAATATATGGCAGCAAATGGAACAAATATAAGCACAAAAGAACACCGATATTTTAATGTGGAAAACATGTAAACATGAGAGTAAAAATCATGAGTCGTCCAGACAAAAATCATGAGTCTTATTTGTAATCTAGCTTGCTTTGTGATTTTGCCATTGTTAGCACTAGTTTATAAATCACCATTGCATACATCAAACTACCCACAACATACACATAAGGAACACGTTTCATATCGAACACTAAATTTTCACTTGAAAGACTTTGATTAGAGCTCCACTTGAAATGAGTGGCAAGAGGAGAGCTTATTGCCTTAGAACTTTCCATTTTGAATCTTTGCAGCACTCTTTCGATATAATATTCTTGTGACATCTAAAGTTTCTTCTATTTTCTTCCACGCATGATTCTAATGCCAAGAATCTGTTTAGGTGCCCCCATGTTTTTAACCTGTTAGTGTTAGAAATACTTTTCCATACAATAAGCATATCATCAACATATAACAACAGGATAATAAAGCCATCCTTAAAAAAAATTCTAACAAAGACACAATGATCTGAAGTAGTCTTCTGGTATCCTTGATCACAAATAACAGACTCAAACTTCTTGTACCATTGGCTTGGAGCTTGCTTCAAACCATTTAGACTCTTTCTCAATCTACACACTTGATCTTCGTTACCTTTAAATTGAAAATCATTAGATTATCTCATGTAGATCTCTTGCTCCCAATCACCATGAAGGAAAATCGTTTTTCACATCCATTTTCTCAACTTCTAAATCAAGAGTAGCAGCTACACTCAACACGATTCAGATTGATGACATCTTTACAACAGGTGAACAATCTCATTCATATCAACACCCTTTCTTTGACGGAAATCTTTCACCACTAATATGGCTTTATATCTTGGAGACTTAGATTTACTCTTATGTTTAACTCTATAAATCCACATGTTTTCCAAAATCCTTTTGCCTTTAGGAAACTTCACTAAGTTATAAGTGTGATTAATTATTTCATCTCATCATGCATTGCATCCAACCACTTTTGATTTTCGTCACTTTCCATGGCCTCTTGAAAACACTCAAGTTCATCCTCAATAGTTAAGGCCACATACTCATCAAAATTATACCTTGTAGAAGGTTGTCTCTTTCTCTGTTAGACCTCCTAAGTTAAACTTGACATGATTTTAGAGCTTCACCAAGATGACATATAGCTCTCCCCTTCATCATCATTAGTTGGAATATTTACCTCATCTCCAAGTTGTTGATCATCAACATAATCATATGGCTCACCATTATGATTATCACCACCAATAACATCTATATTATAATTAGGAAATATTAGAAAAAATGATATATTTCTTGGGTGTAATCTTCTCTACCTTATCAATATCTTTAATAGTTTGATCTTCCATGAATACTACATCACAGATTTGCATAAGCTTCTTCCTTACAAGATCATACAACCTCTAACCAAATTCATTTTCCCATAGTCGATGAAGATCCATTATTTTGACTTTGAATTCAACTTGGATTTTTCATCCTTTGAAATATGCACAAAAGCCTTACAATCAAAGACTCTCAAGTGATCATACTTGACATTCTTCCAAACCAAATTTTGTTCGGAACTTCACAGTTCAAAGCAATAGTAGGAGTGTGATTAAGAACATGCACTGTCGTGTAAAGTGCCTCACTCCAATAATGATCAGGCAACTTAGATTTATATAGTATACACCTTACCCTCTCAATTAGTGTTCGATTCATCCTCTCTGCTAAACCATTCAAATGAGGAGTTTTTGAAGGAGTCTTTTCATGTGTAATAACATGCTACTAGCAATCGACATCAAATGGTCCATAATATTCATCATCCATATCAAAACGAACACATTTCAACTTCTCGCATGTCCGTCTCTCTACCAAAGCATGACATTATTTGAACTTCTCCAACACTTGGTCTTTTGTCTTCAAGACATAAACCCATGGTTTCCTGGAACAGTTATCAATAAAGGTAACAAAATAAAGTTCACCACTAAAGTATTTTACCTTTAATGGACCAAAAACATCAGAATGTACCAATTGAAGCAACTTTGACTTCTTTGATGGAGGATGTCTCTTGAAGGATACTCTAGTCTGTTTACCAGTCATGCAATGAGAACACCTCTCCAAATTTGCGTTATATAATCCTGGAAGGACATCCTTTTTGGCCAAAAAATTCAGCCCATTTTTCACTAATTTGACCAAGTCTTTGTTGCCTCAAAGATGCTTCCATGTCAATAGCATTCACATTGTCCCTAGCAACCAAAGCTTTTGTCTAATACAATTTAGAAAGCTTATGATATTCTCTACCATTCTTCGGTTCCTTTTCCTGACTTCTCTCATATCTTCAGTGACAAGTACTTCAAATTCAGATGAAGAACCATTTGCCTTCCTTCTTATCTCCTCATTAAAAATAACACTCTTAGCCGTTTCCAAAGAAACAACACCTTAAGGAGCAGAAATTGTGATAGAAAATAGAAATGTCTCCTAAGACTGGTAAAGACAACAATATAAATAGTCCCAAAATTTCATCATCAAATTTGATACTCATTTCTGACATCTGATCAGGGAGCCCTTGAAATTCACTCAAGTGATCTAAAATAGAAGTCATCTCCTTATACTTTAAACTTATGAAGTTATTCAATAAGAAGAATTTATTATTCCCTAATTTAGAGGCATACAAGGTCTTTATCTTCCCCCACAAAGTTTTTTCATGTGTCTCATTATCAATATGATTATAAATATTATCTTCTACATATTATCGAATAAAACGACATACTTGTTGATGTTCAAACTCACATTCTTCATTAGATACATAATCCATCTTTGCGAAATTAAATACCAATAAATACAATTTCTTCATAAATAGTAAGTGTTTCATCCTACCCTTCCATAAATGGTAATTAGAACCGTCCAACAATACTATCTTCATCTTTGTATTTGACTCCATCTTTCACAAAAGTAAATAGCCCTTAACAAAGAGCTCTGATAGGAAATTAAGACACAATAATAGACTAATACGAAGCTGATATAAAGTTATGCACACTTGTAGGAACTTTGAGGATCAACAATAAATATAAGACGACAAATCAAACAAATAAAAGCACAAAAGAACAACGATATTTTAAGATGGAAAACCTCTCAATATGAGAGTAAAAATCACGAGTCGTCCAGAACAAAGAAATATCTCTACTATAATCAATTAAGGGTACAAGAGAGTCTTAAAGTGATTCACATGCTAGTGCTAACAATTGCAAAATCACAATGCAAACAAACTTACAAATAAGAATAAAAAAACTGAAAAATTATCCAAATCTGCAACTTCAGTGCGAAACAATTATCTCATAATTAAGACTTTGTTTTGAAGATCCCAACGATAGACACAGATGTTGCAAACCCGCCCTCTAAATTTAAGCTTGATCCAACGATTAATGAATCCATAATCGCCAATTTAATGAGACTGATTGCAAAAAAAATGAGAATAGACTCCTCTCATCTTTTCTCTCTTTTGAATCATTGTTTTCTCTTTATCTCCCTTAATCCTAAATTGTTAATCTTCATTTAAATAAGTGAGACAAAAAGACATAAAGCTCCAAAAAGGAAAAATGGTGAAAAATTTTAAAAACAATTTTGATACATGTGAAAACATTGAAAAATGTGAACTTGTAGATATCAATATGAAAACATATGATAGCACTACAATAGGTATTTTGGAAAATAATAAAAAAACACAGTTATTTTGACATTTTTGGTTAATAAACATGATTATTTAAAACAAAATTATTTATAAAATTTTAAAGATAAAATATATAAATTACATATCATTAAAAACTGAACACGTCATCCATTCATTCCAAGAATATATAAAAAAACACTAAAACGTTTTGAATTTAAAATATGAAAATTTTCATAAATCAAATGAAATAGAGACAACAAAAACATATATTATACATTTACATGTAGTTTCTAAAATTTATAAAATGAGTTTAAAGATAGTGCGGACGCTGTAAATTAATATTACACATACAACTAATCAAAATTCTTATACTTTTCATATTATTTTAATATTTTAAAAATAAAAATGTATTTTAATTAGATACATATTTTTTATTGGTTGATAGTGTAAAAATATTGTCAATACATATTTTTTTCTCTTATAAAATTATTCTATTTTAAACTTTTTAGAGATTAAAATCATATAGATTGAAGATCCATTTTGATCCCTTACAAAAATTATAGAACTCAAATTAGTCCTCGACAAAAAAAAAAAGAATTTAATTTAATCTCTTACAAAATTTAACTGCATAATATTAGTCCCTCTATTATTTTATTTTTTTCAAATCGGTTTTTTTCTACTCTAAATTTTCATATTACATTATATTTTTTAATTATAAATTGATTTTTATTTTTAATTTTAATTTCATTTTTAAACAATTTATATTTGAAAATATAAAAAATTGCTGCTAGCAAGAAACAAACACATGAAACTTTAAACCACATCTTATGTCTTTGCCACTAGGTCAATGCACATTGGTGATAAATAATTTTCATGATTTATAGTAATTTTAAATAATTCTAAATTTAAAATAAAAAATATGCCAATTTACATTGATAACAAATAACTTTCATGATTTATAGTAATGCGCCGATACAAAATTTGTAACTATGAGTCTCAAATCCAAGTCCCTTAAGATTAAATGATAATCATTTTACGATTAGACCAATTATCATTAATATTTCTAGTGATGGATATTTAACTTAATAATTCATAATAAACATTTACCTATTTACTTATTTCAAATAATACACAAAAAATATTTAAATAATACACAAACTTTAAAATAAAATTAATAAAATGTAATTTCTAAATATAATTAATAAAATGTAAACTCTAAATTATATTTAAAGTAAAATGTAAATTCTAGATTCTAAACATAATTAATAAAATATAAATTCTAAATATAATTAATTAAATTTTAAAATAAAATTAAAAAATGTAAATTCTGTTAGAACAAGATTTAGTTCTGCAACTTAATCTCTGAGCTTTGATGATAACAAATGAGTATGTTTGTATGAACAATTTTGGTACTGGAATGTTTGTTATTTTGAGTATTTAACAAACATGTTGTGTTTCTGATAAACGGCGCTGCCAAGACATTAGAAGAGAATAAGTTCCGCTTCTAAGCTACACAAGTTCTGATGAACAATAGAAAAAGCTTCAGAAGACTCTGAAGTAGTGACTCTTATACTCGTCCAAGAGACCAAGTTCTAAAGATTTGAAGACAAAAGTTCTGACTGAAGTCCAGATGTTGAAGACTTATGTTTCTGAAGACAAATGGTTCTCAAGACCAAGTGTTGAAGATTCTGAAGACGGAGTTCTGAAGATTCTAAAGACTTGAAGTTCTGATAACCCAATGTTCTACAAAGGATTCTAAAGACCAAGTGTTAAAGATTCTGAAGACGCAGTTTTGAAGACTTGAAGTTCTGAAGACCCAAGTGTTATTCTCATTCTTCTAACACATGCTTGATTAGAAGCCTCTGACGTTAGAAGAAAAAGAGGATAAGATTGTGTAGTACAAAAAGTACATGGTACAAACAAAATTTTCCACTCCACTACCATGAAGGACATACGTTGTGCACGATCTTGTCTCCCACATGATTGCTCAAGTTGTCATCTTTTTGGAAATTCCAGAAATACCCTTCAACGGTTATAATATTTTATTGGCTATATAAAGGCTTGAAGACTATAAGAGAAGGATGTCAATTCACGTTGATACACTTTCTATTAAGACTGTTCATACACTTTCATATTTCTCTAGTCTATGTTCTAAAATTAATGTTTACATATCCGCTTGTGTAGAAGCATAATTTCTTGTAAACAAACATTGTTCAAGCAAATGTTTGATTTTCTTTAAGGGACCATGTTGTACCCCAAAATTTTCCCTCCCATATTTCTCAATGCATTTTAAGTAAGGTCCTCAAATTGCTCAAGGCAGTCCAAGGGTTGACCAGACCAGCTCTCTCCTAAGGCAGTCTACCCCAAATTAGGGTTTCATTTTGCATCAATATGTTTGAGTCCAAAGGATCCAAAATTCTCACCATTGTCCTAATATGTTCACAAGATCATCCATGTCAAGTTTCAAGCCTTACAGAGGAAGTTTGCTCAGTCAATTGCTCAAAGGCCTGAAAATCGACTGTGCTAGGGCAAAAGTCAACTGTGTCCCACATACAGTCAAACTTCAAGATTTTTGGTCAACATTATAATTTTGAAGTATTATCCATCATTTGATCAAGGGTTGATCATGATTCCTTAAGGATTGCTCACAATTCATCAAAACCCAAAAGTTGCTAAATTAGGGTTTTACAGGAAAAATCAACTCAACTTTGACCAAGCATAACTTTCTCATACTTCATAAAAAATGACCCATCCAAAGCTCATTTTGAAGAGGATGTAATTCCCTACAACCCATCTTCATCTCCCAAGTTCAAAATATGCACTCACAAGAAGATATGAATTTGGATATTATAGGTCATTTTAAAAAGTCAACAAAAACATCTTTTGGGTCAAAGCTTCATACATGAACATGGAAGAATCAATTGAGATGAGACCAAAAGGGTTGCTTAGTGGACATCTTAATCTTTCTAAAAAGTTCAAGAACACCTCTCTAGGGTCATAATTGAGAGAGTTATGCATTGGAAAAGTTGACCTATTTTGCAAAATTGCCAAAAGTCAAATATGTCCAAGACTGTATTTTTTTGTCAAATGGGCCCTACTTTTTATGCTTGCACTGAGTTTTTAATATGACCCACGACCCATGAGCCCTTCCACTTGTCATTCTTTTATTTTTGTCATTTATTTTGATTTTATTTCATTTAAATCAAATAAAATAGTAAAAATATCAAAAGCTAATCAAATCTTGATATTTTGTGCATGTTTAGGATCATTACACAGCTGGAAGTGAGATCAAATCATGCAAGGCTCATATGGACACAAAAAGATTGCATTTTGCTTGATTTGAACGATTTGCACAAGGATCAAATCATGAATCAATGATCATAATTGGAAAAGATTTGATACAGGTTGGTAACCCTAATTCACTCTTGGATACATAAGGGACAATTGCAGACCAAAAACAAGGAGGCTGGAGGCGTGCAAAACAAAAAACAAAGTGGCAAAAGTTCAAGAAAAGTGGCAAATTGATTTCCAAGTTGCAGATCACTTCAAGGAATTCTAATGATCCCAATCGTTTGCTAGACCTCCTAGGATCCTATTTCAATCGCTAGCAAGCTTCTCCACGCCTTGAAACGCACTGTAAGAGTCACACGATTTCCATATTTTCTTGAATTCGAATATCATAATTCTGGCATATTTAGCATGATTCATTGATATATTATTAATCCATGAGATGTTTGCAAGCTAATGGTTATATCCAATTGTATTTTTATTGACTATACAACAAGTTGCCATGGCTAGGGTTCTAGTTTCGTTTTTAGGGGTTTTGGGTACAGGAACAATTAGGCATGGATAATGGTACCATGATGCTCGTGAGGTTGCAACGAGTTGATTGGTACCACTGGTTGTGATTTATCATGCTTGCACATGATTTTGGAGAAGCACAAGGTTATACCTACGCCTGGTGTCCGTAGGTAAAGGTATTTGATCTAAAACGACAGAAGCCATGAAGAAGATGATGGCGTGGCAGGTGGTGAATGGCCAGTTTAAAATTCGCGCGCTTTGAGACATTAATATTTTGTTTTATCATATAATAATTGTTTGTCATTATTTGTACAACTAAGCAAGCCAGCGCAGGTGGTAAAGCCATTGGTCTTTGATGTACACGCCCTGGGTTCGATCCCAGGCGTGTGCATTTTATTTTTCTCAATATTTCCAGGGTAATTCAGCGTATCACATGACAAGGCATCCACTGTGCATCATTAGAATCACACCATCAGATCATCAAAGCTGCAGATCCAATGCCTTATCCATGAGGGTCCACCATACACCCAGTCAAGCAAGCACATGGGATCTGGCAAGGTCAACAAAGGCCAGGAGTTATTGGGCCCAAATTTGCAAACGGAACCCTCCTTTCTGCTAAGAAACCAGGCCCATCTAACTTTCTTTTTTTATTTATTTGTTTTAATTCTTTTAATTTGCTTAATTGTTTTTTAACAAAATTAATTTCTTTTTCATAAAAAATCATAAAAATCAAGTTTCACAAAATTTAAAGTTAGGTATTTTTATTTATTTTTATTTTACCAAATTTAATTTTAGTTTAATTTAATTTAGGATTAATTCTAACTTTTTCATATATTTAAAATCAATTAGAAAAAATTAGGGTTAGCATGTGATTTAATTTTTATTTCTTTCTCAAATAAAACAAAAATACAAAAATAAGTTAATTTAATTATTTTTCTTAAATTCTAAATTAGTTAGTAATTAGGTTTTTATTTATTCAAATTTAAACTTTATTTTCTCAAAAAATAGCAAAAACCACAAAAAAAATGATTTTTCTTTTAAATTGCAATTAGGTAGTTGGGGTCAAAACCCTAATTCTCTCGTTTTCGATCCATCGCGCGCGTTCATATTTTTTTACAATATTAATGTAACTGCTCACGGTATGTAATAGTTTAATTAGGATTTTCTTTTATTTATCGCTTTTACGGGTTTTTTGGCTATGTAATTAAACCCTACCCCGAAGCCTTGTAATAGCGTAGGTTTTATTTCTCGCATTTTAATCCTTGCAAATATTAACTGTTAGATGTATGATAATAGGATTGTATGATAAGATTGCATGATAATTTGAAATGGTTAGAAAACCCTAATGTGCAAAGATAATAACTGAAATCAAATCACTCGCACATGCGCACTCCTAGGGTATACTCTCACTTTGGTTGCCTTCGGTAAGCAATCATTAAGTATAGGGTGTCTTAGTGGTTGCCCTCCAGTCTAACAAAGATCAAAGTCCCATTCGAAAACGTCGCCTAAAAAATGTTGCCTCGGAAATGTTGACTCGAATATGATCTTAAGACATTCGGGTTATTACTAAAACGTCCTAACATTACTTTAGTGATCGTACGTCCCTTTTCGAATTGACCCTTACGACTCCAACGATGGTGCTACCTAATTCTCAATAGTAGGATAGCATTTTCTAAAGGAAACGAGAATAAAAACAATTCTTTTTCGAGTAGGTAGATGCTAGTAGGTACTTGCTCAAAATCAAACTTTTCACACCAAACACTTTTCAAACAAAGTTTTCAAAACAACTTTGTAACACTCTTGAGGACAGAAAGAAGGGTTAAAACGAAGTAAAACAAAACCTTTCAAAACAAACACACACAAGCAATTTTAAAAGATGAGTAAGTACCTAAGAGCCCGTAGATAACTACGGATAGAAAGGGTGCTAACAACTTCCCTTTCTATAATCTACCCCCCGAACTCAAAATCTCAAAAAAGGAATTTTTCTGTGCTTTTTTCCTTTCCGGTTGGATAAAATAAAAGTCGGTGGCGACTCTTTCTTACCACGACATTTTGCGAATACAAACGTAAAACACAAACCAGTATTTCTAAAACAGTCGGTTCTGCCATCGTATCACAGAACTGGCGACTCTACTGGGGAGTTATAAGTGGGGTATACCTTAGGATCTAGTTCATCATATTTGCTTCTCTTGTTTGTTTTGGTTGCTTTACTTTTAAGGGTTGTTTGGGAGTTACTATAGATCCTAACCCGGATCTGGGGACACCTTTTAGGTAAGTAGCAATAAACTGTGAGGGAACTGTACGGCGTAGACTGATACAGTTGAAGAAATAGCTACGTTGATGTGGCACATTGGTTGGTATCGGTATCCCTTGTGGAGAAACGAGGAGAATACGGGGCTGTTGTGTGTGTCGCTAAGCATCAACTGACGTTAGAACCTTTAATAGACCAACTTGGCCATTAGAAAGTAGTGAGATAGTCGGCCTCAGTGTAAAGCTGAGAACTGGTTGATACTCAATGCTACACTCATTGAGACCATACTCTCGAGATAGTTTCAATCGCAAGAAAAGATTGCGTGAGCTGAACCCATGACTGATGGAGGACGGTCAGTGATATTGAGATCCTCTAGAACCCGGCTACTTTTGCTAGGACAGGTTGAAACCAACTGAACTTCAAGAGGGTAATACCTTAGACCCCATGCAAGACTTAAACTTAAGGGCTTTTGTGTGACTTGTTTTCCTTTACCATGCCTGTTATCTGCTATACCTGTGTTGTTTTTATCATGACATCATGCATCATAACATAGCATGCATACTTCATTATACTAACCATTTCAAAGACCGAGGGAATTTATCTTTGTTCTATTTTGCAGATTATGGCTTCCGTGCGCAGAAACACCATCCGAGTTAACTTTGTGCAAATACCTGCTCAACTTAAAGAGTTAGCCTCAAGAGTTTCTGAGACCTCTATGTTCATTAAAAGACATGGTTATCTTCTTAGCCTGGTTACCTCAAAGCTTGATGAGCAAATGATGAGTGTACTTTTCCAGTTTTTGATCTGGTGCATCATTGCTTCACCTTTCCAGATTACCAGCTGGTTCCCACTTTGGAAGAGTTCTCTCACTTATTGGGTATATCCATCCTAGAGCAGGTGCCTTTCACAGGTATGGAAGAGACTCCAAGACCAGAAGCATTGCTTCAGCTCTACATCTGAAACGAGCTGATGTAGTATCCAATTGGGAAACACGAAGCGGGGTCGAAGGTTTCTTAGCCAAATTCCCGATGGATCAGGCTCAGCTGTTCTGGGATAATTTGGATTTTCAGGCTTTCGAAGACGTCTTGGATCTCCTTATCTACGGTTTGGTTCTCTTCCCAAATCTGGATTCCTTTGTGGATGTGAATGCGGTTAAGATATTCCTTTCTCGCAATCCTGTGCCTACTTTACTGGGTGATATCTTACATGCCCTCTACACTCGTACTGTGCGAAGAAGAGGGACTCTCATGTGTTGCATGCCGCTTCTGTTGAGGTTGTTTATTTCGCACCTCCCCATGTCTGTGTTGAAGAATGAAGAAGGTTTGGGATGGTCTTACAGGATAATGTCACTTGCCCATACAAACATTCTTTGGAGCTCTCAGGCTATGGAAGACACTGTTGTCATTGATCATTGTGGGGATACCCTAATGTCCCATTGCTTGGAATAAGAAGAGGTATAACTTACAACCTTGTCTAACTTTGCGGAAATTTGGTCGTGCTCGAAGAGATGATCCTCATGAGCTACTTCTTGAGAATATTGCATTTGACTACAAGGAAGACGTTGACGAGCACCACCGGAGGTTTATACGAGCCTGGGGCATGGTGAATAGATCTGACCCCCAAGAGCTAGGACCAAGGACTTCCCTTCCAATGCAGCCTTATCTCCAGTGGGTCCGAGCTCGTGCCCAGAAGCTTGAGATGCCCTATGAAGCTGTGTTACCAGTGATTGTGGAGCCCACCAATGAAGAGGGAATTCCTTACACAGTCATTTATCCTTACATGCCCACTGATCCTGGGGAATTGCAGAGATCCTGGATTCAGTTGAAAGAGGAGAGAGATACTTACCGAGAGAAGTATCATGAGCAAGAAAGGAAGATCTTGAAGCTCACCAGGCAGCTCGAGGAAGAACGAGTGATCAACGACTACGTCAACACAAAGAGGAAGCGTCCATGGGATTTCTGATTTTGCTTTTTTCTAGTTTAGATTTGTTTTCCATTTATTTCTTTGTAACGCCTCAAAGGCATTGTTAAACTTTTTACGAGTTAATCTAATAAAGTTTGTTTTACTTTTTTGGTTTGCAAATTTAAATCTCCCAAAGTCTTTGAAATCATTACATGCGTATCCCATTATCATGCACACCATTACAGGTACCATTACAGGTTTCTCATCTTCTTCGCTGTTTATTTCAGCATAAAATGTCTTATGATCAAGCCATCAAAGATCTTCAGGCACAAAACGCCCAATTCCAACAGATGTTCTTAAGTATGGCTAAAGGGCAAGAGGATTTGAAGACCCTGATTCTGAAAGAAAAGAAGAAGAAGAAGAAGGTTGGCATTCTGAACATGGGTAGAAGATTCGGAGAAAGGATAAGACAATCAGCTGATCTGACCTCCTCATCCAAAGACGGGGAGAACCAAGAAAGGACAAAGGACCCTAGTCCGGCAGTTTCTGATAATGATACAGATTACGATGAAGAGCAATACCCTCCTGCTGAGGATAGGTACAAACAACTAGAAGACCGTCTGAGTGCTATGGAGATTCAGAAGATCCCTGGTCTGGATTTTGGAGAGCTGGGATTGGTGTCAAGAGTGGTGATCCCTCATAAGTTCAAAGCTCCGATTTTTGCCAAGTACGATGGAGTATCCTGTCAAAAACTCCATCTCCGCTCGTACGTTCGGAAAATCTAACCCCACACTGCTGATAGAAATTTGTGGGTACACTTCTTTCAAGATAGTCTGACAGGGACTCAACTTGAATGGTTTTATCAGTTGGAAGGAGCCAATGTCCGAAAATGGGAAGACCTTGCTGTTGCTTTTTACAGGCAATATCAGTATAACGCCGACCTTGCTCCCACTCGTACTCAGCTTTAGGGTATGTCTATGGGTGCAAGTGAAGGATTTAAGGACTATGCTTAGAAGTGGAGAGATTTGGATGGAAGAGTCCAACCCCCTTTGTCTGATAGGGAGTTGGTTGATATGTTTCTAGGGACGCTATCTGGTCCATTCTTCAATCATCTGATCGGAAGTTTATCGTCTGGGTTTACTGAGTTGATCTTAACTGGAGAGAGAGTAGAAGCTGGTATCCGAAGTGGTAAGATACAGAAGGATAATTTATCAAGTGCAGTAAAGAAGCCTTTCACCGGTAAGAAAGAAGCTAGTGCAGTCTATGGCTCGAGGAGCCAAAGCAGACCTGAACACCGTCAAGCAGTAAATGCAGTAGTGATATCAAGACACACAATTGCTCCATAATGAAACAATCAACAAAGGGTAGAAAAACCACAGAGGCAGTACACTCGGCTCAATATGACCTTGTCTCAAATTCTACCACCGTTATTGAAAACCAACCCGATAATTCTGAGGGAAGCCCCTAAGAATCCCAACACCACTTCTCCTCACTATAACTCGAATGCCCGCTGCGCTTATCACTCCGAAAGTCTAGGTCATGATACAAACAACTGTTGGGCCTTGAAAAACAAGGTGCAAGGCTTGATCGAAGCCAAAGAGATTGAGTTTGACGCTCCAGAGAAGCCCAACGTCATAACTTCTCCCATGCCCAAGCATGGTCATGGAGTAAATGCTGTGGACGATGATTTATTTGTGACCTCCGTGGAAGAAATTTTTACTCCTTTGGTGACAGTAAAGAAGAATTTTTTGTTGGCCGGTTTATTTCCGGGATATGGTGAAGGTTGCCACATATGTTCAATTCTGCCTGCTGGTTACCACTTATTGAAATCAAGTGTTCAGCGCCTGATGGATAACAAAGAGATCCTGTTCGAAAAGACTACGATTCCATTGGTTCTAATTCAAGATGTTGCCATCATAACCATTTTTGCCAATCCTTCCAAGGTTTCCTCGAGAAAACCTGTTAGGATTACACGCGTCCCAAGAGTTGCTCCGTTGATAATTACTGTCCCTGGTCCTATCCCATACACTTCAGATAAGGCTGTCCCTTGGCACTATGGTGCTGATGTGTATTACCATGGAGTTAAACAAGACTTAAAGAGTGAGGAAGCTAATGTTGATGTCAGCAATATTGTCGGGGCTAGCAAGGTCACCAGAAGCGGAAGACTCTTTTCTCCCGAGATTTCTCCTCCGACTGTTCACAAACCTGTCGTTATTCCATCTACTAGTACATCAGCTACTATCCCAGTTCCTGTTCCAGTCATCACCCCTGTCGCCGAGCCATCTGGGACTCGAGGAAAAGAAATCATAGGTGAGCCTGCTCGGACGGAGGCACCTAAGAAGATCATTGTAGAAACCTCTAAGCAGAAGATAGAGGAAATACTGAAGATTATCAAGAAGAGCGTCTACAATGTAGTCGAGCAGTTGGGGAAGACCCCGTCAAAAATCTCTATATTGTTCTTGTTATTGTGTTCTGAAGCCCATGCAAAGGCTTTAATTGCATTCCTCAAAACTGTGCATGTGCTGCAAGAAACTTCAACCGATCAATTCAAAGATTGTGTAGCTAGCCTGACTATCGACAATGGGCTGGGTTTCTCAGATGCAGATCTGATCGCTAAGGGGAGAAATCATAATGATGTTCTGCACGTCTGGATCGAGTGTAGGGGCACTAATATGGCCCATGTACTGGTGGATACCGGGTCCTCCTTGAATGTTTTGCCAAAGAAAGCATTAGACCGTCTGGATTGTGAAGGTTTAATTCTGAAGCCGAGTAATATTGTGGTCAGAGCTTTCGACGGGTCAAAAAGGATGGTGCACGGGGAGGTGGACATCCCTGTTAAAGTTGGCTCTCAGACTTTTGCATCCACTTTTTATGTGATGGATATCAGACCATCATATTCTTGCTTGCTGGGTCACCCTTGGATTCATAAGGCTGGGGCAGTGACTTCCACGCTCCATCAAATGTTGAAATATCCAGTGAAAGGGAAGATTGTCATGGTACGAGGTGAAGAGGAGTACATGGTGAGTCATCTCAACTCCTTCCACTACATGAAGATGGATGGGTAATTCATCAAAACCCCTTGTCAGAACTTTGAAGAAGTCCCCAAGATCTTGGCATCAACTGAAGTTACTACCGACAAACCTTCGATGAAGATGGCTTCTCTCAAGGATGTCAGGTCTGTAATTGAAGAAGGTGGGTGTACAAATTGGGGTCAGCTCCCTGATTTCACGCACAAAACTGACAGATTTGGTTTGGGCTTTACTATAGGGGCTCAAAGGGTTGTTAGGCGCGCACGGATTGGAATACCTCCTCTGCATATCAATAATCAGCGAATTAATGCGGTTGAAGATGATGAAGAAGATTCAGATATCGACAGCTGGATCTACCCTACAACCAATGATGGATTGAACAACTGGACGGCGAAGGACTTCATACCTGTTTCTTTTATTCCACAGTAATTGACTATTGTTTTGAAAGTTGTAATAAACAGTTTGAAACTTTACGGCCCGGTGCCTTGCCCGAGGCATCTTGGCTTTGCTTGTGAGGGATTATTACTTGTCATTTCATATATCATTAATAAAACATTGGACGTTTCTTGCATTACAAATTTTGTGCTCCTTGCTTTTCTTTTCTTTTTCTGTCTCTCGCTTTATCAAAAACAGCTATTCTCTTACACACACTCACGTATCATAATGCAGATCTATATCCACTCTGAATCCATTGATAACGACTCTGCTACCGCCAGTTATGACTTCGAAAATCCGATCAACCAAGCCGAGGACGAAGGTGAGTATGATTGTGAGGTGCCTGGGGAACTTGCTAGACTATTACTACAGGAAGAGAGGGCCATACATCCTCATGAAGAGTCAGTTGAGTCAGTAAATTTGGGTACAGAGAAGACCTGAAAGAGGTCAAGATAGGTGCAAATCTGGAGCCTAGTGTCAAGCAACGATTGATGCGGATGCTACGCGACTATGTTGAGATCTTAGCTTGGTCTTATGAAGATATGCCCGGGTTGGACACCGATATTGTGGTTCATCGCCTACCAACCAAAGAAGAATGCCCTCCGGTAAAACAGAAGGTTCGCCGTATGCGTCCTGAGATGTCTGAGAAAATCAAAGCTGAGGTCATGAAACAGTTTGACGCTGGATTTCTAGCTGTCACTTCTTACCCGCAGTGGGTTGCCAACGTTGTTCCGGTGCCTAAGAAGGATGGTAAGATACAAATGTGTGTGGACTATAGAGATTTGAACAGGGCGAGCCCCAAGGATGATTTCCCGCTTCCTCACATTGATGTTCTGGTCGACAACACTGTGCAGCATGAGATCTTCTCCTTTATGTATGGTTTTTCTGGTTACAATCAGATCAAAATGGCTCCCGAGGACATGGAGAAGACAACCTTCATTACATAGTGGGGCACCTTCTGTTACAAGGTAATGCCTTTGGGGTTGAAGAATGCTGGGGCAACTTATCAACGCGCCATGGTCGCTTTGTTCCACGACATGATTCACCATGAGATTGAGGTTTATGTTGATGACATGATAACTAGGTCCCAGACGGAGGAAGAGCACCTTGACCATCTCCAAAAATTGTTTGACAGGTTGAAGACGTACAAGCTAAGGTTGAACCCAAACAAGTGCACCTTCGGGGTAAGGTCTGGTAAGCTGTTGGGTTTCGTTGTTAGTGATAAAGGTATTCAGGTGGATCATGCAAAGGTGAAGGCTATACAGGAGATGCCGGCTCCCTACACAGAAAAGGAAGTTAGAGGATTTCTGGGACGTCTGAATTACATTGCCAGGTTCATTTCACATCTGACCGCCACTTGTGAGCCAATCTTCAAGCTGCTGAAGAAGGATCAAGTGGTAGAATAGAATGATGAATGTCAGACCACTTTCGAAAGAATCAAGGAATACCTCCAAGAGCCACCAATTCTGATGCCTCCAGTTGAAGGAAGACCTTTGATCTTATACTTGACAGTACTGGATAATTCAATGGGGTGCATGCTGGGGCAGCATGACGAGTCTGGCCGAAAAGAGCACGCTATTTACTACCTTAGCAAAAAGTTTACCGACTGTGAGACCTAATACTCGTTGCTCGAGAAAACTTGCTGCGCTTTGGCATGGGCTGCTCGCCGGGTGAGACAGTATATGCTGACTCACACAACTTTGTTGATATAAAAAATGGATCCAATCAAGTATATTTTCGATAAGCCTGCTCTCTCCGAAAGGATAGCAAGATGTCAGATGATCCTAACCGAGTATGAAATCCAATACACCACCCAAAAAGCAATCAAGGGGAGTGTGTTGGCGGATCATTTGGCGCATCAGACCGTGGATGACTACCAATCCATGAACTTCGAGTTCCCGGATGAGAACATCATATTGGTGTCCGACTGTGAAAAACCTGGACCAGATGAAGGACCCGAGGAAGGATCCCGATGGTCTATGTATTTTTATGGAGCCTCTAACGTGTTGGGTAATGGCATCGGCGCTGTAATTATATCTCCTAAGGGCTGTCATACTCTGGTCACCGCTCGATTATGTTTTAACTGCACCAACAATATGGCGGAGTATAAAGCATGTATCCTGGGTCTTCGAGCTGCTATTGACCTAAGGATTAAGTTCTTGAGTGTATTCGGAGATTCTGCTTTAGTGATCAGTCAGATCAAAGGCGAGTGGGATACGAAGCACCCAAATCTTATTCCTTACAAGGAGTATGTATTGACATTGCTCCCACACTTCGAGGAAATAACCTTTGAACACTTCCCAAGAGAGGAGATTCAATTAGCAGACGCGCTAGCTACCATGTCTTCTATGTTCAAAGTCAGGTGGGACAATGAAGCTCCCCAGATTACCATTGAGAGGTTGGACAAACCCGCACATTGCTGTGACATTGAGACCGAAGAGGTAGCAGATAAACCTTGGTTTCATGAGGTAAAGAGGTATCTTGAAGCTCAAGAATACCCCGAGGGTGCATCTGTTAATGATAATAAGTTTCTGAGAAGGTTCGTTGTGAAATTCTTCATCAGCAATGGGATCCTTTATAAGCGTAACCATGATTCAACCTTATTGCGATGTGTGGAAAAAAGCGAGGCAGAAAGGATCATGGCAGAGTTACATGAAGGTACCTTCGAAACTCATTCCAGTGGACATACCATGGCGAAGAAAATCCTACGGGCAGGATATTACTGGTCCACTATGGAAGCCGATTGTTATCAACATTCTCGGATCTGTCATAAGTGCCAAGTCTATGCTGATAAGGTACATGTACCTCCAGTTTCTCTGAATGTTTGACAGCTCCTTGGCCTTTTGCAATGTGGGGCATCAACATGATCGACGAGATCAGACCTACTGCGTCTAACGGGCATCGTTTCATTTTGGTGGCAATTGATTATTTCACAAAGTGGGTTAAGGCAGCTTCCTTTGCTACAGTAACCAAGAATGTCGTGGCGCGGTTCATTCAACACAATCTGATATGTCTATACGGTGTACCCGAGAGGATCATTATGGATAATGGTACAAATCTCAACAATACGATGATCACCGAGCTCTGCAAACAGTTCAAGATACAACATCACAACTCTTCTCCCTACCGTCCGAAGATGAATGGGGCTGTCGAAGCGGCTAATAAGAACATCAAGAAGATTATGCAGAAGATGACGGTGACATACAAAGACTGGCACAAGATGTTACCATTCGCTCTTCATGGGTACCGTACCTCAACACGGACGTCGACAGGGGCAACCCCATACTCTCTGGTATATGGCATGGAGGCAGTCCTACCCATCGAAGTCCAGATACCTTCTCTCCGGATTATGAAGGATGCGGGTTTGAGCGAGGACGACTGGATCCAGACCCGGCTTGATCAACTGAATTTAATCGATGAAAAGATACTTACTGCTATTTGTCATGGTCAGACGTATCAAAAGCGAATGATCAAGGCTTTGAACAAGAAAGTCATACGTCAAGAATATCAGGCCGGGGATCTAGTAATCAAGCGCATCATACTGCCGCAAGGTGATCCCAGGGGAAAATGGACCCCCACATACGAAGGGCCATTTGTGGTTAAGAAAGTTTTCTCGGGAGGAACTATGATTCTAACCACCATGGATGGTGACGACCTTCCTCACCCCGTCAATGCAGACATAGTGAAAAGATACTATGCATAATCAAAGACCTGCTAGGTTAACTGGCCTAGGAAAAAAAAGGGCTTCTCGGTGAACCAAAAGGGTTCGGGAAAAAATAAGGGATGAAAATGAAAAAAAAAAGTACACCCGGCAAGTCGAAAACCTGAAAGGGCGACTTGGGAAAAAAAGGGTATCCCGGTGGACTGAAAATCCGAAAGGGCGGTTCAGGAAAAAATTAGGGATTAAAGCGTAACACTATGTCTCATTGGATCATCTTGCAACCAGACTTCGGTATCGACTATCAAGCTCGGACGACACCATTCAATCTGACCCACCTTCGACCAAGTAGCAAGGTGATGAGACGCTCGAGGATATAAGGGCAACAACAGAGTTGGAACCCAGTGGGATTGTTTCATATAGCTGTTTTTCTTTCTTTTTCACAAATTGTATAATTTCCTTCAGCGGCGTTTCTCTTACTAGGACGTCAACCTCTTGTACAAAAATGCCTATTACAGGCCAACTTCAAAAATCAATACAATTCATTTTCACAAGAAATTTCGACTTGCTTTTCTTTTTCTGTTTTGGTTTGCAAGAACGTCCAATGATTCATTTTTGATATATGCATTTGAAAATAATTGCTGCTCATAAATATTTACATGTGAAACGAAAGACAATTACTCGTAATTCCAGGAACAGGGGCAAACAAGAGGTGTCCAAACCTTACGGTTGCTCTACCCACCAGGTACAGGGATATAGCCAGCTTGAGAATCTAACTAAAGGTACATACATTCCCTGCAGAGTAGGAAGTATCCAAAGACAGTGGTGTTAGCTCCCCCTCAGTCGAGATTCATAATCGCGAATGAGTCGGAAAAATTCTCCCCAAGCAGGGTTTATCTATCACCAACAATAGAAAATTACCATATGCTGAGTTTATTTCTCCCACAGGCAGAAATTCAATCCCCGATAGAGTTCATTATCACCAGCAACGATAATTCATCCCCAGCAGAGTTGTTTCTCCAAATCAGCAGATCGTCCAACATAGTATCTCTCTCCCTCAGAGTCATTCTCCCACAGGTTTATTCTCGAACTGAATCTCTCCCGGTGGAATATTCTCAAGCAAAACAGACGCAAGTCTCCAGCTAATCATCTTCGGTCGCTATCCCTAGTGAGAATGAAGAACTCAACTCCTTGTACTCTCTAACAACAGTCCAGGATTTATTTTCCCAGCCGGAGAATATCACAAGAGCATTGCATATCCATACATCATAGTAGGCGCATACGCATCATACAGAACAATCTCATTTATTTTGAGAACATCATTACTCAATACATTTCGTACATCATGACATTACATACGACTAATGCTTTACCTTTCATGGAAAAACGCAATCAAGTTCTCGCAAGTTTTCTCTGGTTCAGTCAAATCGATACTAAGATTTCTATTATAGTTCAAGCTTTGAAGCCCGGAAATTGAACGGATAATATCTTGATTTCTCCAAAATGCTACGAAGCCTGGAATCGACCAAATAGTGGTATATCTCAAATTCAAGCTATGAAGCCCGGGAATCGACCGGATAATATCTTGATTTCTCCAAAAATACTATGAAGCCTGGAATCGACCAGATAATGGTATATCTTACATTCAAGCTATGAAGCCCGAAAATTGACCGGAAAACAACTTAACTCCCTAGAAAGTTATTATGAAGCCTGGAAATCGACCAGATAGCAGTACAAGATACCCTGAAGCCTGGAATCAACCAGATAGTGGTATAAGACACTGTGAAGCCTGAAATCGACCAGATAACGGTATAAGATGCTGTGAAGACTGGAGCACGACCAGATAACAACAAAGGACACTGAAGCCTGGGACACGACCAAATAACAATATCAGGTACTGGGAAGCTTGGAATTTGACCAAATAGCAGTTTACTCGGCCAATTACTATGAAGCCCTGAAATCGACCGAATATTAGTAAGCCTTAAATTCAAGTTGAAGCCCGGATGCGACCGGATAACCACTTGATTCCTTCTGAAGCATGAAGTACGACCAGATATGAATTAAGAAATTGCAAAGCCTGGAAGACAACCAGATAGCAAGCCTAATCTCATCTCCCCAGTAAGTCGCTGTAAAACCTGGAACACGACCAGATAGCAGTCAATCTTATTTTCCTCAGCAAATCACTGTAAAGCCTGGAGCACGACCAAATAGTAGTTCATTTTCACCTCCTCGACTAAGATATGATTCCCCAATAAGAGTAACGGACAATTGAAGTTCCTAAAACTCTATTTCTCTCAAGACAGAGACCAACATTCCCCAACGTAGTCCTCCTCAACAACAGGTGTACGGGCTCTCGCAAAGGAATCTCTTATGCGATCGAAACTTCTTCTGATGGCATCTTTAAGCCCATTTTCCGACATCAACCTCCAAATGGCATCTATAAGCGCCCATTCCCGATATCGCAAGACCAGTACGACTTCATGCGAGTGCAAATTTCTAGGCACTCTAGTGTTCAATCATCTTCCACCTTTGGATCACGAAAGGCAGACAAGTCAATCTACATCCTCAGGTGTAAGAATATTGAATAGGGGCAGCTGTTGTACCCCAAAATTTTCCCTCCCATATTTCTCAATACATTTCAAGTAAGGTCCTCAAATTGCTCAAGGAAGTCCAAGGGTTGACCAGACCAGCTCTCTCCTAAGGCAGTCAACCCCAAATTAGGGTTTCATTTTGCATCAAGATGTTTGAGTCCAAAGGATCCTAAATGCTCACCATTGTCCTAATATGTTCACAAGATCATCCATGTCAAGTTTCAAGCCTTACAGAGGAAGTTTACTCAGTTAATTGCTCAATGGCCTGAAAATCGACTATGCTAGGGAAAAAGTCAACTGTGTCCCACATACAGTCAAACTTCAAGATTTTTGGTCAACATTATCATTTTGAAGTATTATCCATCATTTGATCAAGGGTTGATCATGATTCCTCAAGGATTGCTCACAATTCATCAAAACCCAAAAGTTGCTAAATTAGGGTTTTGTAGGAAAAGTCAACTCAACTTTGACCAAGCCTAACTTTCTCATACTTCATAAAAAATGACCCATCCAAAGCTCATTTTGAAGAGGATGCAATTCCCTACAATCCATCTTCATCTCCCAAGTTCAAAATATGCACTCACAAGAAGATATGAATTTGGACATTATAGGTCATTTTAAAAAGTAAAAAAAAAACACCTTTTGGGTCAAAGCTTCATACATGAACATGGAAGACTCAATTGAGATGAGACAAAAAGGGTTGCTTAGAGGACATCTTAAGATTTTATAAAAATTTCAAGAACACCTCTCTAGAGTCAAAATTGATAGAGTTATGCATTGGCAAAGTTGACCTATTTTGCAAAATTGCCAAAAGTCAAATATGTCCAAGACTGCATTTTTTTCAAATGGCCCCTACTTTTTATGCTTGCATTGAGTTTGTAATATGACCCACGACCCATGAGCCCTTACACTTGTCATTATTTTATTTTTTTCATTTATTTTGATTTTATTTCATTTACATCAAATAAAATCAAAATAAAATAGTAAAAATATCAAAAGCTAATCAAATCTTGAGATTTTGTGCATGTTTAGGATCATTACACAGCTGGAAGTAAGATCAAATCGTGCAAGGCTCATATGGACACAAAAAGATTGCATTTTGCTTGATTTGGAAAGATTTTCAAAAGGATCAAATCATGAATCAATTATCATAATTGGAAAAGATTTGATACAGGTTGGTAACCCTAATTCACTCTTGGATACATAAGGGACAATTGCAGACCAAAAACAAGGAGGCTGGAGGCGTGTGTGATACGGTGGGAGAACTGACTTGAGGTTTTGTGTTTTTGTTCGCAAAATGTTTCGGTTTAGAAAGAGTCACCACCAACTTTTTATTTTATCCAAAGGAAAGGTCAAAAAGCACACGAAAGACCTTTGAGATTTTTTCTTGGGTTCGGGGGGTAGATTATGAAAAGGGAAGGTGCAAGCACCCTTTTCATCCATGGTTATCCATGGGCTCTTAGTTACTTGTTTAGATCACTTGCTTTTTGTTGTACCCCAAAATTTGCCCTCTCAATTCTCAAGGCCTTTCTTACAAGGATTTTCAAGGTTTAAGTTTGAACAAGTGCATTTGGATTTTCCAATACCAAAATTAAAAGGAAACTGTCAAAAAGGGAGAAAACAGATAAAAATATTATTTTGACAAAAATTGGAGAAATACAAGTGTTCTTCATTTCAGCTCCTTCGATTTGCCTTTTGACCTCTTTCGACACAAGCTTGGCTTGCATCCTTCGATTGGCCTTTTGGCCTCTTTCGACACAAGCTTGGCTTGCATCCTTCGATTGGCCTTTTGACCTCTTTCGACACAAGCTTGGCTTGCATCCTTCGATTGGCCTTTTGGTCTCTTTCGACACAAGCTTGGCTTGCATCCTTCGATTGGCCTTTTGACCTCTTTCGACACAAGCTTGGCTTGCATCCTTCGACTGGGCATGGGCCTCTGACACAGTTTGGTTTGGATTCACAAGGAAAAGAGCCTCTTGTAATCTATTTCATTTCCAAGGCAAAAGGCTCTCTTTTAACATCCTTCGATTTGCACCTCTTGCTCCCTATTTGTCTCTTTCGAATATGAACATTTTGTCTTTCGTTTGACCACATGTACCCCATGGCGTGCAAGCTTTCGATTAGACATGATCCACCTTCACACAAAGGCTTCGATTGGAGTTTTAGTTCCCTTCGAATCACCATCTCTCAAACCCAACTCTAAATCCTTCGACGTGGTTTCTTTTAGTACATTTCTAGAACTCTTCGACACAAGTGGGAAATAAAATCTTGAAAGGACAACTGATCAAATATGTGGACCCTACTACGTGATCTTACTTTACAGGACATAATGCTTGTATCTCACTCCATAATTAATTGCTTACATTTTGGATTAAGCTATTGTCCAGGTGATTAGGCCTTTGACCAGAAGTTTTTCGCATGAAAGTGAACTTGTTAAGTACAAATCCTGTGCCAAAGCCCACGTTTTGCTAAAATCATGCTTGTACTTCACCATAAGTCAGGGAAGTCAGTTCCTTTTGACCAACCACTTCAGTACTGCACCTTGGGACCTTGGAAAATCTGACATGACTTAATATTCACGTTTCAGCCAAGCCACATCTTTGTTTTAACTCCAAAACCTTTTCTCTATAAATAGAGGAACATTTACAAAGCTAAGGGAGGATCTTTGGACCAGAGGAACGAATCCCCCAAATTTTCTCAAACACAATAAATCTCTCAAGTCCCTTCAACACTTGTGAGAAAAAACCCAGAATCACATACTTACTTCCTTCGATTCTGAAGAACAAATACTCTTCAGTATCCTTCGAATCCAGTTTGGAAAGAAACATAAGACTTATTTCTTTCCTCCCTTCGAATCCAGCATTCCAGGCGCAACTGTTGGCCCCCTCTTTCAAATCCAGAACCCTGGGCCTCCACTCAAGGTCCCACACCCATTCAAAGCCTCCAGCATGGTAAGTCACTCTTACCCTTGAACCTTTCGTTTCATGGCATAGTATGTGAATAATCTTCCCTTTCATTTCAAAACATGTACATAACACTTTGGTTCTTTTCGTTTCCACCTACTTAATATGTTTTCAGAGCTAAACCCTTTCGTTTTTGCTTTCTGTTTACCTGAACTTGCTTTAACTGTTAAACTGTTTGAAAGACAAATACTAGCATGGCCTCAGGCCATGTTGCCATTTAATGCTTGAAATGAAAGAAACAGGAAACAGGAAATAGGAAACGAAGCTTCTGGCTTCTACCCTCTTTCTCCAGGTCAAACGAAAGGGACAACCAGGAGGAAAACCATGTTGACTTCTAGGCCCAAACGAAAAGCATGCCTTCATTGACTTCCAGCCCCTAATCGAAAGACATTCCCTCACTGCTTTCAACCCCCAGTCGAAGGAGGCAGAAAGGCAGATTACATCTTATACAGGTTCCAGGCCCAATCGAAAGGCACAACATGCTGTCCCACTGGTCCCAATCGAAGGAGGCCAACAGAATGCAAATCGAAGGCTGCTCCTGCCCAAATTGAAGGAGCTCATTTTTTACTTCTTTTTATCTTATTTTTTCCTTTACATTTCTATGCACTTCAATATGGTTGTAATAGTGTAGGATTTATTTTTTGCACTTATTATTGCTTTTGTACAAATGCTAGTAACTAGGTGTGTATGGCAAGATAAAATCAACAAGTAGACAACCTAAAAATCAAAGACAAATGCATGCAATAAAACACACTTTGCACACATGCACCCTTAGGGTAATCTCACTTGTTGCCTTGGAAAATAGTCATGTCCCTCGAGCATGGGCGTTTTAGCAAAGACCCTTGATAAAAGATCGTAGTCCCTCGATGACCCTCGATGTTGCCTTCGGTAAACGATCTAGTCCCTAAAACGACATTGCTAAAACGTCCCATATGTTGCCTTCTATGACTATACAAACGTCCCATGCCCGTCCCGTTCAACATCCTAACACAAGGTTGTTCACCAAATACAATGGTGAAACAACACTGTTAAAAGGGTTAAAAACATGAGAAAGATCTTTGAGTAAAATTAGGGTAGATAGCTCTTAGTTACTTGATCAAAAATCTTGCAAAACATCCTTGCCATTTTTTTAAACACACACACAACACAACTTCAAAAACAATTTCAAAATAACTTTTCAAAAAAAAACTTTGAAATATCTTTCCAAAACCACACACACAAAACACCATTTCAAGCAATTGAAAAACAAAGGCAAGTGATCTAAAACAAGTAACTAAGAGACCATGGATAACCATGGATGAAAAGGGTGCTAGCACCTTCCCTTTTCATAATCTACCCCCCGAACCCACGAAAACATCTCAAAGGTCTTTCCTGTGCTTTTTGACCTTTCCTTAGGATAAAATAAAAAGTCGGTGGAGACTCTTGCTAAACCGAACAAGTGCGAACACAAACGCAAAACCCAAGTCAGTTCTCCCACCGTATCACAGAACTGGCGAATCTGCTGGGGAGAAATTCTACAAGTGGGGTTACCTTAGGGTTTTAGATCACCTTTACATGCTTGCTTTGATTGCTTTACTTTTTGGGTTCCTTGTTTGGGTTTGTTGTAAATCCTACACCCGGATTTGGGGGCACCTTTTTAGGTAAATAGCAATAAACTGTGAGGGAACTGTGCAGGGTATACCGACATGGTTGAAGCAGTAGCTATGTTAGTGTGACATATTTGTGGGTACCGGTAGCCCTTGAGTAGTCAAGGAGAATACGGGGCCGCTGAGTGATGTCATGAAGCACTAACGAACTCTTAGAACCTTACTTGACCATCTTGGCCTTTTTAGGGGTAGTGAGATGACCGACTTTGGTGCAGTCCGAAGTTTGTAGATACTCGATACTACACTCATTGAGGATTGTTTTCTTGGAATATTTTGGTCGCCAGTTAAGTGGCTAAACCAAAACAATGAACATAGAAAATAATCCAGTGATATTGAGCTCCTTAGAACCCGGTTTCTATTTTAGGACAGGTTGAGCCAACTAACTTCAAGAGGGTACTTACCTACAAACCCTATGCAAGCCTAAACCTAAGGACTTGTCTGCTTTGTGTGAATATGATTACCTGTATATACACTTGCTTATTTTTGCATACATGTACATAACATCATAACATCATACCATGGCATTCTCAATAACCATTTCAAGGATCTCGAGGGTCTTTTAATGCAGGGTCACGTTGAACCAGACATCTACCAAAGAGCAAGAGGATTCATTCCCCTCTAAACAAACGCCGTCAAAGATCAAGTGCAACAACTTGAATCGGGGGCTATGACCCACTTGACATGGTGAGCTTGATTCTCGTGGAAAGACATCCACCGATACAAAGTTATCTAATCAAAGATGTTGATCGAAGTTCAACCTCTAACATTTTCTTGTGTTTACCCCGCGAGATCCTTGAAAACATGCATCCATATTTCATGCATCATATCATGACAGGTTTCTCCCTTACAGGTCTCCTTATCTTCCTACTGTTTATTTCAGTAGAGATGGCTCTAGAGCAGACTATCAAGGACATCCAGGCTCAAAACGCTCAACTTCAAGAGATGTTCTTGAACCTATCCAAGGGGCAGGAAGAAGTGAAAGCTCTCCTCACAAGGGGCATGGTCCTAGGGAATTCAAGCAGTATCAGGAATGATCAGTTGGAGGAACTACAAATTGAGCTGGCAACAATGAATATCCAGATGATGGGACAACTGGTGGGCCAAATGGCTCTCATCCAAGACTTAGCTCAAAGACAAGAGGAGCTCAGGGTTCTCGTCAACAAACTGCTTCGAGACAACCAAGTGGGGAAAACATCTAGGGTTGAAGATCAAGTCATCACTCAACCTCCTTTGATACAAGAAGACAAGAGAAAGGCTCCCCAACTTGCTTCAGGGTCACGACCCCAACAAAAACCTCGCCCACAACAACAGGGTAATCGGCATAGGCGGAATACATCTGATAGACGCTTCACCGAAATTGACATGTCATTATATCAAGCACTGCAACACCTGTTGGAAGCCAAGCTGGTTATATTAAGGGACCCCCCTCAGAATCCCAACACAGCCTCTCCTAGGTACAATCCAAATGCAAGATGTGCGTACCACTCCAACAGTCCTGGACATGACACCGATAGCTGTTGGACGTTGAGAAATAAAATTCAAGATCTAATTGAAGAAGGAATGCTGGAGTTCACACAAGATGGCCAGACTGAATTCTTCTGTCGTCCCTCAAGGGTTCTCCACCTGAAATGACAAAATTCGAACCAAGAGACTTTTGTTCCTTTTTGAATTTTCAAGCTGTAATTTCTTTTGTTATTAAAACAATTATCTATTAATGTCAAACTTTGTTTCATTAATGCATTGCATATGTTTGTCTTGAATTCATCCTTTCATTTTCACTATAATTATGCTTTCTTTATGACATTCAACTCTTGCTAAAAGTTACAAGCCTTTAGAGGGAGGATGACAAAAACAATGCCATAATCTCATACATTATGCTTTTGAACAGACCTTGCTGACGATGTACAAGCATTTCTTTCAAATCCTAAACACTGGAGTTATAAGGAAGATAATCCCTAGTCAACCCCTTCGAGCCAAAGAAGTAGAAGTTTTCTATTTTAACACAAATTGAAACCTTTAATCAAAAACTGGGGCAGGGTAGTCTCTCAGTTAATTCAAATGCGCTTAAAGTCGCAAAACTCTCAGTTCATAATACAACGAACGACATCAAAAGCATTCCTCTGGAATCAAAAGACAGTGGTGGTTCCTTATCTCATAGGCAGTCAATCTCTCAAAAGAGAAAAGCCCACTGAGCCAAAACCTATAAAGGAGGCTTAAGAAAGCTGGGGCATCCCGCTGACTGTAATCTCGAAAACAGGAACAATCAGGCAAAAGTTAGGGATAACAAATCAAAAGAACGAGGTCATTACAAATCCTCGACAACATGAAAAATGTTGCAAAAAAAAAAGGATGACTGCCTTCCAAAATCCAACTTGTGTGAACCATCACCAAAACGTCGTTCCAAATTCGAATAGAGTTCGACGCACAATTAACTGAGTTTAGGATTGAAGAACATCACGAAGAGCGGGTGGGTACAAATATACTTTGAGCCTTTATCCTTTGTTTCTTAAATCGTGAACCAAGCCACGTTACAACCCTTCAAAAGTCCTAATTAAAGCATGGGTTAGTTCAAAAGCATACTGTTACAAAAGGTATCCTGACTCCTATAAGGCTTTGCTCTAAATCTTGTGTTGAATTTGTCTTATAAAAAGTTTTTTGCTAAAAAACGCATTTTTCAAAACTTCGAGACAAGCATAAACTTTGCATTACTTGAATATCACTGTTTGCATCTGGCTATTTGTTTGACAGCGGAGAAATTCACACAATGAATATCCGATGAACGAAAGCTCTCTCAGTGAACAAAATCACGTCAAAAAGGATGACACTTCCATTGACGAATCTCCTATCAACAAGGGGGCATGACATGTCACTATCCAGCACACCTGGGGCAGTCCAGTCAAGATTTCAAGAAATCTCTGAAGAAGTACAGAGTAACCAGGGGCAAGTCTCCATCTCCGTCACTTGGGGCATTGAACGTCAACCCTGACAAAGGGTTACATACAATCAAACTTTTTGGCAATGCCACAAACATTCGCTACTAGGGGCAATGACAAATCTCCCCAAGATCCTTCTCATAGGTTGATTCCCCAGCAAGAGTATAATCTCTGACCCCCTTTCCCCAGCTGAATAAACCTCAAGAATCCTCGAGGACTTCCCCCAACAAAGATGTCACCTCTCTAGAAGACCGACAACAGGGTTTATTTCCCCAACAAACTACAGATTCCCCAGCTTGAGTTTGCCTTTCCGACTACTACAAATCAAAGGACCACAACTCCTCTTCCCCAGTAGACTACTCTACAATCCCCAACAAGTTACTGCGAAACCTGGACCCGACCAGATATCAGTTCAACTTCGACTCCCCAGTAGAGCGACGGACGACTAAGACTCCTAAACTCTTTTCCCAAGCAGAAATAAACATACTCCCCACAGAGTTTTCAACTTCCCCCAGTGGAGTTCCCCTCAAACAACACAACAGGAATCCATGGAAATATTCTAAGCAAAGTTTAAAGACACACATACTCTTCAACAACATTCCAAGATTTAATGACTCCCCAGCAGCAGTCAAGGATTTATTTCTCCCCGACAACAGTCAAGATTCTATTATCTCCAGCTATTCAGGATTCATTTTCCTCAGCAAGACAGCTCATTAGCTTACATGCGTATTCATTACATTCATATATCATAAGCATTGATATAACACATATATTGCATCATACATTTCATGCAACATAACTTTGTGTTTCAGCTAATATTTTACCCTTTTCAGGATAAGATTAATAAGCTTCGAATCAAGACTTCTGAAAACAGTTTACGGATTCTCCAAATACGGATGTTAATCTATCGCTTGTTCAGACTCAACTTTTGAAAATAGTTTACGGATGCTTCCCAACATGGATGCTGATCTATTGCTTATTCAACTTCAAGACTTCTGAAAACAGTTTACGGATTCTCCAAATACGGATGTTAATCTATCGCTTGTTCAGATTCAACTTTTGAAAACAGTTTACGGATGCTTCCCAACATGGATGCTGATCTATTGCTTATTCAACTTCAAGACTTCTGAAAATAGTTTACGGAATCTCCAAATACGGATGTTAATCTATCACTTGTTCAGATTCAAGACTTCTGAAAACAGTTTACGGGTTCTCCAAATACAGATGTTAATCTATTGCTTGTTCAAATTCAAGACCTCTGAAAACAGTTTACAGATTCTCCAAATACAGATGTTAATCTATTGTTTGTTTAAATTCAAGACTTCTGAAAACAGTTTACGGGTGCTTCCAAATATGGATGTCAATCTATCGCTTGTTCAGACTCAACTTCTGAAAACAGTTTACGGGTGCTTCCAAATATGGATGTCAATCTATCGCTTGTTCAGACTCAACTTCTGAAAACAGTTTACGGGTGCTTCCAAATATGGATGTCAATCTATCGCTTGTTCAGACTCAGCTTCTGAAAATAGTTTACGGGTGCTTCCAAATATGGATGTCAATCTATCGCTTGTTCAAACTCAGCTTCTGAAAACAATTTACGGGTGCTTCCAAATATGGATGTCAATCTATCGCTTGTTCAGACTCAACTTCTGAAAACAGTTTACAGGTGCTTCCAAATATGGATGTCAATCCATCGCTTGTTCAGACTCAACTTCTGAAAACAGTTTACGGGTGCTTCCAAATATGGATGTCAATCTATCGCTTGTTCAGACTCAACTTCTGAAAACAGTTTACGGGTGCTTCCAAATATGGATGTCAACTTATCGCTTGTTCAGACTCAACTTCTGAAAACAGTTTACGGGTGCTTCCAAATATGGATGTCAATCTATCGCTTGTTCAGACTCAAGACTTCTGAAAACAGTTTACGGGTGCTTCCAAATACGGATGTCAATCTATCGCTTGTTCAGACTCAACTTCTGAAAACAGTTTACGGGTGCTTCCAAATGTGGATGTCAATCTATCGCTTGTTCAGACTCAAGACTTCTGAAAACAGTTTACGTGTGCTTCCAAATACAGATGTTAATCTATCGCTTGTTCAGACTCAACTTCTGAAAACAGTTTACGGGTTCTCCAAATACGGATGTTAATCTATCGCTTGTTCAGATTCAACTTCTGAAAACAGTTTACGGGTTCTCCAAATACGGATGTTAATCTATCGCTTGTTCAGATTCAACTTCTGAAAACAGTTTACGGGTGCTTCCAAATACGTATGTTAATCTATCGCTTGTTCAGATTCAACTTCTGAAAACAGTTTATGGATTCTCCAAATACGGACGTTAATCTATCGCTTGTTCAGATTCAACTCTTGAAAACAGTTTACAGATTCTCCAAACATGGATGTCAATCTATTGCTTATTCAGACCCCCAGCTCGGAGATGTTCCAAACATGGATACCTTTCAGATACTCACCCACTCACCAACGACATACAGTTCAACAAACATTCCCGATGGCATCTTTAAGCCCATCCCCGACAAGATTCTGTCACATCTCCAGATGGCATCTTTAAGCCCATCCCCAACAAGTTTCTGTCACATTTCCAAATGGCATCTTCAAGCCCATTCCCGCATATATGTTTTGGACGAGTGCAAATTTACAGGCACTCTAGTGTCTAATCCTCTTTTACCTTCGAGTCGCGAAAGGCAAACTTGCCAATCTAACTCTCCAGGTTCAAGAAGATTGAACAGGGGCAGCTGTTGTACCCCAAAATTTGCCCTCTCAATTCTCAAGGCCTTTCTTACAAGGATTTTAAAGGTTCAAGTTTGAACAAGTGCATTTGGATTTTCCAATACCAAAATTAAAAGGAAACTGTCAAAAAGGGAGAAAACAGATAAAAATATTATTTTGACAAAAATTGGAGAAATACAAGTGTTCTTCGTTTCAGCTCCTTCGATTGGCCTTTTGACCTCTTTCGACACAAGCTTGGCTTGCATCCTTCGATTGGCCTTTTGGCCTCTTTCGACACAAGCTTGGCTTGCATCCTTCGATTGGCCTTTTGACCTCTTTCGACACAAGCTTTGCTTGCATCCTTCGATTGGCCTTTTGGCCTCTTTTGACACAAGCTTGGCTTGCATCCTTCGATTGGCCTTTTGACCTCTTTCGACACAAGCTTGGCTTGCATCCTTCGACTGGGCATGGGCCTCTTACACAGTTTGGTTTGGATTCACAAGGAAAAGAGCCTCTTGTAATCTATTTCATTTCCAAGGCAAAAGGCTCTCTTTTAACATCCTTCGATTTGCACCTCTTGCTCCCTTTTTGTCTCTTTCGAATATGAACATTTTGTCTTTCGTTTGACCACATGTACCCCCTGGCGTGCAAGCTTTCGATTAGACATGAGCCACCTTCACACAAAGGCTTCGATTGGAGTTTTGGTTCCCTTCGAATCACCATCTCTCAAACACAACTCTAAATCCTTCGACGCGGTTTCTTTTAGTACATTTCTAGAACTCTTTGACACAAGTGGGAAATAGAATCTTGAAAGGACAACTGATTAAATCTGAGGACCCTGCTACGTGATCTTACTTTACAGGACTTAATGCTTGTATCTCACTCCATAATTAATTGCTTACATTTTGGATTAAGCTATTGTCCAGGTGATTAAGCCTTTGACCAGAAGTTTTTCGCATGAAAGTGAACTTGTTAAGTACAAATCCTGTGCCAAAGCCCACACTTTGCTAAAATCATGCTTGTACTTCACCATAAGTCAGGGAAGTCAGTCCCTTTTGACCAACCACTTCAGTACTTCACCTTGGGACCTTGGAAAATCTGACATGACTTAATATTCACGTTTCAGCCAAGCCACATCTTTGTTTTAACTCCCAAACCTTTTCTCTATAAATAGAGGAACATTTACAAAGCTAAGGGAGGATCTTTGGACCAGAGGAACGAATCCCCCAAATTTTCTCAAACACAATAAATCTCTCAAGTCCCTTCAACACTCGTGAGAAAAAACCCAGAATCACATACTTACTTCCTTCGATTTTGAAGAACAAATACTCTTCAGTATCCTTCGAATCCAGTTTGGAAAGAAACATAAGACTTGTTTCTTTCCTCCCTTCGAATCCAGCATTCCAGGCGTAACTGTTGGCCCCCTCTTTCAAATCCAGAACCCTGGGCCTCCACTCAAGGTCCCACACCCATTCAAAGCCTCCAGCAAGGTAAGTCACTCTTACCCTTGAACCTTTCGTTTCATGGCATAGTATGTGAATAATCTTCCCTTTCATTTCAAAACATGTACATAACACTTTGGTTCTTTTCGTTTCCACCTACTTAATATGTTTTCAGAGCTAAACCCTTTCGTTTTTGCTTTCTGTTTACCTGAACATGCTTTAACTGTTATACTATTTTAAAGACAAATACTAGCATGGCCTCAGGCCATGTTGCCATTTAATGCTTGAAATGAAAGAAACAGGAAACATGAAATAGGAAACGAAGCTTCTGGCTTCTACCCTCTTTCTCCAGGTCAAACGAAAGGGACAACCAAGAGGAAAACCATGTTGACTTCTAGGCCCAAACGAAAAGCATGACTTCATTGACTTCCAGCCCCTAATCGAAAGACATTCCCTCACTGCTTTCAACCCCCAGTCGAAGGAGGCAGAAAGCCAGATTGCATCTTATACAGGTTCCAGGCCCAGTCGAAAGGCACAACATGCTGTCCCACTGGTCCCAATCGAAGGAGGCCAACAGAATGCAAATCGAAGGCTGCTCCTGCCCAAATCGAAGGAGCTCATTTTTTACTTCTTTTTATCTTATTTTTTCCTTTACATTTCTATGCACTTCAATATGGTTGTAATAGTGTAGGATTTATTTTTTGCACTTTTTATTGCTTTTGTACAAATGCTAGTAACTAGGTGTGTATGGCAAGATAAAACCAACAAGTAGACAACCTAAAAATCAAATACAAATGCATGCAATAAAACACACTTTGCACACATGCACCCTTAGGGTAATCTCACTTGTTGCCTCGGAAAATAGTCATGTCCCTCGAGCATGGGCATTTTAGCAAAGACCCTTGATAAAAGATCGTAGTCCCTCGATGACCCTCGATGTTGCCTTCGGTAAACGATCTAGTCCCTAAAACGACATTGCTAAAACGTCCCATATGTTGCATTCTATGACTATACAAACGTCCCATGCCCGTCCCGTTCAACATCCTAACACAAGGTTGTTCACCAAATACAATGGTGAAACAACACTGTTAAAAGGGTTAAAAACATGAGAAAGATCTTTGAGTAAAATTAGGGTAGATAGCTCTTAGTTACTTGATCAAAAATCTTGCAAAACATCCTTGCCATTTTTTTAAACACACACACAACAAAACTTCAAAAACAATTTCAAAACAACTTTTCAAAAAAAACTTTGAAATATCTTTCCAAAACCACACACACAAAACACCATTTCAAGCAATTGAAAAACAAAGGCAAGTGATCTAAAACAAGTAACTAAGAGCCCATGGATAACCATGGATGAAAAGGGTGCTAGCACCTTCCCTTTTCATAATCTACCCCCCGAACCCACGAAAACATCTCAAAGGTCTTTCCTGTGCTTTTTGACCTTTCCTTAGGATAAAATAAAAAGTCGGTGGCAACTCTTGCTAAACCGAACAAGTGCGAACACAAATGTAAAACCCAAGTCACTTCTCCCACCGTATCACACTTTTGCTTTTCAATTGTTTGAAATGGTGCTTTTGTGTGTGTGGTTTTGAAAATGTTTTGAAAAGAGGCCATCAGTGTGGCAAACTTTGTAATGATTCTTGTTTGAATGTATACAAAGGTGTATTGTCTTTTGAAAAGATGTTTCAATGTTTGAAAGTTTGAAAGTTTGTTTTGGGAAATGTTTTGAAATTGTGTTGTGAGGTGTGTTTGAAAATAGAAAGGATGTTTTGCAAGTTTTGATCAAGTAACTAAGAGTTGTCTACCCTATCTACTCAAATATCTTTCCTACACACATTTTTAACCCTTTTGACAGTGTTGTTTTACCATTGCATTTGGTAAACAACCTTGTATTAGGATGTTAAACGGGACAGGCGTGGGTCATCGTATTGACCATGATAGCAATTGTGCTAAGTATCTTTAGCAATTTTTTGAGGGACTAGATCATTTTTGTATAGGCAACCAAGATAGCGTCATCGAGGGACTATGATCTTTTGTTTTGTTTTTGTTTTGCCAAGATACCCAACATGCATAACATGGCCATTTTCAAGGCAACAAGTGGATGAAACCCTAGGGGTGTATGTGTGCATTGTGTTGTCAATTTACATGCTTTTTGTCTTTGTATTAGTCAAGCTATTTGTTTGATTTTGGATTTTTGCATACAAACCCTAATCTCTAATCATGGCATAATTGAAAGCATAAATGCGTAAAATAAATCTACACTATTACAACATTTGATATGGGAAGGGGGGATACAATTTTGAATGGGGATTATTTGCAAGAAATAAAAACCCTAATATTTACTATTACATCCAAATTGAATAATTGGTACAAATAATAAATGAACAATATTTAAATAAACAAATTAAATAAATATGCAAAATATTATGAATATGCAAAAGATGTTTTTGTTTATTTTTATGCATGTAAAAGTATAATCTTTAATGTAAAAAAAAGAAATAAAAAGATTATCATTTATTAAGGGTATAAATCCTAATTTTCTTTTAAGAAAGTATATATATATATATATATATATATATATATATATATATATATATATATATATATATATATATATATATATATATATATATATATATATATATATATATATATATATATATATATATATATATATATATATATATATATATATATATATATATATATATATATATATATATATATATATATATATATATATATATATATATATATATATATATATATATATATATATATATATATTATTTATTTTATGTACAAGAAAATTAATATAAATACATACAAATATTTAAAAAAATAAATAAATAATATATGAGAAAATATTTTTAAATATATAAATACTAAAAAATATTATGTATTGTTTACAAGCTTTTATTTGAGAAAATAAATAGTATATCTAATTAAAAATTATTTTCATGTTAGAAAAAATAAAATAAAATATAAAAATAAAATTGAAAATTTATAAAAATATTTTTGGTGATTTTTATGTTTAGAAAATAATAAAATAAAATCATAAATGAAAATAAATACAAAAAATATAAAAATATGAAGAAATGGGCCAGGGGGGTGCAGTCAGTAATGAGGGGGGGGGGGGGTGTTAAAAACAAGGTGTTGTACCCCAAAATTTGCCCTCTCATATTTCTCAAAACATTGCAAGAAAAGTCTCCAAGTGGCTCAAGAGTTGGACAATCAAGCTATCTCCTAAGGCAGTTAACTCCAAATTAGGGTTTTGTGTTGCATCAAGATCCTTGAGTCCAAATGACCTTAAGTGCTCCCTAATGTCCTAATATATTCTCAAGGTCATCCATGTTAAATTTCAAGCCTTGCAGAGGAAGTTTGCTCAGTCAATTGCTCAAAAGGTCCAAAAATCAAGTGTGCTAGAGCAAAAGTCAACTGTGACCTATAAACAGTCAAACTTCAAGATTTTTTGTCAACATTCTCATTTTGAAGGATATTTCATCATTTGATCAAGGGTTGATCATGATTCATCAAGGATTTCTCAAAATTCATCAAGACTCAAAAGTTGCTAAATTAGGGTTTTGTAGGAAAAGTCAACTCAACTTTGACCAAGCATAACTTTCTCATACTTTATGAGAAATGACCCATCCAAAGCTCATTTTGAAGAGGATGAAATTTCCTAAAATCCATCTTCATACCCCAAGATCATAAAATGCACTCACAAGAAGTTATAAATTTGGACATTATAGGTCATTTTTGAAAGTCAACAAAAACACCTTTTTTGCCAAAGCTTATAACTTGATCATGGAACATCAAAATGAGATTAGACCAAAAGGGTTGGTTATAGGACATCCCAAGCTTTCTAAAAAGTCCAAGAACACCTCCAAAAGTTCAAAATTGCAGAAGTTATACATTGTTGAAGTTGGACATTTTTGCAAAATTGCCAAAAGTCAACTATCCCCAAAACTTCAAATTTTGTCAAATAGGCCCATTATTTTCCACTTGATTTGAGCTTGCATCATTGTCCACGTGTACTAGCTTCAGCCATGAGCCCATATTATATTTTTATTATTTTATTTGATTTTTATTTGAATTTATTCATTTTAAATCAAATTTAATCATACAAAATACAAAACTTTGATTACATGAGATTCTTTTGTTGTTTCAGGCTTTAATCATCATCATTAGCATCATCAAATTCAGATTACACCATATCATGTACAAAAAGATGGAGATTTGGCAAATTTGGAAAGGTTTAAAGGGTGAATCAAATAAAATCCCAAAGCATTGATATGAGAAGATTCAAGCCATAATTGTTACCCTAATATATTCCATACTACATAAACAAGCCAAAGGAATCGAAATAAGAGTTGGAGGCTGCAAGAAGAGGCAGAACAAGGTTTGGAAAAAACACTAAAAAGCTTGAATTTGAAATCATAGTAAGAGGCGTTTTCAGAAGCCAAAAGCTATCCCAATCTCTTCCTGGGTGTTCACACAAGCGATTTGGATCAAAAGCAAGCATTCTCAGACACCACAAAGCGCTGTAAGTGTCACGATAATCCGCCTTGCTCTTGAAATTGTAGTTCATCATTCTTGCATCATTTGAACAAATTGCTTGCATATTTGTAATCCTCACAATGTTTCTAAGCTTTTTGCATTATTCAATTTTGTTTATCTAACCTTTAACGTAAAGTACCATTGTTAGGGTTTTGCATCTTGGTTTAGGGTTTTTCGTTTTAGATAAAATTAGCCTTAGTGATGGCTATGGGCGTGACCGGAAGAGGAAGACGAATGCAACCATGGCCTTGGAATGAATTTATGTAGCCTGAGATGGATTTTAGGAGTGGCCTATGCTTTTAGCTGCAGATTCAAATCCGCAGGTAACATTGTTACAGATCTGAGGACAGGGACGAGATCGTGTCCTCCTCGGATTGGCCGGTTCAAATAATTCGCGCGTATTTTTGTTTTGCTGGCATAATAATCATTCTTTTATTTTATTATATTTTCTTTGTAGTATATTAACAAACAAAACCAAGTGGCCTAGTGGCAAAGCAAGCGCTCCAAACACCATCAGGACCTGGGTTCGAATCCCAGGTCCCCTACTTTCCTTCATAATTTTATTTTTCAGGTAATTGTGTGCATTTGCCTTGCTACAACGTACCATGCACCTTCAAGCATCCAATAGCCAGATGGCCAAAGGCCAGATCTGGTGATCTAGGAGTGAGGGTCTACCATAGGCAAAGTCAACACGTGCACGCTGAATCAGGAAAAGTCCACCAAGGCCAACTCTAATGGGCTTCAGATTGCTATCCACACACCAATTTCAGGCCCACACCCCTTTACTCTCATCTATTTTATTTTTGCTTTAATTAATTGTTTTATTATTTTTTTCTATTTAATTATTAACCATCAAAAAATTCTTTTCTTCATAAAATAAAATCACCAAAAATATTTTTTATCAAATTAAAATTTAATTTTTATTTTTATTAATAAATACTAATAAATTAACTTAGGTTTTAATTAGAATAACTTTAATTCCTTTTTTAATAATTAAAATTAAATTAGACTTAATTAGGTTTTTACTAACTCAATTAATTTTTTATTTCTTTCTTAAAATACCAAAAAACCCAAAAATAATTTATTTTTATTAATTAATTTATTAATTCAATTTATTAATTAATTTAGGATTTATCTCTTTCTTAAAATAAAAACAACAAAAAATGATATTTTCTTCAAAATCAAAAGGGTCAAAACCCTAGAACTTTGCGCTCGATTTAATTTCTCGCACGCGATTTATTTTCTTTTATCCAATTATGTACTTGCTCCCGGTTTGTAATAGCTTAATAGGACTTTTATTTATCGCTTTATTTATTTTTAAAGGGTTTGTCTTTGGCGATGTAAATACCCGACACCTTGTAATTTAAATTCCGCAATTTATTTTCCGCAACTTATAACTGTTAGATGTTTGATAAATAGGATGGCATGACAAGACTAAATGTTTTAACCTAAAATCAATTTAGATCACCATTAACATGTACAAAGACAAAAATTAACTGAAAACAACACACTCACACATACGCACTCTTAGGGTACACCCCACTTGGTTGCCTTCGTACGCGGTCATTGAGTATAGGTCACTTTAGAGGTCGCCCTTTTGTCCAAAGATCATAGTTGCCTCGAAACGGTTGCCTCGGATATGATTGCCTCAAACAAATGATCTAAGACATTAGGGTTACCGCTAAGGCGTCCTAACATTGCTTTGGTGACCGTAAGTCCCGCATTCGAATTGACCCTTAAAACTCCAACGACGGTGCTACCTACTCATCAATAGTGGGATAGAATTGTATAAAGGACATTAACATAGAACGATTCCTTTTTCGAGTAGGTAGATGGTTCTTAGATACTTGCTCTTTCAAAAAACAAAAACTTTTCACACTTACACTTTTGAACAAAGTTTTCCAAACACTTCATTACACTCTTGAGGACAGAAGCAAGAGTTAAATCAAAGTTTCAAAACAAAAACTTTTTCAAACCCACAAGCACAAAGAAAACCATTTTGAAAACAATATGAGCAAGTACCTAAGAGCCCGTGGATAACCACGGATAGAAAGGGTGCTAACACCTTCCCTTTCTATAATCTACCCCCCGAACCCGAGAAACATCTCGAAAAAGGAATTTTTCTATGCTTTTTTCCTTTCCTTGTTGGATAAAATAAAAGTCGGTGGCGACTCTTTCTTACCGCGACATTTTGCGAAAACAAACGCAAAACGTAAACCAACATTCCAAAAAAATAGTCAGTTCTTCCCACCGTATCACACAAGGCCAGAACCAAGCCCGGCCCACTGACTTCATCTTCAACCTCTTGTTCAAAAAATGCGCGCGCCCTGTACAAAATGCCAGATCCTGCATACGTGCTCTAATGCAAAAATTCATAACATCAAAGTTGTAGCATTTTTCAAGACGAATCTAACCATATAAAGAACTTATTCTAACTCTTAAAGACCAGAGAGAATTTCTCTGGCCCTAAATCCTAACCTAATTTTTTCAGGAAGTTCATGAATCAAATTCTCTTAACACGCTTAACTTAAATGAAAACTGAGCATATGTGCAGCTTCATGGCTATGAATACTACATTTTTTATTCACAAACCTAAGCCTAATGATTCCTAAATAGAGATATAGGAAGTTGATAAAAACCTGTTTCAGTTGAAATCGTGTATGACAATGTGGAGCTTTTCAGTGAGGCCTGAGGTGTTTGGGAGCTTGCTGAACTTCCTCTGACCTTTCCCAATGCCTAGTTTGCCTTGAATGTGCTTGAACAAGCTTGTAGAACTAAACCTGCACAAACTGAAAACAGAAATGGTAAACTTTGTAAAGGGAGTTACAGTCACTCTTCAATGGTTGGGATAGCTTGAATAGGTTATGTGGAATGTGTTTGAACAAGTTTGAGGCAAAATGCACGAGGGGTTTTTGCTATGGAAGTCAAACTGCAGGGAGTGCCCTGTTTTGCCAATGGAAGGTGATTTTGTGTTTTGGAAGGCTTAAGGACTCAAAGGCTCGTGCATTTGGCTCAAGGGGATGTGTGAAACTTGTCTCAAATGCTTTCCAAATTTGGTTCTATCAGATGTTTAAGTTCTACTGTATTTGACAAGTTTCTTGTATTTTAAGCAAAAGCAAGCCATGATGCAAGACAAGCCTGTACAGGCTATCTATCAGCCTGGACTTTTTGATCTTGGCCCCCTCAATTGGTGGATATTGTGTGCTATACCAGATCTTGTTCAAGGCTCAAGAGATGTGGTTTGATATAAAGCAATTTTGACAAAAATGACAATGTTGCCTTTTTACTATTTTTGGATTAATCTATTATATAATCCTCTAATGACCAGAAAAAAGCCTCAAACAAATGGATTTGCATTTAATTATTGATTATGGAAGGGTTTTGGGACCTGTAATCTAGTACAAACAAGGCTGATTAGAGTTTGCAACTTGTATCAATATGAAAATGCCATGGTTCAAAAGTGAGTTTTTGCCAACTTCAAGCCTTCGATTCTCCCTAACCACAAATGATTTTTGAGAGTTCTTGGACATTTTGGAAAGCTTGCAACATGCTCTGTAATCCATATTTGAAATGCAATTTGAGATTCCAAGTGGAACTATGTGAAAAATGGTCATGAAGATAGGTTAAAATCCTGCCTAAACTAGGGCAAAATTTCACTAAGTTAAAAGTTTCATGGACCCTTGTTCCAAAAATCATAACTTGAGATCCAAGATTCTTTTGGGAAAAATTTGTGAATAAAAGTTGTAGATTTTGTGGAGGACTATAACTTTCATGTTGGAAGTTTTGTTTGAATCCAATTGCATCATGGTGAAAATGTTGGGCAAAGTTGGGAAAAATTAAGAAAATTTCATAACTTAGAAAAATTCTAAGTTATGAAATTTTTTCAATCTTAAACCCTAATTTGCAAAATTGGGTTTCTTGATGAAAAAGTTTCATGTTTTGACACATCTTGATGAAAAATGACCCTTGGCACTTGATTTTGACCAAAAAGTCAAAGTTTGACTTTTCAGTGTACAATCAAATTTTGATTAGTTGACTGGAAAATTCATCTGTCAATCCAATGCAATTGGGATCTTTTGAACCTTGTGAATAGGTTAAGATGATGCCGTTGAGTCCTTGAATCCATGCTTGAACCCAATTTTCCATTGGCTAGGTGAAAAATCAGAAATTGCCCTTGTGCAGTCAAAACCCTAAAAATGAGCATTTTGCCCTTTTGATGATCTGATCAAATTTCTTGAGGAGTTATGGTCCAAACTTGATCAAATGGTTCATATGAGTCTATAATGTTGATATGGATAAAAAATTATGAGGTTTGACTGTAAATTGGCCTCAATTGACTTTTTCCCTAATACAATTGATTTCTAGGTCAACTGTCCAATTGACTGGTCAAAAATTTGATTCAAGGCTTGAAACTTGGTAGAGGTAATCTTGTAAGTCCAACATGAAGTATGAAAGTCACTTTGAGCATTGAAAGTCCAAAAATCCCTGTGCAAACTCAAACCCTCATTCAGGTCATCAGTGCAAGGAGATGTCTTGAGTAGAGCAAAACCCTAATCCTGTATGGAGTTCAAGGAGTCTGGTGAGGGGAAATCTTGATGAAGTAACAGGGAAAATTTTGGGGTACAACAGCTGCCCCTATTCAATCTTCTTGAACCTGAAGAGTTAGATTGGCGAGTTTGCCTTTCGTGACTCGAAGGTAAAAGATGATTGGACACTAGAGTGCCCATAAATTTGTACTCGTCAAAATGTAGCTGAGGGAATGGGCTTAAAGATGCCATTTGGAGATGGTAGAATCTTGCTGGAGATGGGCTTAAAGATGCCATCCAAGACTTGTTTGTTGAAAATTAGGAGAATGAATATCAGAATGGTATCCGTATTTGGAACGTATCTGAGTTGTATCTGGAGATTGGATTCGTATGAGCAAAAGAATGGCGTCTGTGTCTGGAGCGTATCCGAGCTGTAACTGTATTTGACTTTGAATGAATATCAGAATGACTGCCATGTCTGGAGTGTATCTGTATTGTATCTGAATTCTGAATGGGCGACAGAAAAAACATCCGTGTCTGGAGTATCTCTGGGCTGGGGAATAGGTTTGAATGAGTGACAAAATGGCCACCGTGTCTGGAGCGTATCTGGATTGTATCTGAAGTTGAGATCTTGTATGAGTAGCAGAATGACTTCCGTGTCTGGAGTGTATTTGAACCTGAGGTTGATAGTTGAATCTGAATGAGAAATAGAATGGCTTTCGTGTCTGGAGCGTATCTAGTCTGTATCCGATTGCTGAAGTCTGAATGAGTAGTAGAATGACCGCCGTGTCTGGGGTGTATCCATACTGTATCTTGACTTGAAATTCTGAATGAGTAATAGAATGACTGCTGTGTCTGGGGTGTATCCATGCTGTATCTGAAATAAGAGACCTGAATGAGTAGCAGAATGACTTCCATGTCTTGGAGTGTATTCGTACTGTATTTGAAATCTTTGAACATTTATTAAAAGGTAGCTTTTAATCTTATTCTGAAAAGGGTAAAATGTTAGCTAAAACATAAGGTTATGTTGCATGACATGTATGATGCAATAAAATGTGTTCTATCAATGTTTATGATATATGAATGTAATGTATGCGCATGTAAGCTGATTAGCTGTCTTGCTGAGGAAAAATATATCCTTGATAGCTGGAGATAATGAAATCATTGACTGTTGCCGGGGAAAATAAATCCCTGACCGCTGTTGGGGATTCAAGATCTTTGATTGCTGAGAATGAGAAGTCTTTGGATCATTGTTAAGATAGAAAATCCTGGGCAACTTGTGGGGATTAACTTTGACAACTTCTGTGGGGATGCGAGAATCCTTCACGACTTTCTGGGGAATAAGGAAGACCCTGACGATCTCTACTGGGGAATCAAAACCTGGGAGACTTCAACTGGAGAAATGAGATTGAGAATCTTCAATCTGTTGGGAAATAACTCTGCGGGGAGAATGCTTATTCTGTTGAAAGAGTTTTCAAAAACTGGAGTCGCATGCCAACACTCTGAGGAATTATCTGAAGCTGTTGTCTGTTTTTTGAGATAACTTGTAGGGGAATCTTCTGATTTTAAGACAAATCTCTGGGGAATTGGAGGGAACTGGATGGTCTTCCACCGGGGTTTAAAGGTTAAAGTTTAGGACTCCGTTGGGGAATGAAGCCTTATCTTCACTGAGGGTTTGCAGTTCAAAGTTTGCTGGCTCCACTGGGGATTGAAAGTTTAGAAACTTAAATCTGACGGGGATTTTGAAACTTAACTCCGCTGGGGATATGTGTTTCAAAGCTTTAACTATGTTGAAGACCTGGATGATGTACTGCAGGGGATTTCTTCTAGAATAGCCTAAAGATGTTTTCCTATACTTTCAACCTATCAGTAATTATTATTTCTCATTTCGTTTTATTTGTAAGCAATGATTATATTCAAATGCATATGCTCATTTAATAAATCATTGGACGTTTTCAAATAAAACATAAGTGTAAAAAAGAAAGAAAAGGCAACAATTTTTCTGCGCTTTGAAGTAACTTTGTATTAACCTTGTGTAAGTATTTTGTACAAAGGAGATAGACATCCTAGTAAGAGAATGTTGTCATAAAATTGAGAAAAAATTTATACAAAGAAAGATGGCCATGTGTAACAATTCCACGGGGTTCCCATTCTGCTATAGCCTTCGCAACTCTGAGTATCTTATCCATTCGTTGCTTCGTCCGTAGATGACTGGATTGATCAGAAGCTTGGGGTTTGTTTGTGAAGAAATTGTCCTTAAAGTGATCCGACAAGACATAGTCATACGCTTTGAATCCCTAACTTTTTCCTGGACCGCCCTTTTGGGTTTTCGATCCACCAGGAAACCCTTTTTTGCCCAAGTCGCCCTTTTGGGTTTTCAACTTGTCGGGTGTACAGATTTTTTATTTATCCTTAATTTTTGCCTGAACCGCCCTTTCGGGTTTTCAATTCACTGGGATGCCCATTTTTTCCCAAGTCGCCCTTTCGGGTTTTCAACTTGTCGGGTCATTTATGCGTAGTATCTTTTGACTATGTCTGCGTTCGCAGGGTGTGGCAGGTCATCGCCGTCCATGGTGGTCAATCATTGCCCCACCAGAAAAGATGTTTTTTATCACAAATGGTCCTTCGTAAGTAGGAGTCCATTTGCCCCTGGGATCACTTTGCGGTAAGATGATTCGCTTGATTACAAGGTCTCCGACTTGATATACTTGTCTCTTGACTTTCTTGTTGAAGGCCTTGATCATACGTTTCTGATACGCCTGACCATGGCAAACAGCAGTAAGTCGCTTCTCGTCAATCAAGTTAAGTTGATCAAGCCGGGTCTGAATCCAATCGTCTTCACTCAAACCATCATCCTTCATGATTCTCAAGGAGGGAATCTGAACCTCGATAGGTAAAACAGCCTCCATGCCGTATACCAAAGAAAAGGGGGTTGCCCCAGTTGAAGTGCGTGCCGTGGTACAGTACCCGTGCAAAGCAAACGGTAACATTTCATGCCAGTCCTTGTAGGTGACTGTCATCTTTTGAATGATCTTCTTGATATTTTTGTTCGCAGCTTCGACAACACTGTTCATCTTAGGCCGATAGGGAGATGAATTGTGATTTTGAATCTTGAACTGCTCGTACAGAGCGGTGATCATAGTATTGTTCAAATTTGTACCGTTGTCCGTAATGATCCTGTCGGGGATACCATACCGGCATATGAGGTTTTGCTTGATGAAGCGGGCAACCACATTCTTTGTAACGGAGGCGAAGGAAGCTGCTTCGACCCACTTGGTAAAGTAATCAATGGCCACCAGGATGAAACGGTGTCCATTGGATGTTGTAGGCTTGATCTCTCAAATCATGTTGATTCCCCACATCGCGAATGGCCAAGGAGCTGTTAAGACGTTGAGAGGAACTGGAGGAATATGTACCTTGTCAGCATAGATTTTTCATTTGTGACAAGTACGAGAATGTTGATGACAATCAGTTTCCATGGTAGACCAGTAGTAGCCTGTCTGTAGAATCTTCTTAGCCATCGTATGACCGCTTGAGTGGGTGCCAAAGGTGCCATTATGTAGTTCATCCATGATCTGCTCAGCTTCAACTTTGTCCACACAACGGATTAGGACACAATCAAGATTGCGCTTGTATAGAATACCATTGCTCAGAAAGAACTTAGCCGCGGACCTCCTTAAGAACTTTTTGTCGTTGACTGAAGCCCCTTCAGGATATTCTTGTGCTTCGAGATACCTTTTGACGTCATGAAACCAAGGTCGGTCCACCACTTCTTCGGTATTAATCTCATGACAATATGCAGGTTCGTCCATTAGTTCAATGGTGATTTGAGGAGCCTCATTATCCCAGTTAAGTTTAAACATGGAGGACATTGTAGCTAGCGCATCTGCTAGCGGATTCTCTTCTCGCGGGAAGTGCTCGAAGGTAATCAGCTCGAAGTGTGGTAACAATGTCAGGACATGTTCTTTGTAAGGGATGAGGTTTGGATGTTTAGTATCCCACTCTCCTTTAATTTGACTGATAACCAAAGCTGAGTCCCCAAATACAATCAAAGATTTGATTCCTAAATCAATAGCAGCCTTGAGACCAAAGATACAAGCTTCATACTCGGCCATATTGTTGGTGCAGCTGAAGCAGAGTCTAGCAGTGAAAGGTGTATGGAAAACTTCTAGAGAGATAAGCATCGCGCCGATACCGTTCCTAAGTGCATTGGAGGCACTATCAAAGTACAGAGTCCATCGGGATCCTTGTTCAGGTCTGTCATACGGTCTGTTTTCTTTAATGTTTCTCATAGTCATGATATCCTCATCAGGAAAGTCAAACCTCATGCATTGGTAATCTTCGACAGCTTGATGGGCCATATGATCGGCTAGCACACTCCCCTTTATGGCTTTTTGGGTTGTGTACTGTATATCATATTCAGTGAAGATCATATACCATCTAGCAATTCTTCCAGATAAAGCAGGCTTTTCGAAGATGTACTTGATCGGATCCATTTTAGAAATCAACAGAGTGGTATGTGTCAACATATACTGCCTTAGCCGGCGAGCAACCCATACCAAAGCGTAGCAAGTTTTCTCGAGCAGTGAGTAGCGAGTCTCACAGTCGGTAAACTTTTTGCTAAGGTAATAAATGGCATGCTCTTTTCGGCCAGACTCGTCATGTTGGCCCAGTACGCACCCCATTGAATTATCTAAGACAGTCAGATACATGATTAAAGGCCTTCCTTCAACGGGTGGCATCAAGATAGGAGGTTCCAGCAAATACTCCTTGATCTTATCGAAAACAGCTTGACAGTCATCATTCCATTTAACCACCTGATCTTTCTTCAACAACTTGAAGATTGGTTCACAGGTAGACGTTAGGTGAGAGATGTACCTTGCAATGTAGTTCAGGCGTCCTAAGAAACCTCTGACCTCCTTCTCCGTGCAAGGGGAAACCATTTCTTGTATAGCTTTGCTTTGGCAGGATCAACCTCGATGCCTTTGTTACCGACGATGAATCCTAAAAGTTTATCAGACCTGACTCTGAAAGTGCACTTGCTAGGGTTTAGTGTGAGCTTGTATTCCTTTAACCTGACAAACAACCTTTGCAGATGGTCGAGGTGTTCTTCTTTTGTCTGTGAATGGGCTATCATGTCGTCTACGTAGACTTCAATCTCATGATGTATCATGTCATGAAACAAAGCTACCATGGCTCGCTGATAGGTTGCCCCGGCATTTTTCAGTCTGAATGGCCTCACTTTATAGCAGAAGGTACCCCACTGCATAACAAAAGTAGTCTTCTCCATGTCTTCGGGGCCCATTTTGATCTGGTTGTACCCTGAAAATCCATCCATGAAAGAAAATACCTTATGTTGAGCTGTATTGTCGACCAAGATGTCAATGTGTGGTAGTGGAAAGTCATCTTTAGGGCTAGCCCTGTTTAAGTCTCTGTAGTCCACACACATTCTGACTTTTCCGTCCATCTTAGGCACGGGCACAATGTTAGCAACCCATTGTGGATAGGAAGTAACAGCAAGAAAGCCAACATTGAACTACTTCATCACTTCAGCTTTGATCTTTTCAGACTTGTCGGGCCTCATTCGGAGGACTTTCTGTTTGATTGGTGGACAGTCTTCTCTTGTAGGGAGACGGTGAACCACAATATCTGTATCCAGTCTCGGCATGTCTTCATAAGACCAGGCGAAGATATCAACATATTCATTCAACAACTGAACTAAGCGCTCTTTGACATTTGGCTCTAGGTTGGCACCCACTTTAACCTCTTTTCTATCTTCCTCTGTTCCCAAATTGATAGTCTCTAACAACTCTTCATGGGGCAGAATAGCCCTTTCTTCCTATTGCAAAAGTCTAGCCAACTCTCCAGGCACTTCACAGTCTCCATCACCTTCGTATTCGGCATGATTGACCAGATCTTTAGAGTCACTGAAGGCCATAGCAGAATTGTTACCCATGGAATCCGGAGTGGATGGGTACCTGCATTTTGTGAGTGTGGGTGTGTGTAAGGGATAGCCACCTTTAAACAAAATAAAATGTAAAAATAAAGAAAATGAACACAAAGTTTATATATGAAAACGTCCATGATTCATTAAAAATGGCATATGAAAATGAAGAATCAAAACCCTTACAAATGGACCTATATGCCCCGGGTAAGGCATAAGGCAAAAAGTGTACGAATTGTTTAAAAGTTATTACAGACCAGCAGAAAATGTTCAAAAGATAAATTACTGATTGATGAAATTAATGGGAACAAAGTCTTTCGCCTCCCAGTTGTTCAGTCCTCCTTCAATGGTTGGAAAGATCCAGTCTTCAAAATTGCTTCCTTCTTCATCATCCTCTAAAGCATGAACTCCATGATGAGTTATTTCCAATGGCGGTCCTCCAGCCCAGGAGCGACGCACAGCCTTCTGACCAGCAGCAGTGAAACCCAAACCGAACTTATCTATCTTGTAAGGAAAATCTGGCAGTTGACCCCATACCGTGCTTCCTCCTTCCTTGATCACAGCCTCCGCATCTTTAAGGGATGACATCCGGGACACAGGTTTGGTAATGATGGGCGCAGCAGTCATTGTCTTGGCTACCGCAACTTCAGGAGAAACCTCTTCGAAGTGTTGGAAAGGTGTTTCTATGAATTCACCATCTAACTCCACGTAGCGGAAAGAGTTAAGGTGGCTTATCATATACTCCTCCTCACCATGAACTGTTATGATTTTACCCTGGACTGGGTACTTGAGCATATGGTGTAGAGAAGAAGTGACTGCCCCAACATTGTGGATCCATGGCCTTCCCAACAAGCATGAATATGAAGGACGGATGTCCATCACATAAAATGTAGAGTTGAAAATTTCCGTTCCCACCTTAATTGGGATGTCCACTTCTCCGTGAACCATCCGCTTAGAATCGTCGAAGGCTCTAACAATGATATTACTGGGCTTTAAGGTCAAACCTTCACAGTCTAGTTTGTCCAATGATTTCTTTGGTAAGACATTTAAAGACGACCCGATATCAACCAGAACGTGAGCAAGAGTGGACCCTCTGCACTCTATCGAGACATGCAGCGCATCATTATGCTTTCTTCCCTTAGATGTTAGATCGACATCAGAGAAGCCAATACCATTATCGGCTGTAAGGCTAGCTACACACTCTTGAAACTGATCCGCATAAGTTTCTTGAGGCACATGCGCCGTCTTCAGGAATTTGATCAAGACTTTGGCATGAGCCTCGAAGCAGAGTAATAGAGCCAGGATAGAGATTTTTGAAGGGGTTTGCCCCAGCTGCTCTACGACATCATAGTCGCTTTTCTTAATTATCTTTAAAATCTCCTCCATTTCCTTTTGGGTGGTCTCGGGGATAACCAAAGTCTGAGCCCTCGTCCTGATGGGCGCTTCTTGGATCCCGTTACCTTTATTAGCAGTAACAGCAGAGGGTATAGCTTCAGGAGTAACAATTTCTTCAATAACTGGACTTCGCACAGATATCTTGACTGGTAGAGGAGCACTTGAGGGTCCGAAGATTGCCTTTAGAGGAGAAATCTCCGGAGAGAAGATTCTTCCGCTACGAGTGATCTTACTTGTCCCCGCAATATTTCCTATGTCAGGAGTTTCTTCACCGGAGCTTTCTTCAACTGATTCGATCTGCTTAACACCGTGGTAGAAGATCTCTCCTCCATAATTCCACGGTATTGTCTTGTTGGACTTGTATGGGATAGGCCCTGGCATAGTAATCTTCAGTGGTACAAACTTTGGATCGGGTGTAATCTTAACAGGTCTTTTGGGGACCTTGGAAAGATTGTCGAAAATGGTGATTATAGCAACATCATTGATTGGAGTAACAGGAGTAACATGAGTTTTCTTGAAGAGGATTTCTTAAGTATCCATCAAGCGTTGGATGCCTGACTTCAATAGTGGACAGTCGGATTGCAAGGTTGAGCAAAGGTAACAATCTTTTTCACAGCACGGAAAAATCCCGGCTTTCAACAGATTCATCTTGATCATTGGTAACAGAGTCATTAAGTCATCAACAACAGTAACATGAAGATCTTCTACAATATCATGGACATTGTGACCATGTTTTGGCATAGGAGCGGATATCACATTAGGTTTTTCGGGGGCATCAAACTCCACCTCCTTGGCATCTATTAAATCTTGGATCTTGTTTTTAAGGGCCCAACAATTGTTGGTGTCGTGCCCCACAATGTCCGAATGATATGCGCACTTCGCATTAGAATGATAGTAGAGAGAAGAGGTATTTGGGTTCTTCAACGCCTTTTTCAAGTTTGTAAGGTTTAACTTTAACAGATGAGGAAGAACCTGAGCAGGTGTCATATTGATCCAGGTGAATTGCCGCGCAGGCCTTTCCACCATGGTTTAGTTAGCTCTGGGTTAACTGCTTCGAGGTTGATCGGCTGAGGAGTTCTGAATCATCACAACCCCCACCGCTGGTCGGCGCTCCATTCTTCCTTGATTTCTCTGGGTGTAAACAGCAGAAGCTTCTTTCCTGGCTGGAAAGGTCTTCTTGATAGCGGCGGAAGCAGATGCATCCTTCTGAATTTTACCGCTCTTAATGCCAGCTTCGACCCTTTCACCCGTCAGAATTAATTCGGTGAACCCTGCAGATGAGCTCCCGATCAAGTGTTTAAAGAATGGACCTGACAGGGTCCCTAGAAACATATCCATAAGCTCTCTCTCAGACAATGGTGGCTGCACCCTTCCATCCAAATCCCGCCACTTCTGGGCATACTCCTTAAAGCCTTCATTAGAAACCATACCCATACTCTATAATTGAGTACGAGTAGGCGCTAAATCTGCATTATATTGATATTGTCGATAGAAAGCAGCAGCCAAATCCTCCCAGTTATGTACATCAGATCTTTCAAGCTGATAGAACCAATCCAATTGCGTACCCGACAAACTATCTTGAAAAAAGTGGACCCACAGATCCTTATCAGAAGAGTGAGGTTGGATCTTTCTGACGTAAGACCGCAGATGCATCTTCGGACAGGACAAACCATCGTATTTAGCAAATGTAGGCACTTTGAATTTAGGGGGAATGACAATCCCAACAACCAACCCTAGTTCTTCGAAATCCAGCCCAGGTACTCTTTGTACCTCCATGGCTGCCAGCCGGTCTTCCAGATTCTTATACTTATCGTCCGCATGGGGATACTGCTGATCAGAGTAATCTTCCTCCTCCTCTTCTTCTTCTTCTTCAGCTTCAAACTCGGAGGGCATTGCAACTCCCTTTCCTTTACCAACCCCTTCGTCAGACGTCGAGGGGAAATCTAGGACCCTTCTAGCCTGGTTCTCAAACCTTCTTCCCATAGTGGCCACACCAATTCTTTTCTTTTTATTTTTCCTTCTCTAATAGTGCTTTAAGGTCCTCCTGACCCTTTGCCAAGGTCATGAAGAGTTGTTGGAACTGCGAATTCTGTGCTTGTAGATCTTTGACCGTCTGCTCTATATCCATCTGGCTGAAATAAACAGCAGAGAGATAAGGAAACCTGGTGTGAAGACCTGCTTATGCATATGATGAATGATATGTATTTATGTAATGCATTCAAGGATTTCAAAATTCAAATTTGTTGCAAACAAAAAAGAACGCGTGTCATATTAATAAGAATAACTTTGTTAGTACATAAATGCCCCATGGGCAAAATAAATACAAAATTCTAATGTAAAAAGATGTTGCGCATCCTCTTTAGTGCGATGTAGGTGTTGAGAGCCTGCTCTTCATGGAGTTGACGAGTAAGTTCCAAAACCTTCTTCTCACTGGCGTAGAATTGGGCTTCAAACGTATCGCGTTCTCCTTTGAGCCGTATCCAACTCCTTTGTAAATCTTCCAATGATGTTGGCATGTCAGGATGTAGGAGGGTGTATGGGACCTCTCCTTCCATAACAGGCTCTTTGATCATAGGGAGAATGTAGGGGTAAGGCATCATAAGATTCTGGGCGCGGGTTCGTACCCACTTGAGGTAAGGCTCAAGTGGGATGGAATTCTTGTGTCCCAGTGTCTTACAGTCCACTTTGTTGGGCATCCTCCAAGCTCGGATAAACCTTTGTCGAAGTCCTTGAGCGTCGTTGTCGAAGTCAAAAACCAAGTCTGGAATCAGCATGTCATGAGGGCCATCCCTTCGGGCATACCCAAATTGTCTCAGAGCTAAACAGGGGTTGTAGGTAATGCCTCCCCTAATGCCAAGTAGTGGGACATTAGGGAATTCTCCGCAACGATCAATGATGATGACATTTTCTCTGGACCGAGAACACCAATGAACATCAGAATGTGTAAGGGTCATCAATCGTTGTGACCACCTCAAGCCTTGTTCATTCTTCAAGACTGACTGAGGAACATGAGAAATAAACCACCTTGCTAGAAGAGGAGTACAACACATGAGAACACCTCTTTTCCTCATTGTTCATGTGTGAAATGAGTGTAAGATGTCCCCAAGCAATGTAGGCACAGGATTCCGAGATATGAAAATCTTGACAGCATTCACATCTATAAGCTGATCAGGGTTTGGGAACAAGACCAACCCATAGATGAGAAGTGATACAATCTCCTCAAAAGCTTACAGATCTAGAGAATTCCAGCAGTCTTGTGCCTTCTCAAATAGAAACTTTTCCAAGAAACCCTTGACACCACTTCTGGTTTCCCAATGACCTTTGATATCAGATGGTTGCAAGTGTAAGGCTTGAGCAACATCTTCAGGCTTTGGCTCTCTTTCCGTACCGTTGTAGGGTAGTTGATGGAGAATAAGAATCCTCAGGAGTTGAGAAAATTCCTCCAAAGTAGGTACTAGTTGGTAGTCAGGAAATGTAAAACAATGGTGTAGGGGGTCAAAGAACTGGAAGAGAACTTTCACCATGTTTTCTTCAATGTTGGAGTTGACCAAGTTGAGAAGTCTACCATGTCTTTCACTGAAGGGAGAATTCTCTGGAATCTTGGAAGTAAGCTCCTTGAGTAGAGGAGGGATTCTCACAAGGTTGACCTGAATAGTTTTTCTGCGGAGTGATTCCATGACCTACAAAACAGGAACAAAGATGAAGATCCAAACCCTTGAAATGGTTAGTGGATGCATATGATGCTTTATGATGTTCATGATGTATGCACAAGTATATGTATAAGCAAATCACACAAGATCCTAGTTTCAGGCTTGCATGGGGTTTCATAGGTAAGTACCCTCTTGAAGTTTAGCTGGCTCAACCTGTCCTATAAATAGTAACCGGGTTCTAAGGAGCTCAATATCACTGGATTATTTTCTATGTTCATTGTTTCAGTTTAGCCACTTAACTGGCGACCGAAATATTCCAAGAAAATAACCCTCAATGAGTGTAGTATCGAGTATCTACCAACTTCGAACTGCACCAAAGCCGGTCATCTCTCTACCCCTAAAAAGGCCAAGATGGTCAAGTAAAAGTTCTAAGAGTCCATTAGTGCTTCATGACATCACTCAGTGGCCCCGTATTCTCTTTGATTGACTCAAAGGCTACCGGTACCCACAAATATGTCGCACTAATATAGCTATTGCTTCAACCATGTCGGTATATCCCGCACAGTTTCCACAACGTATTGCTATTTACCTATGAATGTTTCCCAAATCCAGGTAGAGGATTTCAAACCCAAACAATAGAACCAAGTGTAAAGCAATCAAAGCAAACAAGGTAAGCATGTAAAGGTGATATAAACCCTAAGGTAACCCCACTTTTATTTATATTCTCCCTAGCAGAGTCGCCAGTTCTGTGATACGGTGGGAGAACTGACTTGAGGTTTTGCGATTGTGTTCGCAAAATGTTTCGGTTTAGCAAGAGTCGCCACCGACTTTTTATTTTATCCAAAGGAAAGGTCAAAAAGCACAGGAAAGTCCTTTGAGATGTTTTCTTGGGTTCGGGGGGTAGATTATGAAAAGGGAAGGTGCAAGTACCCTTTTCATCCATGGTTATCCATGGGCTCTTAGTTACTTATTTAGATCATTTGCTTTTACTTTTCAATTGTTTGAAATGGTGCTTTTGTGTGTGTGGTTTTGAAAATGTTTTGAAAAGAGGCCATCGGTGTGGCAACCTTTGTAATGATTCTTGTTTGAATGTATACAAAGGTGTATTATCTTTTGAAATGATGTTTCAATGTTTGAAAGTTTGAAAGTTTGTTTTGGGAAATGTTTTGGAATTGTGTTGTGAGGTGTGTTTGAAAATAGAAAGGATGTTTTGCAAGTTTTAATCAAGTAACTAAGAGTTGTCTACCCTATCTACTCAAAGATCTTTCCTACACACATTTTTAACCCTTTTGACAGTGTTGTTTTACCATTGCATTTGGTAAACAACCTTGTATTAGGATGTTAAACGGGACAGGTGTGGGTCATCGTATTGACCATGATAGCAATTGTGCTAAGTATCTTTAGCAATTTTTTGAGGGACTAGATCATTTTTGTATAGGCAACCAAGATAGCGTCATCGAGGGACTATGATCTTTTGTTTTGTTTTTGTTTTGCCAAGATACTCAACATGCATAACATGGCCATTTTCAAGGCAACAAGTGGATGAAACCCTAGGGGTGTATGTGTGCATTGTGTTGTCAATTTACATGCTTTTTGTCTTTGTATTAGTCAAGCTATTTGTTTGATTTTGGATTTTTTCATACAAACCCTAATCTCTAATCATGGCATAATTGAAAGCATAAATGCGTAAAATAAATCTACACTATTACAACATTTGATATGGGAAGGGGGGATACAATTTTGAATGGGGATTATTTGCAAGAAATAAAAACCCTAATATTTACTATTACATCCAAATTGAATAATTGGTACAAATAATAAATGAACAATATTTAAATAAACAAATTAAATAAATATGCAAAATATTATGAATATGCAAAAGATGTTTTTGTTTTTTTTTATGTATGTAAAAGTATAATCTTTAATGTAAAAAAAAGAAATAAAAATATTATCATTTATTAAGGGTAAAAACCCTAATTTTCTTTTAAGAAAGTATATATATATATATATATATATATATATATATATATATATATATATATATATATATATATTATTTATTTTATGTACAAGAAAATTAATATAAATACATACAAATATTTTTTAAAAATAAATAATAATATATGAGAAAATATTATTTAAATATATAAATACTAAAAAATATTATATATTGTTTACAAGCTTTTATTTGAGAAAATAAATAGTATATCTAATTAAAAATTATTTTCATGTTAGAAAAAATAAAATAAAATAAAAATATAAAATTGAAAATTTATAAAAATATTTTTGGTATTTTTCATGTTTAGAAAATAATAAAATAAAATCAGAAATGAAAATAAATATAAAAAATATAAAAATATGGAGAAATGGGCCAGATGGTGCAGTCAGTAATGAGGGGGGTGTCAAAAACAAGGCCAAAACCAAGCCCAACCCACTGACTTCATCTTCAACCTCTTGTTCAAAAAATGTGCGCGCCCTGTACAAAATGCCAGAGCCTGCATACGTGCTCTAATGCAAAAATTCATAACATCAAAGTTGTAGCATTTTTCAAGACGAATCCAACCATATAAAGAACTCATTCTAACTCTCAAAGACCAGAGAGAATTTCTCTGGCCCTAAATTCTAACCTAATTTTTTCAGGAAGTTCATGAATCAAATTCTCTTAACACGCTTAACTTAAATGAAAACTGAGCATATGTACAGCTTCATGGCTATGAATACTACATTTTTTATACACAAACCTAAGCCTAATGATTCCTAAATAGAGAGATATGAAGTTGATAAAAACATGTTTCAGTTGAAATCGTGTATGACAATGTGGAGCTTTTCAGTGAGGCCTGAGGTGTTTGGGAGCTTGCTTGAACTTCCTCTGACCATTCCCAATGCCTAGTTTGCCTTGAATATGCTTGAACAAGCTTGTAGAACTCAACCTGCACAAGCTGAAAACAGAAATGGTAAACCTTGTAAAGGGAGTTACAGTCACTCTTTAATGGTTGGGATAACTTGGATAGGTTATGTGGAATGTGTTTGAACAAGTTTGAGGCAAAACGCACGAGGGGTTTTTGCTATGGAAGTCAAACTGCAGGGAGTGCCATGTTTTGCCAATGGAAGGTGATTTTGTGTTTTGGAAGGCTTAAGGACTCAAAGGCTCGTGTTTCTGGCTCAAGGGGATGTGTGAAACTTGTCTCAAATGCTTTCCAAAGTTGGTTCTATCAGATGTTCAAGTTCTAGTGTATTTGACAAGTTTCTTGTATTTTAAGCAAAAGCAAGCCATGATGCAAGACAAGCCTGTACAGGCTATCTATCAGCCTGCACTTTGTGATCTTGGCCCCCTCAATTGGTGGATATTGTATGCTGTACCAGATCTTGTTCAAGGCTCAAGAGATGTGGTTTGACATAAAGCAATTTTGACAAAAATGGCAATGTTGCCTTTTTGCTATTTTTGGATTAATCTATTATATAATCCTCTAATGACCAGAACAAAGCCTCAAACCAATGGATTTGCATTTAATTATTAAGTATGGAAGGGTTCTGGGACCTGTAATCTAGTACAAACAAGGCTGATTAGAGTTTGCAACTTGTATCAATATGAAAATGCCATGGTTCAAAAGTGAGTTTTTGCCAACTTCAAGCCTTCGATTCTCCCTAACCACAAATGATTTTGGAGAGTTCTTGGACATTTTGGAAATCTTGCAACATTCTATACAATACATATTTGAAATTAAATTTGAGATTCCAAGTGGAACTATGTGAAAAATGGTCATGAAGATAGGTCAAAATCCTGCCTAAACTAGGGCAAATTTTCACTAAGTTAAAAGTTTCATGGACCCTTGTTCCAAAAATCATAACTTGAGATCCAAGCTTCTTTTGGGAAAACTTTGTGAATCAAAGTTGTAGATTTTATGGAGGACTATAACTTTCATGTTGGAAGTTTTGTTTTAATCCAATTGCATCATGGTGAAAATGTTGGGCAAAGTTGGGAAAAATTAAGAAAATTTCATAACTTAGAAAAATTCTAAGTTATGAAATTTTTTCAATCTTAAACCCTAATTTGCAAAATTGGGTTTCTTGATGAACAAGTTTCATGTTTTGACACATCTTGATGAAAAATGACCCTTGGCACTTGATTTTGACCAAAAAGTCAAAGTTTGACTTTTCAGTGTACAGTCAAATTTTGATCAGTTGACTGGAAAATTCATCTGTCAATCCAATGCAATTGTGATCTTTTGAACCTTGTGAATAGGTCAATATGATGCCATTGAGTCCTTGAATCCATGCTTGAACCCAATTTGCCATTGGCTAGGTGAAAAATCAGAAATTGCCCTTGTGCAGTCAAAACCCTAAAAATGACCATTTTTCCCTTTTGATGATCTGATCAAATTTCTTGAGGAGTTGTGGTCCAAACTTGATCAAATGGTTCATATGAGTCTATAATGTTGATGTGGATAAAAAATTATGAGGTTTTACTGTAAATTGGCCACAATTGACTTTTTCCCTAATATAGCTGATTTCTAGGTCAACTGTCCAATTGACTGGTCAAACATTTGATTCAAGGCTTGAAAGTTGGTAAAGGTAATCTTGTAAGTCCAACATGAAGTATGAAAGTCACTTTGAGCATTGAAATTCCAAGAATTCCTGTGCAAACTCAAACCCTCATTCAGGTCATCAGTGCAAGGAGATGTCTTGAGTAGAGCAAAACCCTAATCCTGTCTGGAGTTCAAGGAGTCTGGTGAGGGGAAATCTTGATGAAGTAAGAGGGCAAATTTTGGGGTACAACAGCGTGCAAAACAGAAAACAAAGTGGCAAAAATTCAAGAAAAGTGGCAAATTGATTTCCAAGTTGCAGATCACTTCAAGGCATTCTAGTGATCCCAATCGTTTGCTGGACGTCCTAGGATCTTATTTCAATCGCTAGCAAGCTTCTCCACGCCTTGAAACGCTCTGTTAGAGTTACACGATTTCCATATTTTCTTGAATTCGAATATCATAATTCTGGAATATTTAGCATGATTCGTTGATATATTCTTAATCCATGAGATGTTTGCAAGCTAATGGTTATATCCAATTGTATTTTTATTAACTATACAACAAGTTGCCATGGCTAGGGTTCTAGTTTCGTTTTTAGGGGTTTTGTGTACAGGAACAATTAGGCATGGATAATGGTACCATGATGCTCGTGAGGTTGCAATGAGTTGATTGGTACCATTGGTTGTGATTTATCATGCTTGCACAGGATTTTGGAGAAGCACAGAGTTATAACTACGCCTGGTGTGCGTAGGTAAAGGTATTTGATCTAAAACGACAGAAGCCATGAAGAACATGATGGCGTGGCAGGTGGTGAATGGCCAGTTTAAAATTCGCGCGCTTTGAGACATTAATATTTTGTTTTATCATATAATAATTATTTGTCATTATTTGTACAACTAAGCAAGCCAGCGCAGGTGGTAAAGCCATTGGTCTTTGATGTACACGCCCTGGGTTCAATCTAAGGCGCGTGCATTTTATTTTTCTCAATATTTCCAGGGTAATTCAGCATATCACATGACAAGGCATCCACCGTGCATCATTAGAATCACACCATCCGATCATCAAAGTTGCAGATCCAACGCCTTATCCATGAGGGTCCACCATACGCCTAATCAAGCAAGCACATGGAATCTGGCAAGGTCAACAAAGGCCAGGAGTTATTGGGCCCAAATTTGCAAACGACACCCTCCTTTCTGCTAAGAAACCAGGCCCATCTAACTTTCTTTTTTTATTTATTTGTTTTAATTCTTTTAATTTGCTTAATTGTTTTTTTAACAAAATTAATTTCTTTTTCATAAAAAATCATAAAAATCAAGTTTCACAAAATTTAGAGTTAGGTCTTTTTATTTATTTTTATTTTACCAAATTTAGTTTTAGTTTAATTTAATTTAGGATTAATTCTAACTTTTTCATATATTTAAAATCAATTAGAAAAAATTAGGGTTAGCATGTGATTTAATTTTTATTTCTTTCTCAAATAAAACAAAAATACAAAAATAAGTTAATTTAATTATTTTTCTTAAATTCTAAATTAATTAGTAATTAGGTTTTTATTTATTCAAATTTAAACTTTATTTTCTCAAAAAATAGCAAAAACCACAAAAAAATGATTTTTCTTTTAAATTGCAATTAGGTAGTTGGGGTCAAAACCCTAATTCTCTCATTTTCGATTCATCGCGCGCGTTCATATTTTTTTACAATATTAATGTAACTGCTCACGGTATGTAATATTTTAATTAGGATTTTCTTTTATTTATCATTTTTACGGGTTTTTTGGCTATGTAATTAAACCCTACCCCGAAGCCTTGTAATAGCGTAGGTTTTATTTCTCGCATTTTAATCCTCGCAAATATTAACTATTAGATGTATGATAATAGGATTGTATGATAAGATTGCATGATAATTTAAAATGGTTAGAAAACCCTAATGTGCAAAGATAATAACTGAAATCAAATCACTCGCACATGCGCACTCCTAGGGTATACTCTCACTTCGGTTGCCTTCGGTAAGCGATTATTAAGTATAGGGTGTCTTAGTGGTTGCCCTCCAGTCTAACAAAGATCAAAGTCCCATTCAGAAACGTCGCCTCGGAAATGTTGCCTCGAAAATGTTGTCTCGAATATGATCTTAAGACATTAGGGTTATTACTAAGACGTCCTAACATTACTTTAGTGATCGTACGTCCCTTTTCGAATTGACCCTTACGACTCCAACGATGGTGCTACCTATTTCTCAATAGTAGGATAGCATTTTCTAAAGGAAACGAGAATATAAACAATTCTTTTTCGAGTAGGTAGATGCTAGTAGGTACTTGCTCAAAATCAAACTTTTCACACCAAACACTTTTCAAACAAAGTTTTCAAAACAACTTCATAACACTCTTGAGGACATAAATAAGGGTTAAAACAAAGTAAAACAAAACCTTTCAAAACAAACACACACAAGCAATTTTAAAAGATGAGCAAGTACCTAAGAGCCCGTAGATAACTACGGATAGAAAGGGTGCTAACACCTTCCCTTTCTATAATCTACCCCCCGTACTCAAAATCTCGAAAAAGGAATTTTTCTGTGCTTTTTTCCTTTCCGGTTGGATAAAATAAAAGTCGGTGGCGACTCTTGCTTACCGCAACATTTTGCGAATACAAACGCAAAATGCAAACCAGCATTTCCAAAACAGTCGGTTCTGCCACTGTATCACAGACCAGTTGGTCAGAATCCTTGAGAAGTATAAGATTAGTGTGTCTTATAGGTTGTAACATTAGTCACTTGCAGTTATCTTGTACATTGTAATAATCTGTTTGATTATTGGATTAAGTCCTTGTTGAGAAAGGTGAAATCACCTTGGCGGGTGGACTAGACTAGCTTGATGGTTTTCAAGTGAACTAGTATAAACATAACTTGTTCTTTCCTTCTTGCATCTTATCACTATTATCACTAAGTGAAGTAACTTGTTATAGTTTAAAGGGGATTTTAAAAGGAAAAGTTTTTGGTTTAAAACCCAATTCAAACCCCCCTTTCTTGTATTTTTCACACCATCAGTTGGCATCATAGCTCTGGTTTTAAGGAGTTGATAAAAAGTTTGAATTTTTATCAAGCACCTAACAATGTTCAGTACCGATCCTGATTGTGTGAAAAACAATGGCAAATAAAGGTAACAATGCTACTGTAACTGGTGATAATAGGGATAACAATAGAGATCAGTATAGTGCTAAATCTCCTATCTTTGATGGAGAAAAGTTTGACTATTGGAAGGACATAACTGAAATTTATTTTCTGGGATATGACTTGGATCTATGGAATTTGGCAGTTGATGGCTACACTCACCCAGTAGATGATAAAGGTCTAAAGATTGTCAGAAGTGTTATGACAGACGCCTAGAAGAAGGTTCACAGAAATCATTACAAAGCAAGAATAATTCTTCTAAGTGATATTTCTTATAATGAGTATGAGAAGATCATAGATAGAGAGACTGCAAAATATATTTTTAACTCTCTTCAGATGACTCATGAAGGCAACGCTCAAGTTAAAGAGACAAAGGCTCTGGCCCTAATCCAGAAATATGAAGCCTTCAGAATGGAAGATGATGAATATGTGGAAATGATGTTTTCAAGATTTCAGACTCTTGTTGCAGGACTCAAAGTTCTGAATAAAGGATATTCTACGACATATCATGTTAAGAAGATTATCATAAGTATGCCTAAGAAATGGAGACCAATGGTAACTGCTTTGAAGTTGTCAAAGGATCTGAACAACAGTAGTCTTAAGGAACTAATTAGTTCTTTAAGAAGTCATGAGATAGAGCTTGAGGAAGATGAACCTCAGAAAAGATTTAAATCTGTGGCTTTGAAGTCTAAGTCTGAAAAGACCAAGGCTTTTCAAGTAGAAGAAGAATCATAAGGATCTAAAGAAGATTCAGATGAAGATGAACTATCTCTGATATCCAAAAGGATAAGTAAGATATGGAAACACAGACAAATCAAGTTTAAAGGATCAAGAATAATAAACAGTAGATCTGAATCCTCATATGGTCAGAAGAAAGCTTCTGGAAAAGAATTTACTTGTTATGAATTCAAGGAGCATGGACATTATAAGAATGAATGGTCAAAGCTCAAGAAAGACAAGAAACCTAAAAAGCCAAGAAGGAACTCATGATAACATGGGATGATTCAGAGTCAGAAAAAGAAGATTATGATGAAAAACATGCCAACGTAGTATTCATGGCAAATACCAGCACGAGTGAAGCAATATCAGAAGATGAACTGACATTTGATGATGAGTCAGACTCTGATGACGACAAAGAGGTACTTTCTTCCTTATCTTGTTATGAACTTGAAATTGGTTTATCATAACTAATGAAAAGGTATCAATCTCTTCTAAGTAAACACAAAACTCTGAAAAAGAATTTTGTAATTACTTCTGAGAACTCTACTAAAGATGAGCAAAAGATTTCTGATTTAAGTAAAAAATTATTTGTTTTAGAAAAATCAAATATTGTAATGAAAAGTAAAGTTTCTAGGTTAGAAAAAGATATTATCTCTAGTACATCTGTTACTGATGAAGTAATAAGATATGATAGAGATTTTCAGCACTTCCTAGCTAAAAGCATAAATAGAAGCAAAATGGCTTCAATGATCTATGGAATTAGAAGAAACTGAAGTAAAGGCTTGGGATATTCAGGACCATTAAAAATAATTGATGAGACTCTGAGTGTCAAACCAAATCCTCTTTTTGAACATTTCATGTTTACTGGCACATAATTGAAATGTCCAGAACAAGAAGGTTATGATTCCACTGTAGAACAACCACATACACATAAGGAAACTTCTAAGCATAAATATGATGCACAAATTCCACTTGATTATGTTGTTGCACAAAATTCCAAAGGGTTCAGAACCTTTGGAATTGCTAAAAAGAAAGGATCTAGAAAATGGGTACCTAAGGATCATATAATATCTCAACTAAATAAGCTTGGATTACTCATAGGCTTGCCTAATCTAAAGTATACTTTAGATACTCTTTGTGAAGCATGTCAGAAAGGCAAAATTTCAAAAACCTCTTTTAAATCTAAAAAGGTTATTTCTACCTCTAGGCCATTAGAACTTCTTCACACTGACTTCTTTGGACCATTGAAAACTACTTCTGTCAATGGAAAGAAATATGGACTTGTGATCATTGATGATTACAGTAGATGGACATGGGTAAAATTGTTGAAACACAAGGATGAGTCACATTCCGTGTTAGCTTCTTTCTGCTCCCATGTGCAAAATGAAAAGAATTGCAAAATAGCCAGAGTTAGAAGCGATCATGGCGGCAAATTTGAAAACAAATATTTTGAAAAACTTTTTGATTATAATGGCATAATCCATTATTTCTCCTGTCCTAGAAATCCAGTACAAAATGGGGTTGTAGAGAGGAAAAATAGGACATTGCAAGAAATGGCTCGCACCATGATCCAAGAAACTCAGATGGCTAAGCACTTATGGGTAGAAGCAGTAAATACAACATTTTATATTCAAAATAGAATCTCTATAAGACCTATTTTGAGTAGTACTCCTTATGAATTATGGAAGAATAGAAATCCCAACATTTCTTATTTCCATCCCTTCGGATGTGTATGTTTTATGTTGAATACTAAAGAGAATCTGGGAAAGTTTGAATCCAAAGAGCAGAAGTGTTTGTTGTTAGGATATTTTGAATGATCAAAAGGTTTCAGAGTCTATAATACAGAATCACGAATAATGGAGGAACCAATCCATGTCATATTCGATGATAAGCTTGACTATGAAAAGTCAAAGTTGGTTGAAAATCTTGCAGATGTGAAGATAACATTCTCATAACCCAAGGAGAAGATACAAGAGGATAAAGAATCAAAAGCTCCTACTTTTGATATTATTGATATTCCTTGTGATCAATCTCAACAAAGGAAAATCAAAATCTCATCATCTCATCCTGAAGATCTAATTCTGGGAAACAAAGATGCTCCAGTCAGAACAAGATCAACGTTCAAACCTTCTGAAGATTACGATACTCTGAGTTAAACCAAGGTATTGTATTTTTTAAGAACCTCAGTAATCAGAAGATGTTTCGGCCAGAAATGTCTATGATCATGTGGAAACATTTTGGTTATCCAGATTCTGAGGATGTCAAATGTGTTGCCTAATTAGATGTATAGATTAACGCGTGTAACCTTTGGTTATTCTTAATCATCACTCTACCTAGGCTACACATTGACAATAATTTTTCTTGGAACTGATTAAAATCATAATTATTACTTTCATTTAATGCTCCTAATAATCATATCTATATGTGTTTATTTTTATTTATTTTCTCTCACCTTTAAAACACTTTATACAATTCCACACACAACCTCACTTTACTTCCCACACTTGTTAAAATACTTAAACCTCTATTATATCAATTGTTCATTATTTTATCTCGTGTTCATCATCTTCTTCAAAGTTTCTTCATCAAAATTCTTCACCTTCAACAATGATGAACCCTAATCAAAGAGCATGTTAAGTTCGCAAGTGAAGCGGAACAAGTTATGAATCCAACCGTTTCGTCATCTTCAACCGTTGCTCCATCATCCTCAATGGTGGTTCCATCATCTTCAACCGTTCCTACATCAACTTTATCCGCTCCTTCATCATCCTCAAACCCTATTGGTGAGAATCACATTATGTAGAAATTTCTCAAGTTCATTGCATTCTGAAACCTGAAGAGATGGTCGTTCTTAGAGAACTCATGGTTGATTTTGACAACCTAGTTGCAGACGGGTGTGACCTAAAGAATGAACTAGGTGCTCAAGGCTGGGAAAACTATTTCAAAAGGCTTCATTTTCCAGTCTATGGGGCGCTAGTGAAAGATTTCTGGAAAATGGATGATTGTGACGATCTTCATATTGTCTCTGATGTGATTGGGCAAAGAATCATCATCACTGAAAATATATTGCAAAACTTTTGGGATTGAAGTTCTTGCAAGGAAAACTTGTTTATGATGTAAGTATGAAGTGTGCCTAAGAGGGGGGTGAATTAGGTACTTTAAATGTTTTACCGTTTTATTAATGATGGGTATTATTTATCTGGTTTAGTGCATGAGTTTACAAATGTGTTTCTTTCTTTTCTGGTTCATGACTAGTGATGAAAGCAGTAAATGCGGAAAAGTAAAGAACACAGAGATGTATCCTGGTTCCCCTCACAGTCCGAGAGTACTCCAGTCCCCTTTCAACATGAAAGAGATTTCCTTATTGTTAGATCTCTAGAAAAGACACCCTAGTCCTTCTATACAAGACTCTAACCAATAAAACCACCAAGAACAATCCTCTTGGATTTTCACTATGTCAACAATGAGAACAATCCTCTCAAAGTGACTCTCTTGCTTCCAACAATCCTGGACAGCAATTTACAACCAAACACCAAGAACAATCCTCTTGGACCAAGAATAATCCTCTTGGATTTTCACTATGTCAACAATGATAACAATCCTCTCAAAGTGACTACACTTGTATCCAACAATCCTGGAAAGACAAGATTTATAAAACCACTTAAACTTATTTCCAACAATCCTGGAAAAATAAGTAAGTATCTATCAATATTTGATTTTGAGTGGGTTGAGTAGTATTGATCACTTAGAGTGATTTAACAATTAATGATCTTCTCTTCCAATGATGATAATGTACAATGACTCAAGATATAAATGCTCAAAGTTTTCTGGTTAACAATATATGAAAGTGTGCAGAAAACTTATGTATGAAAGTGAAGAAAAGCTTGAGTTTGTATTTTGAAAATTCAGAAAAAATATTTGGAAGAGGTTGTTGAAAATGATTTTGAAAATGAATATTTATATGTTCATAGCACCTTTTTGAAACATCATAAAATTCTGTAAATGAATCATGAATAATTTCCAAGATTGAGTGAAAGGTTTCAATGAAAAGGTATTATGAACAGGCATGTGCAAAGCTGTTATTTTTCAAAATCGTGCAACATGCAATCGATTGCACCCTTTGTGTAAATCGATTGCACGGGGTTTCAACAACTATATTTTCAAAAGTTTTAAGTGTGCAATCTATTGCACAAGCAATGTAAATCAATTCATGTGAAGTCAGTAGAAAAAAATGATTGAGTGCAATCTATTGCACAAGCAATGTAAATTGATTGCACTGAGAAACATAAGAAAACATTTTGAAAATTTTAAGCATGCAATCGATTGCACAAGCAATGTAAATCGATTGCACTGAGAAACAGAAGCAAAAGATCTAAAAATTTGAAGCATGCAATCGATTGCACTAATATGCAAATCGATTGCACCCGAGTTAAAAATGAATTTTAACTTTGAAAAACTTGAGTAATGATTTATAAAACATTTCTTATTCATCATTGAGCATCTATATCTTAAGATCAAAGTAAGTATTATCATTATACCTTGAAAGTTGCTAAGAGCTTGAACTGAAGACTTTGTCCATAAATGCCTTGAGCTTGATTAAAAATCTTTGCCTTCTTTGTCAATCATGGTTTGTCTTCATCAAAACAAAAGTTCATTTGAGAAGCTTGATTTTACATATGGAATGGATAATAAATCAAAGTTTGCAAAGGAATCTATTAACCAACTACTGTCTCAGAATTATTCTGCTGAGAAGACTGAGTATAAGAGCAAAGATCTTCATGATCATCTCAGAGTTTGATACATGTTTATTCTGGGTTGCATAAACCCTCGACTTGCTTCAAGTTCTTATGACTATTTCAACATTAATCAGAAGTTCATATTGTACTTTCTACTAACTAAACAGAAGATAAACCTTCCTTTTATTCTATTTAATTATCTGAGGGACTCTATCAAAAAGACAAGAACCACTGCCAATCCAACATAAAATGTCTCAACTAATATTCCTTGTGGATGTCTTTTGACGAATATTTTTGTGGAAAGTGTCTTAGCAAAGTTTTTTTATTAAAGAAGCCAACTGCAGAGAGGATCTGACTTCAAGCATTGGAGATTCTTTCAATGGACAAACTATGAAGAACATGAGGATAATAGAGGAACTCACTGCCAAGCCTTTGATTGAGTCTTCTGAAAGTATTCATCATAGAAGAATTCATGTTAACAACTATCTTCTATTATCTAAGAAAGATCATGTATCGAGTGTGGCTGCATATGTTCTGATGATGCAACAAGAAGGACATGATATGTCCAATTTCAATTACTCGGATCTGCCTGTTAAGGGTGTTGATTGTTACATAGGAAAAAGGAAGAAAAGTTTTGATACTTCTGAACCTGAGAAGAAGAAGAATAAGAATAAGAATAAGAAGAAGAAGAAGTTTGGTTTCCTTAAAGATGTTATTCAGGGTACTGGGACTTCTAAATTTGCAGGTAAGTCTACTGTTTCTAGTTCTTCTATTCTTGTTTCTGTTATTGTTTCTAATACTGTTAATGTTACTTCATCCATTCCCTCTTCCATCTCACAAACTTCATCTCTTAAAACTTTTTATCTTCCACCACCCACAAATATCTCATATGTTTATAATATTATTACCATATTTCCACCTTTAACAACAAGTGTTTTTATTTCACCAACCACCACCATATCTACCACAATTGATCCAATTCCAACTATTTCTGCTCCCAATCCTATCCCATCTCTCACTACAAACATTCCATCGGAACCTATCCACACTTTTACATATCCAATAACCTCATCTTAATCACTCACAGAAACTCCTCATTCTTCAAGTTTTTATAAAAACCTTCGTTTTGCTTTTTTCAACAAAAAACCCATTCTCCATGACTCAACAACTATCCATCCTGATCACAGTCTCCTTCTGATTAAGAAATGTTTAAAAGGACAATTTCTGATACTTTTAAAGCTATTGAAATTCTCACAACTGAACCTTTTACCTGTTATGATCTCTTTGACATATCTGAACAACCATTATCACAAAATCCTCCTGAACAAACTTCTGAACCAAACCATCTTGAACCCGACCTAGCTTTAGTAGTTTATGAAAAACCTGCTCCAAAAACCTTGGATGAATGCATTAACATGTTTAGAATCAAGGATAAGAAAAAGGTTGTAAAGCTAAGGGTAGAGGAAAGTACTAGTACTAAGCCTCTTGACATGGATGTTTCATGGAAACTGTTTTAGAAGTGGATGTCTTCTGAGTTTGAACGAATGCAATCTTTTTCTGAAGCATCCAGAGTTTTGGATGTTCAGATGGTGACATGAAGGGAAGAAGCAAGAGAAAGAGTCAGATTGTTTGAACTGCTTGCTGCTAAACAAAGAGAAGTAGAAGCTAGAGCGATAAAAGAGGCAGCGGAAACCAAGATTAAAGCTCAAGAGGCAGAAAAATCCAGAAAATCCGAAGAAGCCAGATTGGCTAAAGAGGCAGGAGAAGCTCATAAAGCAAGATAAGATGTTGTAGTGGTATCTTTTTCTGATTCTGTCATTGCACGTCGAGAAGAACAACAAATTTTCATAGAGACCACCACTCGACAGAAGGTCATCAACGAGAATGTTTAGAGTATGCTGAAGCTGATTCTTGAAAAGATATATGCTCTAACACCTCATGCATATGGATCCTAGGTTCTTAGGCTTTTATTTTACCTTTTACTTCTGAACCTTAGAACTCGTGCTTCTTATGTTTTGCTTCTTATGTTTTCTTTTCTGACTTATGATCTTCTAATTCTTAATGAAGTTTATTTTGGTTTATCACTTCTTATTTTACTTGTTATTTTACCTTTTTGATTATGACAAAAAGGGGGAGTAAATAACTGAAATTAATATTTTGATTATGATAATAAAATTCTGGAAAACGTATCTGAAAAGAGCTACTTACATTTTAACCCAGTTAAACTTCTATTTCTGTTAGAATTGTTTTCTTTTTCAGGAATTATGAACTCTAATTAAAGTCAAGAATCTGAAAAAGTTAAACAAGATTTTTTTTATAACTTTTGGATTCAGACTCTAAGAAGTTCTTAAGTTCATAATCAGACTATTCATAACTAGGCTCTGAATTGAGAATTTAGAATCTGTCTTTGTGACGCTAGAGGTTCAAGATCTCAATTGGCATGATTGGTATCAAGACTCTCAAGATCTCAATATCTGATCTATTGGAACTAGGGGGAGTTCTACTCAAATGGTTCAGAATTAGGATATTTGATCTTCATCAAGTCTTTGACTCAAGGGGAGTTTTAATAACAAGGATAAGTGTTTCTTAACCTTATTATTTTTTAATTCTTTTGATTATGTACAAAATTGTGTCATCAAAATACATAGTTTTGTCATCATCAAAAAGGGGGAGATTGTTAGAACAAGATTTAGTTATGCAACTTTATCTCTGAGTTTTGATGATAACAAATGAGTATGTTTGTATGAACAATTTCGGTACTCTAATGTTTCTTATTTTGAGTATTTAACAAACAGGTTCTTCTTCGGATAAACGGTGCTGCCAAGACATTAAAAGACAATAAGTTCCGCTTATAAGTTACACAAGTTATGATGAACAATAGCAAAGGCTTCAGAAGGCTCTGAAGTAGTGACTATAATACTCGTCCAAGAGACCAAGTTCTAAAGATTTGAAGATAGAAGTTCTAACTGAAGTCCAGATGCTGAAGACTTATGTTTCTGAAGACAAAGGGTTCTCAAGACCAAGTGGTGAAGATTCTGAAGATGAAGTTCTGAAGATTCTGAAGACTTGAAGTTCTGGTAACCCAAGGTTCTACAAAGGGTTCTAAAGACCAAGTGTTGAAAATTCTGAACACGCAGTTCTGAAGACTCTGAAGACTTGAAGTTCTAAAGACCCAAGTGTTATTCTCATTCTTCCAACAAATGCTTGATTAGAAGCCTCCGTCGTTAGAAGAAAAAGAGGATAAAATTGCATGGTACAAAAACTACATGGTACAAACAAAATATTTCACTCCAGTACCATGAAAGACAGACGTTGTGTACGATATTGTCTCCCACGTGATTGCTCAAGCTGCCAGCTTTCTGGAAATTCCATAAATACCCTTCAACAATTATAATATTTTATTGATTATATAAACGCTTGAATACTATGAGAGAAGACTGTCAATTCACATTGATACACTTTCTATAAAGATTGTTCATATGCTTTCGTATTTCTCTAGTCTATATTCTAAAATTATTATTTACATATCCGCTTGTGTAGAAGCATAATTTCTTGTAAACAAACTTTATTCAAACAGTTGTTTGATTTTCCTTAAGGGACTAGTTGGTCAGAATCCTTGAGAAATCTAAGATTAGTGTGTCTTAGAGGTTGTAACGTTAGTCACTTGCAGTTAACTTATGCATTGTAATAATCTGTTTGATTATTGGATTAAGTCCTTGTTGAGAAAGACGAAATCACCTTGGCGGATGGACTAGACTAGCTTGATAGTTTTCAAGTGAACTAGTATAAACATAACTTGTTCTTTCCTTCTTGCATCTTGTCACTATTATCACTAAGTGAAGTAACTTGTTACGGTTAAAAGGGGATTTTATAAGTAAAAGTTTTTGGTTTAAAACTCAATTCAACCCCCCCCCCCCCCTTTCTTGTGTTTTTCACACCTTCAAATCTTAAATGATATATAATTAAAATTAAATAATAAAAAATAAAATTTAATTATTTCAAGTTAATTCAAATTAAATAATAATTAATTTAATAGTAATTCAATTAATTAATAAAATATTTAATTAATTCAAATTAAACTATTAGTTAATTTTTAAAAGTATTTAATTAATTCAAATAAAATAATAATAAGTTAATTTAAAATTAATTCAATTAAATAATAATTTATTTATTTCTATTTGATTAATTATTTTATTTCTTTTTGATTAATTATATTTAGGATTTAATTTTCTTAGTTCTATTTTTTAAACTTGTTTATTATTTGAGATAAGTACATAAATAAATATTTATTTTGAATTATTAAGTTAAATATTCATCATTACAAATATTAATAACAGAAAATTATAAGCATACTATCATTTAATTTGAAGGGACTACTTATGTTTGTATTTATAGTTTTAAACTTAGAATTGTTTAACATTACACCAAATTATGAAAATTATCTATCACTAATATACATTGGCCTAGTGAAAAAGATATAAATTATGGTTTAAATGTCACTAGTTTGATTCAGTCTATGGATAAATTTTGACTTTTTCTAATATTTTAAAATATGAATTAATTAAAAATAAAATCAATTAAGTATTATAAAAATGAAAAATAAAAAATATAATCCAACGTGGCAGTCCAACCACAATTTAAAAATAAAAGAAAATTGATTTGAGAAAAATATTAACATAGGAACTAATATGGTCTGATTAAATTTTCTGTGATTAAATCAATGTGATGCGGTGAGAGAACTGGCTTGAGATTTTGCATTTTATCGCAAATGTCGCGGTTAGCAAGAGTCGTCACCGACTTTTCTTTTATCCAAAAGGAAAAGTGAAAAAGCACAGGAAAGACCTTTGAGATGTTTTCTTGAGTTCGGGGGGTAGATTATGAAAAGGGAAGGTATTAGCACCCTTTTCATCCATGGTTTTCCATGGGCTCTTAGTTACTTTCTTAGATCACTTGCTTTGGTTTGCTTGAAATGGTGTTTGATGTGGTTTTGAAAGTATCTTATAAAAGAGGCCATTTGTTTAGGCAATCTTCGTAATGATTCTCGTTCGTAAGAATGTATACAAAGATGTTTGTCTTTTGAAAATGTTTTCAATATTTGTAAGATGTTTTTGAAATGTGTGTGTGTTTGTTTTGAAAATAGCAAGGATTGTTTGAAATGGAGCAAGTAACTTAGAAGCTATCTACTTACTGTTTACAGTGATTTCTGGTAAACAACCGCTAGTCCTCCAAACTATCAAATAATCTTAATGACTGTTATTTAATCTCTCTGGTAACTTGCAGGATCGACTAGATTGATCCTATAGTGTATTGGTCGTTTGGATAATTCTCATTGTAGAACTGATATTCATGGTTGGTATTTAGAATGTTGTGTAGGCGTTCAACTTACTTCGATTACCATATTAAAGAGATCTAATGACATGATCAAGTAAAGACGTGCGAAACTAAATTGCATGAATAAAGATTCGATTGTAAAGAAATGTAAAACTGCAAGAAACAAGTAAATAACTTTGAAGTAAAAGAGTTTCTGTAATGTAAAGTACTCGAAATAGAAGGAAAGACTTTCAAATGCAAGAAATCAGTAAATGAATTTGAATGAAAAGATTTTAATGTAAAGGCTTTTGAATGATATTGACATGAAGATAGAAGATAAACTGGAAATGATAAAGAGTTTTACTGAATCATAAATATTTGGTGTTATCATACGTACATTGTTCGAGCATTCGTTTCCCTAGCCATGTGGTATTTTGAATGTTTACTGAATTTTGTACAATAGATATGACACACGAAATCCTAACGCTAAGACTTCTATTTATACTACTTCGACCATAACGGTCTTGCCTATAAGATTCTGCCACGTTCAGAACATGCAGAGCACTGCCCCTCTCTAGCTTCCACGCGTCTTCGAATGCTCCAGCGTATATATTTTAAATTTCGAACATCCCGCTTGCGTTTGAATTTCAAATGTTTTGGCACTCTTCGCTTCGAACTCCTTTCTTAAACACAGTCTCATTACCCCTTTGAGGCTTCTTTTAACTATATCTTCACAACTGTCACTCGAAGCTCCGAGCTTTGACATGTTCATTCGAAGAACTGCTTCTACCATTCCGAACCATGACATCTTGCTTTATTCCAACGAAACATCCAACTTGCTTTGTTTCGAACTGTATCATCAAAATCTTCAACCAACAAAATGCCCCTTTAAAATATGTATTTTGATCCTTTGAGAAACACTTATTTTAAATATATATGCAAGATTTTGATGTGACCTTTGAGTAATCGTAACATTTATTGTGTATGACTCCAGTCACGTCAATCACGACGCCTTTTAGATTCCTTAACCGTCTTGAATCAGTATTTCACAGCATGGTGCAGTTATAAAACAATGATTATTATTAATCATGCCTATTACCAATATCAACTTTTACGCCACCTCCTTCTCAATCCAACCCACGACTCCCACGTATCCTAGTCTTACTTAGTGGATGTTTAAACTTCCACACTATAAAAACCCATCAACTTAGTCTTTTATTTTTTCTTTCCACATTCTGAATCTTTTCTTCCTCTCTTCTCACCGAAACCCTAAAACTTCCAACAATCTTCAACAATTTCTTCTACAACATCATCCCAACTGAAGAAAACTTCCAAAAAGAAAGGAAAGAACACAGGAACAATAATGGAAAGCAAGGTTGGTACTTATCAAGGTCAATCTGTGCTTATCCCCCAAATGATCTCCAAAGAGAAGGAAATGCTCTACGCATCTCAGGTACTAATTCCAACTAATGCTGCTGGAAAGAGGTTTGCTCTAATGGGTCCTCTTACAGTCTTTGAAATCTTAAAAGATACTAGAAAAATCTTCCCTGTTTGTTATAACTTTAAGCCCTTGTTTAATAAAATGGATATCCCTAAGATAGGCGAGTCTTCTGATTCGACAACTGTGGAAACTCCAATCGTTCCCCCAAAAGACCCCTTTGTGCTAGACTATGTGAAGAGCAACTTTAAACCGTTCCGATCCTGCCCTACCTCTGACACAACTTACCAAAACTGGTTTACCAAAGTAGAAGCCAAGAAATCCCAACAATGGGAGGAATTAGGAATTTACAATTTGATTAAGTTATCGAAACCAGGCTTCACCTATAGTCATCCATTATTATTTGCGTCCTTATATTTCTGGGACAGCACCTACAGCACCTTTCATCTCCCTGGGGGAATGATTACACCCACATTTTTCGATATAGCAGCCATTACTGGTTTGTCACCAGTAGGAGAAACCTACATTCCTGACAATGAAGAGCACTCCAGTATTATTGACTTCGAAGTCAAATTAGCCATATTTTCAAAGTTCATTAGCCACTACCACACTGAAGGAGATAGTGTGTCAGATGTGGAACACATTGCTTTCCTCACCTTATGGTTATCAAGGTATGTATTCTGCAGCAGGTCCTTACAGGTAGCCAGTAGGTTCATCCCTCTAGCTAGAGACTTACATGAGAATAGGAGGGTGTGTTTAAGCGAATTGTTACTTATTGATCTTTACGAAAGCTTAAGATCAGCCGTTTCGAGTTTGAAATCCCACACACCCAAAAACATCCTCCTAGCTGGCCCCTTCTGGTTACTCCAGCTATGGCTTAATGCCATGTTTGAACCCTCACTATCAACTGCTAACACTATTGTTGAACAAGATCCGGAGATAGCGGATAGAATCATTGAAGGTACGAGGCTGCGAAAACTTACCCCAAACGATGATAAAGATGACTTCAAAGTTCTCTTCTCAAACTATATCATGATTTTCTGCAAGAGACACAAATTTGAAGAGACCGTGGCGCCCTTTGCTTCAAGGACTCATGGACCATCATGGTTCACCATGGCTCTCTCAGAAGCAGTTAAAAGCAAAGAAATTCAAGATATTTGGAAAGCCTTTTTTCTTCCCAGATTAATCTCCTCACGAATCACTCCTTCCAAGAATCAAATCTTCCTTTTTGCCTATCAACCCAACTTCGTTTCTAGACAATTTGGCCTGTGCCAACTAATCCCTAAACCTCTGTTCCAAACAGAAAGTGCCATCACTTCTGGTCGAACCTTCAAAGCAAGAGAAGCCAAACTACAACAAGAACAATATCAAGGCTTCGCCCACTTTGAACTAATACCTTTTGAGCCCACACACTTCACAGCAAAGGTTTTTCTGGAATGGTGGACAAAGTTCTACCAATCTTATATGTTCGATACCCTCTCTATTCAACAGAAACTAACTGATGCGTTCGATGTGCAGGTACACTCCAAGAAAGGTATGTTCACTCACGCCAAAGAGATTAGGGTTTTTCAAAATTATTTCGAAACCACTTATGATCCCACACACTTGGAATCCACTGTGCATCAAGCGGCTGAGACCTTGAAGGAAAAATTTAAAGAAAAAATTTCTAAGCTCAAACTTCCTTCAGGGTTGTCACCTGAGGATAGGTATAGGTTGGCATTCGAAATGCATCCACCTAAATTCCCTAGATTGCCTACCTCAGAACTGGCTCTGGCTTGGTTTCCTCCATACCCTTGGTGGTTCACTTGCAAAGAAATGTTCAAATATCTTCAAAAGAAACCAAAGCCATCTGAGACTGTGACATGGGCTCGTCATTGGCTCCACGATTTCCCAGGACATCTTCGCTATGACCTTTCTGCCATGTCGATTAAATCTGATCAAGGCGCAGGTGCGAATGCTTGGGAAAATCCCAAATGTTTCTCACTTTCTACATTTTTAACTTTTGCCTTAATTGTTTCGATTTTCAGCCATCAGGATAAATACCGCTGCTTCGAAGTCTAAAGAGGGAAGTACCTCCCAAACATCTGTCGAAACCACTGATGATGTGACTCTATCCAAACCAACAACAACTACTGCAACAACAACAACACCAATAATAACAACTATTCCAACTCCACAGGTAATCAATCAGCCCTGATGTTTCAAATAAGCTGAATTTCATGATTTGGATCTAACTCATGTTTAAATCTTTTCAGACTAACAAACTCCCACCAACCACTCCAAAGAAAAGAAAAACAAACACTACTGGGAAGACTCCTAATGCTGGAGGGAATTCACCGACCGCTTCGAAGAAGAAGCAGAAGAGAGAAACTTCCAAAGGCGCTGCACCAACTGGCATTTCTGGACTCGATTCCAGAGATGCTGCTCCCTCAACTAAATCCAAAAATCCAACTTCGACCTCCAACGTAATGTTGGAACATATAGATAGCAACCTCTCTTCTGAGAATCCACAGGTAAGTTGAACTCTAATTTTTAACAAAATAATTATTCATTACCTTGGTGCGTGCTCTTAATATTCTTTTCCTCTGTAGGACATTTTGAACCCAACTCTTACCACTTCGACTTCTCCATCAAAGACTGCTGCTCCTATCAACTCTTCTCCTCATGGGGACTCCAGTAACCTGGTGCAAAACAAAGGATCCTCCAACATGGCGGTTCTGACTGGGGCTTCAGAGCAGCAAGATGACCATAGTACTTCTCCTCCTTTGAAATAAACGAATGAAGCAACGCTTCATGAATCTGCAGAGACTCTACAGAAAACTTCTCTTCAAAAGTCCACTCTTGAAACCCTACAAGAGAATCCAAAGGACATTCATGCTGAAGAAGAGAAGGCTGATTCTGATCAAGGAAACGAAGAATCTGCAGAGGAAGGATCCGAGGAAGAAGATGCCCACAATGGTTCAACTGCTGGAACAGAGTCAGATGCCAATAGCAGTGATAACGACGATATCGAAGTGGTGGATCTGGTTGATAATGAAGAAGGCAATGAGCAGGAAACGAGTGAAGGTGACGGTGACGAGACCAATAAGCCTATGGAAGTCGAAATGGATGTGACTCCCTTGCGCATGGAACTTCCTCAATCGTCTCAATCTCTAATGACCGAAGAGGAGCTAGCTCTCCTAAGACGAAATGACCCAATTGGGTACATGAAGGCGAAACTAGCTCAAAGGGATATTCCTCTTGCTAGGGCTGGTACTAGTTTGACTAGCAATATGTTGCCCTCAGATGATAGAGTTGTACTCCTTAACAGAATTAGGAGAACAATCCTTGATGTGGACTTGTTCGAAGTGCTCAAACAAGATAGTACAACTTGCTATACCATGAAGGAGCTACTTACGCAAGTTAACCTCGCCACCTGCTCTTTGCCAGTCAGCACCATCTTATTCGATCTTAAATCTCTGTTAGACAACGTGACTGGGTGTCTTCTCCAAGACGAATTTGCTACCAGAAAGGTCCAAGAGAAACGAACTGCCATGGACGCTGCTTATGAGCATGCTTCGAAGCTCTCTAAAGAAGCTGAAGATCAAGCCATGCACATAAAGCAAGCAAAAACTGACTATGAAGCTCGAGCTGAGTCTATTCTTCTTTGGGAACGGCAAATTCACAAACTTCAACAAAAGGTTAAGGAGGCTCAACAACAACAATTGGCCTACGAAACCAATATTGCTGGTGATCAGTTCGAAGAGCTCCTCAACGAAGGACTTGCAGAAATGGAGGCAGCAGAGCAACTTAAAGGAGAAGTAGCTACCCTAGAAGGAGCAAGGCGTTTCACTCAACAAAGGCTTGAGTCCTTTCGGAGTACCTTTAATAGATTGAGGAATAATGCCTATTTTTAAATCTCAGTTTTAATTAGTTTTGAAATTTGGTTTTGGTCTGTAATATCCGAACAACGCCATTTTGGCAATCCCATATTACCATTTTGGCATTCCTTTATGATGTTTTGATTACGTTGTTATTATTCGAATCTCCTGCAGGCGTGGCTTATATTTCTTTAAATATTTCCCATTAACCTTTAGGATTCGCTTATCATCAACCAACTCTTCGATTTCATATGCATTGTTTGAAAATATCTTTATTATTCAAAAAGGTCCTTCCCAATGAGGTGACCATTTACCTAATGTTTTATTTTTCTTGTCCATGGGCGATATGACTTTCCAGACTAAGTCATTAATAGTGAATGCTTTTCCTTTCACCCTTTTGTTATATGCCCTGGCTACCCTTTCCTTTTGTCTCATCAGGATTTCCAATGCATGCAATCTAACTTCATCTAACTCAACTAAGTCATTCATCATCATCTCCCAATATAATGCATATGGGATTTCGTTTTGTCTTTGAATTCGAACTGATTGTAGATGAATTTCTACTGGCAGAACTGCATCATGACCAAATGTTAGTTGGAAAGGCGTGGTGTTAGTAGCTTCTTTAGGAGATGTTTTACAGGCCCATAGTATTTGGTCCAAAGTTTTGTGCCAGTTCCTTGGATTTTTACCAATATGTTTCTTGATTAACCCTATTATCACTTTATTAGCTGCTTCGACCTGACCATTTGCTTGAGCATAATATGGTGTTGATGTCAGTAATCTAAACCCCATCTCTTGAGCAAACTCTTGCATCTTCCTACCAGTAAACACAGAACCTTGGTATGTGGTTATGCTCTCTGACAATCCGAACCTATAGATAATTTGTTTCTGTATGAACTCAATAATAGCCTCTTGATCAGCAGCTACTAATGGTATTGCTTCTATCCACTTGGTGAAATAATCTATTCCTACCAAGATATATTTCTGTCCTTTAGACGAAGCAGGATTTATTTCTCCTATTAAATCCAATGCCCATCCTCTGAAGGGCCATGGTTTAATGATTGAATGCAACTCACTTGCAGGGGCATGTTGAATCCCTGCATGTTTCTGGCATTCTTCACACCCTTTAGCAAAATCTATACAATCTTTGAGCATGCTGGGCCAATACATGCCATATCAAAATAACAACCATTTCATTTTATGACCTGCTTGATGTGCCCCACATGCCCCATTGTGGACTTCTGACAATGCTAAGTATGCCTCACTTTCTCCTAGGCATTTTAGTAATACGCCTTCTTGAGTCTTTTTGAACAATTCATTTCCCATGAGGACATATGATAATGCTCTATATTTTATCTTCCTATCAACATTCAATGTTGGATTTGTTAAATAACTCACAAGTGGACTTCGCCAATCTGCATCTGATAAGGTGTCTATGGCTAGTACTTCGAATCCCTTTTTCTCAGCATACCCTAATTTTATACTCTCTAGATCTGATGGTATGAATCTAGTAGCCATAACTCTACCTCTTAATTCGACCAAATCCTCAAAGTTTTTGGCAGAAACTTTATAACCTGAAGCCAACTGTGCTAAGTCATTTGCTTCTTGGTTTTCTATTCTTGGTATATGTTGAATATCCATGTATTCGAATTTTCTAAGTAGCCTGTTAACTATGACGAAGTATATCATCAGATTTTCCTTTATGCATTTGTACTCCTTTGTTATTTGCTTGACCACTAACTCTGAGTCTCCTTTAATTTAGACTCTAGTTGCCCCCAATTCCAACAAAGCTTCAAGTCCAACAATAAGCGCTTCGTACTCAGCTTCGTTGTTCGAGCAACGAGGACCATCTAATTTATACTTGAATTTTGTTGGAATTCCTTCAGGAGAAATTATAAGAACTCCAACACCACTACCATTCCTGTGGGTCGAACCATCAAAGTATAATTTCCAAGGTTGCATTTCAATGTAACTCATGACAGTCTTTTCAACCAGTGAATGGTCCACAATGAAATCAGAAATCACTTGGCCTTTCACAGCTTTTAAAGGCATGAAAGTCAAAGAATATTCTGTTAAGGCTAAAGCCCATTTACCAACTCTACTATGCATTATTGGTTTCAAAAGCATGTGTTTAATAACATCAAAATGAGATGAAACATAAACATCAACAGGCTTTATATAATACTTAAGTTTCATACAAGAAAAGTACAAACAGAGACATAGCTTTTCTATATTGCTATATCTAGTCTATGCATCATTCAATACCCTACTTAAATAGTATATGGCTCTTTCGATGCCATTGCTATCTTCTTATGCTAACATACTACCTATACTAACTTCAGAGGCAGATATGTACAATCTCATGGGCTTTCCCCATGAAGGTGGAGACAAGATGGGAGGCTGAGAGAGATATCTTTTTATCTTGTCGAATGCCTCCTGATGGGCTTCGTTCCACTCGAAGACTTGGCCTTGCTTCAAACGGAGCAACAGAGAGACAGCTTGGGTCCTTCCACTTAGATTCGAAATGAACCTTCTGAGAAAGTTAATCTTCCCTAGCAAAGATTGCAGCTCCCTTTTCGACGTAGGTGCTTTCGTCTCCATTATGGCTTTGGTTTTATTTTGGTTGATCTCGATTCCTTTTTTATGAACCACAAAGCCAAGGAAATCTCCAGCCTGCATAAAAAATGCACATTTAAGGGGGTTCATCTTTAAGCCATGTTTTCTCATTCGTTCGAATGATTGGCTCAAATGATGCAAATGGGTTTCTGCAGATATAGATTTGATGACTATATCATCAATATACACCTGCATAAAGGTTTCAATGAAATCATGGAAAATCGAATTCATTGCCCTTTGATAAGTTGCCCCAGCATTTTTCAAACCAAAAGGCATCACTTCCCATTCGTAGGTGCCTAAGGCTCCAGGGCAACGAAATGCTGTCTTGGCAACATCTTCTTCAGCAATAAAAATCTGATTATACCCAGAGTATCCATCTAACATACTTAAATATTCGAACCCTGCAGCAGAGTCTACTAACATTTCTGCCACAGGCATGGAGTACTCATCTTTAGGGGTTGCAGTATTTAAATCCCTAAAATCTATGCAAATTCTCAGAGAGCCATTTTTCTTAATAACAGGCACTATATTTGCTAACCATTCAACATACCTTGTGGTTCTGATGAATCTGCAGCGCAACAACCTTTAGATCTCAGCTTTGATCTTTGTGAGGACCGCTGGTGCGAATCTTCTAGGAGTTTGCTTGATGGGCTTCTTGCCATCCTTAATTGGAAGTCTATGCTCCACTAACTCCCTCTTCAAACCAGGCATTTCATCACAGTCCCACGCGAAGCAATCTTTGTTTCTCTTGAGGACTTCGATCACTTCCTGCTTGAGGCCTGGATTAATTTTTGCGCTTATGTAGGTTATTCTTTTCGTGTTCTCATCCCCCAGATTCATTTCTTCGAGTGGATCCTGCGCCAACATTTTGGCACATGAGTCTATGGGGTCCCTCTCGAAGCCTAAGGGTTCTTTATCATAGATGGCGTCGAACCTTTGATCTATTTCGTGTTCTTCAAAGGGTGAGCCTTTCGAGCCATCCCCATTCATTTCGTTCACTTTTACAGCTAGTTTATTTATTTCAGCCTCTAAGGCCGCTTTCGATTCGTTCTCAGCCATATAGGCCGAAATCCTTTCGAAGAAGGAGGACTCAATCATGAGCAAGGTTGTCGAATTCCCAGCCTGCTGGCCGTCTTTGCATAGTACCTTCGACTCCTTCATCTTCACTGACTATTCTTCTATCCCAATATATGCCATCATGGCGGAGGGTCATATAATAATGTGCGTTCCTGGTTTCGTTGATTTCATCATTAGGGACACAAGGAGCAATCTTGGCCAAATGTTTGTCATAATTCCTCTTGTCAACTAAGTTGACTGCTGTCATGAAGTAACTCTGGTCCGCTTCAATGTTCTCCACGATCCCATCTTCTCTCCATAAAACCAACCTCTGGTGCATTGACGAAGGAACTGCTCCTACGCCATGGATCCACTCTCTTCCCAACAACAAGTTGTAGTTGGCTTTGGCTTCGATCACCATGAACATGGTGGGCCTACAACTTGATCCTATCGTCAAGTCCAGTTGAATTACTCCCAATGTTTGGCCTACTTTCCCTTCATAATTGGACAAAACCATGTTGTGTGGTTTGATGTCACCTTCGCGTATTTCTAACTTTTTCAGCATGAAATGGGGTATTAAGTTAATTGCAGCGCCCCCATCCACTAAAACCTTGTTTACGCCATGGGCACCAACCTTTGCCCGAATGAATAATGGCTTCAGATGATTTTTCATAGCTGGCTCTGGGCGTTCGAAGAAAGCATTCTGCTCCTCGACAGCTCCGTTATCCATCACGTAGTAACACACATGCCTATGCTTCATCAGATCTATTGTATCATCCTCCTCATACTCTTCGATTTCAGTTTCCTGTCCAAACTCACAAGGTAGTACAGATACCACGTTGCAATTGATATTGAGCGAAGACTCCCCCTCTGATTCGAAGTTGTCCGTTAGCATATCTTCGTCTTCTTCTGGACCTGGAGTGTATTCCTTCGATTCATTTGGTTGTGCTTCAGAGAAGAGTCTCCTACTAACTGGGGGTTTGTCCTCAGTTTGATTATTTGGTGTGGGTTTGTTGGTGCTTGATTCCCCTTGGTTTTTTTATCGAAATTGCTCCTTTATTTGCCGTAGCTTCCCTTTCAGCCTTTCGAATTCTCTGTTGCCTTCGCCATTGAGATCTTGACATGGGGTTTCTTCCTTTGTAGTTTTCTAACCTTACTTCCTCCCTCTTCGCCATGTTGAACTGCCTTCTATACGTCATAGCGTGGCGTGCGTTTCGTTCATTGCTTCTCCATTTGTCTTTGCCTTTGTCAGTTCTGACTTGCAGCCATTTGTCTGTTGGTATTTCAGTAGGAATTTTGAACGTCACTCTTCGAGCGCCTTTGGGATGAGGACTATCAGGCCTTTGTTGATTGTATTTGCTATCGAAACGTTGGCCCATCTGACCAGTCTCTTGGTGGTTCCAGCATGGGGCGAAAGGGATTGTTTCGAAGGCTCTGGCCATACTTTGATCGTACACGGCAGAACACCTTGGGCATACCAAGCATTTGGTTTCCCCTTTGTAACAGCGAACCAAAAATTCCAACAAACTTTCTCCAACTTTAGGGTAACACCTGAATAGCTGGTTATCCTGGCGCCAGTTGATGCCAGTTCGCGCCCTTTGTACCCTCTCGAAATTTGCAGCAATTCTCTGGTTGCAGATGATGCTGCACCTAGGGTATAATATTATTTCAGCATCTCCTTTGTGGCACAACATGAGGTAATCTTTAAGACTGGCATCCCCAGCATAATTATCCTCCATTTTATACTTTTCTTTTTCTAAGTATCTCTCCACCTCCTCCATTTCAGAACGAGGTCTCTCCATATTCACCATGTTTACATCCACATCCTCCCCCTTTATGTCATCATCTCCCCATCCTGTAGGTTTTATATCTTCAATTTGGATTTCTGAACTTTCTGGGGCAGAATACTTTACCAAGTAGTCAAACTTTCCACTGGGCTCTCCTAAAGTATCCCATATTTCTTTCTGAGGGGAGGGTGGCTTTGTGATATGGACTTTCTCCAATCTTAGCCTCAGGCCTTCAGTAACCTGTGTCAACTCTTGCTTTTGGTTTTCCTGGCCTTCAGTAGCCTGGATTTCTTTTGTAACAGCTGAAGGTGCTGCTTCGATCGAAGCCTATGGTTGCTTGTGGACGTCCTCAGTGACCCCCTTGTTGACTTCGATTAACACCCAATTTTCATTCTCAGTGCCTTTTTCTCCTAATGGAGTGTCATCTTGATCTGCTCCCACCGTATTGATTTCTCCAATGCATACAGGCCCAGAGTAATTGGTGTCTGCGACATCCAAAGGATCTTCATCTACTTTCATTTTTGGTTTGTCAGCGAATTTCAGTCTGCCATCCTTAATTGCATTTTGAATTAGATCCCTGAAAAGAAAACACTGTGAGGTTTTGTGGCCTAGGAAACTATGATACTTACAAAATCCTCTTTTCTTCCTTTGATCTAAAGGAGGTATTTTGACATTTGATGGCACAATGAGTTGGCCATCTTTGACAAGTAAATCAAAAATCTCGTCACACTTAGTTACATCGAAGGTATAAACCTTCTTTGGGAATTTGTCACTTTTCTCATTTTCAACAATTTCTTTCCCTTTTGTGGGAACTAATAATTTGCAAGAGTAAGGTGGGGCCTGTTTTAATTCAGCGAGATCAATTTCGACCTCTTCGAATTCAGGGTAATCTTCTGCTTCCTCAGCTCCAACATAGGAGACCCTTTCTTTCTTGTTATTTTTAAAAACTCTGGCCTTTTCGGCCTTTAGCCTTTCGACTTGTCGAACCCTATCGGCTAATTGAGCCATATCCCTCAAGTATTGTGTATCTAATTTCTTTCGAATAGAGTAATCCAGGCCGCCAGCAGCCATTTCGACTAACTCATGTTCAGGAACTACTGTAAAGCATCTAGATTTCAAGAGCCTGAATCTATTCAGATAATCATCTATGGGTTCAGTAAACTTCCTCTTGACACTGGCTAGTTCCTTCAGAATTATTTTAGATTGTCCCATGTAGAACTGTTCATGGAATAATCTCTCCAACAGAGCCCAAGTATCTATGGACCCAGGAGGTAAAGTGGTGAACCATGTGAAAGCGTTCTTAGTTAGGGAACTTGGGAAATATTTGATCCTAAGGTCTTCATTATTTGCTATATCTCATGCTTCGGTTAGATACCTGGCTATGTGTTCGACTGTTGATTCATTGGTATCTCCAGCGAACTTTGTAAACTTATGGACTTTATATCTCCTTGGTAAATCAGTGTGCATTATGTAATCTAATATAAGAGAGGCATAATTTGGCCTTCTAATTCCTGTGTTGAGGCCATTCTGGGCCATGATTCTCTCTATCATGGTGGTTAAATTATTTTCTGCCAAGATGTTATCATTTCGAATTCTGTGAACGACTGCATCAGCATCTTGATTTCGACCCACCATGACAACTCCTCTAGTTTGTTCTTCTCGAAACTCTGGGACTTCTAACCTTTCGATCCTTGCCCCTGGTTCCATAATTTCCCTTTGTGGGCCTTGAATTATTGGGGCTTCTAACCTTTGTGCCCTTGCCCCCAAATTAACCCCCTCTCTGGCTGGTCTATAGGGTGGGTCATCAGCAACTTGTTCTATGATAGGTACGTTTGCTCGAACTCCCGCCTGATTCTGCCTACGCCTTTCTGGGGGAGCGAAAAAATCTACTATTCGACTCATGTTATCTGTGTTTTCTCTGTTTGTTACAGTTACATTTTGTACTATTGGGGCAAAGATTTCCTGCATAGTTTGGGCTAATACTCCTATCATATTATGGTTATTGTCATCCATTAATTGCCTAAAGGCCAACTGATTTTCTGTGGTTAAGATAGGCATTGCACTATAACCCACTGACCCTTGGTTATTTGTCATAAATTGATTTGCCCCAGACCCAGACCCCTATTGTGGTGATGTATTCGATGTCGAAGTGTGCAGACCCGCCATAAAAGATGTTGGCATCCCATAAGAGGAATTTCTGTGTCTGTTAGCATCGAACCCGGGTGGTCTAGTTAGTGGGGTGGCGAAATGGGTTTGTGTCCCTGATGGTGGGACAAATCCCCCAGGATAACCAATGGTTCCTGTATTTCCTAGGATCGAACTGTTAGTCGACATGCCGCTTGTCCCATTCGTGGCTATACTACTGGTAGAAGATGCAACAGACTGTGTGTTCGAAGGGATCGTATTAGATGTTCCTGTCGAAGCGGACATATTAGTGCCTGTTGCATGTGGGATATTTTATTCCCCTTGTTGATTGTCTGGATTAGACATCTTGTTTAAATGTTTTCTTCTGGGTAAGGGTTGGTTGCTATTGGTTATTCTACCACTTCTAAGGTTCATAAAACAACGAACTTATCACTCAGAAAGTACTTTTACAATGGTTATGTCTCAACAATCTTTACTTTGTTCTAAATTTCGTGATGACCAATGACCGTCCCACCAGGTGTGCCAATTTGTTTACAGTGATTTCTGGTAAACAACCGCTAGTCCTCCAAACTATCAAATAATCTTAATGACTGTTATTTAATCTCTCTGGTAACTTGTAGGATTGACTAGATTGATCCTATGGTGTATTGGTCGTTTGGATGATTCTCATTGTAGAACTGATATTCATGGTTGGTATTTAGAATGTTGTGTAGGCGTTCAACTTACTTTGATTACCATATTAAAGAGATCTAATGACATGATCAAGTAAAGACGTGCGAAACTAAATTGCATGAATAAATATTCGATTGTAAAGAAATGTAAAACTGCAAGAAACAAGTAAATAACTTTGAAGTAAAAGAGTTTCTGTAATGTAAAGTACTCGAAATAGAAGGAAAGACTTTCAAATGCAAGAAATCAGTAAATGACTTTGAATGAAAAGATTTTAATGTAAAGGCTTTTGAATGATATTGACATGAAGATAGAAGATAAACTGGAAATGATAAAGAGTTTTACTGAATCATAAATATTTGGTGTTATCATACGTACATTGTTCGAGCATTCGTTTCCCTAACCATGTGGTATTTTGAATGTTTACTGAATTTTGTACAATAGATATGACACACGAAATCCTAACGCTAAGACTTCTATTTATACTACTTCGACCATAACGGTCTTGCCTATAAGATTCTGCCACGTTCAGAACATGCAGAGCACTGCCCCTCTCTAGCTTCCGCGCGTCTTCGAATGCTCCAGCGTATATATTTTAAATTTCGAACATCCCGCTTGCGTTTGAATTTCAAATGTTTTGGCACTCTTCGCTTCGAACTCTTTTCTTAAACACAGTCTCATTACCCCTTCGAGGCTTCTTTTAACTATATCTTCACAACTGTCACTCGAAGCTCCGAGCTTTGACATGTTCATTCGAAGAACTGCTTCTACCATTCCGAACCATGACATCTTGCTTTATTCCAACGAAACGTCCAACTTGCTTCATTTCGAACTGTATCATCAAAATCTTCAACCAACACTTACTCAAATGTCTTTCTTATGCATCTTCTATTCCTTTGACATTGTTGACTTACCATTGATTTGGTAAGCAACCCTATCTTTGGATGTAAACGGGACGGGCGTGGGTCATCGTATAACCACGATATCAATGTTGCCAAGTATCTTAGCATTTTTGAGGGACCAAGATCATTTTGTTTAGGAAACTTTTGAATAGCGTCATCGAGGGGCTATGATCTTATATTTATTTTGTTTTGCCAAGATATTTCGCATGCGTAACATGGCCATTTTATTTTAGGCAACCAAGTGGGAGAAACCTTAAGGGTGCTTGTGTGCAAAGTATATCATTTTCATGCTTTTGATCTTGCATTTAGGGTTTTCTATTTGTTTTGTTTCGTTCTTGTCATACAAACCCTAATTACTAATCATGGCATATGAAAGTAATTAATTGCGTAATGTAAATATACTAAGCTATTACAACAATTTTATGGGAGGGGAGATTACAAGTTTGAATGGGGATTTGCACAAATATAAAGCTAAATACATTATTACAACCAAATCGAATTTGCGCGAATTAAAATAAAGAAAATACAATATTTAAAATGCAATACAATATAATGTACATGTAAAGAGATTTTTGATGTCTTATTTTTATGTAAAAGAATATTTAAATTAAACCTAAAAAATATAAGAAAAAGATTTAATTTTTTGAAAGGGGTTAAATCCTAATTTTTATTTAAAAGAAAATAATGTTTCTATATTATTATTTTGTGCATTTTTTGTATGAAAATAATAAATAATATTGTATATAAATATTAAAAATTAAATATGTGCAAAAAATAGGTATTTATAAGTATGAGATGTAAAATAAAAATATTAAATATATTTAATTATATTTATGAGTTTATTAAGAAAATAAATTAAATCTTATCAAAATAAATTAATTTTTTATGTGAGAAATAATAAAAAAATAAAATAAAAGTGTAAAAATAAAAAAATTATTTTTTAGGATTTTTTATCATTAAAGAAAATGATTAAATAAATTAAATATAAAAATGAAAAAAATATGAAAGAGTTAGCAGGGGGTGTAATAGCAAAATAGTGGTAGTGTTTAGCAAAAACAAAAAAAGGCCCAAGAAGCAAAAAGCCCAAACAGACTCGTCCCTGTCTTGTCTTCCTCTTCCTCACGCCATGGCCAATTCAACCTGTAACTTCCTCATGCTTGCATAAAAATGAAAACTTATAACATGAAAAATGTAGCATTTGAACTCACAATTCCAACCATATAAATTATGTAATCTAACTATCAAAGATCAAAGAGAATTTTGAAATCCCCAAATCGTGACCTAAAATTTTCAGAGATTTCAAACTCCAAATTCTCTTAGCACAAGTAATATAAATGCAAGATAATGATATGTACAACTTTGTTATGATGAGAACTACATTTTTCATTCACAGATCGTGGCCTGAGGTTGCCTGTACAAAGAGATAGAGTTTGAAAAAATACCTCATTCAGCTGGAATCGTGTATGGAAATGCATGGACTTTAATGGAGGCCTGATGATTGCTTGAGCTTCCTTGAGCTTCCTTGAGCTTCCCTGAATCTATTCCAACCCTTACCTTGCTCTGAAGATGGCTAGAACTCTCTGACCAAGTCCAACTGCAAGCTTCAAAGTTAACAATGGCAAATGGTGAAACAGAGGTTACAAAACAGGGATAATGGTTTGGATGATTTTGATATCTAATATGTAAGATGTTTGAATGGTCTAGACACAAAACACACGAGCCAAATGGATGTTGGATGTGTATATGCAGAAACTGTATGTTTGGGCAGTTTTTTGGTGTTTTGATGCTTGAGAGAGTTTCAGGTCCTTTCCAAACGTGTTATGTGTTGCATATTGTTTGCATATTAGTATAGAAATGATCTAAAGTCAGCTCTCTATCAGTTGTGCAAGCCCTAGCCTTTTTGCCACTTTTCTTGTACTTGAAGCAAGTTGACAAGACAAAACTCTCATGCTTGTACCAACTTGCTTTAGGGTTGGTATGAGTTTTTACAAGTTGCTTAGGACCTGTGTGGTTTGTATGCATCAAGGGGACAAGTTCAATGCTCAAGATTACAAAGTTTGCAAAAGTTGCCCTTTATGAAAATGGCAATGGAGCCTTTTTGCCATAAGTGGAATTATCAATTGGATAAAGGTTCAAAAGCATGGATAGAGGTTTTGTAAACTGAGTATGCATTTAATTAAGGAGTGTGTAGCAAGTTTAAGACCTGTAAAGCATGAAATAGCCAACATAGGTTTGATTTGCAACTTGGTTCTTCATGAAAATGGCTTGAACAAAAAGTGAGAAAATGCCAACTTCCTCTCTTCGATTCTCCCTGCTCAAAAATGATCTTGGAGAGTTCTTGGACATTTTGGAAAGCTTGAAATGTGCTCTATAATCCATCTTTGAAATGCATTTTGATATACCTCTTGGAACTAGGTGAAAAATTCCATGAAGTTGGGTCCAAAACCTGCCTAAATTAGGGCAAAATTTCACTAAGTTAAGAAGTTCATGACCATGTATTCACAAATTCATAACTTGAGATCCAAGCATCTATAGGTAAAAGTTTGTGAAGCAAAGTTGTAGATTTCATGGGGATATACAACTTTAATGTTGGGAAATTTCCTTGAATCAAAATGCATCATGGTGTAAAAGTGGTGTAAATTTGAGAAAAAATAAGAAAATTTTTATACTTAGAAAAATTCGAAGTTATGAAAATTTTGAAATTCAAAACCCTAATTTTCAAATTTGGTTTTCTTGGTGAACAAGTTTCACATTTTGACATCTTGATGAATTATGACCCTTGGCACTTGATCTTGACCAAAAAGTCAAAGTTTGACTTTTCAGTGTACAATTGACTTTTGATCAGTTGACTGCAAATTTCATTTGTCAATCCAATGAACTTGAGATGTTTTGAACCATGTAATTCAGTCAAGATGATTCCATTTAATACTTAAAATCATTCTTGAACTCAATTGGTCATTGGCTAGGTTAAAAATCAGAAATTGCCCTTTCTCAGTCAAAACCCTAATTTTGACCATTTTGCCCTTTTGATGATTTGATCAAATTTCTTGAGAAGTTGTGATCCAAACTTAATAAAATGGTACATATGAGTCTAAAATGTTGATATGGATAAAAAATTATGAAGTTTGACTGTAAATTGGCCATGGTTGACTTTTTCCTCAATACAGGTGATTTTTAGGTCAACTGTCCAATTGACTGATCAAAAATGTGGTTCAAGGCTTGAAACTTATCATGAGCAATCTTAGGGGTCCAAAATGATGTATGAAAGTCACATGAAGCATTGGTGGTCCAAAAATCCTTGTGCAAACTCAAACCCTAATTTTGGGTTATCAGTGCAAGATGAGATGTCTTGAGCTGACCAAACCCTAATCTTGTCTTGAGTCAAAGAGATCTTGTGAGAAAAGTCTTGATAAATGAGAGGGAAAATTTTGGGGTACAACAGCTACCCCTGTTTAATCTTCTTGAACCTGAAGAGTTAGATTGGCGAGTTTTGCCGTTCGTGACTCGAAGGTAAAAGATGATTTGACACTAGAGTGCCCGTAAATTTGCACTCGACAAAGTGTGATTGAGGGAATGGGCTTAAATATGCCATTTGGAGAGGTGATAGAATCTTGTTGGAGATGGGCTTGTAGATGCCATTTGGAGAAGTGGTAGAATCTTGTTGGAGATGGGCTTGTAGATTCCATCCAAGAATGTTTGTTAAATTGTAATTTGTAAATAAAAAGAATAAGTATCAGAATGGTGTCCGTATCTGGAACGTATCTGAGCTGTATCTGGAGACTGAATTTGAATGAGTAACATAATGGCTTCCGTGTCTGGAGCGTATCTGGACTGTATCATGAACTTGCAAATTAAATAAGTGTCAGAATGACATCCGTGTCTGGAGCGTATCTGAACTGTATCTGAATGTTGAAGTCTGAATAAGTAACAGAATGGCATCCGTGTCTGGAGCGTATCTGAACTGTATCTGAATTTGAAAACTGAATGAGTATCAAAATGTCATCCGTATCTGGAGCGTATCTGAACTGTATCTGAATTTGAAAATTGAATGAGTATCAGAATGTCATCCGCATCTGGAGCGTATCTGAATTGTATCAAAAGGTTGAATCTGAATGAGTAACAGAATGGCTTCCATGTCTGGAGCGTATTTAAACTGTATCTGAATGATGGATCTGAATGAGTAACATAATGGCTTCCGTGTCTGGAGCGTATATGAACTGTATCTAGATTGCATATTTGTTAATGGTAGCTTGTTAATCTTATCCTGGAAAGGGTAAAATGTTAGCTGGAACATAGAATTATGTTGCATGAAATGTATGATGCAATATATGTGTTTTATCAATGTTTATGATATGCGGATGTAATGTAGGTGCATGTAAGCTGATTCGCTGTATTGCTGAGGAAAATAAATCCTTGACTACTGCTGAGGATATGTGGATTCTTCATGTCTTGAAGTTGGAGTAATTGATAAAAATTCTATTGTGAGCAATGCCATATACTGCTTGAGTGATCTGCTTGGGGAATCTAGAGAATTTTGATGACTTCTACTGGGGATTTAACAAAGGGAATCCTCGTTCTGTTGGGGAACAAAGAAAACTCTGTGGGGGAAAAGCTTATTCCTGTTTGGAAAAGGTTCAGGAGTTTCGGTCGTCTGTCACTCTGTCGGGGAGTTATCCTAGGCTAGGGAGAAATAAAAGCTAGCTATTGTCCGGTTGATTTTCAGGCTTCGAGACAACTTGCTGAGGAATTTGGAGAAACTGGATGGTTTCCACTGGGGATTAATAGTTTGAAGTTTCAGCTCCGCTGGGGATCTTAATGACGTACTGTAGGGATTGCTCATGGAATAGCCTAAAGACGTTTTCCTATTCTTTCAACCTGTCAGTAATTGTTCTTTTCCATTTTGTTTATTTGTAAACAGTAATTATGTTCAAATGCATATGTTTATTAATGAATCATTGGACATTTTTTGCAAATAAAACACAAGTGTAAAAGAAAGGACAAATGGTTTTCTGTACTTTAAAGAGATATCTTTGTATTCACTTTGAATAAGTATTTTGTACAAAGGAGACAAATATCCTAGTAAGAGGATGGTGTCATAAAAATAAGAAAATTTTATACAAAGAAAGATAGCTATGTGTGATAATCCCATGGGGTTCCCATTCTGCTATAGCCTCCGTATCTCCGAATATCTTGTCTATTCGTTGCTTCGTTCGAAGATGATTTAATTGTTCAGAACTCCGAGTTTGTCAGTGAAGAGATTGTCCTCAAAGTGATTCGACGAGACATAGTCATACGCTTTAATTCCCTAACTTTTGCCTGGACCGCCCTTTCAGGTTTTCAGTCCACCGGGAAACCCTTTTTTGCCCAAGTTGCCCTTTCGGGTTTTCAACTTGCCGGGTGTACAGATTTTTTTATTTTATCCCTAATTTTTGCCCGAACCTTTTGGTTCGCCGGGATGCCCTTTTTTTTTTCCTAGGTGTGTCAACCTAGCGGGTCTCTTATGTGTAGTATCTTTTGACTATGTCTGCGTTCGCAGGGTGTGGCAGGTCGTCACTGTCCATGGTGGTTAAGATCATTACCCCATCGGAAAAGATATTCTTGATTACAAATGGTCCTTCATAGGTAGGAGTCCATTTGCCCCTGGGATCACTTTGTGGCAAGATGATGCGCTTGATCACCAGATCTCCAACTTGATATACCTGGCGTCTGACTTTCTTGTTGAAAGCCTTGATCATACATTTTTGATACATCTGACCATGGAAAACACCAATAAGTCTCTTTTCATCAATTAAGTTTAGTTGATCAAGCCGAGTCTAGATCCAATCGTCCTCACTCAAACCTGCATCCTTCATAATTCTCAAGGAGGGGATTTGAACCTCTATAGGCAAGACAACCTCCATGCCATAAACCAAAGAATAGGGTGTTGCCCCAGTCGATGTGCGAGCCGTGGTACGGTACCCGTGGAGAGAAAACGGTAGAATTTCATGCCAGTCCTTGTAGGTGACTGTCATTTTCTGTATGATCTTTTTAATGTTTTTATTAGAAGCTTCGACTGCACCATTCATCTTTGTCCGATAGGGGGATGAATTGTGATGTTGAATCTTGAACTGCTCGCACAAGGCGGTGATCATAGTATTGTTAAGGTTTGTACCATTATCAGTGATGATCCTTTCGGGGATACCGTACCGGCAAATAAGATTCTGCTTGATGAAGCGGGCAACAACATTCTTAGTAACAGATGCAAAGGAAGCTGCTTCGACCCACTTTGTGAAATAGTTAATGGCCACTAGAATGAAGCGGTGTCCATTGGAGGCTGTAGGCTTGATCTCCCCAATCATATAGATTCCCCATATAGCGAAGGGCCAAGGAGATGTTAAGACATTTAGAGGAACCGAAGGAACGTGCACCTTGTCCGCATAGATTTTACACTTATGACAGGTCTGGGAGTGTTGATAGCAGTCTGTTTCCATGGTAGACCAATAATAGCCTACCCGTAGAATTTTCTTCGCCATCGTATGCCCACTAGAGTGAGTGCCAAAGGTACCTTCATGTAATTCAGCCATGATCTTTTCAGCTTCAATCTTATCCATACAACGGAGCAGAATAGAATCATGATTACGTTTGTACAGGATGCCATTACTTAGGAAGAACTTAGCGGAGAATCTCCTTAGGAAATTTTTTATCATTGATTGAAGCTCCTTCTGGATATTCTTGAGCCTCGAGATACCTTTTGACTTCATGAAACCAATGCTGGTCCACTACTTCTTCAGTATTAATCTCGTGACAGTGTGCTGGTTCATCCATTCGTTCAATGGTGATCTGGGGAGCCTCGTTATCCCAATTAAGTTTAAACATAGATGACATTGTGGCTAGAGAATCTGCTAGCTGATTTTCTTCTCGCGGGAAATGCTCGAAGGTAATCTGCTCGAAATGTGGTAATAATGTCAAAACATGTTCTTTGTAAGGGATAAGATTTGGATGCTTAGTGTCCCATTCTCCTTTGATCTAACTGATGACCAAAGCTGAATCTCCAAACACATCTAAAGATTTGATACCCAAGTCTATGGCATCCTTAAGACCAAAGATGCATGCTTCGTATTCCACCATATTGTTCGTATAGTTGAAGCAAAGTCTGGCAGTAAAAGGAGTATGGCATCCTTCCGGAGATATGAGTACAACTCCGATACCATTACCAAGTGCATTGGATGCCCCATCAAAGAACAGGGTCCATCGGGATCCTTGTTCAGGTCCATCATATGGCCTGATTTCTTCACAGTTGTCTAATATCATGATGTCTTCGTCAGGGAATTCAAACTTCATGGATTGATAATCTTCTACAGCTTGATGAGCAAGATGATCAGCTAGCACACTGCCCTTTATAGCTTTTTGGGTAGTGTACTGTATGTCATATTCTGTTAGGATCATTTTCCATCTAGCTATCCTCCCAGATAGAGCAGGATTCTCGAAGATGTACTTTATCGGATCTATCTTAGATATCAGCAAAGTGGTATGAGTCAACATATACTGTCTTAGCCGGTGAGCAGCCCATACCAGAACGCATCAAGTTTTCTCGAGCAGTGAATATCTGGTTTCACAGTAGGTAAACTTTTTGCTCAGGTAGTAAATAGCATGCTCTTTTCGGCCAGACTCGTCATGCTGCCCCAATACACACCCCATTGAGTTCTCTAAAATGGTCAGATACATGATTAGTGGTCTTCCCTCGACCAGTGGCATTAAGACAAGAGGCTCTTGTAAATACTCTTTGATTTTGTCAAAATCAATTTGACATTCATCATTCCATCTGACTACTTGATCTTTCTTCAATAGTTTGAAGATTAGTTCACAAGTAGACGTTAGGTGAGAAATGAATCTGGAAATATAGTTCAGGCGTCCCAAGAATCCTATGACTTCCTTCTCAGTACGAGGAGCGGGCATTTCTTGTATCGCTTTAACCTTGGAAGGATCAACCTCGATGCCTTTGTTGCTGACAATGAAACCTAAGAGTTTACCGGACCGGACTCCGAATGTGCACTTGTTTGGATTCAACCTTAGTTTGTACTCCTTCAATATTACAAACAATTTTTACAAATGAACAAGGTGCCCCTCCTCAGTTTGTGATCGGGCTATCATGTCATCTACATAGACCTCTATCTCATGATGTATCATATCATGAAACAAAGCTACCATGGCGCGTTGATAGGTTGCCCCGACATTCTTTAGTCAGAATGGAATCACTTTGTAGCAGAACATGCCCCACTGTGTGACAAATGTAGTTTTCTCCATGTCCTCAGGTGCCATTTTGATCTGATTATAGCTTGAGAATCCATCCATGAAGGAAAATACTTTGTGCTGGGCCGTATTATCAACCAGGATGTCGATGTGTGGAAGTGAAAAATCATCTTTAGGGCTGGCCCTGTTTAAATCTCTATAATCCACGCACATCCGTACTTTACCGTCCTTTTTAGGCACGAGAACAATGTTGGCCACCCATTGAGGATAAGAAGTAACAGCCAGAAATCCAGCATTGAACTGTTTCGTGACTTCCGCTTTGATCTTCTCTGACATGTCAGGTCTCATGCGGCAGACTTTTTGTTTCACTGGTGGACAATCTTCTCTTGTGGGTAGACAATGTACCACGATGTCTGTATCAAGTCCCAACATGTCTTCGTATGACCAGGCAAATGTAACACCCCGTTTTTGATTAAATGTTATTTAAGTTATTTTTTTTTCCGAAATTATCAAATTAAATCTATTTTAAGAAATATATTTATTTGATATCAATTAAAATGTTAATTCGGTTATTTGAAATAAAAATATTCATAATGATAAAATACTATTTTGAGTAATATTATTTTGGTGTGTATTTGGCTTCGTTTGATTTATCGGTATAATTTAGTTTTTATGGAATAAATATTAATTAAATGTAATATGGTTTTAATAGAATTATATGATATAATTTGAATTAAATAGATCGGGCCAAATTAGAATTTTAGAAAGTTAGGGGGAGGAAAGTAAGAAGTAGTAAAATTTGTTTTATAAGATAGAGAGTAGGATAGTTGGTAAGAATATAAATAGAAAGAAGAAAGAAAAGAAGAGAGAAAGAGGAGAAGAGAAGAAAGGAAGCTAGGTTTGGAGTTTCAACATCATCATCATCTTGTTTCAAGAAAACCCACACCAAGGTAAGGGGTTTGATTTTTTCCAATACTTATAGTTAAGGTGTGATTTGGTATATTTTGGATTTGGGGGAAAAATTGATGTTAGGTTTTTTGAGTTTTGTTGAGGATGTGTGATAGAAATTAGAAGAATTAATTAGGTGTTGTTGTTGTTGAATTAGTATTAAGTTAGTTAAATTGGAATTAAAAAGAAAATAGAAATTATATTAATTAAATTAAGTTTTGAAACTAAAATAAAATTATGCAGTAGAGTTAGAACTCTAAACTCTCTCTACTGTTTATACCTTTCTAATAGCATGTTCATTCACAACTTAGATATTTTTTCTTTAAATTTGTTTTCCTCTTAATAATATCTTTATTCAAGGTCGTACCATGATAAACCATATTAATTTCATTAGTTTGTTCTAATTATTGTATCAGAATGTAAAGACATTGTGAAAAAATTAAATACGCAAAGCGTAGTCTGCAAAATGACTTATAACTAAAACAAAACTAACAGTAATAGTAAAGTATTTAAGTTATGCTTAGAAAAAGTAAATAGCAGTATTTTAATTTATGTTTTATTTTTTTTTATTTTCTTAATTTAATATATTAAATATTTATATTAATTAAATACAAATATGACATAAGCTAGCCGATTTAATTTGGAACCCGATTATGTTCCGATTTCCCGATTTCGGCAATTTCGGTGACGGAGTAAGTTGCTCTGAATTTACCGAAAATTGACGTGCTAGCATAATTCGACGTGTAGATTAACGTAGTGAAGTTCGTTTTGCAAAATTTCGACTTTTTAAGAATCGACCCGATTTTAGTACGAAATGAAATAAATTGAGTTTAATCCCGAATTTAAGCGTTCGAGTTACATTCCGGTGACTCGATTGCGATGAGTAACATTGAGAGTAATGCCGGTTCATTGATGATGACTTTATGTTGAAATATACTTTCCGATTTGGAATTGTTTTGATATTTGATGGTTTATGTTTTGGTTGAGTAAGTAACTTGTTTGTATACATTTTACTTGACGTTGTGATTGTTAAATTATATGTATGCATGCATGTACAATAGTTGATGTTCCATTGGTTGGATTTGATGGTATGTGTATGTTAAGATTATTGTGAATCTTAATTGCATGCATTGGTTATATTGTACATTGCATGGCATGGTTGGTCTTGAAACAGAGACGGTGAAACTGTGGGTTCACATGATTTTATAGACTGTGACCCTAGTGTGGGAATAGACGTAGTGACCTTGATCCGGAAGGGAAACATAGGTGGTGGAACATTGGGTCCACAATATCTAGACGGTGACCCTATTGTGGGAAAAGACGTAGTGACCTTGATCCGGAAGGGAAACATAGGTGGTGGAACCTTGGGTCCACGAGTCGGTACCGCATTCGCATACGTTGAGTCGTGTTGTGAGTCACATGCATAATTGTGCATGTTATGTATGTGTGTTGATGTGTTTGATTATGTGCCAATGTTGTTGTTGTTTGAATTATGGTTATGTGCCAAGGATGTGAGTATTCGGATAATCGGTTTACATGGTTAATGCGTTGGAAATGGATTCCTTGAGTAAGGATACTATAGGTGATAAAATGAACATGATCATTATGTATTGCTTTATTTATTGCCATTTCATTTACTTAAAATTACATGTTATATGATTATTAGAATTCTTACCCTTCTGTTGGAAAATGCTTTTGATGGCATTGTTCAGGTACCGAGGACGGTAGCGCGAGGCGCTAGTTAACGGATGCATTGGACTGCAATCTGTTTTATTTTGATTAGAGTCGAGTCGATGCTCTGGTAGTAACACATGGGGGTGAATTTATTTAGTGTCGAACTCGATTATTTTGTATTTGGATCATGATGTATATAATCCTTATTCGTGTATATGATGTTTTGTATATGTGAGACTTGATAACATATGCTTATGTGAATTATGATGGCTTGATGCCTTGAATTACGTTTTGATTCCTCCATAAATGGAGATGATGTGAAATTATGAAACTCCGTTGCGTTTGCACGAGAGAATGAAGTAAATATTTATTGTATGTTTGTTTTGTGTTGGAATGCTTATACTTTCAAACATACCCTGTCCGTTTTTCTTTAAAAACTTTGGAATGTGATGTGTGTTGTGGCATCCCTTCCGTGCAATTTTATTTCTCTGATTTTAATCTTTACCTTTAATTGGGGTATTTAGAAGGGGTGTTACAATAGTGGTATCAGAGCATAGTCGGTCAGTTGTCAGGTCTTATTTTGTTAATCCCTTGTATTTGATTGTGTGGCTAACGCGATCAATACTTTGTGTCGTTCAGAAGATGGCTAGTAGAAGGAATGATGATGCTTTAGCTGAGGCATTGAGGTTGCTTGCGGGGTCAATAAATCAGATGCCGCAAACGACTCAAGCGCCACATGATGGTACTGAAGATGCTTTCCGTGCTCTTGGGAAGTTCCAAAAGAACAACCCGCCTACTTTCAAGGGAGAGCATGCTCCGGTGGAAGCTCAAGAATGGTTAAAAGCAATTGAGAAAATCTTTCGTGTGATGAATTGCACCGACGCTCAGAAAGTGCAATTCGGAACACACATGCTGATTAAAGAGGCCGAAGACTGGTGGATCAACGCTAGTCAGAGGTATGAGGAGGAGCATGTTGTGGTGACTTGGGAAATTTTCCGAGATGCATTCTTGGAGAATTATTTTCCGGAGGATGTTCGTGGTAAAAAGGAAGTTGAATTCCTGAAATTGAAACAAGGTAGTGGTTCGGTAGCTGACTATGCGGCTAAATTTCAAGATTTGATCAAATATTGTCCTCACTACAATACTGTTAATGCTGAGAGGTCGAAGTGCCTTAAGTTTGTTAATGGTTTGAGGCCGGATATAAAGAAGGCGATTGGGTATCAGCAGATTACAAGATTCTCTGAGTTGGTTAATAAGAGTCGTATCTACGACGAAGACAGTCGGGATAGCACTGCTTATTACAAGAGCTTGAGTGAGAAAAGAGGTAAGGGACAGATGCGTCCTAAGCCTTATGATGGAAGAGGAAAGAGACCAATAAGTAGTGGAAAGAGTCCGAGTGGGGGAGTGACTACTCCAATAAAATGTTTTAAAGGTGGTAAAGAGGGACATCGTGATATGGAATGTCTCCAGGGGATAGTTAAGTGTTTCAAGTGTGACAGGGTGGGTCACAAAGCGGTGGATTCTAGAGTTGGTGGGAGTGTAACTTGCTTTAATTATGGTGAGCGAGGCCACATAAGTACCAAATGTCCAAAGCCAAAGAAGGAAGTTGGAAAAGTATTCGCTTTATCTGGAGCAGAGACTTCTGCTGAGGAACGTCTAATCAGAGGCACATGCTTTATCTCTAATGTGCCTTTGGTTGCTATTATTGATACGGGTGCGACGCATTCGTTTGTTACTTTAGATTGTGCCAAGAGATTGGGCCTTGTCTTGTCTACTTTGGATCGAAGTATGGAGGTAGATACACCTGCAATGGGTTCAGTTTCTACTTCAGTTGTTTGTTTGAAGTGTCCTTTGCGCATGTGCGGAAGAGATTTCGAAGTTGATCTCGTGTGTCTTCCTTTGCATCAGATAGATGTGATTCTGGGTATGGACTGGTTGAAAGCCAACCATGTCTATATCAACTGTTTTGCTAAGGCTGTTCTTTTTCTCGAGTCCGAGAAAGATGGTGTGGTTTTCTTGTCTACACAGCAAGTTGAGAAGAGTGTGAAGAATGAAGATGGGTTGTTTATGCTTATGGCGAGTATGGTTTTGGATGATGGTAGAGTAAGAAAGGATTATCCTGTGGTATGCGAATTTCCTGAAGTGTTTCCTGAAGAGATTAAGGATTTACCTCCTGAGCGTGAGGTAGAGTTTTCCATCGACTTAATTCCTGGTACTAGTCCTGTTTTGATGGCTCCTTATAGGATGTCACCGTCGGAACTAGTGGAGCTGAAGAGTCAGCTGGAAGAGTTGCTTGACAAAAGGTTTATTCGTCCTAGTGTGAGCCCGTGGGGTGCTACAGTTTTACTTGTGAAGAAGAAAGAAGGAACAATGAGACTTTGTGTGGATTATAGGCAGCTAAACAAAGTGACCATTAAGAACAAGTATCCTTTGCCAAGGATTGATGATTTAATGGATCAGCTGGTGGGTGCGTGTATGTTTAGCAAGATTGACTTGAGGTCAGGCTATCATCATATTCGCGTGAAAGCGGGTGATATTCAGAAAACTGCGTTCAGAACTCGTTATGGACACTATGAGTATTCGGTGATGCCTTTTGGTGTTACGAATGCACCTGGTGTGTTCATGGAGTATATGAACAGAATCTTTCATGAGTTTCTGGATAAGTTTGTGGTGGTGTTCGTCGATGACATTCTGATTTATTCCAAGAGTGAAGCAGAGCATGCCGAACACTTGGGAATTGTTTTGTCAATTCTGAAGGAAAATCATTTGTTTGCTAAACTTTCGAAGTGTGAATTCTGGTTAGAACAAGTGAGTTTCCTTGGTCACGTGATATCTCGTGGAGGTATTGCTGTGGATCCTTCGAAGATAGAAGCCGTGTCAAAATGGGAATCTCCAAAGTCAGTTTTTGAGATTCGAAGCTTTCTTGGTTTAGCGGGTTATTACGGTAAGTTCATTGAAGGCTTTTCCAAGCTAGCTTTACCGTTGACACAATTGACTAGGAAGAGTCAAGCGTTCGTGTGGACTCCGCAGTGTGAAGATAGTTTCCAAGAGTTGAAGAGAAGGTTGACAATTGCGCCAGTTTTGATTTTTCCTAAACCATCTGAATCGTTTACGGTCTATTGCGATGCTTCTTTGATGGGTTTAGGAGGTGTGTTAATGCAAAATGGGAAGGTTGTGGCGTATGCTTCAAGGCAACTCAAGGTGCATGAGAGGAATTATCCAACTCATGACTTGGAGTTGGCAGCGGTGGTTTTTGTGTTAAAAATTTGGAGGCATTATTTGTTTGGGTCATAGTGGATAGATTGACTAAATCTGCACACTTTATTCCGATTAGAATGGATTACACTATGGAGAAGCTTGCTAAGTTGTATGTGGAACGGATTGTTTGTTTACATGGTATTCCTACATGTATTGTTTCAGATAGAGATCCGCATTTCACTTCAAGATTTTGGGAAGGTTTACAAAGAGCCTTGGGTACTAAGCTGAGATTGAGTTCCGCTTATCATCCTCAGACGGATGGTCAAACAGAGAGAACAATTCAGTCACTTGAGGATTTGTTGCGTGCTTGTGTTTTGGATCAAGGAGGTTCATGGGAGAGTCATTTGCCTTTGATTGAGTTTACTTATAATAATAGTTTTCATTCTAGCATTGGCATGGCTCCTTTTGAGGCATTGTATGGAAGACGGTGTAGGACACCTTTGTGTTGGTACGAGACGGGAGAAAGTGCTATAGTTGGTCCGGAATTGGTTCAAGAGGCTACGAATAAGATCAAATTGATAAGAGAGAAGATGAAAGTGTCTCAGAATCGCCAAAAGAGTTACTATGACAAGAGGAGGAAACCTCTTGAGTTCAAGAAGGATGAACATGTGTTTTTGAAGGTGAATCCAACTACGGGTGTTGGAAGGGCGCTTAAATCACGGAAGTTAACACCTCAGTTTATTGGTCCTTATCAGATTTCAGAGCGGATTGGAGGTATGGCTTATCGGATTGCATTGCCGCCATCACTTTCAAATTTGCATGATGTGTTTCACGTTTCGCAATTACGAAAGTATATTGCGGATCCGTCTCATGTGGTGCAAGTTGATGATTTGGAAGTTAGAGATGATTTGACCGTGGAATCTTTGCCTACAAGAATTGATGATAGGAAAATGAAACAATTAAGAGGAAAAGAAATTGTTTTGGTTAAGGTTGTTTGGGGTGGAGCGGCCAAAGGAAACATAACATGGGAACTTGAAAGTCGGATGCGGGATTCCTATCCCGAGTTGTTCGTTTAGAGGTAATTTTCGAGGCCGAAAATCTTTTAAGTGGGGGAGAGTTGTAACACCCCGTTTTTGATTAAATGTTATTTAAGTTATTTTTTTTCCGAAATTATCAAATTAAATCTATTTTAAGAAATATATTTATTTGATATCAATTAAAATGTTAATTCGGTTATTTGAAATAAAAATATTCATAATGATAAAATACTATTTTGAGTAATATTATTTTGGTGTGTATTTGGCTTCGTTTGATTTATCGGTATAATTTAGTTTTTATGGAATAAATATTAATTAAATGTAATATGGTTTTAATAGAATTATATGATATAATTTGAATTAAATAGATCGGGCCAAATTAGAATTTTAGAAAGTTAGGGGGAGGAAAGTAAGAAGTAGTAAAATTTGTTTTATAAGATAGAAAGTAGGATAGTTGGTAAGAATAGAAATAGAAAGAAGAAAGAAAAGAAGAGAGAAAGAGGAGAAGAGAAGAAAGGAAGCTAGGTTTGGAGTTGCAACATCATCATCATCTTGTTTCAAGAAAACCCACACCAAGGTAAGGGGTTTGATTTTTTCCAATACTTATAGTTAAGGTGTGATTTGGTATATTTTGGATTTGGGGGAAAAATTGATGTTAGGTTTTTTGAGTTTTGTTGAGGATGTGTGATAGAAATTAGAAGAATTAATTAGGTGTTGTTGTTGTTGAATTAGTATTAAGTTAGTTAAATTGGAATTAAAAAGAAAATAGAAATTATATTAATTAAATTAAGTTTTGAAACTAAAATAAAATTATGCAGTAGAGTTAGAACTCTAAACTCTCTCTACTGTTTATACCTTTCTAATAGCATGTTCATTCACAACTTAGATATTTTTTCTTTCAATTTGTTTTCCTCTTAATAATATCTTTATTCAAGGTCGTACCATGATAAACCATATTAATTTCATTAGTTTGTTCTAATTATTGTATCAGAATGTAAAGACATTGTGAAAAAATTAAATACGCAAAGCGTAGTCTGCAAAATGACTTATAACTAAAACAAAACTAACAGTAATAGTAAAGTATTTAAGTTATGCTTAGAAAAAGTAAATAGCAGTATTTTAATTTATGTTTTATTTTTTTTATTTTCTTAATTTAATATATTAAATATTTATATTAATTAAATACAAATATGACATAAGCTAGCCGATTTAATTTGGAACCCGATTATGTTCCGATTTCCCGATTTCGGCAATTTCGGTGACGGAGTAAGTTGCTCTGAATTTACTGAAAATTGACGTGCTAGCATAATTCGACGTGTAGATTAACGTAGTGAAGTTCGTTTTGCAAAATTTCGACTTTTTAAGAATCGACCCGATTTTAGTACGAAATGAAATAAATTGAGTTTAATCCCGAATTTAAGCGTTCGAGTTACATTCCGGTGACTCGATCGCGATGAGTAACATTGAGAGTAATGCCGGTTCATTGATGATGACTTTATGTTGAAATATACTTTTCGATTTGGAATTGTTTTGATAGTTGATGGTTTATGTTTTGGTTGAGTAAGTAACTTGTTTGTATACATTTTACTTGACGTTGTGATTGTTAAATTATATGTATGCATGCATGTACAATAGTTGATGTTCCATTGGTTGGATTTGATGGTATGTGTATGTTAAGATTATTGTGAATCTTAATTGCATGCATTGGTTATATTGTACATTGCATGGCATGGTTGGTCTTGAAACAGAGACGGTGAAACTGTGGGTTCACATGATTTTATAGACTGTGACCCTAGTGTGGGAATAGACGTAGTGACCTTGATCCGGAAGGGAAACATAGGTGGTGGAACATTGGGTCCACAATATCTAGACGGTGACCCTATTGTGGGAAAAGACGTAGTGACCTTGATCCGGAAGGGAAACATAGGTGGTGGAACCTTGGGTCCACGAGTCGGTACCGCATTCGCATACGTTGAGTCGTGTTGTGAGTCACATGCATAATTGTGCATGTTATGTATGTGTGTTGATGTGTTTGATTATGTGCCAATGTTGTTGTTGTTTGAATTATGGTTATGTGCCAAGGATGTGAGTATTCGGATAATCGGTTTACATGGTTAATGCGTTGGAAATGGATTCCTTGAGTAAGGATACTATAGGTGATAAAATGAACATGATCATTATGTATTGCTTTATTTATTGCCATTTCATTTACTTAAAATTACATGTTATATGATTATTGGAATTCTTACCCTTCTGTTGGAAAATGCTTTTGATGGCATTGTTCAGGTACCGAGGACGGTAGCGCGAGGCGCTAGTTAACGGATGCATTGGACTGCAATCTGTTTTATTTTGATTAGAGTCGAGTCGATGCTCTAGTAGTAACACATGGGGGGGAATTTATTTAGTGTCGAACTCGATTATTTTGTATTTGGATCATGATGTATATAATCCTTATTCGTGTATATGATGTTTTGTATATGTGAGACTTGATAACATATGCTTATGTGAATTATGATGGCTTGATGCCTTGAATTACGCTTTGATTCCTCCATAAATGGAGATGATGTGAAATTATGAAACTCCGTTGCGTTTGCACGAGAGAATGAAGTAAATATTTATTGTATGTTTGTTTTGTGTTGGAATGCTTATACTTTCAAACATACTCTGTCCGTTTTTCTTTAAAAACTTTGGAATGTGATGTGTGTTGTGGCATCCCTTCCGTGCAATTTTATTTCTCTGATTTTAATCTTTACCTTTAATTGGGGTATTTAGAAGGGGTGTTACAGCAAAGATCTCAACATAATCATGCAAAAGCTGAATTAGGCGCTCCTTGACACTCGGCTCTAGATTGGCACCCACTTTGATTTCCTTTTTATCTTCCTCGGTACCCAAGTTGATTGTATCCAACAGTTCCTCATGAGGCTGAATAGCTCTTTCCTCTTGTTGTAGTAGTCTGGCCAATTCCCCTGGTACCTCACAATCTTCCTCACCATCGTATTCGGCTTGGTAGATCAGATCTTCAGAGTCACTGAAGGCTATAGCAGTATCGTTACCCATGGGATCCGGAATGGAGGGGTACCTGTATTTGTGAGTGTGGGTGTGTGTAAGGGTATAGCCATCTTTAAACAATAAAATGTAAAAGAAATACAATGAGCACAAAAGGTTTATATGTGAAAAAGCGTCCATGATTCATTGAATGTCATATGAAGATGAAATAAAAACCCTTACAAATGGACCATTGTGCCTCGGGCAAGACACAAGGTTTTTAAAGTGCGAATTGTTTGTGAATATTACAAGTCCAACAGAAATGTAAAAGATAAATTACTAAGAGATGAAAGTTATTGGGACAAAGTCTCTGGCTTCCCAGTTGCGAAGTCCTCTGTTGACAGTAGGAAATATCCAATATTCCAAGCTTCCATCCTCTTCATTGTCTTCTACTGCGTTGACCCCTTGGTTGCTAATCTTCAAAGGTGGCCCTCCGGCACGGGCACAACGCACAGCCTTCTGAGCAGTTGAAGTAAACCCCAAGCCAAACTTATCTGATTTGTATGGAATGTCTGGAAGCTTCCCCCAGATGGTGCATCCTCCCTCCTCTATTACCGCTTTTGCGTCCTTTAGAGATGACATCTGAAGTGGAGGTCTTGTGATCTTGGGAATCGAGGATACTGCCTTGGTTTCCGCTACTTCTTGAGAGACTTCTTCAAAATGTTGGAAAGGAGTTTCAATGAACTCGCCATCCAACTCCACATATCGGAAAGAATTCAAATGACTAATCATGTACTCCTCCCTGTGGGCAGTTATGATCTTTCCTTGGACCGAGTACTTCAGCATCTGATGCAATATGGAGGTGACAGCACCGACATTGTGGATCCAAGGCCGTCCTAACAGACAAGAGTAAGAGGGAAGAATGTCCATCACATAGAAGGTTGAGCTGAAAGTCTGAGTTCCCACATTTATCGAGATGTCCACCTCCCCATGGACCATCCTCTCTGAGCCATCAAATGCCCTCACAATTATGTTACTGGGTTTCAATGTCAGCCCTTGGCAATCCAATATGTCAAGAGCTTTCTTTGGTAAGACGTTCAAAGATGATCCCGTGTCTACCAAGACATGGGCTAGGGTTGTTCCTCTACACTCTACAGAGACATGTAATGCCTCGTTGTGTTTTCTCCCTTTGGGTGTCAAGTCAGCATCAAAGAAGCCTAGGCCATTATCAGTTTTCAAACTGGCCACACAATCTTAGAATTGGTCAGCAGATGTCTCTTGTGGCACATAAGCTGTCTTCATAAATTTTACCAGAGCTTTTGCATGTGCCTCAGAGCACAGCAACAATGCTAGCATGGAGATCTTGGAAGGGGTTTGCCCCAACTGTTCAACCATATCATAATCACTCTTCTTTATTATCCTCAGGATTTCTTCCATTTCCTTCTTGGATGTTTCGGGGATAGCTAGTGATTGAGCCTTCGTCCGGACAGGCTCCTCTTGAATGCTTTTTCCTTTATTCTCAGTAGTGGAAGTATTGGTAGGGATAAGGATTGTGTTGTCTTTGTCGGTAAGTACGCTTGCGGGTATAATCACTGGTACAAAGGTAATCTTCAGAACAGCCACAGGTCCAAAAACTGCCTTTGGAGGGGCAATTTCTGGAGAGAAGATTCTACCACTACGGGTAATCTTGCTAGTTTCGGAAATATTTCTAATGTCGAAATTGTCCTCTTCGGAGCTCTCTTCTCCGGCAGTCAGTTCATCTTGTTTAATACCATGGTAGTAGATTTCTCCACCATAATTCCATGGTACTATTTTATCTGATTTGTACGGGACCGGCCCGAGCATTGTGATCTTAAGTGGAGTAGTTTTTGGAGCAGGTGTAATCCTAACGGGTCTTTTGGGGACCCTGGAAGGATTGGTGGAGATGGCTATGATTGAAACTTCTTTAACAGGAATAAGTAACACGAGAGCATTCTCAAATAGAATTTCTTGATTATCAATCAGGCGTTGGATACATCTCTTCAACAGAGGGCAGTCGGCGAGTGAGGATAAGAAATGATGGCAGTCTTCCTTACATCCTGGGAATACACCAGCTTTTAACAAATTCATCTTAATGATCGGGAGCGGAGTCAAAAGTTCATCCACTGTGGAAAAAAATAAATCTTCCTCGACAACATTGACATTGTAACCATGCCTAGGCATCAGAGCGAAAATAACATTTGGTTTCTCAGGTGCATCAAACTCAACCTCCTTTGCATCAATAAGGTCTTGAATTTTGTTCTTCAGAGCCCAACAGTTGTTAGTGTCGTGCCCTGGACTTTCAGAATGGTATGCGCATCTGGCATTTGGATGATAATGAGGGGATGCAGTATTGGGATTCGTTGGGGCCTCTTTTAAAGTTGCTAGATTCAATTTCAGAAGATGTGGTAGAACCTGGGCTAGAGTCATGTTAATCCTGGTGAATTTCCGGACTGGCCTTTCCACCCTTGGCTGGTTATTTCTTGGCTGGTCAGATGCAGGCTTTGGGATCATAACGGCCCCCACCGTTGGTCGGTGTTCAGTTCTTCCTTGATTCCTTTGTGAATAAACAACAGATACTTCCTTCCTCCCAGTGAAGGGTTTTTTCACAGCTGTAGAGGCAGACGAATCTTTCTGAATCTTCCCACTTCTTATACCAGCTTCCACCCTTTCGCCGGTTAATATCAATTCAGTAAACCCTACAGAGGAGCTCCCAATTAGATGATCGAAGAAAGGGCCCGATAGAGTTCCCAAGAACATGTCCACCAACTCCCTTTCAGATAGAGGGGGTTGGACTCTTCCAGCTAGATCTCTCCACTTTTGTGCGTAATCTTTGAAGCCCTCTGTGATCGGTGGATCTGGAACTGACTGTTTAACGCTGGTTCGCGAAATGTCGCGGAAGCAAGAGTCGCCACCGTCTTTTATTTTCTCCAAATGGAAAGGACAAAAGCACAGAAAAATTCCTTATAGAGATTGCTCTCGGTTCGGGAGGTAGATTTATAGAAAGGGAAGGTGTTAGCACCCTTTCTATCCATGGTTATCCATGGGCTCTTAGATACTTGCTCATTTGTGTTTTCAAAAATGGTTTGCTTGCTTTTCAATTGTGGGTTTTAAAAAGTTTCTTTGAAAATTTCAGTTCGACTCTTGTATCGGTCCTCAAGAGTGTTTGAAAAGTTGCTTTCGAAAGCTTTTTGAAAAGGTGTCGGTGTGAAAAGTATTTTTGATTTGTTTTTGAAATTAGAGCAAGTATTTAGAGTCGTCTACCTACCCTAAGGAATTCGTCTGTGTAGATGTCCTTTAAAGTAGTGCCATCCCACCATTGAGAGGTAGGTAGCACCACCGTTGTAGGTGTTCGGGTCAATTTGAAGGTTCGAGACATGGTGATCACCAGAGCAATAGGAAGACACCTTAGAAGCTACCCTCATGCCAGGTTCTCGGATCATGAGGACTTACTAAAACATCCTCTACTCGTGTTGGCTCCTAAATTCGACACCCTTGTTTTATTAATGTCAGCCATTAAAGCTGAAGGATGTTTTCGACTAGCTAGGTCCGTCGAAGTGCCCATCGAAAGATGGCAAGATACTTAAAAGATTTCGTCCAAGGAAGAAGTTGGTTGCCTTCGACGTCGAAGGAGTTTCTCGTCGAAGATGTTTCTTGACGAAGTTGTTCGATGGTTCAGAGTGGAGCAATTTGAAATTCAAGCGTATGGAGGGAAAACGGTTTCCAGCGGTTACCAAATGCAACGTGCGAAGATCTGGAGCGTCGAACGTGGAGAACGTGCCAAGTGGAATGACCTCGAAGCAGTGTAACTGCCCGACGGTTACTTGGGATGTTTTAGTATAAATAGTAATAGTCATGTAGTTTCTCGCGTGTGTTCACAATTCTATACAAAGTCACTCATATAGATTCGAGTACCCAGCGTGTGAGAAAGAATTGTTGAGAAATGTATGTGTGAAACACCAACTTTATTAATCAAAGTCATTTACTTTTCCAGAAATTTACTTGCTTTCTTCTTTACTTTCCTGTCGAACCCTTTCATTTAAAGCCTTATTTATTTTACCAAAGTCCTTTCTTCATGCAATTTACTTAATGCCTCTTTATTTTATTGTCACTTAACCAATATCCAATTTAATCAAACTTCAAAATCAACCTATGTCCTAGGATCAATCTGATCGATCCTGCGAGTAACCAAATAAGTAACCATTTGGAGGATCAGCGGTTGTTTACCAAATACCAAGGTAAACAAATTGGCACACCCGGTGGGACTGTGTGTTGATTGTTGAAAATAATCTCATCTTTTCGAGGAGTGTTGTATGTTATTGAGAAGTGGTAGAATATACGCTAACGATAACAATACTGCCAGAAGAAGGGAAGAGATGGCGAATCCGCCAAACAATAACGAAATCCCACAAACGAATGTGGGAGCAACGGTTAGTACGACCGTAAGTGAAGCGACAACTGTTGGTTCGACACCAGCAGTAACGGTCACAGCAACGGGGCCATTACTTTCGTTCACGGGCCCCAGGATGCCTTTGGGAACTCCCCCACCAAGGGGAAATTTAGGCACAAGGCCTTTTGTTCCCCCAGGATTTATGCCACTCTATGGTATGCCAACTTCTGAAGTGGCTAGCCTGACGAATGCTGCGTCCACTTTTTCAGACCCTTTAGTGAGTGCCTCTTCGCCACTCCAAGGTTCTGGAGTAGGCATGGCGAATAGAAATAGGACCCAACTCTTAGGAGGAACGTCCCAAGTAGCCCATGGCCTTACAAATGCCTCGACAGCAGTCTTGAGGCAACAAATGGATGAAAGCAACCATGATATGGTGCAAATGTTGGCACAGACTTTGAGTACAGTGCTAAACCCTCTAATACAAAACACTACTCAATCGAATCAGCAAGTGTCAGCGCAAATGACGCGTTTGGATGATTTCTTTGGAGTACCCCAACCTGTTCGAAAGCCCCAAAGGGCGCAAATAAAGGGAAACCAGGGGATATTCTTAGAGGAAGAAACCACCATCAACCAGGCTCAACAGCCTGTCGAAGAAAACTTTAGGGCACGATTGGAGCAACCCGTTGAGGAACCTAGGGTAATAACCCCAGAGGTAAGGTTAATTAACAGAAACCAAAATGCTGACGAAGTAGTCCAGCATATCCAATACCAGAATACGGGTTTGGAAAATAATCTGGCAACCATGATCGAAAGGATCATGACTCAAAATGGGATGAACATGGGCTTTCGAAGGCCCAACTTTACATCTCCATTGTCAGAGTACGTGTTACAAACAGACTTACCTCCTAGATGCAAAGTCCCCAAATTTACTAAGTTCTCTGGGGACACGACAGAATCTACTGTCGAGCATGTGGCGAGATACTTGATCGAAGCAGGTGACATTTCGAATAACGAAAACCTAAGGATCAAGTACTTCCCAAGTTCTTTAACAAAGAACGCTTTTACTTGGTTTACAACGCTTCCCCCCAATTCGATCCATCATTGGACCCAGTTGGAAAGATTGTTCCATGAACAATTTTACATGGGGCAAACCAAGATAAGCCTGAAAGAATTGGCCAGTGTGAAGAGACGTTTCACTGAACCTATAGACGAATATCTAAATAGGTTTAGGTTGCTTAAGGCGAGATGCTTTACACAAGTGCCAGAGCATTAGTTAGTCGAAATGGCCGCAGGCGGTTTAGATTATTCCATTAGGAAGAAGCTAGACACCCAATACCTGAGAGACATGGCCCAACTGGCCGATAGAGTTCGACAGGTAGAACGCCTCAAAGCTGAAAAAGCAAAGGCAACGAAAACTCACAAGAGAGAGAGGATAGCGTATGTTGATATGGATGACGAAGATACGGAATACTTCGACGATACTTTAGCTGTCGAAGAAGGAGAAGTCGATTTAGCAGAACTGAAACAAGGGCCACCATACTCTTGTAAACTGTTAGTCCCCTCAAGTGGGAAAAATCCCATTGGTCCAGAAAGGACCAACGATAGGTTCCCAAAAAAGACTTATAGTTTTGACATCACAAAATGTGATGAAATATTTGACTTGCTTGTTAAAGATGGCCAAATGATAGTACCCCCAGGGGTAAAAGTGCCTCCTCTTGACCAAAGAAAGAAGAGAGGTTTTTGCAAATATCATAATTTTTTGGGCCATAAAACTTCTCAATGTTTTCTTTTCAGGAATCTTGTGCAAGACGCTATCGAAGAAGGGAGATTGAAGTTTGCTGACAAATCCCCCATGGCTGTCGACTCAAATCCATTGCAGGCTGAAGCCCACTATGCTGAGCCCTCTGAGGTGAACGTGATAGAGGCAACCAGGAGCCAGTCGAAGAAGCCAGGAATCACAATGGTCGAAGTCTCAAAGGACCACATCAACATGCCAATCTTTGGCAGTTTTTCTGGAAATTTATCCAGGAAGACAATTGAAGCAGTTCAGAAAGCGGTCGAAAGCCCAAAGTTGGAGACCGCTGAAGCACAAAAAACTGGACCAAAACCCAGTTCCCACTTGGCCACAGTTCAAGGCCAGACGAAGAATCTGGAGATACAAATGAAGCAGTTAACTCTTGCTAACAAAGATACAATGAATATCAACATGGTCAAAATTTCTGACCCAAAAGCATCAGAAGAGGCCATGAGGCAAGAACAAGCTAATAAGACTGCTTTCCCTCGGGAAAATGAAAATTTGGCAGATTTTCTACAAAGATGCCAGAAAAAGAAATCAGAGGTGATGCAGTTCGATCTTTGACAAAAAAGCTGCTGAGCACATTCAAGGCGTAAGAGCAGCGAATAAGAGAAGGGAAAATGTTGATCTTCGACATGATCCCAGAAGAGCCTCCCAAAGAGGTTCAAACCAAGAAAAGAGGCCATTGACTTTTAGGCCTCCAACAAATGTGCCAGTAGATACTTGGTACAAAACCTCTGGTCGAAAAAGGCCAAGTGAGGAGAAATGGCACTCTTTCGACGTGCCAAGGGGTTCCTCTTTGACTCAAAAGAAAGAGCCTCAAGTTGCTGCACCTAAAGTTGCACAAGTGTCAAGCAACTACAAAGGTAAAAATCCCATGTCTCGATCTCAATGGAGGAGATACCAAAGGAGACGAAAAGCTGAAAGGGAGGCTGCCAACGAACCAAAGGCAGAAACCAGTTCGAATGTTCCTCAAAGGAAGCAAAGGAAACCTCTAGAAAGAGAGCCAGTAACCAACAGGCTAGTTTGGCCTAACCAAAGTGAAGTCGAAGACGAAGACGATTCTGAGTCTGATGATACTTTGGATATAATGGTGAATATAGTCTCAGTGCTACCCAGAGAATTCAACCGACAGGTGGAGGTCGAAGCAAGCGACTGGGAAGTGGAGCAAGAAATGGCCAAACATAGGCCAGTATGCTATTTTGTCATGGACAATGGCACCACTGAGGAACAAAATGGGTTCTTCGAGCCACCTACGGAGGCGATGAAAAATCACCTCAAGCCTTTATTTATAAGGGCTAAACTCGAAGAAACTACTGTGAATAAAATTTTGGTGGATTGCGGGGCGACCATCAACATTATTCCTCACTCTATGCTAAGGAAAATTGGCAAAAGGGATGAGGACATTAAGCCTCACAACATGGTCCTGTCGAACTATGAGGGCGGCATAGGGACCACTATGGGAGTGATCCAGCTGGATATCAAAGTAGGATCTATCCTTCGACCAACGATGTTTATGGTCATATCGGCCAAACCTAACTACAATCTTTTGTTGGGCCGTGAATGGATTCATGGTGTTGGAGCTGTGCCATCATCAATGCACCAGAGGCTGCTCCTATGGCGTCCAGATGGGATGGTCGAAAACATAGAGGCAGATCAAAGTTACTACCTGGGCGAAGTGAATCACCTGGGTTTGGCAGATTTCGACAAGAACTTGGCTCACATAGGGCCATGTCCAGCACCTGACTTCGACATGGCGCCAGCGCCAAACACTTTTTGTTCCCTATACCTGCATCCCGAGCATGGTTTCCAATGGGACAGAGAAGACTTGTCCCACATAGACTTCAGTGGGTTAACTGATATCCAACCAACTGGTTGGGGAAGTGAATTCAGTGATAATGACTGAGTCACAATCTTTGAAGCGAATTTCGGCTTATGTAGCCGAAACTAAGATGATAACGGCTCTCGAAGCCGAAGTGAAGTACATGGCCACACAGGCCAATGATCAACAGTTATCTGCTGCAGGTCCAGGAAAGGATTTCGATCCAAGACCCCCTGATATCATGCCAGAAGAAATGCAGGAACAGAGGCTCGACGCCATCTATGACGATGAGCCTTTGGGCTTCGAAAAGGACCCCTTGGCGAACAACATTAAAATGTTAGCGCAAGATCCTTTAGAAGAAATCAACTTAGGCGAAGGGTCGGAGAAAAGGCCAACTTACATCAGCGCCAAAATTGATCCAGAACTTAGGTTGGAAGTAATCCAATTGCTGAAAGAGTTCAAAGACTGTTTTGCATGGGATTATGACGAAATGCCTGGTCTCGACAGAGGATTGGTAGAACTTCAGTTGCCAATCAAACCTGGGAAGAAGCCAATCAAGCAAAATCCAAGGCGCTTCGCTCCAGAGATACTGTCGAAGATCAAGACGGAAGTCGAAAGACAGCTGAAATGCAAATTCATACGTGTTACAAGGTATGTCGAATGGATTGCAAACATTGTGCCAGTAATTAAGAAAAATGGTACGTTAAGGGTGTGCATAGATTTCAGAGATTTGAATGCTGCTACACCCAAAGATGAATATCCTATGCCTGTGGCGGAAATGCTAGTCGATTCTGCCGCTGGCTATGAATACCTGAGTATGCTCGATGGTTATTCAGGATATAATCAAATATTCATTGCTAAAGAGGATGTGTCGAAAACAGCTTTTCGATGCCCTGGGGCCTTAGGCACTTACGAATGGGTAGTGATGCCTTTTGGCCTGAAGAACGCTGGGGCAACGTACCAGCGAGCAATGAATACTATCTTCCATGATTTTATTAACACTTTTATGCAAGTATATATTGATGACATTGTTATAAAATCTGTTTCCAGGAAGAATCATATTGACCACCTTCGACAATCATTCGAAAGAATGAGAGAACATGGTCTGAAGATGAACCCTCTGAAGTGTGCGTTCTGTGTCAAAGCTGGAGATTTCTTGGGCTTCGTTGTCCACAAGAAAGGAATCGAAATCAACCAGAACAAGACGAAGGCAATTCTGGAAGCGAAAGCGCCATCGAATAAAAAGGAACTGCAATCTCTGTTAGGCAAGATAAATTTCTTAAGGAGATTCATATCTAATCTAAGTGGGAAAGCTCAGGCCTTTTCACCCTTACTTCGACTGAATAAGGAAGGGTTCGAATGGGGGCAAGAGCAACAAGAAGCCTTCGACAAAATCAAAGGGTACCTCACTAAGCCACCTATTTTGGTGCCTCCTTGTAGCAATAGGAGTATGAGATTGTACATAGCTGCATCCGACAAAACTTTGGGAAGCATGTTAGCCCAAGAGGATGAGAATGGAGTCGAAAGACCCATTTACTATCTCAGCAGAGTTTTGAATGGTGCAGAAACTAGATATAGTGAAGTTGAAAAATTGTGTCTATGTCTGTATTTCTCTTGTACAAAACTCAAGCAATATATAAAACCAGTTGATGTGTATGTTTCGTCTCATTTTGATGTTTTCAAGTATATGTTGTCGAAACCCATCTTGCACAGTCGAATTGGCAAGTGGGCATTAGCATTAACTGAATACTCCTTGACCTTTATGCCTCTTAAGGCAGTAAAAGGACAAGTGGTTGCAGACTTCATAGTCGACCACTCAATTCAAGTTGAGGATATTAATTATGTGGAGATAGAGCCTTGGAAATTCTACTTCGATGGTTCCAGCCATAAAGATGGAACAGGGGTAGGAGTCTTGATTATTTCTCCAGATAAAATTCCAACAACATTCAAGTACAAAATATCAGGCTCTTGTTCGAACAATGAGGCTGAGTATGAAGCTCTAATTACTGGCCTTGAGATATTGTTGGAATTGGGGGCAACTCGAGTCGAAATAATGGGAGACTCAGAGTTAGTCATGAAGCAAATCACAAAGGAATATAAATGCATAAGAGAGAATCTCATTATGTACTTTGTGATAGCAAACCGTTTATTGAAAAAATTTGAAATGATCAATATTCGACACATACCCAGAGTCGAAAATCAAATAGCCAACGACTTGGCACAGATTGCATCTGGGTATAAGATTTCAAAAACGAGACTGCAAAGAGCAATCGAAGTTCGAGAAAAGATAAAAGCAACTTGTCTATCACCAACAGACTTGGAATCGACGAGACTAGGGTATGCTGATCAAAGTAACTTCGAAATTTCGTTCATAGATAATTTATCAGAGCAAGATTGGAGGAAACCCATTGTGGACTATCTTCAAAATCCAGGAGCTTTGACAGAACGAAAAACAAAGTACAGGGCGTTGAGTTATGTACTCATGGGTAATGAGTTATTTAAGAAAACGCCTGAAGGGGTATTGCTAAAATGCTTAAGTGAAACTGAGGCATACACAACCCTTTCGACTACGCACGCTGGAGCATGTGGGGCTCACCAAGCAGGCCATAAGATGAAATGGTTGTTGTTTCGACAAGGACTATATTGGCCCACTATGCTAAAAGATTGTGTTGAGTTCGCCAAAGGTTGTCAAGAGTGTCAAGTCCATACAGGCATCCAACATGTACCAGCGAGCGAACTTCACTCGATAGTGAAGCCTTGGCCCTTTAGAGGATGGGCGTTGGACCTCATTGGAGAGATTCGACCAGCATCCTCAAAGAGTCAGAAATACATATTGGTAGGCATTGATTACTTTACTAAGTGGATCGAAGCTATCCCTTTAGTCAATGTAGACCAAGAAAATGTCATTGAATTTATTCAAAAGAAAATTATCTTTAGGTATGGAATCCCTGAGACGATAACAACTGATCAAGGATCAGTCTTCACTGGTCGAAAGATGCAGGAATTTGCTCAGGAAACAGGTTTCAAACTCCTAACATCAACGCCTTATTATGCACAGGCAAATGGTCAAGTCGAAGCAGCAAACAAGGTAGTGATTGGCTTGATAAAAAATCATGTTGGGAAGAAACCAAAGAATTGGCACAAGACGTTAGACCAGATTCTGTGGGCTTGTCGAACGTCCCCAAAAGAAGCCACAGGTACAACACCATATAGGCTAACTTTTGGCCATGATGCAGTGTTGCCAACAGAAATTTGTCTTCAATCTGCAAGGGTTCAGAGGCATTATGATATTCCCTCTGAAATTTATTAGAACATGATGTTAGATGAACTGGTGGATTTAGACGAAGAGAGATTGCGCGCTCTTGACCTACTCAGGCTTCAAAAGAAAAGAGTAGAAGAATCTTATAATAAAAAGGTAAAACCTAAGGTATTTTTGCCTAAAGAACTAGTTTGGAAGGTAATTCTTCCCATGGATCGAAGGGATCGAAGCATGGGGAAATGGTCACCTAAATGGGAAGGACCATTCAGAGTTATCCAAACTTTTTCTGGTGGAGCCTATGAAGTCGAAGAGTTAGGTGAAGATAAAAGGCTCTTGAGAGTAAATGGTAAATATTTGAAAAAATACAAACCTACACTCCAAGAGATAAAAATAAAATAATAAAATAACAAGACTAAATTGACCATAAAAAGCCAAAATGGAACAGAGTCCTTGAGTCGAAGGTATTTGGCTTGCTGCAGCTCCAATCTTTTCTTGCACCAGGCGTTCTCCTGCACCAGTTTGGCAATCTGAGCGTCGAAGCCTTGGGCCTTCTCAGCAAATTCCAGGCCTTGTTTGATTTCAGTTTGACTCTCGGTGTCTGAGACGGTCGAAAGAAGTTCCTCCTTGCGTATAGTGTTGGCATTTATCTTAGCCTCTATTTCTTCGATTTGTGCCCTGAAGGAAGCATTCTCTCGATCGATGGCATCGACTTCTTCCTGCGTAGATGCTTTTTGCTTCGACAACTCTGCAATTCGAGAAGTCGTCTCCGAAACAGCAGTCCATGCAGAGGAGCTTTTGCCATATAACACCTCAAGCTGACTATTAAAGCCCCTTTGGCGCCTATAATCTGCTGAGACTTGATCAATCATGGAGTGTAACTCCATGATCAAGCCTGAAACTTCTGGAGCTACAGCTAACAAGTCGACAGCATTCAAAACATCCCTCAAGTATGATGGAGCAGTGGGGTCCCCCTCTAAAGCCTTCATCAAGTCCTTCTTGAAAAACTGGGCCTTAACCTTCGCCAAAGCTTCATCAAGAGGAGAGGTTTCAGTGGACTTCCCCGACAGGGTAGGAACCTCCTGACTAGCATCGGACGAACTCTTGCTCTCGATGATTGCGTTGAGATAGCTAACAGGGTCAGTTTGTTTCAAGAGTTCTAAGTCCTCTTTCGACCTGTGCTTCGTTGAGGTAACAGCCCTTGCAACAACATTGTCTTGGGTTTGAGGCTGTTGAGTGTTAGGTGTCTCGACTTGTTTCCCTTCGACTCGGACTGGGGCAGTACCAGCGTCATCTTGGTGCTCTTCGCTAGCGTCACCTTGGTGCCCTTCGCCAGTGTCACCTTGGTTCTCTTCGCCAGCGGCACCTTGGTTTTCTTCGCCAGCATTGCCATGGTCCCCTTCGTCACGATTCTCTTCCGACAGATCCACCACCTGAACCTCTTTTGGCTGTTGTTCTTCCGTTTGAGGATCCTCTGTGGGTTTTTCTACCGTCTCAGCATTGGCCTCATTTCTTTCAGTATGGGCTTCGTCATTCTCCAAGCCTTTTTCTTGTGGCCTGCTGAGTTCAGCAGATTCCAGCGTTTCAGAGGTCCTTGGCGGTGAGCTTTCAGTGGTGTCCTGAGAAAGGAAAGAGGAAGAATCTTCAGAAATCGAAAGAGACATAGTCGAATGTAGGTATCTACACCTAAGATACAGAAAGGTCTAAGAAATTACCTGTAAATTAGCTTCAGCCCCAGGGCTGGAATTGTCGCTTTCGACAGGCTTATTGAGAAGAACGTTTAGTTCCTCCTCCGTTGGCTCCTCAATGATCACTGGAGGTGGCCTGGGCTTTCTCCCAGCGACCTTTATTCTAATTGTTCGACCCTCAGGAGCAGGAGCAGGAACAGGAGCGTCCTTCGTCAGCTTTCGCCTTTTTAGAGGAGAAGAAGGAGAATCACCTTCTTCATCGCTCCCAGATTCGACCACCAGTGCTGGCCGTTTCTTGGGCGAAGGTGCCTAAAAAACCAATGGGAATTCGATTTAGCAATTGCATCGAAAATCAAAAGTCGAAAGCTAGAAGAAAATAATGAAAGTCTGGTTACTGATACAGAAGGCTTCTTCGAAGGGCCTTCCCCCTGTTGGTTGGTTGTGGTCTTCGCCGGCGCTGTAGTTTTCGCCGGCGGTCGAGGTTTTGTTGAGGGTCCTCCTCCCTGTTGGCTCTCTGCAGCCTTCTTGGCTACAGGCTTTCGAACAACTGAAATCAAATAAATAGTTAACAGGCTAGCAGTCGAAAGAGAAAGACAAAGTAATGTGAAAGGATGAACTTACATTTCTTTATTTTGTCCAACACAAGGACAAAAGATTTCTGAAGCTCATCCATGAAGTCCTTCTCGTCGAAAAACTCCTCAGCGTAATAACTTTTTCACCACTCCTCGAAGGATGGTGAGCAAAGAAAGTTGAGCTGGTAGTCAAACAACGAGAGAACTGTTCGACCAGCATATCTTCCGATATGCTTAATGGCAGCTTCTTCGGTGTAATCATTGCAGAAGTACAACATAGACTTCTCTCTTGGAAAAATTGGAGAAGGTAGGGTTTGAATAATACCAAACTGGCGAGATACCAGGTTTGGTTGGTATGCAATCAGACTCAAGTGAGTCTTAGAGCTTCTGAATCGAAGAGGCATGATCCTTGGTGTAAGGAACGCCTCCCACATTATTGTATGTTCGTCAACATTAGGACCACTCGACGTCCTTGGATGTGGCCTTGTGAACCATGCTGGGCCTACCTTCCGTCGAGCAAACGGAGCCATAGTCGAAGCAAACTCCTTCCTTCGAGCAAACATCAGAACGAAGTTGGTGAAAGTTTGCTGAAACTCCAGCCCATCTTCCATAGGCGTCAACAGAGCCAGTCTGGTTCCTTCGACGCGTCTGTTCGCTATCTCTGGAGCCTGCTCATTTATTTGAACCTTCTTAGGAAAGAAAGATTCGAAGGTGGCATTGAGCCACAGTTGGAGCAGCCAAAAAGGCCCAGCAAGTAGCAAACTGGCCCTGTTCTCGATAATTTTTAGAAGAGTTGCCCCATTACTGATCGAATCATAGAGGCTAGCCAAAATCAATTCTGCCAAACAGACATTTTGGCCATGATGGAGTTGAGTGGCGAGAGTGACCATCTTCTTGGTCACCTGTAAGGACTTCGAGCAAAACACAAAGCGAGTCAGCCATAAGGCTAGAAACGCTATGTGTTCGACATCCGACACAGCATCTGTCGACCTGTCGTGGTAGTGGTTGATGAAAGTGGTATAAGTTGGTTTGGTGTCAGAGAATCCAATTTGATCCTCCGACATCTCCTCCGGATCGAAGTAGTCCCCGGTGGGTCGAAGGCCAGTGATAGCGGCCACATCGAAGAGTGTAGGAGTCAGCATCCCACAGGGAAGATGGAAAGTAAAGTGGGAGTAGTCCCAGAAAAGTAGAGAAGCTATCAACATCTCCGGAGAATAGTTCAAGCCTGTCTTCGACAGCATCACCAGGTCGAAAATCCCCATATCTTTCCAGATCGAAGCTTGGCTTTTCTCCATCTTTTCCAGCCAAGCAACGTAATCAGGAGTCAGGCTAGGGCCAGACCTGAAAGCCCTAACACCTTTGTTGAAGAAACGAAGGTCGATTTTTTCTTTAGCAGGCTCTTCATTATCTTCAGCATCTTTCTTGGCGCATGCAACCGGTTTGAGTTTCTCAACTACCGGAAAGTAACTCTTAATCTTCATGGCCTCAGCAATACTTGGATACAAGGGGCCAGACATAGCAAAGATCTGGTTGGAATATCCAACCGGGATCATAAGGTGGTGTGAGTAAGCATCACGTACGGCGATGTCCAAGGGTTCAGGGACCCTTCGTTGACCCGTAGCAGTTACTACTGGAGCGGTGACGAAAACCTTAGGTTTGACGTTTCCAGATGGTACAGTAGCGCTAGGAGCATTGGAACCAGATGCCATTGTTAATGGTGAGGTTGAAGACGAAGTGAAGGAAGAAAGGTTTTTGCAAAGATGACAAGTTTGTGTGAAAATAGAGAAGTTTGAAGGCTAGATGGCGTAAAAAGTCCCACAATGGGGTACTTACTGCTATTTATAGTAGTGGGGGAAAATCCCCAAAACCGAGGACATTAAATGCCATTTAATGCTGCAGGAGATAGTGGGACGCGTGGCATCCCCCTGTTGTTTCAGCCGTTCTGCAGAAATAGAGAGACACAGCGTGCGTCCTCGTTTTTGGGAATTGTCATAATGACAAATTCTGAAATGACGTTTGGTACTGCACGCCATACTGAAGTGACGTCTTAGGTACGGATAAATGATGATTTTCTTGGGATTGCCAGTGGTTGGTAAAAGACAACAAAAAGTGCACAAGTTAATATTGTGACTAAGCGTGAAAAGACAGGTGTTGAATGGCATTTCAAAGAATGCCTTTTTCTTTCAGAGTCGAAATAAGGCATTCTTGGGGGGCAATTTGTTGGCTCCTAAATTCGACACCCTTGTTTTATTAATGTCAGCCATTAAAGATGAAGGATGTTTTCGACTAGCTAGGTCCGTCGAAGTGCCCATCGAAAGATGGCAAGATACTTAAAAGATTTCTTCCAAGGAAGAAGTTGGTTGCCTTCGACGTCGAAGGAGTTTCTCGTCGAAGATGTTTCTCGACGAAGTTGTTCGATGGTTCAGAGTGGAGCAGTTTGAAATTCAAGCGTATGGAGGGAAAACGGTTTCCAGCGGTTACCAAATGCAACGTGCGAAGATCTGGAGCGTCAAACGTGGAGAACGTGCCAAGTGGAATGACCTCGAAGCAGTGTAACTGCCCGACGGTTACTTGGGATGTTTTAGTATAAATAGTAATAGTCATGTAGTTTCTCGCGTGTGTTCACAATTCTATACAAAGTCACTCATATAGATTCGAGTACCCAGCGTGTGAGAAAGAATTGTTGAGAAATGTATGTGTGAAACACCAACTTTATTAATCAAAGTCATTTACTTTTCCAGAAATTTACTTGCTTTCTTCTTTACTTTCCTGTCGAACCCTTTCATTTAAAGCCTTATTTATTTTACCAAAGTCCTTTCTTCATGCAATTTACTTAATGCCTCTTTATTTTATTGTCACTTAACCAATATCCAATTTAATCAAACTTCAAAATCAACCTATGTCCTAGGATCAATCTGATCGATCCTGCGAGTAACCAAATAAGTAACCATTTGGAGGATCATCGGTTGTTTACCAAATACCAAGGTAAACAACTCGACGATCACCTTTCGAGAGGCAAGGCAACAGTGAAGCGTACCCTAGGGGTGGTGTGTGATTCGTGTATCATTTTCAGATATTTTTGTCTTATTCATGTATTGGTGATCTACGCTTTTGTTTTATTTTGACATTCATTCTTGCATGCAAACTTATTAGCAGTTAAAAAGTTGCGAGAAATATAAAGTTCCTAAACTATTACAAAGGCGCGGGTCCACATCGCCAAATTAAATCCAGGACCCGATTTGACATAAAATAAAGTAAAGTGCGAAAAATATAAATGTTTAATTTACACGGCTTTGGGAGAATTACATAAATATTCATTAAAAGAAATAAAATGCGAAGGGAATTAAATCGGGAATGCGAGGGCGTTTGACCCTTTTTAACGAAATTAAAGTACGATTAACAAATTAATTAAATTAAAATAAAAAAGAAAAGATTTTTTGGAGTTTTTTGTATTTATGGATTTTTAATAAGAAAAATTAAATTGGAATTAAAACCTAGTTCTAGCTATTTTTTAATTTATTAAAAAAAACTTGTTAAAATTAAATCTAAAAATTACCCTAATTAATTAATGCAATTTTATTTACGAAAATAAATAATTAATAATTAATATGGTGAAAAAGAAAAAGGATAAAAAGATTAAAACCCTAATTCTACAATTTTTACGTTTATTAAGAAAAACATTAGAATTAATCCTAGAATAAAAGAACTAAATTAATTGATAATATTTATTTGCAAAAATAACATTAAAATAAAATATTTTTTTTATTTTGTCTTTCTGATTTTTTCTATTATTTTTATGTTTTATGAAAATATTAATTTTAAGTTTTAAGAGGAAATAATTAAATTAAACAAATAATAAAAAAAAAGATAAAAAAAATAAAATAAACACAAACCCTGGGAGGTGTTGACCCCAAGTGGGAGGTATCATCCAACACTTTGGCCCATTGAGTTCCTGGCCTCGTTGACTTTATTGGCTTGCGTATGACTGCATTGACTGATGCTCATAGTGCTCTTCAAATCAAGACCCTTGGATTGCCTTCAGTGGCCATGTGGCACGCTTGGGTTATGGGCTGTATGGTGGACGCTTGGATTGAAGCTGCACAGAAGCATGATTAGAAAAATAATATGGAATAAGAAAGGGGGACCTGGGATTCGAACCCAGGTCCCAAAGCTTGCCAACGTTACTTTCCACCATCCTAGCTAGCGCGTTTATTCATTAACCTAATGGAAACTAAATAATATAATAAAAAAATGGGTTAGTGGACAGAACAAAAAAAAACGCGCTAATTATTTGAATCCACCAATGGTATTCCTCCACGCATCGTCTTCCCCACTGATTCCTTGCTTTTGCCTGAAAACATATATCAAATAGCGGGGGTTTTGAACCCCCACTAACTACAGCATAAAAAAATAGCGATTAGGAATTAGTGCACGATAAATTGAGCGCGAGCATGCCATGTTAATCGTTGTGAGTTTCTGATTCTAATGGCCCTGGTCTTGTAGGCTAATTTTTCCAGAACAAGGAAACCCTCTTTTTGAACCTCTGAAAATCTAGAATATGTCAATGGTAGATTCTTGTATAACGCACGAAAACTCAATTAAAATACATGGTTAGCTTCAGCATGAGTCAATTAGTATAAATCCACAAAGAAAATGCAGTGAGAATGCTTAAAAACTGAAACACGAATATGCATATTTTCATGGAAAGTGAAACATATTTCTACCAATTCTTTGTGTTAAAACTAATGGCTTTGATCCAGGAATGTTCACTAATGCTTCAGGAATGTAATGGAATCAATATTTCGCCTTGAAACTCCTTGAAATCGTGATTTCAATTTTTGAAAATTTGGAAAAAATGCCAACTTTGTTCTTCAGATGGGGCGCAACTTTCAGCTCTTTTTGCATTAGGTTTGCATCTTGCTTATGTATGGAATGTATTAGGGTTAAATTCTGAGTCCACAAATCTTTGCATTGATGAAAACAATATTTGATTTTCATGGCATATCTTCCAAATCTTTTTTCACATGTTTTTTATTCCAATCATGGCAAAACCTTCCAATTTTGATTATGCACGAATCTTGAGTGAATCATGAGTGATTATACTGCATAAAAAGATTTGATCACATTGGTTTAGTATTTTTTCCACATTTTAATTAATTAAATGAATTAATTGTAATAAAAAATTCAAATAAATAATAAAAATGATGAAAAAAATCCCCTTTGGGCTAAATGGTCGTGCATATGCTTTGGATGATGAAGCTTGGAAGAAAATGTGGCCCATTAGCAATTTTAAGGCATTTGAAGCAAAGTTGACTTTTCAAAATACCCAAAAATTTCCCAACTTCCACAAGGCATATCTTGCTCAATTTTTAAGCTTTGGTCATGTTCTTGGACATTTTGGAAAGGTCTTGAAGTCCCCTAACCAATTCCTTTGGTCCCATGTCATTTTGATTTACCAATCTCAAGTTATGGCCTTTGACTTAAAGTCTCTTTTTGTTGACTTTTGAAAATGACCTATAATGTTGAAATTGATAACTTTTTGTGAGAGCATTCCTTGGACTTGAAGTGTGAAGAGGATTTGTAGGAAATGTCTTTATCTTAAAAAATGAGCTTTGGATGGAATTTTTCTGATAAACCATGTGGAAGTTATGCCTTGGTCAAGTTACAGTTGACTTTTTCAACAGTCCAAATATGGAAACTTTTGCATCTTGAGACTTTTTGAGCCAAGCTTTGAGAATCATGATCAAGCATTGATCAAATGATTTTTGTGGCTTCAAAATGAGATGTTAACCAAAAATTTGAACTTTTTACTGTCAAATGACCATTTTGCCCCTGCAGTTGACTGTTGAGCAATTAGGGTTTTTGACTGTGCAATTTTGTGCTATAAGTCTTGAAACTTGGTATGGGGATGATTGACAATGTTTATAGGCATGTGGGACTTGATTGGACCCTTGGAAACTTCATTTTCTTTGTCAGAACCAAAGCCCTAATTTTTGACTGTTAGGAGGCCCTTGAACTGTGCAACCCTTGGGGAGATTTTGAAGCTTTGACTTGGAAAATTTTGAAGAATATGGGAGGGCAAATTTTGGGGTACAACAGTTGCCCCTGTTCAATCTTCTTAAACCTGAGGATGCAGATTGGCTGACGTGCCTTTCGTAATCCGAAGGTGGAAGATGATTGAACACTAGAGTGCCCAGAAATTTGCGCTCACATAGTAGTGTGATGGTGGGAATGGGCTTATAGATGCCATTTGGAGATTGATGGATAGGATGATGGGCTTATAGATGCCATGCTAAGAGATGATGGAAAGTGGATGGGCTTATAGATGCCATCTGGGTGTCGATCACGTAAGAGATTCCTTAGCGAGAACTTGCGTACCTGAAAAAGAAAATGATTACCTGGCCTGTTACAGGAGCTGGTCTTCAGACTCTTTGTATAGATGTGTCCTGACTGGTTACAGGAGCTAGATCTGGAGCTTCAAAAGGTGATGAACCAGGGATGGTTACTACCTCAACGGGACGGTGAGAGAACCTTGAACGATTACTACCTCAACAGAAACGCTGAGAGAATCTGGGGCGATTTCTACCTCAACAGGAACGCTGAGAGAATCATAGGCGACTTCAACCTCAACAGTAACGCTGAGAGAATCTTGGGCGACTTCAACCTCAACAGTAACGCTGAGAGAATCTTGGGCGACTTCAACCTCAACAGTAACGCTGAGAGAATCTTGGGCGACTTCAACCTCAATAGTAACGCTGAGAGAATCTTGGGCGACTTCAACCTCAACAGTAACGCTGAGAGAATCTTGGACGACTTCAACCTCAACAGTAACGCTGAGAGAATCATAGGCGACTTCAACCTCAATAGTAACGCTGAGAGAATCTTGGGTGTCTTCTACTGAGTCTTCATCAGGAAAATCTTTTAGGGGTCGATTTAACTGGACTAGAGAAGGCCTTTGACTGGATAAGAAACAGAGAAATCTTAGGGTCGATTTAACTGAACCGGTCTAGGTCTTGAAATCTTCAACTGGATAAGAAACAGGGAGATCTTAGGGTCGATCTGAGTGAACCAGAGAAGGCCTTTGACTGGATAAGAAACAGAAAAATCTTAGGGTCGATTTAACTGAACCGGTCTAGGTCTTGAAATCTTCAACTGGATAAGAAACAGTAAAATCTTAGGGTCGATCTGTTTGAACCAGAGAAGGCCTTTGACTGGATAAGAAACAGTAAAATCTTAGGGTCGATTTAACTGAACCGGTCTAGGTCTTGAAATCTTCAACTGGATAAGAAACAGGGAGATCTTAGGGTCGATCTGACTGAACCAGAGAAGGCCTTTGACTGGATAAGAAACAGAAAAATCTTAGGGTCGATTTAACTGAACCGGTCTAGGTCTTGAAATCTTCAACTGGATAAGAAACAGTAAAATCTTAGGGTCGATCTGACTGAACCAGAGAAGGCCTTTGACTGGATAAGAAACAGCAAAATCTTAGGGTCGATTTAACTGAACCGGTCTAGGTCTTGAAATCTTAAACTGGATAAGAAACAGGGAGATCTTAGGGTCGATCTGACTGAACCAGAGAAGGACTTTGACTGGATAAGAAACAGAAAAATCTTAGAGTCGATTTAACTGAACCGGTCTAGGTCTTGAAATGTAGCTGAGAACTTAACTGGATCTTTCCTGAAAGGTAAAGGTCAGTCATATGCAATGCATGATATGGATCAAGCAATGATGTTCTCAACATAAATGAGATTTATAAGATATGATGCATATTTGCACGCTATAATGTATGGAAATGCGATGTTTATGAATGTGTCTTTGTCGTCTAGGAAAGTAAATTCTCGACGGGTGCCGGGAAGTCACTCCTGGGCTGATGTTGAAGGATAGATCTTTGCTTCCGCTGGGGATGATAGTTGCAAGCATACCGGTAGGAGAAGATAACTCCGTCGGGGAATAAACTTGGCGAATGGATTACTCTGCGGGGAGAAAAGAAAGTACTCTAACGATCTTGCTGGGAAACAGTACTCTGTGGGGGAGGTACTTTGCTGAAATGTTGATGGTAACTTCGCTGGGGATACCATTGTTATGTTGGAAGTGCTAATAGACTTCACTGAGGATAAGAAGACTTCGTCGAGGACGATCTTTCCGTGGCTTTTGGCTAAGGATAACCCAGTTATATTCTGGTAAGGAAATAACTCTTTGACTAAAGCCGGGAGACGCGTTCGTGCTCTGCGAGGATAAGCTTCCAGAATCTACTGGGGATAAGCTTACTGCTTAGGGAGATGGATTCCCACTTTCCTTGGGAACTAGATTGGACTCTCCTGGGGAAGTTTTGAGCTGTATCGGGGAAGTGACTCCACTGGATGTCTGGTATACCGCTGGGGAACAATCTTTAGACCAAGACTGCCGGGGATGCTTGTTAGGAATGCATGTATATTGCTGGGGATTGTTGAGATCTGCTGGAGGATACCCAACTTCCTTAAGGTTGACTGTAACTTTTCTCAGGGAGAGTGTACTAACTTGCTGGCTCACTCTCTAGGGAACTAAGATATGCTGGTTATGTTCTTCAGCCGAACCTACCTTGATACCTTGATGGGCAGAGCAATTAGATTGCTTAGACAACTCATCCTTGCCCCTGTTTCTGATGTGGGAGAGGAAGACCTGTGAGGTGCTGATAGTTGTTGACAGACAAACCTTCTTCTGATAGGCAGGTGACAGGATGACAGGACATAGTCGTACGCTTTGATCCCTAACTTCTGCCTGGACCGCCCTTTCGGGTTTTCAGTCCACCGGGATACCCATTTCTGCCCAAGCCGCCTTTTCAGGTTTTCGACTTGCCGGGTGTACAGATTTTTCATTTCATCCCTTATTTTTGCCCGAACCCTTTTGGTTCGCCGGGAAGCCCTTATTTTTGCCTAGGTGTGTCAACCTAGCGGGTCTTTGATTTTGCATAGTATTTTTCGACTATGTCCATGCTCTCAGAGTGTAGGGAGTTGCCCCTGTTAGAAGTGTTTTGTCATGCCACCAACAGACGTTTGATCAGGCAAGATTCGTTGCTGGAATTCATGTCCAATGCCCCAAGCGGCTCAGGCGGAGATTTGCCTCTGGCTATTTGACATTTTGAGAGATTCCCTGAATCTTGACCTAACTGCCCCGGATGATAGACCATGATCATGTCATGCCCCTTGATTGGAAGTACCTTTGTTCACTAGGCTTTCATCGTGCGAATTTCCATGCTGTTCAAACAAATAGTCATATGCAAACAATGTTATATCAAAAATGCAAAGCTTATGTCTGTCTTGAAGATTTTGAAAATGCATTCTTTTTCATAAAACAAGTGAATGTTTGTAAAACGTGATGTCAACTCCATATTTACCGTAGGCCTTAAGGAGTCAGGATACCTTTCGTAACAGTATGCTTTCGAACTAACCCATGCTTCAGCTAGGACTTTTAAGGGTTATAACGCGGCCTGGTTCATGGTTTAAGAAACAAAGGATAAAGGCTCAAATTATTTGTACCCACCCGCCCTTCGTGATGTTCTTCAAACCTAAACTCAGCTGATCATGCGTTAGACCTTGTTTGAGTCTTTGTCCTGATATTCCAATGATGGTTCGGATATTGACAGCTTATTTTGAATAGGCAGTCATTTCTTTTTTATTGAGGATTCGTAGGACCTCTTTCTTTTTTGATTTCATTATCCCTATTTTTTTTGCCTGAACTGTTTCTTTTGTGATTACAGTCAGCGGGATGCCCCAGTTTTGTAAGTCTCCTTCATAGGTTTTGACTTATTGGATTTTTATTTTTGAGATATAATGACTGCCTATCCTTATGATTATTCAGAATCATCACTGTCTTCTTTTTTTTTGTAAGGACCTCTTTGGTGCCATTTGTTATGCACTTGGATCAACTGAGAGACTACCCTGCCCCAGGTTATGATTAAGGGTTTTAATTTTCAAAAATAAAAAACTCCTACTTCTTTGGCTCGAAGGGGTTGACGAGGGATTATCATCCTTATAACTCCAGTGTTTGGGGATTGAAACAATGCCTGTACCTCATCAGCGGTGTCTGTTCAAAAGCATACTGTAGATCATGGTATCGTTTTCGTCATCCTCCCTCAAGAGGCTTAACATTATTAATCGAGCGTTGATCATCAGAAAAAATATGAAAATAATTTGCGTATAGTGAATACGAATATATTGCTTCAAAACGGACATATGCGATGCATTAATGAAATAACAATGTTTAACAATGAACAAATGTTCAAAAAGAATTACAACTTGAACATTCGAATGAACAAAAGTCTTTTCATCTCAGGGCTTGTTATTTCAAATGGTGAGCCTTGGGGGGATGGTAGAAAAACTCAGCCTGACCATCTTGCGTGAACTCCAGTGCTCCTTCATCAATCAGGTCCTGGATCTTGTTCTTCAGAGCCCAACACTCATTTGTATCATGTCCTGGACTGGCAGAGTGGTAGGCACACCTTTTATTGGGATGATAGGTAGGAGATGCTGTGTTGGGGTTGCGGGGATGAGCCCTTAATGTGATCAGATTCAACCTCAACAGGCATTGTAAAGCCTGAAACAGCGACATGTTGAGCTGGGTGAATTTCCTCCTGGGCTTGTTTGGCTGAAGCTGGTGAGGTTGATGCTGAATTTGTGACACAGGAGCCAGTTGAGGAGCTCTCCCCTTATCTCCTTGTCTCAAAGATGGTTGAATGATGACTGGCTCTTTACCCTTAGACGTTTGCCCCAGTTGGTTACCCTGAAGTAGTTGGTTGATGAGAACTCCGAGCTCTTCTTGTCTTTGAGCTAAACCTTGAATGGCAGTCACCTGCCCCAGCATTTGGGCTTTCATTGCATCCACTTCAGCTTGCAGGTGTTTCAGCCGTTCATCCTCAGCACTATTCCTGACCAAAGTCTCCATGAGGAGTGTCCTTAGCTCCTCCTGCCCCTTGGATAGATTCAGGAGGATTTCCCCAAACCGAGTTTCTTGAGCAAGAAGGTCCTGGTTATCTGGTTGGGAAGCCATTGCTGAAATAAACAGCGCAGATGGTAAGTGACCTGTAAAGAAAGGGTACATGTAATGCAATGATATGTATGATATGCATGCAATGTTTTCAAGGACCTCGCGGGATAAACAAGAAACTTTGTTAGAATTGGAAATCGGTAGCTTGATTGAAGGAACTTCATGTTGTTGAGAGTCCTTCTTCAAGGGTCAAAGGCTCACCATATCTCGTGGGTCATAGCCTCTGACAACCTTGGCTAGGGGAACCTTCTTCAAGTGTCAAAGCTCACCATATCAAGTGGGTCATAGCCCCTGACAACCTTGGCTAGAGGAAAATAAATCCTCTTTGCCCCTTGATGGATAGTTGATTCATCATGACCTGCATCACAAGCCCTTGAGGTCCTTGAAATGGATTAGCCTTTATGTGGGATGCATGCAATGGTATGATGTCATGATGCATGGGGGAATATGGGTAAACCTTGTTATAAGTCCCTATTAAGGACTATAAACAAAACCTGCAAGCACACTCAGTAAACTCTGTTATGAGTCCTAGTTAAGGACTAGAACAAAACCTGCAAGGAACTCAATAAACCCTGTTATAAGTCCTAATTAAGGACTATAAACAAAACCTGCAGGAAACTCAAGTGTCAGACAACAAGCATGCAAGTAGTCAAGTTGGAAGGCACACAAGTCACACAAAAGAAGCCCTTAGAGTTTAGGCCAGCATGAGGTCTAGGTATTACCCTCTTGAAGTTGGTGGGTTCAACCTGTCCTATCAGAAGTAACCGGGTTCTAAGGGTCCCAATATCACGGGATTGCTTTCATTGTTCATCGTTTCGATTTAGCCACTGAACTGGCGACCGAAATATTCCAGGAAAGCAACCCTCAATTGAGTGTAGTATCGAGTATCAACCAACCTCGGACTGCACCAAAGTCAGTTATCTCACTACCCTAAAGAGGCCAAGATAGTTCAATTAAGGTTCCTAAGGTCTGTTGATGCTTCACGACACCACGCGGAGGCCCCGTACTCTCCTTGACTGAACTCAAGGGTTACCGGTACACACCAAAGTGCCACATCAATGTAGCAGACTGTTCCAACCATGTCGGTATACCCCGCACAGTTCCCTCACAGCCTTGTTGCTACTTTCTAAGAAGGTATCCCCAGATCCGGGTTAGGATCTATAGAACTCCCAAGACAGTCCCACAACTTAAAGCAAACAAGTCAAAGCAATTGAAAACACAGTGATCTTAGTCCTAAGGTACACCTCACTTTAAGTTTATCCCCAACAGAGTCGCCAGTTCTGTGATCGGTGGATCTGGAACTGACTGTTTAACGCTGGTTCGCGAAATGTCGCGGAAGCAAGAGTCACCACCGTCTTTTATTTTCTCCAAATGGAAAGGACAAAAGCACAGAAAAATTCCTTATAGAGATTGCTCTCGGTTCGGGAGGTAGATTTATAGAAAGGGAAGGTGTTAGCACCCTTTCTATCCATGGTTATCCATGGGCTCTTAGATACTTGCTCATTTGTGTTTTCAAAAATGGTTTGCTTGCTTTTCAATTGTGGGTTTTAAAAAGTTTCTTTGAAAATTTCAGTTCGACTCTTGTATCGGTCCTCAAGAGTGTTTGAAAAGTTGCTTTCGAAAGCTTTTTGAAAAGGTGTCGGTGTGAAAAGTATTTTTGATTTGTTTTTGAAATTAGAGCAAGTATTTAGAGTCGTCTACCTACCCTAAGGAATTCGTCTGTGTAGATGTCCTTTAAAGTAGTGCCATCCCACCATTGAGAGGTAGGTAGCACCACCGTTGGAGGTGTTCGGGTCAATTCGAAGGTTCGAGACATGGTGATCACCAGAGCAATAGGAAGACACCTTAGAAGCTACCCTCATGCCAGGTTCCCGGATCATGAGGACTTACTAAAACATCCTCTACTCGACGATCACCTTTCGAGAGGCAAGGCAACAATGAAGCGTACCCTAGGGGTGGTGTGTGATTCGTGTGTCATTTTCAGATATTTTTGTCTTATTCATGTATTGGTGATCTAAGCTTTTATTTTATTTTGACATTCATTCTTGCATGCAAACTTATTAGCAGTTAAAAAGTTGCGAGAAATATAAAGTTCCTAAACTATTACAAAGGCGCGGGTCCACATCGCCAAATTAAATCCAGGACCCGATTTGACATAAAATAAAGTAAAGTGCGAAAAATATAAATGTTTAATTTACACGGCTTTGGGAGAATTATTTAAATATTCATAAAAAGAAATAAAATGCGAAGGGAATTAAATCGGGAATGCGAGGGCGTTGGACCCTTTTTAACGAAATTAAAGTACGATTAACAAATTAATTAAATTAAAATTAAAAAAGAAAATATTTTTTGGAGTTTTTTGTATTTATGGATTTTTAATAAGATAAATTAAATTGGAATTAAAACCTAGTTCTAGCTATTTTTTAATTTATTAAAAAAAACTTGTTAAAATTAAATCTAAAAATTACCCTAATTAATTAATGCAATTTTATTTACGAAAATAAATAATTAATAATTAATATGGTGAAAAAGAAAAAGGATAAAAAGATTAAAACCCTAATTCTACAATTTTTACGTTTATTAAGAAAAAACATTAGAATTAATCCTAGAATAAAAGAACTAAATTAATTGATAATATTTATTTGCAAAAATAACATTAAAATAAAATATATTTTTTTATTTTGTCTTTCTGATTTTTTCTATTATTTTTATGTTTTATGAAAATATTAATTTTAAGTTTTAAGAGGAAATAATTAAATTAAACAAATAATAAAAAAAGATAAAAAAAAAGAAAATAAACACAAACCCTGGGGGGTGTTGACCCCAAGTGAGAGGTATCATCCAACACTTTGGCCCATTGAGTTCCTGGCCTCGTTGACTTTATTGGCTTGCGTATGACTGCATTGACTGATGCTCATAGTGCTCTTCAAATCAAGACCCTTGGATTGCCTTCAGTGGCCATGTGGCACGCTTGGGTTATGGGCTGTATGGTGGACGCTTGGATTGAAGCTGCACAAAAGCATGATTAGAAAAATAATATGGAATAAGAAAGGGGGACCTGGGATTCGAACCCAGGTCCCAAAGCTTTCCAACGTTACTTTCCACCATCCGAGCTAGCGCGTTTATTCATTAACCTAATGGAAACTAAATAATATAATAAAAAAATGGGTTAGTGGACAGAACAAAAAAAAAACACGCTAATTATTTGAATCCACCAATGGTATTCCTCTACGCATCGTCTTCCCCACTGATTCCTTGCTTTTGCTTGAAAACATATATCAAATAGCGGGGGTTTTGAACCCCCACTAACTACAGCATAAAAAAATAGCGATTAGGAATTAGTGCACGATAAATTGAGCGCGAGCATGCCATGTTAATCGTTGTGAGTTTCTGATTCTAATGGCCCTGGTCTTGTAGGCTAATTTTTCCAGAACAAGGAAACCCTCTTTTTGAACCTCTGAAAACCTAGAATATGTCAATGGTAGATTCTTGTATAACGCACGAAAACTCAATTAAAATACATGGTTAGCTTCAGCATGAGTCAATTAGTATAAATCCACAAAGAAAATGCAGTGAGAATGCTTAAAAACTAAAACACGAATATGCATATTTTCATGGAAAGTGAAACATATTTCTACCAATTCTTTGTGTTAAAACTAGTGGCTTTGATCCAGGAATGTTCACTGATGCTTCAGGAATGTAATGGAATCAATATTTCGCCTTGAAACTCCTTGAAATCGTGATTTCAGTTTTTGAAAATTTGGTAAAAATGCCAACTTTGTTCTTCAGATGGGGCGCAGCTTTCAGCTCTTTTTGCATTAGGTTTGCATCTTGCTTATGTATGGAATGTATTAGGGTTAAATTCTGAGTCCACAAATCCTTGCATTGATGAAAACAATATTTGATTTTCATGGCATATCTTCCAAATCTTTTTTCACATGTTTTTGATTCCAATCATGGCAAAACCTTCCAATTTTGATTATGCACGAATCTTGAGTGAATCATGAGTGATTATACTGCATAAAAAGATTTGATCACATTGGTTTAGTATTTTTTCCACATTTTAATTAATTAAATGAATTAATTGTAATTAAAAATTCAAATAAATAATAAAAATGATGAAAAAAATCCCCTTTGGGCCAAATGGTCGTGCATATGCTTTGGATGATGAATCTTGGAAGAAAATGTGGCCCATTAGCAATTTTAAGGCATTTGAAGCAAAGTTGACTTTTCAAAATACCCAAAAATTTCCCAACTTCAACAAGGCATATCTTGCTCAATTTTTAAGCTTTGGTCATGTTCTTGGACATTTTGGAAAGGTCTTGAAGTCCCCTAACCAATGCCTTTGGTCCCATGTCATTTTGATTTACCAATCTCAAGTTATGGCCTTTGACTTAAAGTCTCTTTTTGTTGACTTTTGAAAATGACCTATAATGTTGAAATTGATAAATTTTTGTGAGAGCATTCCTTGGACTTGAAGTGTGAAGAGGAGTTGTAGGAAATTTCTTTATCTTCAAAAATGAGCTTTGGATGGAATTTTTCTGATAAACCATGTGGAAGTTATGCCTTGGTCAAGTTACAGTTGACTTTTTCAATTGTCCAAATATGGAAACTTTTGCATCTTGAGACTTTTTGAGCCAAGCTTTGAGAATCATGATCAAGCATTGATCAAATGATGTTTGTGGCTTCAAAATGATATGTTGACAAAAAATTTGAACTTTTTGACTGTCAAATGACCATTTTGCCCCTGCAGTTGACTGTTGAGCAATTAGGGTTTTTGACTGTGCAATTTTGTGCTATAAGTCTTGAAACTTGGTATGGGGATGATTGAAAATGTTTATAGGCATGTGGGACTTGATTGGACCCTTGGAAACTTCATTTTCTTTGTCAGAACCAAAGCCCTAATTTTTGACTGTTAGGAGGCCCTTGAACTGTGCAACCCTTGGGGAGATTTTGAAGCTTTGACTTGGCAAATTTTGAAGAATATGGGAGGGAAAATTTTGGGGTACAACACCCTCATTAGAAGCCATAGCCATACTCTGAAGTTGAGTATGGGTAGGCGCTAAATCAGCGTTGTGCTGGTATTGTTTATAGAGAGCTGCGGCCAGGTCTTCCCAATTGTGGACGTCGGCCCTTTCTAATTGGTAAAACCAATCAAGTTGCATTCCTGATAAACTGTCTTGGAAAAAGTGGACCCACAAGTCTTTGTCGGTAGAGTGCTGCTGAATCTTTATGACATATGATCGGAGGTACAATTTAGGACACGACACTCCATCATACTTTGCAAATAATGGAACTTTAAACTTTGGCGGGATTATAATTCCTGACACCAACCCCAACTCTTCAAAATCTAGACCCGGTACTCTCTAGATTTCCATAGAGTTTAAACGCTCTTCAAGGTGTTTGTATTTATCATCAGCCGGAGGGTATTGTTGTTCAGAGTAGTCCTCTTCTTGAAAGTCTGACGTAACTGCCTTTTCTTTCCCCTTCATCAGATGTTGCTGGAAAATCTAAGGTCCTTCTAGCTTGTCCCTGAAACCTTCTGCCCCTGATTACCATACCAGCTGGCTTCTTCTCTTTCTTATTTTTCTCTTTCTCTTTTTCCAGCAGAGTCTTCAGCTCCTCTTGCCCCTTGGCTAAGGTCATGAGTAACTGTTGAAATTGTGTGTTTTAAGCTTAAAGATCTTTGACCGTCATTTAGAGATCCATCTTACTGAAATAAACAGTAGAGAGATGAGGAAACTTGTTGCAAAGACCTGTTTATGTTTATGATGAATGATATGTATTCATGCAATGCTTTCAAGGATTTAAAAATTCAAATTTGTTTCAAATAAAAAGAAACACACGTTATATTAATAAGATAGAATTTGAGTACATCAATGCCCCTTGGGCAGAATAATACAAAATTCTAAGATAAAAAGACATTGCGCATCCTCTTTGGTGCAATGTAGGTATTTAGAGTCTGCTCTTCATGAAGTAGCCTAGTGAGTTCCAAAACCTTCTTCTCGCTTGCAGATAATTGGGCTTCGAAAGTACCACGCTCTCCTTTGAGTTGTATCCAATCCCTTTGTAGGTCTTCGAGTGATGTAGGCATGTCAGGATGTAGGATAGTGTATGGAACTTCTCCCTCCTTAACAGGCTCAATAATCACTGGGAGAATGGAAGGATAAGGCATCATAAGACTTTGAGCACGGGTTCATACCCACTTGAGGTAAGGCTCAAGAGGGATGGAATTCTTGTGTCCCAAAGTCTTGCTATCCACCTTGTTTAGCATCCTCCAAGCTCGGATGAGTCTCTGGCGAAGTCCTTGATTGTTGTTGTCGTTGTCGAATACCAGGCCTTGAATCAGCATATCATGTGGGCCATCCCTTCGGGCATAACCAAACTGTCTTAGAGCTAAGCATGGGTTGTAGGTGATGCCTCCCCTAATGCCAAGTAGAGGGACATTAGGGAATTCCCCACAATGGTCGACAATGATAACATTCTCTTTGGGTCGAGAGCACCAATGAATATCTGAATGTTTAAGCGTCATTAACCTTTGTGACCACCTCAAACCTTGCTCATTCTTTAAGAATGCTTGGGGAAGATGAGAAATAAACCATCTTGCCAGGAGAGAAGTGCAACACATAAGAACACCTCTTTTCCTCATTGTATGAGTGTGAAAAGAGTGTAAGATATGCCCAAGCAATGTAGGCATCGGGTTGCGTGACATGAAGATTTTGACAGCACTCACATCTATGAGTTAGTCAGGATTGGGGAACAAGACCATCCCATAGATAAGAAGAGCCACAATCTCCTCAAATTCTTGCAAGTCTAGGGAATTAAAACAACTTTGAGCTTTCTCAAACAGAAACTTTGCCAAAAAGCCTTTGACACCACTTCTAGTTTCCCAATGAGTTGTGACATCAGATGAGTGCAAGTGAAGGGCTTGAGAAATCTCTTCTGGTTTTGGATCTCTTTCCGTACTGTTGAAAGGTAGTTGATTGAGAATAGGGATCCTCAATAGTTGAGAAAATTCTTCTGAAGTAGGCACAAGATGATAGTCAGGAAATGTGAAGCAATGATGCAAAGGGTCAAAGAACTGGAAGAGAACTTTCATCAAATCCTCCTCTGTGTCAGAGGTGACCAAGTTGAGTAGACGACCATGTCTCTCGGTGAATGGAGAGTTCTCAGGGATCCTTGAAGCTAGCTCCTTGAGTTGTGGAGGAATTCTTACATGGTTGATTTGGATAGTTTTCCTGCGAGGTGACTCCATATCCTACAAAACAAGAACAAAGATGAATTTCCAAAATCCTTGAAATGGTTAGTGGATGCATATGATGTTCATGATGTCCATGATGTTATGTACAAATATGCATATACAAGCAAAATCAAACAAGTTCTTAGTTTAGGCTTGCATGGGGTTTTATAGGTAAGTACCCTCTTGAAGTTTAGTTGGCTCAACCTGTCCTAACAATAGTAACCGGGTTCTAAGGAGCTCAATATCACTGGATTGTTTCCTTGGTCATTGTTTCAGCTCAAGCCTCTTTAATGGCGACCGAAATATCCCAAGAAACCAATCCTCAATGAGTGTAGTATCGAGTATCTACCAACTTCGGACTGCACCAAAGCCGGTCATCTCACTACATCCTAAAGGTCAAGTTAGTCAAGTAAAGGGTTCTAGAAGTTCATTAGTGTTTCATGACATCACTCAGCGGCCCCGTATTCTCTATGATTAACTCAAAGGATATTGGTACCCACAAATATGTCACACTAACATAACTATTGCTTAGACCATGTCGGTATACCCCACACAGTTTCCACAAGGTATTGCTATTTACCTATAATGTTTCCCAAATCCGGGTGGAGGATTCAAACCCAAACAAAGAACCTTAGTTGTAAAGAAAACAAGTCAAACAAAGAAAGCAAATAAATTTGATCTAAACCCTAAGGACCCCACTTTTATAATTTTCCCCAGCAGAGTCACCAGTTCTGTAATGCGGTGGGAGAACTGACTTGAGGTTTTGCGTTTTATCGCAAATGTCACGGTTAGCAAGAGTCGCTGCCGACTTTTCTTTTATCCAAAAGGAAAGGTGAAAAAGCACAGGAAAGACCTTTGAGATGTTTTCTTGAGTTCGGGGGGTAGATTATGAAAAGGGAAGGTATTAGCACCCTTTTCATCCATGGTTTTCCATGGGCTCTTAGTTAATTGCTTAAATCACTTGCTTTGGTTTGTTTGAAATGGTGTTTGATGTGGTTTTGAAATTATCTTGTAAAAGAGGCCATTTGTTTAGGCAATCTTCGTAATGATTCTCGTTCGTAAGAATGTATGCAAAGATGTTTGTCTTTTGAAAATGTTTTCAATATTTGTAAGATGTTTTTGAAATGTGTGTGTGTTTGTTTTGAAAATAGAAAGGATTTTTTGAAATGGAGAAAGTAACTTAGAAGCTATCTACCTACTCAAATGTCTTTCTTATGCATCTTCTATTCCTTTGACATTGTTGACTTACCATTGATTTGGTAAGCAAACCTATCTTTGGATGTAAACGGGACGGGCGTGGGTCATCGTATAACCATGATAGCAATGTTGCCAAGTATCTTAGAATTTTTGAGGGACCAAGATCATTTTGTTTAAGCAACTTTTGAATAGCGTCATCGAGGGGCTATGATCTTATATTTGTTTTATTTTGCCAAGATACTTCGCATGCGTAACATGGCCATTTTATTTTAGGCAACCTAGTGGGAGAAACCCTAAGGGTGCTTGTGTGCAAAGTATATCATTTTCATGCTTTTGATCTTGCATTTAGGGTTTTCTATTTGTTTTATTTCGTTCTTGTCATACAAATCCTAATTACTAATCATGGCATATGAAAGCAATAAATTGCGTAATGTAAATATACTAAGCTATTACAACAATTTTATGGGAGGGGAGATTACAAGTTTGAATGGGGATTTGCACAAATATAAAGCTAAATACATTATTACAACCAAATCGAATTTGCGCGAATTAAAATAAATATAATATAATATTTAAAATGCAATGCAATATAATGTACATGTAAAGAGATTTTTGATGTCTTATTTTTATGTAAAAGAATATTTAAATTAAACTTAAAAAATATAAGAGAAAGATTTAATTTTTTGAAAGGGGTTAAACCCTAATTTTTATTTAAAAGAAAATAATGTTTCTATATTATTATTTTGTGCATTTTTTGTATGAAAATAATAAATAATATTGTATATAAATATTAAAAATTAAATATGTGCAAAAAATAGGTATTTATAAGTATGATATGTAAAATAAAAATATTAAATATATTTAATTATATTTATGAGTTTATTAAGAAAATAAATTAAATCTTATCAAAATAAATTAATTTTTTATGTGAGAAATAATAAAAAAATAAAATAAAAGTGTAAAAATAAATAAATTATTTTTTAGGATTTTTTATCATTAAAGAAAATGATTAAATAAATTAAATATAAAAATGAAAAAAAATATGAAAGAGTTAGCAGGGGGTGTAATAGCAAAATAGTGGTAGTGTTTAGCAAAAACAAAAAAGGCCCAAGAAGCAAAAAGCCCAAACAGACTCGTCCCTGTCCTGTCTTCCTCACGCCATGGTCAGTTCAACCTGTAACTTCCTCATGCTTGCATAAAAATGAAAACTTATAACATGAAAAATGTAGCATTTGAACTCACGATTCCAACCATATAAATTATGTAATCTAACTATCATAGATCAAAGAGAATTTTGAAATCCCCAAATCGTGACCTAAAATTTTCAGAGATTTCAAACTCCAAATTCTCTTAGCACAAGTAATATAAATGCAAGATAATGATATGTACAACTTCGTTATGATGAGAACTACATTTTTTATTCACAAATCGTGGCCCGAGGTTGCCTGTACAAAGAGATAGAGTTTGAAAAAATACCTCCTTCAACTGGAATCGTGTATGGAAATGCAGGGACTTTAATGGAGGCTTGATGATTGCTTGAGCTTCCTTGAGCTTCCCTGAATCTATTCCAACCCTTACCTTGCTCTGAAGATGGCTAGAACTCCCTGACCAAGTCCAACTGCAAGCTTCAAAGTTAACAATGGAAAATGGTGAAACAGAGGTTACAGAACAGGTATGATGGTTTGTATGAGTTTGATATCTAATATGTAAGATGTTTGAATGGTCTAGACACAAAACGCACGAGCCAAATGGATGTTGGATGTGTATATGCAGAAACTGTATGTTTGGGCAGTTTTTTTGGTGTTTTGCTGCTTGAGAGAGTTTTAGGTCCTATCCAAACGTGTTATGTGTTGCATATTGTTTGCATATTAGTATAGAAATGATCTAAAGTTAGCTCTCTATCAACTGTTCAAGCCCTAGCCTTTTTGCCACTTTTCTTGTACTTGAAGCAAGTTGACAAGACAAAACTCTCATGCTTGTACCAGATTGCTTTAGGGTTGGTATGAGTTTGTACAATTTGCTTGGGACCTGTGTGGTTTGTATGCATCAAGGGGATAGGTTCAATGCTCAAGATTACAAAGTTTGCAAAAGTTGCCCTTTATGAAAATGGCAATGGTGCATTTTTGCCATAAGTGGAATTATCAATTGGATAAAGGTTCAAAAGCATGGATAGAGGTTTTTTTAACTGAGTATGCATTTAATTAAGGAGTGTGTAGAAAGTTTAGGACCTGTAAAGCATGAAATAGCCAGCATAGGTTTGATTTGCAACTTGGTTCTTCATGAAAATGGCTTGAACAAAAAGTGAGAAAATGCCAACTTCCTCTCTTCGATTCTACCTGCTCAAAAATGATCTTGGAGAGTTCTTGGACATTTTGTAAATCTTGCAATGTTCTCTATAATCCATCTTTGAAATAAATTTTAAGATACCTCTTGGAACTAGGTGAAAAATTTCCATGAAGTTGGGTCCAAAACCTGCCTAAATTTGGGCAAAATTTCACTAAGTTAAGAAGTTCATGACCATGTATTCACAAATTCATAACTTGAGATCCAAGTATCTTCAGGGAAAAGTTTGTGAAGAAAAGTTGTAGATTTCATGGGGATCTACAACTTTCATATTGGTAACTTTCCTTGAATCAAAATGCATCATGGTGTAAAAATGGTGTAAAGTTGAGAAAAAATAAGAAAATTTTTATACTTTGAAAAATTCTAAGTTATGAAAATTTTCAAATTCAAAACCCTAATTTTAAAATTTGGTTTTCTTGGTGAACAAGTTTCACACTTTGACATATCTTGATGAATTACGACCCTTGGCACTTGATCTTGACCAAAAAGTCAAAGTTTGACTTTTCAGTGTATAGTTGACTTTTGATCAGTTGACTGCAAATTTCATCTGTCAATCCAATGAACTTGAGATGTTTTGAACCATGTAATTGAGTCAAGATTATGCCATTTAATCCTTAAAATCATGCTTGAACTCAATTGGTCATTGGCTAGGTTAAAAATCAAAAATTGCCCTTTCTCAGTCAAAACCCTAATTTTGACCATTTTGCCCTTTTGATGATTTGATCAAATTTCTTGAGGAGTTGTGATCCAAAATTGATCAAATGGTACATATGAGTCTAAAATGTTGATGTGTATAAAAAATTATGAAGTTTGACTGTAAATTGGCCATGGTTGACTTTTCCCCCAATACAACTGATTTTTAGGTCAACTGTCCAATTGACTGATCAAAAATGTGGTTCAAGGCTTGAAACTTATCATGAGCAATATTAGGGGTCCAAAATGATGTATTAAAGTCACATGAAGCATTGGTGGTCCAAAAATCCTTGTGCAAACTCAAACCCTAATTTTGGGTTATCAGTGCAAGATGAGATGTCTTGAGCTGACCAAACCCTAATCTTGTCTTGAGTCAAAGAGATCTTGTGAGAAAAGTCTTGATAAATGAGAGGGAAAATTTTGGGGTACAACAATCAAGTTCTTTTTTTTTTGTCAAAGATTAAATTGGATTTTGTAGTTTTTGTGAAGGACCAAAATGGGTCTTCAATCAATCATATAATACTAACTTTTTAAATCGTATACATATATAAATATGAGTTTAAAGATAGTGCAGTAGTGTAACATAAATTTTCACATACAACCAATCAAATAAATTATATTTAACATGTCTTTTCAGTATTTTAAAAATAAAAATAAATTCATTATGATATATATCTCATTAGTTGAGTGTAAAAATATTTTACGCCGAAAGATAGAAATCACATCCATTAATAAACAATATCCTTCCCACCATATCGATAAAGATTAGACAGAATGCCACACGGTGATTTACGATTTACATCGTTAGTGATTACGACAGCGATAACGACGATAACCTCACAGCGAGGATCTCGAAGTGTGTATCTATTATAATGAGAATTTTGATCCCGACGAAGCTGGTACCTGTAAAGAATGCTACGAAGAAGCGAACAAAATGGAGGAGGAACTTAAAAATCAGAGCCAAGATCTTAAATCCAAAGTCTCGTTCCTTACTTTATCTTCTCTGCTTGATTCTTCGTCTACTATTGATCTTGTTCTCCTTCCATTCATGGATGCTTTCTCTCCTTCTATTCCTGCTCACATGGCCGTTCTCATTAGTACTCTCTTCCTTCTTTTTTTTTAATTTCTTAATTAAATTAAATTTTTGATGCGCTAACGATGCGAAAGAAATGTTGTTATAGTGATGTTGATTGTGGTAACTAGATAAATAGGAACATAATTTATGGATTTAGGGTTTAAAGATTTTTAATTTTTTAATTTACGGAGGGAGTATATGTTAGGAGTTTGAATATGTTCATTACAAGAATGGGAGTAGTGTACATGGGTCTAAGCCCTAATCCATTGTTAAATGGTTTTGGCATATGTAGAGAGAAGACTTGTAGATCCAGTGGTAAGGAGAGTATATTATATGGAGATATGTCAAACCTCTAGAAGAAGAGGAAGACCTAAACAGACTATAAGAGAAGTCATTAAGATTAAGAAAGATCTCAAGATTAACGATTTTGATAGAATCAGATTACGAATAGAATATTATGGTGAAAGTTAATCCATGTATTCGATCATATCTAGTGGGATAAGACTTGGTTGTTGTTTTTTCTATTTGTACTATCTATATGGTGTCAATTTTTTATGATTAAATAGCTCTGCTTTATATAAAAACTGAAAAATATATTTGTATTTATGACAGGGAATGTCATGTCCTTTATTATAACTTGATGAGTTGGAAAATAATTTAAACTTGACCACCTAAGAGAAAATATCATTAAAGGCTTAACATTAAAATAAATTAACGCAATAGCTCATTTGGACTTTTAGCTTCTTAATCCAGGAAACTAGACAGGATAAAGTATGTCCAACTTAACATAACCACCACCTAATTGATTTTAAGAAAATGTTTCATAATCCAAATATGGTTTTATCTTAATTTTTTTCCTGGTCTTCTTTATGGAATCCTTGCCAATGGTCTATGGTTTGACTCTTTTGATAACCAACACTCTTGTAGTCATTGTTGCACAAGAAAAACTTAAACTCAATTTTCTCAATTCTTGCAAGTTTCACTCAAATTTTTCATTGAAACACAATCGACATGTTATAAGTGAACTAATGTATGCAATAATTCATCATTAAAAGACCCCAATCCCTCCACCCAAGTCCCACCGATTCATCACTGCATATCGACTTGGTCAGAAAGTTTGAGAAGGTTTCAAGGCAAGGTAAGCATCTTAACACATTCCTTGAATTTCAAGGGTGCTAGAGATATCATTATATTTCATCTAGAAGAATCGAAATAGGCATTGAACCTTGCTCCAATAGGTAACTTTCGTAAACTTTGAACTTCATATTCCAAGCATCATTTTAAACATTTCTTGTTATCATTATGTGTGTTTGAATGTTATGAACTGAAGCCCTATGAATATAGGCATTGGTTGATATTGTATGAAATTTAATTTAACTTTGAAAAAACTTAGGGTTTCTGGTTTTGATTGAAACATGTCCGATACAATGGATATAAATTAATTTTAAGCACATTTTCTGAAATCCTTATGAAATTTCAAGTAACTTGGCTTTTTACATTTTTGAATTTCGTTGAGAAATAAAGAAATTACAAAATCACCATTGAAGGTGTCGTGAGGTTGAAGATGATGGTGCTGACCCATTTTAAAATTTTTAAACTTTAGTTTATTTTATATTTAGCTGAAGATGATTTATGTTTTAATTTTCATTGCACCCCAGTGGTCATGTGTTGGTATTTATGTGTTTGTGTGTGAAGCGAGAGGTCTGGGGTTTGAATCCTCCTCGCCCTAGTAGACCTTTTGTTCAATTTTTTTTAAACCATTTAGTAACTTGTTTCATATTTTATTTTGTGGTTGTGTTTTCTAACAAGCCATAGTGCGTGGACTAGTGGTACAAGTTTTGTGCCTCAACCATGAGGGCATGGGTTCAACACCTTTGGCCACCCTTTCTTTATTTTTACCACTAGTTTTCTTATTAATTTTTGTTTCTATTTCTATTTCTTTCCAATTTCTTTTTTTAATTTATTTATTTATTTGATTTTCTTTCTTGATTTCTCATTATATTAAAAAATAATATTTAAAAATACCAAAATATCTTATTTATTTAATCAATCCTTGTTTTTATTTGTTTTCAATATATTATTAAAAACCAAATATAGTTCCTTTGTTTAAATTATTTAAATGTTGAGGTTTCTTTCAATTAAATCCTTTGTGAATATTATTCTTAAATTACTCTCTTAATACCAAGATACTTTAATGTATTTGCTTGATTGTGATTATATATATATACCATGTTAAGTGATGTTACTACCATGAATATAATTGATTCAAATGACTTGTTTTTTTGTCTTGATAATTCTCATTTAGAGGTTTGTTCTTTTCATGTGTATTTGGTCCTTACTTTTAGGTTTTGAGTAATGCTTTGTTTGATTGTGTGAAACCCTAAAGCCATGAAGTTTGCAATTCCCCTTGCTTTGATAATTGATCTTAATGTTTTTGTGATGATAGTTGATGTTTATACTTCACTGTGTTAATACTTTGTGTTCAAATCTAAGGAAATATATTGTATTGCTGACTTGATAAGTCATGTGCATATCTTTGTCTTAGGTTCATCTTTATGTGTTTATCTTTGTACATTTTCTTTGTAATTGCTTATTTGGTGTTTACCTTTGTACCTTTAAATCTTAATTTCAAACTTGAATTTCTTTCATAAAAAAACTTTACTTTATGTCATTGCATTTTCAAAATTTCTTTCTTTAATAAATGCTTCAATACACTTAAGCATATTAAACAATTTCAAAAGACTAAAAGGATTCAACCTCCCTCAAATCTTTTTCCCCTTTGCCTTTTCAATTTAAAATCTTTTCTCAAATAGATTAGACATGAGTCACCTTTATAGTTAAGATGTAATTCACCTATCTCCATAGTAATGATTGAATTAAATGTTGATTCTTTTTCATTTAAGGGAGCTAGTGGCCTACTTGTTGATTTTATATCCAAGTTAGATCCCTTCCCTTTATGATGATACAAATATTCATCTTCTCATACTTGTGGGTTGATTAGTTGAGTATTCTCCTTAAGATGATAATTTGTCTCTTCTCCTAAAATCAATCAACAAACCTTTTGTTATTTTTATCACGAACTAGGGGTTTTTGATCCTTCATTGGTACGTAGGTATAAGGTTTTCATGTATTTCCAAACACAAAAATATAATGAAATATATTTATTTTTTCACCTCCACACTCTTTTAGCAAACAAACCGTTTTGACCAAAAAAATAGATATTACAAGAGGTTCCTATAGGGTGCTAATACCTTCCCTTTGTATAACCAACCCCTGTATCTTAGATCTCTTCTTTGTGCTTTGATTTTAGTTTTTGCTTCTTGTATTTAATGTTTAAATAATAGGGTTTTGATATTTTCTCTTTCCTTGAAAACAATAAAGTTCTGTGGTGACTTCTTAATTTTGTGAGTCAAGTTAGTCAATAGCTTGATATTCGGATTTTTCACTACGACACTCTTTCACCATATCAGCTCTACTTTTCATCTCCTTCAAGGAATATGACATGTTATTAAGCTTGGAATCTAAGAGAGTTACCTCACTTTGAAGATGTGAAATATAACATAGAAGCTTCTTTTTTTCATTCTACAATTCAACTATGATCTTTATCTATTCGTCTTCTGTCTTAAGACTTTCTTCACACCTGTCATATGTGTCCTTATATGATACATCAAGGTCTTCATAGAGAATACTTTCATCATACGCTTCCACTTCATCTACCCATCTGCCAGAAAGAGTCATTACAAGTTTCACAGTCTCAGTGTTTGATTCATCTTCTGACTTATCACAATACCAAAATATAGTAAATACCTTTTTCTGCTTCTTGAGAAAGTTGGGACATTCTGGTTTAATATGACCAAAACCTTCACACTCATAACATTGAATACCTTTGCTTTGATTTGACTTGTCTTTAGTTCCGATATTCTTTTGAGCATCATGGTTATTACTGATGTCATATGAGATGTTCTGAACATTTGGTCTTCCTCTTTTATCCATTCACTTAAATTGTTTATTGAATTGTCTCCCAAGTAATACAATAGTATTGGACAGACCTTTATGAGTATCTAGATCAGCTCGGCCTTCTTCATCTTCAGCATTGAAAATAAAATCTATGCTCTTGTTCTTTTTCTCAAACTTGTCACTAATAGCCAATTCAAGAATCTTCATATGATATTCATGGATGATCTCATCATCATTCATCTTTAGATTATCAAATTTAGAGGTGAGAAGCTGGAGCCTTGATGTAACACCCCAAAAATAATTAGATTATTTATTTAATTATTTATTAGGAATATTTGTGAATTATTGGTGATTATGTGATGAATTGTCGATTATGATGTGTATTGTGATGTTATGTTATCGGATAGTGGGGATTAAGAAGAATAAGAGTATTATGTAGAATTTAAAATAATTTAGTTAATAATTAGAATTATTATTATTAAAATGAGGAGAATATTGGTGTAGAGAAAATAAGGGCAAGATCATAATTGTTGAAAGGGTAAGTGAGGACAAGATGAGAAGCTCATATTAGGGGTCTAAGGGTTAAACAGGGAAAAGAGGAAAAGTGTTTCATTTCTACGATCGTGAAAGTTTGGGAAGAAAGCGGTGAAGATCTAGAGCACGAGGAAATAAAGGGATTTTTTGTAGAACGCGAAGAGAAATATCAAGCTAGGAATCTAAGGTAAGGGGGTGATCTATTAATTATAATTGATATGGGGAGTTAGATGTATGTAGGATTGTGTTTTAGGTTTGGTTGATTGTTGATAACATGATGAATTTATGATGGATTTGATGGAATATGATGTGTTGATACCATTGTTTGATACTATGACATGTATGTTGATGTACTATTGTTGTATGATGAAACCATGTTGAAGCATGAGAAATTCTGGACTGGATGGTATTGAAATCAAATGGAATTTTTAGGTTGAACTATGCAGGAATCGCAATAGCATTGATGCTGCCATGAGACCGCCTCCGGGCGAGCCATATGTGTCGTCGGGCGAGTGACAGATGCCTAAGAAGTACCAGGTGAGCCTCTAGGTGACACACCCAATGAATTTGGATGCTCTTTGTGTTTAAGCGGAGCGCCTCAACTTTGTCAGGTGAGCATCGAGCGAGGACCCAGCGTCGGACGAGCCTCAAGGCAAAGACCAACTTCATAGGGAGAGGTGCTAGCGAGCAGAACTTCTTGTACTTTTGTAAAGGTTGTAACTTGAGTTTTCGGACTCCGTTTGAATCACCGTTAGAAGAATTAGAATCAAATGAGTAAAATGATATAGTTTCCAGTACTTTTTCTATACTAAAATTAGACTTTTTCCCGATGAATTATAATATTGTAATGGTGCATGATGAGTTTTTGTTACTATGAGGATTTGTGTCATGCTATGATGTATTCGATGATGGTATGTTGAATGAAGTGGAGCAGGTGCATGTTTGATGTGTATACACGTTATATGAATATTGTTTTTAATGATTTCATGAATGAAAATATGATTTGACTAGCAGTGGTCGTGTTTTATTATGTTGTTGCGCATCATGCATTCATGGCATACATGGACGTTGGTCCGCTCAGTTTTAGACTTTGGTCTCGTGTTAGACTCAATCCTATTGTAAGGATTGAGTGTATTATGTTGTGCTCCAGTTCTAAGTGGGAATCGATCATATGGTGGGGATCTTCAGAGGGTGATGAGTCAGTTGCTCATAATTATTGGTACCACATGCATGAGTCTATGTTGTTGCATTACATATTATGTGACATTGCATGATTATTGATTAAATGATGTTGTATATGTTGTTGTGTTATAGATGAAGTGGTGATGAATGATTGTTGACTAGATGGTGCTATGATGATGTTGTGACTTATTGTGGTTATGCATTAAATGATGTTAGATGATGCCTTATTATGATATGAAAGCGTAAGTATAATATGTGACGTATGAGGATAGGTGATATATGATTTGTATGATAATGTTGTTCGAACTATTATGTTTATTCTGTATATCTTTTATAATGAATTTGATTAATCACCCTTTCTGTTTAATGTTATCTCCACGGGGGTAACGCATATATACTCAGGAATAGCTCGAAGAAGCATCAATGATAGTTTTGGAGCTATTTTTATCTTTTTTCCCGTTGATTAGAAAGTCTTGTTCTGATATGTTCATTTTGTTGACATGATTTATGATATGTTTTGAAGTTTGTTTTAAATCCTAACTGTTGGATAATGAGGATCATTGATGTTTTGGGGAATATTTAATTAATGAAGTATGTTTGGAGACTATGAATTCCTCTGCATAATAATTTAATGAGTATGTTGATATTCTGGAAGGAAATGATACGAATATTGAAGATCCCATGTTACAGAGCAAGATGTGTATGTATGATGTTTTTATGAAGCATGTGACTCCATTTTGGTGTTATGTGTGATTTATTAATTAATTATTCGTGAATTATTCTTCGGGGTTTAGAAGGGTGTTACATTAGTGGTGTCAGAGAAGGTCAATCTGTCCGACCAGGTTTTTATATGATGTTTATATCTTGAATGGTTGATTTGTGTGGGAACACGATCGATGTCTTGTTCCTCTAATGATGTTTGACTTTATATAAAAAGAAATGGATGGAGGAAGAAATAATGATGCTATTGGTGAAGCTTTGGAGTCGTTGGCTCAAGAAACGACTCAGAATCAGCATAATCCCCCGAATGCTGGAGGAAATGATGTGTTTCGTGCCTTGGAGAAGTTTCAGAAGAACAACTCGTCGATCTTTGAGGGCATACATGATCCTGATAGTGCGTAGGTGTGGCTCCGAAAGATTGAGAAGATCTTCAGAGTGAGATGGCTTGCTCAGAAGAACAGAAGGTGCAATTTGGTACTCACGTGTTGGAAGTGGAAGCTGAAGACTGGTGGGATAATGCATGTCAGAGGTTAGAGATCTTGGGTACAGAGATTACTTGGGCTATTTTCCGAGCTTCGTTCTTGGAAAAGTATATTCCTGAAGATGTGTGTGGGAGAAAAAAGATCAAATTCCTTCAGCTGAAACAAGGGAATTCTACTGTGGATGAACATGCTACCAAGTTTGATGATTTGGTGAAGTTATATATGCATTATAATAATCCAGCGGCTAAAGCTTCTAAGTGTATCAAGTTTGAGAATGTGCTTAGTCCAGAGATCAATAAGGGGATTGGGTATCAAGAGCTTCGTCATTTTCCTATACAAATGAACAAGTTTAGGATCTATGAACGGGATACCAAAGCTAAGTATTATTTTAAGGGAAGAAATCATGATTGTGGTAAGCTATATACTGCTCCTGCTGACAAAGGGAAGCAAAAAGCTTACAATGAGAAAAAACCAAGTGGGGGAGGAGCTCTCGCTTCTATGAAATGCTACAGATGTGGTAAGCTAGGACACTATGATAATGCTTGCAATAATAAGGTGCTGATATGTTACAGGTATGGTAAGACAAGTCATCGAGTTACTAAATGCGAGAATGAAGTTCTGACTTGTTTCAATTATGGTGAGAAGGGTCATATCAATACCCAATGTCAGAAGCCAAAGAAGACTGCTATTGCTGCTCAGACTAATGGCAGAGTGTTTTCTTTGAAGGGTTCAAAAGTTCCAAAGAAGGATAACTTGATTCGAGGTACTTGTTTTATTAACAATGTTGTGTTGGATGCTATTATTGATACTGGTGCTACACATTCATTTATTTCGATTGACAGTGCAACTATGTTGGGATTAAAATTGTCTGATATGAACGGTAGTATGGTGATAGATACTCCTACTAATGGTTATGTTACTACTACTTTTGTTTGTTCGAAGTGTCCCTTGATGAGGTTCCCTAACTTTGGTGATGGTAGAGTGATAGTTCCATGATTCTATGGTTGGATAAAGTTTGTCTAAGCATAGTTTTATGTATGGTTCTATGTTGGTGTTGAGTAAGATGGTATCACATCTTTATCAACTGCCATAACAGGTTTTTGCTATTATGAGTTTTTCGCCAAATGTCCCAGAAGATGTTGTGACATCCTGAGGCTGATGCAGTAGGCGCTGCTTTTGGATATCCTTGAAGATTTAATTTGAAGATATGACTATATAGAATATTCTAGACTCATTATAGGCGTAGGACAATCAAGGATTTGATTAGAAACAAGTGCAAATTTGATTGGTTACTAAAAAATATCAATTGAGACTTTTCAGGAAACTATTTATGAAGATTGTTTCTATTTTTGTGGAGAATATTTTGCAGAGATTTTTCAGTTGAAGATTGGAGTTGATTGAAGAATCCAAGCCAGCCCAAGCCCAACTACAAAAGCTTATATAAGGAGTCGTCCAAGACCTAGTTTTTAAGCATAGTTTTTACTATGAAACCTTGTGAAAAATAAGGGTTTAGGGTTTGATAGTTCCTTAGGTTCTCAGTGTGTTTTTGTATGTCCTCATGTAACTCTGATACATTTGAGTTGACTAATTATTGCTTGTTCATCAAGCTATTTCTCTCCTCAAAGTCGTGAAGCAAGAGTTGAGTATTATTCTTGGAGGAAGCTTTTAAGCAACTCCTAGTATTTATAATTTGGAGGTGTGATCTTCCTGTTTTTTCATCTTCAAGTTACTGTGACTGACATGATTAGAGACTGCCACTGGGATTGGGGCAGGTCTATTTTATCACTGCGGTGATTGGAAGTGCGATTTCAATTTCTCATATCTAGGGAGGGCCTAGGTAGAAGTTGCACTAGGTAGGGATTAGGCGAGAAGTTGTAAACTTGAGACTAGTTTAGATTCAAACTAATACAACTTATAATGGATTTCCTTCTTGGCTTGGTAGCCCCCATAGTAGGTGAGTTAGCACCGAATTGAGTTAACATATCACTATGTTCTTTATTTTCTTGTAAGTTATAATTTTGCTATGTTGGTATTGTGTTTGTTGTTCTGTAAGCATATGTCATGACAATTATTGTGACTTCGTGTGTTGTTAAGGCATTTGTCTTAACTGCTGATATTATGTGCGTGCAAGAATTTCAATTGACATCAAGAGTAGGCACCATATTCTGGTTACTGGGTGAGATTTAGGAATATATTTTCTGGCACTATGGAGAAAGAAGGAAGTTATAACAATATACCACCCATGTTAGATGGTTCTAATAATGACTGATGGAAAGTTCGTATGATAGCTTTTCTGAAAGCTATAAACAATAAAGCTTGGAAGGTTTTTTGAAAGGATGGAAGCATCTTGTGGTGAATATCATTGACAAATATGGAAAAGAGGTTGAAACTGACACAATCAAACTTGAAGAAGAATGGAATGGAGATGATAATGAAGAAGCCATTGGAAATTCCAAGGCTTTTAATGCTCTATTCAATAGAGTAGACAAGAATGTTTTCATGTTGATTAATATGTGTACCATGTCCAAGGAGGCTTGGGAAAATCTCAAGACAACTTATGAAGGTACCTCTAAAGTAAAGATCACAAGACTTCAGCTTCTCACCTCCAAATTTGCGAACTTAAAGATGAATAATGATGATACAATTCAAAAATATTAAATGAATATTCTTGAAATTTCTAGTGCATCGAGTGCCTTGGGAGATAAGATGTCAGAAGCAAAGATGGTCATAAAGATCCTTAGGTCCTTTCTTAGTAAATTTAATATGAATGTCACAACAATTGAAAAAGCTCAGGATATCAACAACTTGAGAGTTGATGAACTTATTGGGTCACTTTAAACATTTCAACTGGCTATTGGTGACAAAGTTGTGAAAAATAACAAAAGCATAGCTTTTGTGTCCAATGTTGAAGATAAAGGTCGAGTTGGGCTAGTTACTGATAAGGATCTATCTAATACCATTGTTCTTCTTGGAAATCAATTTAATAGGGTATTACAAAGGTTGGACAGGAAATTAAGGCCAAATGTCAGAAATATCTCATCTAACATCAATAACACAGAAAATATTCTGAAGAATACTATGTCTGAAGAAAAGGTCAATCAAAGCAAATACATTCAGTGTTATGAGTGTGAAGGTTATGGTCATATCACACAAGAATGTCCCACCTTTCTCAAAAGGCAGAAGTAGGATTCACTGCATCTTAGTCTGATGATGATAAGTCAGAAGATGAATATGATTATGAGTCTACCAAACTTGTGTTGGCTCTATCTGGAAATGGGCATATGAAGTTGAATATTGTGATAAGATTGATCTTTATGTAGATCTAGACGTGTCCTACAAGGATCCCTGTGACAAGTGTGAAGAAAGCCTCAAGAAAGAGGAAGAACATAGAGAAATCATCACTGATTTGGAGAATGAAAGAAAGCAACTTCTTAGTATTGTATCTCATCTTCCAATTGAGGTAACAAGTTTAAATTCAAAAATTGATAACTTGACTGATTCAATTAATATGGTGAAAGAAAATGAATATACCAAAGATCAGTATCAATCTGATAATAAACTAAAGAGAATTTCAGAGGAAAAGGTATTTCCTACTGAGAAGAAGAAGAAAGAGATCAAAACGTCCAGGCACATGTTACAACATCTTCGTAGAAATAATGAATTTCAAAATCAGCCTCAATATACTTGGAGATGTAACTACTAAGGTGAGTCTGGTCACATAAAGCCCTTCTGCTTCAGATTATATGGAGTTAAAAATTCTCCAGGTCATCCCAAGGCTAAGAAAATAAGCAAGAAAAAGAGTATTGAAAATAAGGACATTAACCTTATAGCCCATACTTCCTTGAGAGACTCAAATAATGAAGACTTGTACTTTGTCAGTGGTTGCTCTAGACATACAACATGTGTTTAGAAGATGTTGGTGGATGTTAAGCCTCGTCCTACATGCTCTATTAGATTTGGTGATGGTTTTAATGGAGAAATCAAAGGAGTGGGGAAGCTGATGTATGATGGTTGGCCCAGGTGGGAAGATATGTTATTTGTCAAAGGATTGACTGCTAATCTTATTAGTGTAAGTCAATTGTGTGATCAAGGTTTGTTAGTTAACTTCTCAAAATCAGAATTTTAGTAAAAAATGGGAAAGAAGATGTTCTAATGAAAAGGGTTAGGTCCAGAGACAACTGTTATTTATGGTAATCTCAAATAGTTGCTTATTCTTCAACTTGCCCAACAACCAAGGAGGATAAAGTGAAGTTATGGCATAAAAAACTTGGACATCTTGATTTCAAAAAAAATGAAGGAAGTCATATCTAAAGTAGCCATTAGAGATATACCAGATCTCAATATTGAAGAAGGAGAAGTCTGTGATGAGTGTGAAAGTATGAAGCAAACTATGATGTCACGCCCAATATTGCAACATCAGACTACTACCAAAGTTATGGAACTTCTTCATATGGATGTAATGGGACCATTACAGATAGACAACCTAGGGGGGAAAAGTATGTCTTTGTGGTTGTAGATGATTATTTTGGATATACTTGGATGAATTTTCTAAGAGAAAAATCATATACCTTTGAAGTCTTCAAAGATGTGTGTCAAAGCATTCAAGAAGAGAACATGAGTGTGATTGTCAAAATCAGAAATGACAATGAAAAGGAGTTTATAAATGAATTTTTTTATGAATTTTGTGATTCTAAAGGCATAAGTCATGAATTCTCTAATTCTTGGAAAACTCATGGAGTGGAATTGTTGAGCAAAAGACAAAAGCAATACAAGAATCATCTAGAGTGATTCTTAGTGCTAAGAAACTATCATTTGAGTTTTGGGCTGAAGCTATGAATAATGCTTTTTATTTTCATAACAGGGTCATTTTGAGAGGAGGAACTCTCTCCACTCCTTATAAGCTATGTGCCATACAGTGGGAGAACAGACTTGGGTGTTTTGCATTTTATTGGAATTATTGCGGATAGCAAGAGTTGCCACCGACTTTTCTTTTATCCAATAAAGGAAAGGGTGAAAAGAACAGGAAAAACCTTTTGAGGATTTTCATGGTTCGAGGGGTAGGTTATGAAAAGGGAAGGTGTTAACACCCTTTTCATCCGTAGTTATCTACGTGATCTTAGTTTCTAACTCACTTTGAAAATGCTTTGTGAAATGTGTTTGTGTTTGTTTGAAAGTATTTTTGAAAAGTTCCTTCGTTTAGGAGAACTTTGTAATGATTCTCATCTCTATAAGAATGTATACAAAGTGTTGACTTTTGAAAATATTTCATGAAAGTGTTGGTGTGTTTGAAAGATGTTTTATTTTGAAATGTTTGTGAGTATACAACTACGAGTGTTCTACCAACTCAAAAGAAAGTCTTTGTTCTTTTGCTCATCCTTTAGATAGTGTTATCTTACCATTAGTTAGTAAGAAACCATATCATCAGATGTGAAGGGACAAACATAGGTCATCATACACTCATAGAAGGAAACATTGTAGGATAACTTAGCAATTTGTTGTAAGGGACTAAGATCGTTTATCGAAGGCAACATTAAAGGGTCATCGAGGGACTATGATCTTGTAATCAAGGGTCTTTGCTAAAGTAATCCGCGTTCGAGGGACATGATTGTTTTCATCCGAAGCAACAAGTGTGGGTTACCCTAGAGGTGCAAGTGAGCAAAATGTTTTTTTCCATGCATTTATCTTGAATTAGGGTTGTCTATTGTTTGATTGTAAGATCATGCCATACACACCCTAATTACTAGCAATAATATGGAAAGCAATAAATTGCGGAAATTAAATGTCCTACGCTATTACAATACTTGAGGGGATGGTGGATACAAATTTACGAATGGGGATGACAAGTAAAGTAAACCCTAATCACTATTGAAATTCTGGCAACTGATACTTAATGTCACAGTGAATGTTATGACACCGTATCTGACAAATTGTACACAAACCAAACAGTAATTTAAAAGACAGTAAAGAACACAATCAATTGTTAACCCAGTTCAGTGTATAACAACACCTACATCTGGGGGCTACCAAGCCAGGGAGGAAATTCACTATAAGAGGTATTAATTTAGGAATAAACCAACCAGTTTATCTCCTTCACTTAAGACCTACCCAATGCAACTTCAATCTAAGTCCTACTTAAACCTGAGTTCCTACTCACTCCCCCTCAATCACAGCAGTGATACTAATCTACTGATTAATAAGATTATGAAGACATTCTTCAATACACACGCTTGATTTTGCTTCAAAGCTTTAATCAAGAGACACAACACTCGTGCTTCAAAGCTTTGAGTGATAAACAACCCTTACAACCAAATCCTACTCCAAGTCACTTATCAAGTGATAATTGCTTGGCTCACATTAATTACTAAAACTATCATAACTACAAAATGCCTTATTGATCTTCTATACAAGCACTGCTCACCATTAGGATTCGTGAGAAATATATATGCAGCCTATTCTTTATTTTGGGCTTCCATAAAAATAGCTAGGGTTAACCAAAGTTAACCTAAAGACTTGGTCTTGGGCTTTCATCATAACAGATTAGGGTTAAGCAAGGTTAACCTAATATCCACGTGAGCATCTGATCTAGTCAATATACTTCAACTCAAAATAGTACACCAGATTCCTGAAAATTCTCAGGAACAATAAATATGCATAACAACTTGATCAGTACAGGATGTCTTAACATTGGTTATGACATCATGTATCCTGCTCACTGATTTTGGTAGAATTCAGTACATATGATCATAGCTTAATCATCATGATATTCACTCATACTGAGTTGTTACTGTAGAACATTCCTTCTGCAGAATTTGTCTTTACCTCAGAATGTTATGACATCAGTCATGACATTCGCAAATCTGGTTTTACCAAAAATTAATGCCAACAAGCAAACACTTACGAACTCCCCCTTTGGCAAATTTTTGGCTAAAACCCCTAAACAATCAGAGATTAGAATGCAACAGAATTTTTAATAATAGCTAATCTAACTACCAATATCCAATTCTACCAAAATTACCACAATTACTTCTCCCCCTTTTTAGCCATAAAGAGGCCAAAGGATCTAGTACTTCAAGTTATACAGTCATCAAAAGGAAATCCAAAATACACAGAAACAGAGAGAAGGTATCAAATAGCAGCAGCAAGTTCCAGCATCAATCTTTACAACTCAGCAAACACAGACCTTCAGGTACTGTCATCCCCTGAGGAAGCACTATTTTCAGCAGCATCTTCTAGTGAGCTTCTTGCAGAACCATCATGCTGTTCTTCATTCTCCTCCTGTTCCAGACTAGTAATCAGCTCTTCAAGAGTCCTTTTTCCTGCATCAAGCTCTCTGCAGGTTTCCTTTAGAACAACTATAACATCAGCTTCCTTGGAATGAGCTTTGACATTTGATGTCTCAGCAGATGTCATAACAATGTCAGGGACATGTGTTCCCTGAAACAACTTATAGTGAAAACCAAGTGCAGGGGCTCTTTTGCATACATAGTCCTTTTCAACCAGAATATCAGGATACTGATCAATGATTATACCACACAGGAGAGAGGGAAAAGCAATAGGGCCTTTAATAGCACAACTCTCAGCATGTTTTATTGTTTGATCAAAGATGTAGTTGCCATAATCAAAGTTTGTTCTGGTTCCAACAGCATAGATAAATCTTCCCAAACCAGTGGAGATGGTGGATTTGTGGTTGGTGGGAACCCAGTTAGCTGCACCAATTTTGTGCAGTATGGCAAACTTCACACTCAGCTTGCTTGCAGTTAGCTTCCCTTTCAAGGGCCAGTGCTTGACTTGCTTGACTTGCTTGGCAGTGATGGTTTGAAAAACCTGGTTGTCAGTAACTTCAAGCTCAGGTTGAGCATCATCAGGCCTCCCTAGGTATTTGTTTATCACAGTAGGAGAGAAATTTACCTTCCTTCCTCTCACATAAACACTCTTAAAATCAGCTGACTTTCCATCAACACATCCACCAGAAAAATTTACTATGAATTCTTTGACAAGAATCTCATAGCAGTTGGAAAACTTGACCACTGTTTTCATCAGGCCAGCAGCCTTGATGAGATCCATGACTTCCTTACACTCAATAGCACTTCTGTTTAGCTCCCTCTCTAAGGAAATCCTTTTCAGAAACACATACTTCCACCTGCTTGCATTTTCTGGATGGTGAAAGGAGATGTTGTCAATGGCAACCTCAGGAACCTTAGGCAGTTTGCTAGAAGAGGGTTTCTTCCTGAGAGGAATGTCTGGAACATTGCTCTCAAAATCAAAATCAAAGTCTGATTCCTCATCAGATTCAGAGGGTTCAGGAGCCTTTCTTTTCTTGGCTATAGGTTGTCTCAAGGGTTTTGAGAGACTACCAACAGATACCCTAGCTTTTACCTTACCCTTCCCTTTGGAAGTTCCAGCCTTTTGATCCTTCTCAGCTTCTTCTCTAGCCTTGTTCTCAGGCCTAGCTTTCTCATGAACAACTTCAGTAGCCTTCTCTTTGGAGGGGCTTTGGGCAGCACTCGGCTTTTCTTTTCTACTCATCATCCTTCTTGCTATGCTAGGGTTGACATTAGCAATTAAATCATTGTCAGAAAATTCTTCATCAACATCAATGACAAGAGGTTCAACAGCCTTGTAAGTAGGGGTCTGGTGATCATCAGGTTTCTCTGGAGATTTCTCAATGTTGTCATCAGGTGTCTCAACATTCTGAGTGACATTGTGATCACTTTCTAAATTAGGGCTAGCAGTTTCTTGGTTCAATGGTACAGATATACCAGGAACAAAGTGATTCTCATTAAGAATCCTATTGACTAGTCTGGCAATAGCTTGATGCACATAAGAAGAACCTTCTCTATTAGCTATCTTTGGAGGAACAGAGGATGATGGTTGAGAAGATTTACCAGAGGGAGAAGCCTGTGATCTTCTTGCATGTCTGGTTTGCAGCTTCTTGACCTTAGTAGGATCAGCTGCCATTGCACGAAGTGGAGTTACCTCAAGAACATCAGCATTCATGGGGTTTACGTTTGCCCTAGGTTCAGTGTCAGTGGGTGAGGAAGATGCAGTTGCCTTTGATGAAGATGATGACACAGATTGTTGAGACATCTTGAGAGATTGAGAATACAAGTGACAGCAAGTGTGAAATTTTCTTTTGAGAGAATGGAGAGTGATGCAGCAAACTGAGAAGAGGGAGATATAAATATGTCTATTCCTCTTCTTAAACTTTTGGAAAGAAGGAGGGAAACAAATGATTAGCCCAATCAGACTAAACTTGATTAAAATATCTCTTTCAAACCTTGTATTAAGCAAAATTAATTGCTACATCTCTTCATATTTGCAAATACCCAGCTTGCCCCTTAAATTCTCAAACTGACTAGCATCAAGTGCCTTGGTAAAAATATCAGCCAGTTGTAGTTCAGTGGCAACATGTTCTAGCTTAATCACCTTCTCCTCCACAAGATCTCTGATGAAGTGATGTCTAATGTCAATATGCTTAGTCCTGCTGTGCTGTATAGGATTCTTGGATATGTTAATAGTACTCAAATTGTCACAGTACAATGTCATGACATATTGTATGACATTATACTCAGTCATCATCTGTTTCATCCAGATCATTTGAGAACAGCTGCTACCAGCTGCTATGTATTCAGCTTCAGCAATAGATAGAGACACACCGTTTTGTTTCTTGCTGAACCAAGACACAAGATTATTTCCCAAAAAGAAGCATCCTCCAGAGGTGCTCTTTCTATCACCAACACTACCATCCCAATCAGCATCACAATAACCAGACAGAATTGGTTCACATCCATGAGAGTACAGCATGCCATAATTGTAAGTTCCACTCACATACTTCAGAATTCTTTTCACCTGGTTGATGTGACTTACTTTGGGTTCAGCCTGGTATCTTGCACATACTCCAACTGCAAAGGCAATGTCAGGTTTGCTGGCTGTTAAGTATAGCAGACTTCCTATCATGCTTCTGTACAAGCTTTGATCCACATTTGCCCCACTAGTGTCTTTGGACAACTTTAAATGAGTAGGTGCATGAGTCCTTTTATGACTGGCATTCTCCATCCCAAACTTCTTGACAATATTCTTTGCATACTTGCTTTGAGACAGAAAAATTGAGTCTTCCATCTGTGTGACTTGTAGTCCAAGAAAGTAGGTCAATTCTCCCATGAGGCTCATTTCAAATTCAGCTTGCATCTGGTTAGCAAAATGTTTAACCATTTTATCTGACATTCCTCCAAACACTATGTCATCAACATAAATTTGAGCTACCATTATCTTTCCTCCTTCATCCTTGACAAAAAGAGTTTTATCCAAACCTCTTTTCATGTATCCTTTGTCATTGAGGAACTTTGTCAACCTTTCATACCAAGCTCTAGGAGCTTGTTTTAGACCATATAATGCTTTCCTCAATTTGTAGACATGATCAGGACAGTTTGGATCCACAAATCCTTTAGGTTGTTCCACGTACACTTCCTCATTTAAGTACCCATTTAGGAAGGCACTCTTCACATCCATCTGAAATAGCTTGAACTTAAGGAGACAAGCAACTCCCAAGAGAAGTCTGATTGATTCCAGTCTGGCTACAGGATCAAAAGTCTCATCAAAATCAACCCCTTCAACTTGAGTGTATCCTTGAGCAACAAGCCTTGCCTTATTCCTGGTGACAACTCCTTCATCATCTGACTTGTTCTTGTAGATACACTTTGTGTCAATGATGTTTATTCCTTCTGGTCTAGGAACTAACTCCCATACTTCATGTTGCTTGAACTGGTTTAATTCATCTTGCATTGCTCCAATCCAGTATTCATCAGTCAAAGCCTCTTTAACATTTTTTGGTTTAATCTTAGACACAAAACAAGAGTTTGTGATGATTTCTCTAGATCTTGTAGTGACTCCACTCCTAGGATCTCCTATGATGAGTTCCTTAGGATGATCTTTCTGAATTCTGATGGAAGGATCTTTGTTAGCTTCCTTTGATTCAGACTCTGATGGAGTAGGATTAGGCACATCATCCTTTTTAGACACTTGTGTTGAAGTCTCAAAGAATGTCTCAACATCATATGGGACATTTGTTTCCTCATGGTGATCATCAACTATGACATTTATAGACTCCATCATAACTTTGGTCCTGGAATTGAACACCCTATATGCTCTGCTGTTGGTAGAGTATCCTAGGAATATTCCTTCATCACTTTTAGGGTCCATCTTTCTCCTTTGTTCACGATCTGTCAGAATATAGCATTTGCTCCCAAAGACATGGAAGTACTTCACTGTAGGCTTTCTTCCTTTCCATAGTTCATAAAGGGTGGATGATGTTCCCTTTCTCAAGGTGACCCTGTTGTGGACATAACAAGTTGTATTCATAGCTTCAGCCCAAAAATGAATAGGAAGCTTCTTGGCATGTATCATTGCTCTGGCAGATTCCTGTATAGTCCTATTTTTCCTTTCCACAACTTCATTTTATTGAGGATTTATAGGTGAAGAGAACTCATGATTGATTCCTTCTGAGGAACATAACTCATCAAACTTACTATTTTCAAATTCCTTACCATGATCACTTCTAATTCTGACAATGCATCCTTCTTTTTCTCTTTGAATTCTTTTGCACAATTCCTTAAATACATTAAATACATCAGACTTTTCCCTAATGAAGTTTATCCAGGTGAATCTGGAAAAGTCATCTACAACAACATAGGTATATCTCTTTCCACCAAGACTTTTCACCTGCATGGGACCCATCAGATCCATATGTAGAAGTTCTAGCACCTTAGAGGTGGTCAAATGTCTTGTCTTTGGATGTGACATTCTAGTTTGCTTTCTAACCTGACATTCACCACAGACTTTCCCTTCATCAATCTGAAGCCTTGGAATCCCTCTGACAGCCTCCATGGATATGATCTTTTTCATCCCTCTAAGATGTAAATGACCAAGTTTTTGGTGCCACAGTTTCACTTCCTTTTCTTCTTTGGCTATAGAGCACACAGAAGAGTAGTTAGTGTTCTCAAACTCCCATAAGTAACAGTTGTCTTTTGATCCGACTCCTCTCATTACAACTTCTTGTTTTTCATTAGTTACAAGACATTCAGACTTGGTGAAGTTGACCTTGAATCCTAGATCACATAATTGACTGATACTTATGAGATTAGCAGTCAAACCATTTACCAGCAACACTTCATTTAGGTTTGGAACTCCAGGGCAGTCCAAGTTTCCAACTCCTTTGATTTCTCCTCTAGCACCATCTCCAAAAGTGACATAACTAGTAGCATGAGGTTTGACATCATTCAGCAGATTCTTGATTCCAGTCATGTGTTTAGAGCATCCGCTGTCAAAGTACCAGTCTTCCTTGGCAGAAACTCTAAGGGAGGTGTGAGCTATCAGGGCTGCTGTCTTTTTCTTCCACTGTTGAGTATATGGTGCCTTGTTAGTCTTAGGTTTGAAATATGGGGTCTGATTAGGATATCCATATAATCTGAAGCAGAATGGCTTTATGTGACCAAACCTCCCACAATAATGACATCTCCATCTTTGATACTTTTTTTTTCATATTTCTCTGTTCTTGATGTTGAGTCCTATGTTGTGACATCTGCTTTGACATTTATTTATCAGGCCTAGTCTTCTTGTCAACAACAGATTTCTTTGCAGCCACAAATCCTAGACCAGACATGTTTCCTGCATTTTGTCCAGCCTGAAGGATTTCTTCCAACTTGTCAGTTCCAGTTGTTAACATCTTGACAGACTTAGTCATCTGATCAAGTTTGGAGTTCAACATTAGAACTTCACCTTTGAGATGGCTTATAGTAGTAGTGTCTGCCTTCTTCTCAGCCTCCAACTTCACTATGAGCTTTTTCTATTTCTCACATAGCTTCTTGTAGGAGTCAGCAAGTTCTTCAAATGTCACTTCCTCATCACTAGAATCATTATCAGAGTTACAAACACCAGATAGTGCAGTAACTAGTTTAGAAGATTCTTCTTCAGAGCCACTTTGAGTCACCATCAGACCAAGTAACATACATTACTTTCTTTTGTTTCTTTAGAAAGGTAGGACATTCAGCTCGAATGTGTCCATATCCTTCACATCCATGGCATTGGATTCCTCTGCTTTGATTTCCATTTTCTTCAGACTTAGTTCTTCTGCTGGAGTCATAGGATCTGCTAATGTCAGAGGAAATGTTCTTGACATTTGACCTTGAGTTTGGGTCCATTCTCTTGATGAGTTTGTTGAACTGCCTTCCAAGCATAGCTATAGCTTCTGATATATTCTCTTCATCACTCTCCTTGCTTTCATCTTCAGTATTGGATACAAGGGCTATGCTCTTGTTTTTCTTGTCAACATTGTCACTGATCCCCATCTCAAATGTCCGAAGTGACCCAATGAGTTCATCAACCTTCAAGTTGTAGATATCCTGAGCTTCCTCTATAGCAGTCACTTTCATTGCAAACCTTTTAGGCAAGGATCTGAGAATCTTTCTCACCAGCTTTTCTTCTGACATCTTTTCTCCCAATGCTCCTGAGGTGTTGGAAATTTCCAAGATGTTCATGTGAAACTCATGAATGGTCTCATCTTCCTTCATCCTTAGATTCTCAAATTTGGTAGTGAGCATCTGAAGTCTTGACATTTTTACTTTGGATGTACCCTCATGGGTGGTTTTGAGAGTGTCCCAAACATCCTTGGCCAGTTCACATTGATGTACTAGTCTGAATATGTTTCTATCAATTCCATTGAACAAGGCATTCAATGCTTTAGAGTTACCCAGGGCTAACTCTTCTTCTTCTTTGCTCCATTCTTCCTCAGGTTTCATACTAGTCGTCCCATCTTTCCCAGTTATGGTGGGATGGTTCCATCCTTTGTCAGCAGCTCTCCAAGCTTTATTGTCCAGTGACTTCAAGAAGGCAATCATACAAGGTTTCCAGTAGTCATAGTTTGATCCATCCAGAATAGGTGGTCTGTTCCCAAATCCTCCTTCCTTGTCCATAGCGCCAGAAAATAATATCCCTAGATCTCACCTAGAAAGACAGGCAGGGTGCCTGCTCTGATGCCAATTGAAATTCTGGCAACAGATACTTAATGTCACAGTGAATGTTATGAAACCGTATTTGACAAATTGTACATAAACCAAACAGTAATTTAAAAGACAGTAATGAACACAATCAATTGTTAACCCAGTTCAGTTATAACAACACCTACATCTGGGGGCTACCAAGCCAGGGAGGAAATTCACTATAAGAGGTATTAATTTAGGAATAAACCAACAAGTTTATCTCCTTCACTTAAGACCTACCCAATGCAACTTCAATCTAAGTCCTACTTAAACCTGAGTTCCTACTCACTCCCCCTCAATCACAACAGTGATACTAATCTACTGATTAATAATATTATGAAGACATTCTTCAATACACACGCTTGATTTTGCTTCAAAGCTTTAATCAAGAGACACAACACTCGTGCTTCAAAGATTTGAGTGATAAACAACCCTTACAACCAAATCCTACTCCAAATCACTTATCAAGTGATAATTGCTTGGCTCACAGTAATTACTAAAACTATCACAACTACAAAATGCCTTATTGATCTTCTATACAAGCACTGCTCACCATTAGGATTCGTGATAAATATATATGCAACCTATTCTTCATTTTGGGCTTCCATAACAATAGCTAGGGTTAACCAAAGTTAACCTAAAAACCTGGTCTTGGGCTTTCATCATAACAGATTAGGGTTAAGCAAGGTTAACCTAATATCCACGTGAGCATCTGATCTAGTCAATATACTTCAACTCAGAATAGTACACCAGATTCCTGAAAATTCTCAGGAACAATAAATCTGCATAACAACTTGATCAGTACAAGATATCTTAACATTGGTTATGACATCATGTATCCTGCTCACTGATTTTGGTAGAATTCAGTACATATGATCATAGCTTAATCATCATGATATTCACTTATACTGAGTTGTTCCTGTAGAACATTCCTTCTGCAGAATTTGTCTTTATCCCAGAATGTTATGACATCAGTCATGACATTCGCAAATCTGGTTTTACCAAAAATTAATGCCAACAAGCAAACACTTACAACTATTACAAGGCTTTGACAATTACATAATTTATAATGTAAAAATAGTAAAATGTGCAAGAAAGTGTAAAGTGAAAGAAATTGTTTTTTAGGGTTTTTTAATAGAAAAGGTTTTGTAGTTCTTTAATTGAAGAAAAACCTAGGTCTAAGTTAACTTAAAAAGAACACTAATTGTTTAGAAAAATATTTTTGATGTTTCATTTAAAAAAAAGTTTTATGGTGTTAGGCCATCTCCAAGCAATGCAATATGTCCAAAATAACCTAAAAAAAAATCAAAATTAAGAAATTTGGTGCCTGAGCTGACACGGGCCGTGTCAGTGGACACAAACACCCGTGTCAGGACCTCTCCCTGGCTTCTCTGCACATTTTTGCTCCAGCAAAATTGACACAGGCACCCGTGTCAGCCCCTTCCTGCTTGTATTTTGCACGTGTCTAACTCAATTAAGTTGACACGGGTCGTGTCGTGTGACACAGGCACCCGTGTCAAGACCTGCCCTGCATTTTTGTTAAGTTTTCAACCCAGCTGAGCTGACACGGGCCATGTCGTGTGACACGGGCACCCGTGTCAGCCTCTGGCATAGCTTTTTGCTAAGTTTTCTCTTTGATCTGTCCTGTTGTATTCTTTTGAAAGCAAAAGCAAATGATGTATGGATAAAGATGTTACTGTTTGAGAAAATTTACCCCTTGAAGCGACAACTTTAAAACATGTATGGATGTTTCCGTGTGTAAAGTGGTGATTGATTGAGCTTCTTTGGACTTTCTTGAAGCTATGTCAGTCCTTCCTTTGTGCTGAAAATTGCTGAATTGCTTCTAACCATGTTAGGTTGCTAGGTACTATTTTTGAGTTTGGAAGATGGTGATAGTGATGTTACAGAAGTTGTTCTTGTGTTTGGACAACTTCTATATGATGTATGTGAAGTACTTGGGTGGTTTGTATGGGCAAAACTTGCAAGGTTTAAGAGGTTCAAAGATTAGGACTTCAAAGCTCAAAAATGGAGGTTTTATGGACAATTCTGGTTTTTTTTAGAGTATAGGAGTTTTTGAGGGCTTGTTCATCTCTTTTATCTTACAAGTGATCTCTCTATTCATAGGAAATATGTTTTAAGACAAGGGTTGATTAGATTTTCAAGATCACATGTTGTGTCTAGGTTGGATTGTACATGAAGCAAGCTTGAAGATCATAGTTCTAATGCTTTGTACTTTGTTTCATAGAGTTGTTGGATACTTTAAGCATGCTTGTCTAATATTGTATGTTAAGTGTGTGTATAAGGAGCAAGTTAGAGGCTCAATAAGAGTTGACTTTGTGATTTAAGCTACTTTGCAAGAATGGAAATGTTAACTTTGTGCCAAAAATGGAAAGATCACTTGGACAATGCTTAAATCGAGTGGACCATAGCTCAAAAGTTTGTGTAAACATTAAATTATGGTGAGATTTAGAAGTCATAAGGCCTGCAACACAAGATTATGCAGTATAGCATGCAAATTGGATTATGTGTTCTTCAACAAAATGACTTGTAATTCAAGAATGGATGCCCAACTTTATACCTTTGAATCTCCTAGCTCAAGTATGATAAATTCATGCTCTTGGATGTTTTGGAAAGCTTGAAAAATTTTCTACAACTTTCATGTTGACCACTTTGACTAAATCAAATTAGAACTTGATGAAAATTGGCCAAGAAGTTGAGATAAAAACTGACCAAAACCTGTTGAAAATTTATCTAAGTGTTAGATAAAAATGTCATGACTTCATGAGCCTATATCTTCAAATCTAAGCATTTTCTGGACATCAAACATCTAATACAAAGTTGTAGAATTCATCAAGATCTACGACTTTCATGTTGAAAGTTTTCTTTGAATCATCTTGCATCTTGGCGAAAAAATGTTATGAAGTAATGAGATTATCAAGTTTAAAAACACTTAGAAATTTTCTAAGTATTGAAAATCTTGACTTTTTGTTGACTTTCTTGACTTTCTTGATTCTTTTTGACCAAGTTTGATATTATTGAATGTCTTGATGAATTTTGATTTTTGAAATTCAATGTTGACCAAAAAGTCAAAGTTTGACTTTTTGTGTATCAGTTAACTTTTCATCAACTGATCAAATTTCAACTATCAATTGTTTGATCTTGAGAAATGACTTGAGTCATGCAATTAGGTCAACATGTTGTGTTTGAGTCCTTGAAATTATGTTTCAAACCATTAGATTGTATATTAGGTCAAAAGTCAATGATCAGTCAACTTCAGTCAAAACCCTAATTTGTGGTCTCAGTGCTTAAGAGGTGAACTTGTCTGATCAAACTCTTGAAACTTATTGAGCAATGTCTTGAGAAAAGAGAGGGAAAATTTTGGGGTACAACAACTGCCCCTTTTCAATCTTTTTAAACCTGAAGAGTTAGATTGATATATTCGCCATTCGTGACTTGAAGGTGGAATATGATTGAACACTAAAGTGCCAAGAAACTTGCACTCGTTGGTGCATGAAGTAATGTTATTGGTTGATTGTGTCGGGAATGGGCTTACAGATTCCATTTGCAGAGGTAATGAGGAGTTGTCAAAAATGGGTTTATAGATGCCATCCAGAATGACTGTTGGTAAGTCTAATGTTTGGCTTGATCTTTAAGATATGTATTCGGGAAAGAGTCTACACGCGACTACTACTTCGACAGGTAGTGAAGGAATCTATGATGACTACTACTTCAACTGGTAATGAAGGAATCTATGACGACTACTACTTCGACAGGTAATTAAGGAATCTGTGACGACTACTACTTTAACAGGTAATGGAGGAATCTATGATGACTACTACTTTAATAGGTAATGAAGGAATCTGTGACGACTACTACTTTAACAGGTAATGAAGGAATCTATGACGACTACTACTTCAACAGGTAATGAAGGAATCTATGACGACTACTACTTCGACATGTAATGAAGGAATATGTGGAGACTAGTACTTCAACAGGTAATGCAGGAATCTGTGATGACTACTACTTCAACAGGTAATGAAGGAATCTATGACGATTACTACTTCAATAGGTAATGAATGAATCTATGATGACTACTACTTCAACAGGTAATGAAGGAATCTGTGACGATTACTACTTCGACGGGTAATGAAGGAATCTGTGACGACTACTACTTCAATAGGTAATTAAGGAATCTGTGATGACTACTACTTTAACAGGTAACTAAGGAATCTATGACGATTACTAATTCAACAGCTAATGAAGGAATCTATGACGACTACTACTTCAATAGGTAATTAAGGAATCTGTGATGACTACTACTTCAATAACTAATGAAGGAATATATGATGACTACTACTCGACAAGTACCAGAAGGAAACCAAGCTTGATTTTGTCTCGGAGAGATATTCTTCAGAATGACTCCCTGGGGAAAGTCTTCGATGGAAATACTTGTCAAATTTTAGTCTCTGGAGAAATCTGTCTGATTATGTAGATAGTTGATGATATTCATTTGTTGATTGATATTTCCTGAAAAGGTAGAGAGTTAGTTGTATGCAATGTCATGATATATGAAATGCATTTTTTAATGATGTTCTCAAAATAAATGAGATTATGCTATATGTTTTGTATGCATATGTCATGATGTATAAATATTTTTGAAATGTATCTTTGTCTAGGAAAATAAATCCCTGATTATTGTTGTGGATGAAGAGTATGTGTATCTTCAATTTCGTCTTGAATACTTCCACTGGGGATTCTTGTTTGCTGTTTGAGGAAACTCTGCAGGGGCTATTGATTTCTGTTTGGGGAATAAAATTTAAGAACCTTGGTTGTTCGTTGCTCTACTGGGGAACTTAATTCTTATATACCCTGACCGGGGATAAAAGAGATGATTAAACTTCTGATTTGTCTGGGGAGAGTAAAGCTAACTGGTATTCTAGTCAGATTCCTGGTTTTACAGCAACTCTCTGGGGATAATATCAACTCGACTGGAGAAGAGGAGTTCTGTCATTGATGTGTAGTAGTCTGAGGAATAGAATCGAGTTGGGGAGATTATATTCTGTTGGGGAAATAAACCTTGTTGAGGAAGATATTATGGGGATTTCACTGGGGAAACAAATTCTTCTCGGGAAGAGCTTTGCAAGGTTTCTCTTTCAGTTTTGGAAGACCAAACTCGACTGGGAAAGAGAATTTCCAAGAGATGTATTGATTGGAACTCCGTAAGGAAATTGTGTATGAATTTACTCTGTGGGGGATAATCTCATAGAGGTGGCTCTGGTGACTTTTCTGGGGATCTCCTTATGAAAGAGATTATGTGGGGATTTATGAACAACTTGAGTGTCATCTCAATTTCTAGAGTTTTGAGAAAATGTTTATTCCTGTTCTCATGTATATATTTGTTAACAGTTAATCATGTTCACATGCATATGTTCATTCAATTTTAGTCATTGGACGTTTTTGCAATCAAAACGGAAAAAAAAACAAAAAAGTTTACATTTCAAAGTATGTTTGTATTGATAATATGCCTATAAACAAGCATTTTTTGTACAAAGAGACGGAAATCCTAGTAAGAGAAGTCACCGTGAAATGAAAGGAATACAGAAAACAAATATATATATATATATATATATATATATATATATATATATATATATATATATATATATATATATATATATATATATATATATATATATATATATATATATATATATATATATATATATATATATATATATATATATATATATATATATATATATATATATATATATATATATATATATATATATATATATATATATATATATATATATATATATATATATATATATATATATATATATATATATATATATATATATATATATATATATAGCCATGTGTAAGTGATCTTATTGGGTTCCAACTCTGACATTGCCCCTATGTCTTCGAACATCATCCCTTGCCGTTGGAAGAAGTTGATTGAACTGATCTTGTACCGTTTGAACTTTTGACCTTGGTAATAAAGTTTGGTAGTGATCCTACGAGACATATTTGTACGCTTTTAATCCTTAACTTTTTCCTGGACCGCCCTTTCGGGTTTTCAGTACATCAGGATACCCTTTTTTGCCCAAGTTTCCCTTTCAGGTTTTCAACTTGTCGGGTGTACAATCTTTTGTATATATCCCTAATTTTTTATCCGAACCCATTTGGTTCACCGGGATGCCCTTTATTTTTGCCTAGGTATGTCAACCTAGTGGGTCATTCTTTATGAATAGTATTTTTTGACTATGTCTTCATTTATAGGGTGCAGGAAATCTTTTCCGTCCATAGTGGTTAACATCATGGAACCGCCAAAGAATACTCTCTTAACCACAAATGGCCCTTCATATGTGGGAGTTCATTTTCCCCTGGGATCGCCTTGTGGTAGAATAATGCGCTTTGTGACCAAATCGCCAATCTGATATACCCGAGGATTGATCTTCTTGTTGAATGCCTTGATCATACGACTTTGATACATTTGACCATGACAGACAGCAGCCAGCCTCTTAGTTGATGTTCGCGCCGAGGTACGGTATCTATGAAGAGAAAATGGTAGCATCTCATGTCAGTCTTTATAGGTTACAACCATCTTTTGCACATCTTCTTTATATTCTTGTTGGCAGCTTCCAATGCACCATTCATATTAGGTCTATGTGGAGAAGAATTGTGATGCTTGATCTTGAACTGCATTCAGAGTTCAGTAATCGTAGCATTGTTGAGGTTAGTTTCGTTTTCAATGATGATCTTTTCAGGGATGCCGTACCGACAGATAAGGTTATGCTTGATAAACTGGGTTACAACATTCTTGGTAACTGAGGCAAATGAAGTCGCTTTGACCCATTTAGTTAAGTAGTCAATGGCGACAAGGATGAAATGATGTCCATTAGATGCAGTGGGCTTGATTTCTTTGATCATGTCATTGCCCCACATTACGAATGGCCATGGAGCAGTCATGACATTTAAAGGTATTGGAGGCACGTGAACCTTATCGAGATAAATCTGGCATTTATGGCAAGTCCTCGAGTGGTGGTAACAATCAGTTCCCATAGTCGACCAATAGTAACTAGCCCTCAGAATCTTCTTGGCCATAGTGTGTCCAATAGAATGAGTTCTGAAGATACCTTCATGCATATCCCCCATGATCTTCTCTGCTTCTTTCTTGTCCATACAATGAAGCAGAGTAGAATCATGGTTGAGCTTGTACAAAATCCCATTGCTTAGGAAGAAGTTGGCTGAAAATCTCCGCATAAATTTCTTGTCGTTGATTGAAGCTCACTTAGGATATTCTTGTTCTTCAAGATACCTTTTCACCTCATGTAACTAATGCTTCTCCTCATCAGTGTCAATCTTACAACAGTGTGTTGGTTCGTCAAATCTTTCGGTAGTAATTATGGGAGCTTCATTATCCCAATTGACCTTGAACATAGATGACATAGTTGCTAAAGCATCTGCCAACTGATTTTCTTACCTTGGGATATGTTCAAAGGTGACTTTATCAAAGTAAGGGATCAAGGTGAGCACAAGTTCTTTGTAAGGGATCAAATTTGGATGTTTGGTATCCCATTCTCCTTTAACTTGACTGATCACCAAGGCCGAATCTCAGTATACGCTTAAGAATTTGATTCTTAGGTCAATAGCAACCTTTAGATCCAAGATGCATGCTTCATACTCAACCATGTTGTTTGTACAATCAAAGCAGAGTCTGGCAGTGAAAGGTGTATAGAAACCTTTGGGAGAAATGATCATAGCATGAATTCCGTTACCCAATGCATTGGAAGCTCCATCAAAAACCATAGTCCATTGGGATCCTTGTTCAGGTCCTTCATACGGTCTAGGCTTTGCACAATCGATTATCAGCATGATATACTCGTCTAGAAATTCGAAGTTCATGGATTGGTAGTCATCAACAACTTGATGTGAAAAATGACCCGCTAGCACACTTCCTTTGATTGATTTTTGTGTAGTGTACTAGATGTCATGTTCAGTCAAGATCATTTGCCATCTGGCTATTCGTCCGGAGAGAGTTGGCTTCTCAAAGATGTACTTGATGGGTCCATCTTAGAGATCAAGAGAGTAGTATGAGTTAACATATACTGTCTTGGTCAGCGAGAAGCCCATGCCAAAGTGAAACAAGTTTTCTCGAGCAGTGAATATCTTGTTTCACAGTCGGTAAACTTTTTGCTAAGGTAGTATATCACATGCTCTTTTCGACCAGACTCGTTATGTTGGCCCAATACACACCCCATTGAATTCTATAACACAACCAATTACATGATTAGAGGTCTTCCTTCAACTGGAGGCATTAGGATTGGAGGTTCTTATAAATACTCCTTGATTTTGTCAAAAGCTGATTGGCAATCGTTATTCCATCTGACTACTTGATCTTTCTTCAATAATTTGAAGATTGGCTCACAAGTAGCAGTTAAATAAGAGATGAATCAGGAAATATAGTTGAGTCGACCTAAGAAACCCCTGACCTCCTTCTCAGTACAGGGAGCTGGAATCTCTTATATGGATTTGAATTTTGCAGGATCGACTTCAATACCTTTTCCACTGACGACGAAACCTAGGAGTTTTCCCGATCTTACCCCGAAAGTGCACTTGTTGGGGTTTAGCCTCAGTTTGTATTTCTTCAACCTTTCAAATAGCTTGTGCAAGTGATCAAGGTGTTCTTCCTCAGTTTGTGACCTTTCAATCATATCATTGACATAGACTTCTATCTAATGATGAATCATGTCATGAAATAATGCTACCATAGCCCATTGATAAGTTGCGCCTTTATTTTTCAAACCAAAAGGCATGACCTTATAACAGAAGGTGCCCCACTGTATGAGAAAAGTGGTTTTCTCCATGTCTTCAGGCGCCATTTTGATTTGGTTGTATCAGGAGAAGCCATCCATGAAAGAGAAAACCTTATATTGAGCAGTGTTATCAACCAAGACATCAATATGCGGTAGTGGGAAATCATCTTTGGGGCTTTCCTTATTTAAATCCCTATAGTCTATGCACATACAGACTTTACCATCTTTCTTCAACACTGGGACCACATTTTCAACCCATTGGGGATATGATGTCACAGCCAGGAATTTTGCATTGAACTTTTTCATTACCTCAACCTTGATATTCTTAGACATATCTGGCCGCATGCGACGAAACTTTTGTTTAATCAGAGGACAACCTTCTTTCATTGGTAGACGATGAACTACGATATCAGTATCAAGCCCTGGTATATCTTCGTATGACCAAGTGAACACCTCAACATAGTCATGCAACATCTGAACAAATCTAACATTGACATTGCCTTCTAGGTTGGCGCTAATCATGACTTCTTTCTTATCTTCCTCAGTACCCAGGTTTATCACTTCAACTGGTTCCTCGCGCGGTTGAATGTCATTTTCCTCTTGTATCAGGAGTTTAGCTAGTTCCTCAGGTATTTCACAATCTTCTTCACCTTCGTCTTAGGCTTGATAGATTGGATTTTTAAAGTCATAGATGGCAATAACAGAATCATTGTCAATGAGATCCGAAATGGATGTAGATCTGCAAATCTGTGTTTGTGTACATTTAAGGTCACATGGCTATTTGAAAATGCAGCAAAGTGAAAGAAAGACAAAGAGCGTAAAATTTGAATGCAAAATAGTTCAATGTTTTTCATTAAAATGAGCATATGACAAGGAAATGACAAACCCTTAACAAATGGACCATTGTGCCTTGGGCCAGGCACATGGTTAAAAGTCATTGTTTTAATCAAAATTACAGACAAATTTCTCAAAGTAATAAAACAGGAAATAACAATTACTCCTGGATGAAAGAGATTGAGATGAAGTCCTTGGTCTTCAAGTTGTTAAGTCATCCATCAACAGTTGGGTAGATCCATTCGTCTCAGTCGCCGTCACTGTCAGAGTCTCCAAGAGCATTAACTTCATTGTTACTGATACAAAGAGGTGATTTCCCTGCACGAGCATGTCGAACATCCTTTTGAGCCTTGGAAGTGAAGCCCAACCCAAACTTGTCTGACTTGTATGGGATATCAGGAAGTTATCCCCAAATGGTGCAACCTCTATCTTCAACTACGGCACGAGCATCTTTGAGAGAGGCCATCCTTGGTGTATCTTTAGCAGATTTGGGAGTGACAGGAGTGGCCTTGGCAACAAAATTCATTAGAGGGACCACTTAAAATACTTGATAGGGGGTGCCAACGAGTTCTCCATCCATTTTAACATATTAGAATGAATTCAAATGACTGATCATAAACTCTTCCTCCCCACAGATAGTGACAATCTTCCCTTTGACCGGGTACTTCATCTTTTGATGTAGTGTGGAGGTAACCGCACCTGCCCCATGAATCCATGGGCGTCCAAGTAGGAAAGAATAAGCCCGACAGATATCCATCACATAGAATATTGAGTTGAATACTTGAGACCCAACCTTGATAGGGAGATCAACCTCTCCATGGACAATTCTCTTTGATCCGTCAAAATATCTCACCATGATGTCACTAGGTTTTAGTACTAAACCTTCACAGTCCAACCTATCCAGAGCACCTTTTGGTAAGACATTTAAGGAGGACCCAATATCCACTAATACATGTGATAAAATGGTTGCTTTACACTCGATGGAAACATGCAGAGCTTTATTGTGATTCTTCCCTGCCGGGGTTAAATTTGCGTCTGAAAATCCCAAACCATTGTCAACAGTCAGGCTTTCTACACAGTTTTCAAATTGGTCAGTCGTAGTTTCTTGTGGGACATGTGCATTTTTCAGGAATTTTAACAAGACTTGGGCATGTGCCTCGAAGCATAGCAACAAAGACAACATGGAAATCTTCGAGGGTGTCTGCCCCAACTGTTCCACTATCTTGTAGTTACTTTTTTGGATAATTTTTAAAATCTCCTCCATCTCTTGGGTAGATGGGTCCTTAACTGCAAAATCTTTTGTGGGAGCCTCCGTCCGGGCAGGCTCAGTCATTTTTTCCTTTCCTCGAGTATCAACAACAGGTTTAACAGCAGTAATATGAATGTGTGTAGTAGTGGCTGTTAGAGGTGAGATATTTGGTGAGAAGATTCTTCCCGTCCTAGTAACTTTACTTGATCCAACAATGTTTGTAACTTCATCATTCTCATTCTTATTGATCCATGGTTCTTGTTTGATTCCATGGTAATTCACTCCGCCCCATAGTTCCATGGTACAACTTTATCAGAAGAGTAGGGGACTGGCCCTGGCATGGTGATAATTAGTGGCGCTATTCTTGGTTCATCATAAATCCTAATAGGACCTTTGGAGGTGATCCTAACAGGAGTGTTGGAAATGGTAATGATGGACACGTCTTCAAACTCTTGAGATACACTTTGGGTCAAAAATTTCCCAGATGGAGTTTTCTCAAATAGAATTTCATGGCTATCCATCAGGTGTTGGACACCTTTCTTCAGCCATGTGCAACCATTAATTTGCATAGCACAATGGTAACAGTCTTTAGAACATCCTGGGAATACTTCGGCTTTCAACAAATTATTTTTAATAGTCTTCAAAGGCGTGGTCGAAGCATTGATGGAGGAAACAAAAGAGGCATCTTCAATGGCATTGACACCCTTACCATGACTAGGCATGGGTGTGGTAATCACGTTGGGAGTCAGTAGAGGATCAAATTTAATTGTTTTGTTATCAATTAGGTCTTGGATTTTTTTCTTTAAAGACCAACAGTCATTGGTATCATGTCCAGGACTGTTGGAATGGTAAGCATATTTTGCATTGGGATTGTATTTAGGAGAGGAGGTATCAGGATTTTGGGGAGGATCCCTTAGTGTAATCAGTTCCGCTTTTAGCAAGTGTTATAATGCTTGAGACAATGGCATATTGACCTTAGTATACTGCCTTCGTCTTACGTCTATTCCCTTGTTGTTGTTGAATAAATGTAGGATTGGAAATTAAAACCGCCCCTACTGAATTATGACGGTCCTTCTTAACATGGCTTATTTGCCCATATATAACATTAATTTCCTTTTTGCCATAAAATGGTTTTTTCACAATATTAGAGGTGGAGGCCATTGGTATCTTCCCGCTTTTAATCCCGCTTTCGACCCTTTCACCGATCAAGATCAATTCAGTAAATTTGGATGATGAATTTCTAACCAGTAAGTTAAATAAAGGACCAGTCAGTGTTCCCATAAACATGTATACCAATTCTCTATTAGTGAGAGGTGTTTGCACCCTGCCATCCAGGTTTCTCCACTTTTGAGCGTACTTCTTGAAGCCCTCATTTGAATCCATGGTCATGCCTTGCAATTGTACCTAAGTTGGCGCAAGATCAGCGTTATATTGATATTAGCGGTAAAAGGCAGCAGTCAAATCCTCCCAAGTATGGATATTGGTCCATTCCAATTGCTAAAACCACTCCAACTACGTTCCAAATAGACTTTCTTGAAAAAAGTGCACCCATAGTTTCCTATCAGCGGTATGCGGCTGGATCTTACGGACATAAGATCTTAGATAAAGCTTCGGATAGGAGATCCGATCATACTTGGAAAAAACAGGGATCTTGAATTTGTGAGGGATGACCACCCCATGTACCAAACCCAAGTCTCCAAAGTCCAAGCCAGGCACAACTTGGATCTCTACAGCCTTTAGTATGTCTTCTAGCTGCTCGTATTTGTCGTCGGCAGGTGGGTATTGCTCATCAGAATAATCCTCGTCTTCAGAGATTTGATTGTTTCCACCCCTAGCACGGGTGCTTTTAGCATCTTCATTTTGATTATCATCCTCGGAGGAGGAGTCCTCTTCAATTTGAACTTGTCGGGTGGGGACTTTGAACCTTTTCCCCATGTTGATCATAGCTTTCTTCTTGCTCTTTTTCTTCGTGACTAGGAGTGTCATCATTTATTACTGACCTTTTGCTAAGTTGAGCAGAGTCTCTTGGAATTGAGAGTGTTGAGTCTACAAGTCCTTAATCGTTTGCTTGAGATCCATCTTATACTGGAATAAACAATAGAAAGATGAGTAAACCTGTGTCGAAAAACCTGCTTATGATATGATGCATGTTATGCAAATGCAATGTTTTAAAGGACTTTTAAGAGATTTAAATTTGCTTAACCAAAGAGAAAACAAAACATCATTTGTATTAATAAGTTCAAAGGTTGCAAATGCCTCTTGGGCTTACAATGGAAAAAACAAAAAGACAAAGTAGACTCCTAAAACAAAAGGCTCAGGTTTCCCACTGGCTACAATGTCAGATTGTTGCAAATGTAGGGCTGATGCAATCTCCTCAGATCGTGGCTCTTTCTCTAGACTGGTGAAAGGCATTTGATCAAGAATAGGCACTCCCAACAGTTGAGAGAAATCTTCCATTGTGGGCACCAATTGATAATCAGGAAATATGAAACAATGATGTTTAGGGTCAAAGAATTGAAAGAGCACACCCATCATTTTCTCTTCAAAGCTTGAGGTAGCCAGGTTGAGAAGTCGACCATATCTCTTGGTGAACGGAGAATTATCAGGAACCATTAATGCTAACTCTTTGAGTTGAGGGGGCACCTTTACAAAGCCAATTCAGATGGTATTTATGCGAGTGGAAACCATATCCTACAAAACAGAACAAAGATAAATCCCTAGGTCCTTGAAATGGTTAGTGAAAATGCTATGGCATGATGTCATGATGTTATGTACAAATAATAATATACAAGAAAAGAAAACAAGTCCTTAGGTTTAGGCTTGCATGGGGTTTATAGGTAAGTACCCTCTTGAAGTTTTAGTTGGTTCAACCTGTCCTAAAAAGTAACTGGGTTCTAGGGAATCTCAATATCATTGATCTTTCTTCATCGGGCATTATATCAACATAATCAATCTTTTCTTACGACCAAAATATCCCGAGAGTCCAATCTCAATGAGTGTAGTGTCGAGTATCAACTAATCTCCGATTTTCCATCGAAGCCGGCTATCTCACTACTTCCTAATGGCCAAGTTGTTCAACTAAAGGTTCTATGGTCAGTTAGTGCTTCATGGCACCACACAACAGTCTCGTATTCTCGTTGATTTAACACAAAGGATACTGGTACCAACAAATATGTCACACTAATATAGCTATCGCTTCAACCATATCAGTCTATGTTGTACAGTCTCCAAGATCTATTTCTACTTACCTAATAATGCCTCCAGATCCGAGTAGAGGATCTATTCAAAACCCAAATAACCCTTTTAAGAGTAAAGCAAGCAAGTCAAACAATGAAGGCATTTAAATATGAACTAATCTCTAAGGTAACCCCACTTTTAATTTTATATCCCCAGCAGAGTCGCCAGCTCTGTGATACTATGGGAGAACTGACTTGGGTAATTTGCGTTTTATCGCAATTACTGCAGATAGAAAGAGTCGCCACCGACTTTTCTTTTATCCAATAAAAGAAGGGTGAAAAGAACAGGAAAGACCTTTTGAGAATTTTCTTGAGTTCGAGGGGTAGGTTATGAAAAGGGAAGGTGTTAGCACCCTTTTCATCCATAGTTATCTACGGGCTCTTAGTTGCTAGCTCACTTTGAAAATGCTTTTTAAAATATGTTTGTGTTTGTTTGAAAGTATTTTAAAAAAGTGCCTTCGTTTAGGCGAACTTTGTAATGATTCTCGTCCCTATAAGAATGTATACAAAGTGTTGACTTTTGAAAATATTTCATGAAAGTGTTGGTGGGTTTGAAATATGTTTTTTTTTAAATGTTTGTGAGCAAGCAACTACGAGCATTCTACCTACTCAAAAGAAAGCCTTTGTTATTTTCCTCCTCCTTTAGATAGTGTCATCTTACCATTAGTTAGTAAGAAACCATATCATCGGATGTGAAGGGACAGACGTGGGTCATCCTACAGTCATAGAAGGCAACATTGTAGGATACCTTAGCGATTTTTCGTAAGGGACTAAGATCTTTCCATGCATTTGTCTTGAATTAGGGTTTTATATTGTTTGATTTTAAGATCTTGCCATACAAACCATAATTACTAGCAATAATATGGAAAGCGATAAATTGTGGAAATTAAATGTCCTACGCTATTACAATACTTGAGGGGATGGTGGATACAAATTTACAAATGGGGATGACAAGTAAAGTAAACCCTAATTAATATTACAAGGCTTTGACAATTACATGATTTATAATGTAAAAATAGTAAAATATGCAAGAAAGTGTAAAGTGAAAGAAATTGTTTTTTAGGGTTTTTTGATAGAAAAGGTTTTGTAGTTCATTTAATTGAAGAAAAACCTAGGTCTAAGTTAACTTAAAAAGAACAATAACTTTATAGAAAATTATTTTTGATATTTCATTTAGAAAAAGGTATTATGGTGTTAGGTCATCTCTAAGCAATGCAATATGTCCAAAATAACCTAAAAAACTCAAAATTAATAAATTTGGTGCCTCATCTGACACGGACCGTGTCAGTGGACACGGGCACCCGTGTAAGGACCTGTCCCTAGCTTCACTGCACATTTTTTCTCTAGCCAAATTGACATGAGTCATGCAGTGTGACACGGGCACCTGTGTCAGCCCCTGCCTGCCTATTTTTTGCACGTGTCTGACCCAGTTGAGTTGACACGGGTTGTGTCGTGTAACACAGGCACCCGTGTCAGGACCTGCCCTACATTTTTGTTAAGTTTTCAACCCAGCTGAGCTGACACGGGCTGTGTCATGTGACACGGGCACCCGTGTCATCCCCTGGCTTAGCTTTTTGCTAAGTTTTCTCTTTGATTTATCCTGTTATATCCTTTTGAAAGCAAAAGCAACTAATGTATGGATAAATATGTTATAGTTATAGAATATTTTCCCCTTGAAGCAAGAACTTTAGAACATGTATGGATGTTTCCAGGTGCTAAGTGGTGATTGATTGAGCTTCTTTGGACTTTCTTGAAGCTATGCCAGTTCTTCCTTTATGCTAAAAATTGTTGAATCGCTTCTAACCACGTTAGGTTGCTAGGTACTGTTTTTGAGTTTGGAAGATGGTGATAGTGATGTTACAGAAGTTGTTCTTGTGTTTGGACAACTTCTATATGATGTATGTGAAGTACTTGGATGGTTTGTATGGGAAAAACTTGCAAGGTCTAAGAGGTTCAAAGATTAGGACTTCAAAGCTTAAAATGGAGGTTTTATGGACAATTATGGTGTTTTTGAGAGTATAGGAATTTTTTAGGGATTTTTCATCTCTTTTATCTTGCAAGTGATCTCTATATTAATAGGTGAGAGTTTTTAAGACAAGGGTTGATCAGATTTTTAAGATCACATGTTGTGTCTAGGTTAGATTGTACATGAAGCAAGCTTGAAGATCATAGTTCCAATGCTTTGTACTTTGCTTCATAGAGTTGTTGGACACTTTAAGTATGCTTGTCTGATTTTATATGTTGAGTGTGTGTAGAAGGAGCAAGTTAGAGGCTCAAGAAGATTTGACTTTGTGATTAAAGCTACTTTGCAAGAATGGCAATGTTAACTTTGTGCCAAAAATGGAAAGATCACTTGGACAATGCTTAAATCAAGTGGACCATAGCTCAAAATTTTGTGTAAAGATTAAATTATGGTGAGATTTGCAAGTTAGAAGGCTTACAACACAAGATTATGCATCATAACATGTAGATTGGTGTGATACGGTGGGAGAACTGAGTTAGTTGTTTTGCGTTTTATCGCAAATGTTGCGATTAGCAAGAGTCGCCACCGACTTTCCTTTTATCCAAAAGGAAAGGTGAAAAAGCACCAGAAAGACCTTTGAGATTATTTCTTGATTTCGGGGGATATATTATGAAAAGGGAAGGTATTAGCACCCTTTTCATCCATGGTTTTCCATGGGCTCTTAGTTGCTTGCTAGATCACTTGCTTTTGTTTGAAAATGTGCTTTGTGTGGTTTTTGAAAGTATTTTGAAAAGGGGCCATCGTTTAGGCAAACTTTGTAATTATTCTCGTTCATAAGAATGTATACAAAGTGTTGATCTTTTGAAAATGTTTTTCAAGTTTGAAAGATATTTTTGAAAGTGTTGGTGTTTGTTTTGAAAATAACAAGGATGTTTTTGGTTTTGAAGTTGAGCAAGCAACTAGGAACAATCTACCTACTCAAAAGTCTTTCATGTTTATTTCCTCTTTCCTTTGATATTGTTATCTTACCATTGATTTGGTAAGTAACCCTATCTTTGGATGTAAACGGGACAGGCGTGGGTCATCGTATAACCATGATTAGCAATGTTGCAAGGTATCTTAGCATCTTTCTTTAGGGACTAATATAACTTTGAGAAGGCAACATAGATAGCGTCATCGAGGGACTATGATCTTGTATTTTTGCTTGTTTTTTGCTAAGATACCTCACATGCATAATATGGCCATTTTCATAAGGCAACCAAGTGGATTTTACCCTAGGGGTGCTTGTGTGCAAGGGTATTGATTTTCATGCTTGATTTGTCTTTCATTAGGGTTTTCTACTTGTTGATTTTATCTTCCCATACAAACCCTAATTACTAGCATTTACATAAAGCGATAAATTGCGAAAAGTAAAATTACTACGCTATTACATCATTAGTGGAGGGGGGAGTACAAACTTACAAATGGGGATTGCAAGAAAATTAAACCTAATTATTTATTACAACCATATTGAATATTGTATAAAATTGAAAATAAAATGTAAGAATATAAAATGGAAAAAATAAATGATTTTTGTTGTTTTTATGAAAGGGATTTTGTCTTGACCTAATTAAAGAAAAAGATTAATTAAAATTAAATAAAATTAACTTAAACTAATTAAGAAAAGAAATTAATTTGAAAAGGATTTTTAGGGTTTTTTTATGAAAAGGTTTTAAATTAATGAAAAAAATGAAGATTAATTAATTAAAGTAACCTAAGTTCTAAATTAATTTTAACTAAGAAAATATAAAATAATATATTAATTTATCCTAAGTCTAAAAAATAATTTTTTAAGAAAAAGAAAATAAAATTATTTATTTTAAGAAAATGTTTTTTAGTCTTTTTGTTTTATGGAGAAAATAAAAATATCTAAGTATAAATAATAAATGAAAATAAAATTGGATTTTTTATGATTTATGAAAAAAATAGTAATAATAATAATAATAATGATATTATTAATAATAATAATAAATAAAAATTAAAAAAAATGAAATAAAATAAAAAATAGTCAAGGAGGTGAATTAGTAATGCAGGAGGTATTGTGAGAAAAAAATGACTAGGCCCATATGAAAACCCAAGTGCTGCCAAAAACGCAAAAAAGGTCAGAAAATAGTGAAAATTAGCAAAAGGTCATGCTAGGGCTTGAACCCAGGACCTAAGGGTGAACATGCACGCGCTTTAACCACTAGGGTGGTGATACGTCCATTAACTTGTGTGAAAGGATAAATATATAACACAAAATGTGCCCTGATTATACTTCATCTTCAACCTCCAGCAAAAGGACCTGTATCTTCTTCACCTCTCAACAAAAATGAGAAGTTCAAACATGAAAGTTGTGGCATTTCTTCCCATGAATCCAACCATGTAAATAACTTAAGCTAACAGTCAAAGATGAATGAGAATTTTTCTGGCCCTAATTTAAAACCTAAAAATTTCAGAAAACATCAACTCTAAAATTCTCTAAGCTCAGGCCATATAAATGCAAACTATGGATATGTACAGCTTCGTGGCAATGGTATCTACATTTTATCTTCACAAATCAAACTCAAATGGTGCCTGAATATGTAGATAGAAGTTCAAGAAAAATACCTCAAAACTGGAAATCGTGAAATGGATTTGAGCTTGTTTCAGGCAGTGGTGATGATCAGGTTAGCTTCCTTGGACCTCTAGAAAGCTAATGCAATGCTTAGCTTGAGTTGAGACTGGCTGAAATGGCCTGGAGAAGTCCAATTGCAATGCTTTGTTTTTGGCTATGGAAGTTGATGAAGATCATGTTACAGTCTGCAAATAGGGATAGGGATGGTTTGTATTTGATATGAGGAAGCTTTTGAAACTAAAAGGCCAAGAAATGCACGAATGGTTTTGAAGATTGAAGTTCAAAATCAGAAATGACACAAAAATGGAGGTTTTGTGCAATCTGAGTTTTCAGGGAGTTTTGGAGTGTTTTCAATCGTGTGTTAGCTTGCAAATAACTTGTATAGTTATATGAAAAAGGTTAGAGGGTTTGCAGTTGACAGAACTGTAAGATATAGAGTTATGGCTATGTTACTTGATTTTGAAGAAAAGTGGGAAAACAAGTTTCAATGTGTAGTACAAGCATAGCCTGGGTTTATGGGAGGATCTAGACATGTTGCTTTTGTCTTTAACATTGCTTGTGTTCAGATGAAACAAGTTAGGAGCTCTATGCATTGACTTTGTGATTAAAGTCACTTTTCCAAAATGGAAGTGTGAACTTTGTTCCATTAATGGAATAATCACTTGGACAAAGACTCAAACACTTGGATCATAGCTCAAATAGTTGTGTAATCTTATGATTATGGATAGATTTAGAGGTTAGAAGCCTACAAAGTAAGATTCATGCATCATAGGCTTGGATTTGAATTCTTGTTCATCACAAAATGACTTGTAATTCAAGTTTGAAAACCCTAACTTCCTCTCTTCGATTCTCCCTGCTCAAGAATGATCTCAAGGAGTTCTTGGACATTTTGGAAAGCTTGTAATGTTATCTACAACCCCTCTTTGAATCACTTTTGAAAATTCCCCTTGGAACTATATGAAAAAGTGCCATGAAATTAGGTCAAAATCCTGACCAAAACTAGGGCAATATTTCACTAAGTGTTCAATTTCAAGACCATGACTTTATGAATTAATAACTTGATATCCAAGCATTTTTAGATGAAGTTGTATAAAGAAATGTGGTAAATATCACGGATATCTACAACTTTCATGTTTAAAATTTCTTCTGAATCCTCTTGCATCATGGTGAAAAATTGGCTCAAAGTTATGAAAAACATGAAGTTTTAAACACTTAGAAAAATTTCTAAGTTAGAAAACTTTGAATTTTCAAAATGAAATCTTGACTTTTTGATTTCTTGATGAATAAGTTTCATATTTTGACATGTTTTTATGAATTGTGATCTTTGACATTGGATTTTGACCAAAAAGTCAAAGTTTGACTTTTCAGTATACAATTGACTTTTGATTAGTTGACTGCAAATTCACTACCAATCCAATTGATCTTGAGCAATGTTTTACGTCATGCCATTAGGTCAAAATAATGCAATTGAACTCTTGAGATCATGCTTCAAACCAATTGGTCATTTGCTAGGTCAAAAATCAGAAATTGCCCCTTTCTCAGTCAAAACCCTAATTTTGACCATTTTGCCCTTTTGATGATTTGATTAAATTTCTTGAGAAATTATGGTACAAACTTGATAAAATGATACATATGAGTTTAGAATATTTATGTGGATAAACAATTATGAAGTTTGACTATAAATTGGCCATAGTTGACTTTTTCCCCAATATAGCTGATTTTTAGGTCAACTACTCAATTGACTGAGCAAAAGTGTGATCCAAGGCTTGAAACTTGACATGAGTAATCTTGGGGGTCCATAATGATCCATGAAAGGCATATGAAGCATTTAAAGTTCAATTATCCTTGTGCAATCTCAAACCCTAATTTTGGTCATCGGTGCTTAAGGAGGTGTCTTAAGCTGATCAACCCTAGTGCAGTCTTGAGCCAAGAGAGATCTTGGTGAGAAAATATTTGATAAATGAGAGGGAAAATTTTAGGGTACAACATCTGCCCCTGTTCAATCTTCTTAAACCTGAAGAGTTAGATTGGCGGATCAGCCATGCGTGACTTGAAGGTGAAAGATGATTGAACACTAGAGTGCCCGAAAATTTGCACTCGAAGATGGATGGTGTTGTACCCCAAAATTTTCCCTCTCATTTTACTCAACACATACTCCTAGAGATCCTCAATTGGCTCAAGGTTTCCCAAGAGTTGATCAGACAAACTCTCTCCTAAGGCAATGCACCTCAATCTAGGGTTTCCATTTTCATCAAGATGGGTGAACTCCAAAGACTTCATATTATCTACATGGTTCTAATATGTTCTCAAGACCCTCCATGTCAAATTTCAAGCATTGCACAAGAATTTTGCTCAGCCAACTGCTCAAATGCTTGAGAATCGACTGTATTAGGTCAAAAGTCAACTATGGCCCACATATAGTCAAACTTCAATATTTTTGGTCAACATCAACATTTTGAAGTTATATCCATCATTTGATCAAGGGTTGATCATGATTCCTCAAGGAATGCCCTAAGTTCATCAAAACCCAAAAGTTGCTAAATTAGGGTTTCTTAGAAAAAGTCAACCAAACTTTGACCAAGCATAACTTCCGCATACTTTATCAGAAATTTTCCATCCAAGGCTCATTTTGAAGAGGATGCAATTCCATACAATTCATATTCAGCCCAAAAGTTCAAAATATGCACTCACAAAAATATATGAATTTCCACATTATAGATCCTTTTGAAAAGTCAACAAAAACACTTTTTGGGTCAAAGCTTCTTACATGAACATGGAAGGCCCAATTGAGATAAGACCAAAAGGGTTGCTTAGGGGATATCCTAAACTTTCTAAAAAGTCCTAGAACACCTTTCTAGGGTTAAAAGTGGAAGAGATATGCCTTGTTAAAGTTTACTATTTTTGCAAAATTGCCAAAAGTCAAATGTGCTCAAAAATACATTTTTTTTGTCAAATAGGCCTAGTTTTTCATGATTGAATCTTTCTTGTGACATGGTCCATGATCCAAATCAGCACCCACACATCTTTTTCTTTATTTATTTATTTATTTTATTTTTATTTTTATCATTTAAAAGTCAAATTAAATCAAATAAATAGCAAAAAATATCAAAGATGTGCTTTGTGATCAGATTTTGGGTGGAATCAAATCCAATTAGGTTGACAAATCATATCCAAAACATGAAAAACAAATTGAACCAAATTTGGCATGATTTGGCTTGATATAGAAAGATATCATACAAGGATAAAAACAAAATCAAATCTTCATAATGGACCAAGATTTAGCTCGTTTTTGTTGACCTATTGTTTTCCATTACATATACAGAACATATCCAATGCACAAAAATGAGGTTTGAGGTCGTGAAAGTCATCAAGCAACCTCAAATTTTTTGAAGAAAAGTGTGGATCGTATTTCAATTTAGCGGACAATTCAAGGTGATTCAAAGACACCAATCCACTCCTGGACATCCTTTGAAGCGATTGCAAGCATCACCAAGCCTTCACAAGCCCAGAAACGCACTCCACGACCGTCACAATTTGCTTCTCTTTCAAAATTCGATTACTATGATTCTTGCATCATAAACATGTTTTAGTGGTATGTATGTATTTTTTATCATGTTTGTAACATACTGGATTGGTTTAATTGAAGTTTTAGCGCACATACTGAGGTTTTCCATTGTGAGGCTTTATTTGGTCGTTTTAGGGTTATCTTATACAGGTAAAATTGGCCACAGAAAAAGGTACTAGGATGCTTGTGGTGTCAAGACGGTTTGATCCATGTAACTGGAATTCATTTATCATGCGTTGTGTTGATTTTTGAAGGTTGCAGGTTTGTAGCTATGGAAGATGTCCGTAGGTATAAGTATTATATCTAAAACGACGGACTAAGGAAGAAGGTGATAACGTGGCAGCCAATCACTGGGCCATTCAAACTGGCGCGCGCTTTTTATATTTTGTCCACTAACTCATGTTTTAACACATATTATAAACTGTTGTTATTTTATTAACAAGTAAATCACGTAGCACAGATGGCAAGCAGGCATGTTGGAAAGGGTAGAGGACCTGGGTTCGATCCCAGGTCCCAGCAATTTCCTTGTTTTTATTCTTCTTTACAGGATCCTATGCGTTGCTGTCTCCAACATTCACCATACACCTCCATCATCCAACTACAAGATCTAAGCACGTTCATGATCAACAGATCCAATGAGTCCACTTACTAGGGACCACGGTGTACCATCAGGAAGACTCCTCACTGGATCAGCACAAGGCTTTGGGCTCAGCATATCTTGGGCTCAACAATTCAGTAACGCACCCCTCTAATTTCTTCACCAAACAGGCCCAATCTAACCTTTTTTTTTATTTCTTTCATTTATTTTATTTTATTTAATTATTTACTTTCACAAATTAATTTGTTTTATTAACTACAAAAAACATAAAATCACAAAAATCATTTTTTTCATAAAATAGTTATTTTCTTTAATTAATTAATTTAGTTTAAATTAGGTTAATTTAATGCCTTTTAATAATTAAAATCAATTAGAAATTAGGGTTTTGTAAATAATTAATTTCGCTTCAAAAATAACTTAAATATTGTTTTTCCTCAAATTACATTTTTTAGTTTTCTTCTAATCGTCCTTGCATTTAACTCGTCGCGCGTATTTTTAATTACCCTTTTGATTATCATTTATGTAACTGTTTCGAGGTTGTAATAGATTTTAATTAGGGTTTTAATTTCCGCATTTATTTTCAGTTAAATAATTCTGTATCTGCGAAAGCCATGTAATAGTTAGGATTTCTATTCCCGCATTTAAAACTTCTGCAATTATTAATTGTTAGATGTATGCTAATAGGATTGTATGGCAAGAATATTTGAAAATTAAAACAGTAGATAACCTAAATGTGCAAAGACAAATTAACTGAAAAAAATCTCACTCGCACATGCTCACTCTTAGGGTTTACTCCACTTCGGTTGCCTTCGGTTAGGCGGTCATGAAGTATAGGGTTTATTAGTGGTCGTCCTCTAGCCCCGAAAGATCTCAAATGACCCATTCAGATGTTGCCTCGGAAACAGATCTTTAAGGCTTTAGGATGATTACTAACACCTCCTAACATTACTTTTGTGATCGTACATGTCCCTTCGAGCGTCCCTTAAAACTCCAACGGCGGTGCTACCTATTCCTTAATAATGAGATAGCGCTGTCTAAAGGAAAACGAAGTCTTTATCGAGTAAGTATATTAACTTTTAAGTACTTGCTAAAACAAATAATTTTTTCACACCAATACCTTTCAAAACAATTTTCAAAACAACTTCGTCACATCCTTGAGGACTGATACAAGGGTTATCACGAAGTAAACTTTTTCAAGACAAGCACATACACAAGAAATTTTAAAATGAACAAGTACCTAAGAGCCATGGAAAACCATGGATAGAAAGGGTGCTAACACCTTCCCTTTCTATAATCTACCCCCCGTACTCAGAAATATTCTCGAAAAAGGTTTTTTCTATTCTTTTTCCTTTTCTTGATTGGATGAAATAAAAGTCGATGGCGACTCTTGCTTACTGCGACATTTTGCAAACAAAAAACGCAAAATGCAAACCAGTAAAAACAGACAGTTTTGCCACCGTATCACAGAACTGGCGACTCTGCTGGGGACTTATAATAAAGTGGGTTTTACCTTAGGATCTAGGTCATGTTAAAATTTGCTTTCTTGTTTGTTTGCTTTATTCTTAAAGGGGTTTGCTTGGGTTACTATAGATCCTACACCCAGATCTAGGGGAACTTATTAGGTAAACAACAATAGATCGTGGAGACTATACGGTGTAGACCGATATGGTTTAAGCAATGGATGTGTTGGTGTGACACTTTGGTTGGTACCGGTATCCTTTGTGGGGAAACGAGGAGAATACGGGGCCGCCGCATGGTGTCGTGAAGCACTAGCGGACCTTAAAACCTTAGTTGAACCAACTTGGCCATTAGAAAGTAGTGAGATAGACGACCTCGGTATAGAGCTGAGGATTGGTTGATACTCAATGCTACACTCATTGAGATTAGACTTTCGGGATATTTCAGCCGCAAGAAAAGATTGCTTGAGCTGAGACAATGCCCGATAAAGGATGGTCAGTGATATTGAGATCCCTTAGAACCCGATTACTTTTTAAGACAGGTTTGAAACCAACTAAACTTCAAGAGGGTATGACCTTTAACCTCATGTAGGCCTTAAACCTAAGGACTTGGTGTGATTTGTCTATGTTTGCTATACATGTGGTTTATCATGACATCATGCATCATAGCATATCATCCATTCTTATTTCACTAACCATTTCAAAGACTAAGGGAATTTATCTTTGTTCTGTTTTGCAGATCATGGCTTCCGTTCGTAGAAACACTATCCGAATCAGCTTTGTGAAGATACCTTCCCAACTCAAAGAGCTAGTATCAAGGGTTTCTGAAACTTCTGCGTTCACTAAGAGACATGGTCAACTCCTCAACCTGGTTACTTCAAACTTTGATGAAAAGATGATGAGTGTACTCTTTCAGTTCTTTGATCCCAAGAACCACTGCTTCACCTTTCCAGACTATCAGTTGGTGCCTACCTTGGAAGAATTCTCTCAGCTGTTAGATATACCCATTCTTGAACAGTTGCCTTTCACAGGTCTGGAAGAAGTTCCTAAGCCAGAAGTCATTGCCTCAGCTTTGCATCTGAAACGGGCCAACATGGTATCTAATTAGGAAACGAGAAGCAGAGTCAAGGGTTTTCTAGATAAGATCCTGATAGACAACGCCCAGCTGTTTTGGGATGATATGGATTTTCAGGCTTTTGAGGCGGTCTTGGCTCGTCTAGTCTATGGGTTAGTCCTATTCCATAATCCAGACTTATTCATAGATGTGAATGCTATCAAGATCTTCCTCTCTCGCAACCCTATGCCAACATTGCTCGGAGATATCTTGCACACTCTCCATACTCGTACCATGAAGAGAAGGGGGGTTCTTATGTGTTGCATGCCATTGCTGTCGAGGTGGTTTATTTCTCACCTCCCTAAGTCTCTACTGAAGAATGAAGAAGGTTTGGGTTGGTCACAAAGGATAATGTCACTCGCTCACATGGATATTCTTTGGTGTTCCCGAGCTATGGAAAACACTGCTATTCTTGACCGCTGCGGGGAGTACCCTAATGTCCCGTTACTTGGCATCAGAGAGGGCATAACCTACAATCCTTGTTTAGGTCTATGACAATTTGGTTACGCTCGAAGAGATGGTCCCTACGAGTTACTTATTGAGGGAATTATATTCAACTATGAGGATGATGTTCACGAGTATCGCCGAAGGTTCATACGAGCTTGGGGCATGGTAAACCGATTTGGCGCCAGGACGTTGGGGCCAAAGGCTTCCATTCCTATGGAACCTTACCTCCAATGGGTACGAGCTCGCGCCCAGAAGCTTATGATGCCCTATGTGGCCATTTTACTAGTGATTGTGGAACCCACTACTGAAGGGGGTATTCCTTACACGGTTCTCTATCCTTATATGCCCAATGATCTTGGGGAATTACAGAGGTCTTGGATTCAGTTGATGAAGGAGCAGGATACTTACAGGGATCAGTTCCATGCTCAGGATAGGAATGTTTTAGAGCTCACAAAGCAGCTCCATGAGGAAAGAGGACTCAATGCTTATCTTGGCACAAAGAGGAAGCACCATGGGAATTTTGACTTTTTTTCTAGTTTTAGATTTGTTTTTAATTGTAACGCCTAAAAGGCATTTGAACTTTGAATTCAGCTAATAAAATCTTTGTTTTATTTTGGTTTGCAAATTTAAATTTCCCTAAGTCTTTGAAATCATTGCATGCGCATCCCATTCATAGCATTGCATGTACATGTACCATTACAGGTTTCTCTTCTTCTTCGCTGTTTATTTCAGCAGAAATGTCTTCCGAACAAAGCATCAAGGACCTTCAGGCACAAAATGCCCAGTTCCAACAAATGTTCATAAGTCTGGCAAAAGGGCGGGAGGATCTGAAATCCCTCATCCTGAAAGAGAAAAAGAAAAAGAAGAAGGATGCCGGTATTCTGAATATGGGCAGAAGGTTTGGAGAGCGGTTGAAGCGATAAGCCGATCTGACCTTTTCATCCAAGGAAGGGGAGAATCAAGAAGAAGAGACAAGAGAGAAGGATCCCAGTCCTGCAGTTTCTGACAATGATACCAACTACAATGATGAGTAATATCCTCATGCTAAGGATAGATACAAGAAGTTGGAAGATTGTTTGAGTGCCATGGAAGTTCAGAGGATACCTGGACTGGATTTAGAAGAATTGGGATTGGTGTCGGGAGTGGTCATCCCGCAGAAGTTCAAAGCTCCAGTTTTTGCTAAGTATGATGGGGTGTCCTGCCCAAAACTCCATCTTCGTTCTTATGTTAGAAAGATCCATCCCCATACTACTGATAGAAATTTGTGGGTTCATTTCTTTCAAGATAGTCTGTCAGGGACTCATCTTGAATGGTTCTACCAGCTGAAGGGAGCCAATGTCCAAAATTGGGAAGATCTGGCTGCTACTTTCTACAAGCAGTATCAATACAACGCCGACCTTGCTCCTACTCGTACTCAACTCTAGAGTATGTCCATGGGTGCAAGTGAAGGCTTTAAAGACTGTGCACAGAAATGGAGAGACTTGGCTGGAAGAGTTCAACCCCCTTTGTCTGATAGGGAGCTGGTTGATATGTTTCTGGGGACGCTATCTGGTCCATTTTTCAATCATTTGCTCGGCAGCTCGGCAGTTGGTTTCACCGAGCTGATTCTAACTGGAGAAAGAGTAGAATCTGGGATTCGGAGCGACAAGATACATAAGGATGCCTCTTCGAGTTCAATAAAGTAGCCTTTTGCTGGTAAGAAGGAAGCCAGTGCCATCTATAGCCCGAGGGGCCAAAACAGGGCTGAACATCGTCAGATAGTAAGTGCCGTAATGATACCAAGGCATGCAGTTGCTCCATAATGCAACAATTAACAAAGAGTGGAAAGACCACAACGAAAGTTTACCCGAATCAACATGACATTGGCTGAAGTTCTACCTCATCTGTTGAGATCCAACTTGGCAACCTTGAAAGAGGCTCCCAAGAATCCAAATACTACATCTCCCCGATATAATCCAAATGCTCGGCGTGCCTATCATTCTGAGAGTCTTGGTCGTGATACCAATGACTGCTGGGCTCTAAGGAATAAGGTACAAGATCTGACTGAAGCCAAGGAAATTGAGTTTGATGCTCGGGAGAAGCCCAATGTCATAACTGCTCCCATGCCTAAGCATAGTCGTGGAATTAATGTTGTTGATACCAACTTGTTTGTGACCTTGGTAGATGAAGTTTCTACTCCTCTCATGATTGTGAAGAAGAATTTGCTATTGGCCGGTTTATTTTTGGGTTGTGGTGAAGGTTGCCACATGTGTTCGTTTCTACCTTCTGGTTGCCGTTTGCTGAAGTTAGGTGTTCAATGCTTGATGAACAGAAAAGAAATTTTGTTCGAGAAAACTTTGGTTCCTGTTGTTCCATCTGAAGACATTGCCATTATAACCATTTCCACCAATCCTTCCAAGGTTTCCTCAAGAAGACCTGTTAGGATTACATCTGCTCTAAGAATTGCTCCGCTAATAATCATTGTTCCTGGTCTTGTCCCGTATGTCTCGGACAAAGCTGTCCCCTGGCATTATGGTGCCGATATGTACTATCATGGCATCAAACAAGATTTGAAAGATGAAGAGGCTGATCCTGATATTGGTAACATTGTCGGAACCAACAAAGTTACCCGAAGTGGAAGGGTATTCTCTCCCGAGATTTCCCCTAAGACTGTCAACAAGCCTATTGTCATTCCATCTGCTGTTCCTGCTAGTACATCAACTACTGCTCCTGTTCTTACTCCAGTTATTACCCCTATCGGCGAATCGTCTGATACCTGTGGCAAGGAAATTATAGGTGAGCCTGCCCGGACAGAGGCGCCTAGGAAAATTATTGTGGAAGCCTCTAAGCAAGAGATAGAGGAAATACTGAAAATAATTAAGAAGAGCGACTACAATGTGGTTGAGAAGCTGGGGCAGACCCCATTAAAGATATCCATGTTGTCTTTATTATTGTGTTCCGAAGCCCATGCGAAGGCTTTGATTGCATTCCTCAAGATTGCGCATGTGCCGCAGAAAACTTCAACTGATCAGTTCAAAGATTGTGTTGCCAGCCTGACTGCTGATAATGGGCTAGGTTTTTCAGATGAAAACTTGACACTGAAGGGAAGGAAGCATAATGATGCTCTGCATGTATCGATTGAATGCAGGGGCACCACTATGGATCATGTGCTGGTAGATACTGGGTCTTCGCTGAATGTCTTGCCTAATAAGGCGTTGGATCGGCTAGATTGTGAGGGTTTGACGTTAAAGCCTAGTAACATTGTGGTAAGGGCTTTTGACGGGTCGAAGAGAATGGTGCACGGGGAGGTGGACATCCCTGTCAAAGTAGGTTCTCAGACTTTTGGGTCCACCTTCTATGTGATGGACACCAGGCCGTCGTATTCTTGTTTGTTGGGTCATCCTTGGATCCACGAGGCTGGGGTAGTTACTTCCACACTCCACCAAATGCTGAAGTATCTGGTAAAAGGGAAGATTGTCACGGTGTGGGGTGAAGAGGAGTATATGGTGAGCCACCTTAATTCCTTCTGGTATATAGAGATGGACGGGTAATTCATAGAAACTCCTTGTCAGAACTTCGAAGAGGTCCCTCAGATCTTGGCATTGACTGAAACTACTACCAACAACAAACCTCCTCTGAAGATGGCTTCCCTCAAGGACGCCAGGACCGTGGTTGAAGAAGGTGGGTGTGTCAATTGGGGTCAGCTCCCTGATTTCACTCACAAAACCGACAAATTTGGTTTGGGCTTTACTACAGGGGCTCAAAGGGCTGTTCCATGCGCTCGGGCTGAAAGACCTCCCCTACACATCAGTAATCGGGGAATTAATGCCATTGAAGACAACAATGAGGACTCAGACATTGACAACTAGATCTACCCAACTACCAACGGTGGACCGAGTAATTGGACAACTAGGGACTTTATACCAGTTTCTTTTATTCTGCAGTAATTGACTTACTTGTTTTGAGATTTGTAATAAACAATTTAAAAATTTACGGCCTTGTGCCTTGCCCGAGGCACACTGGTTTTGTTTGTGAGGGCTGTTATTTGTCATTTCATATATCATTAATAAAGCATTGGACGTTTCTTGCATACAAATTTTGCGCTCTCTATTTTTCTTTTTTGTTTTCACTTTATCAAAACAATTATTCTCTTACACACACTAATGTATCATAATGCAGATCCATATCCACTCTGGATCCCATTGATAACAGCTCTTCTATTGCCAGTTATGACTTCAAAAATACGATCAACCAAGCCGAAGACGTAGGTGAGGATGATTGTGAGGTGCCTGGAGAACTTGCTAGACTACTACAACAGGAAGAGAGGACCATATAGCCTCATGAAGAGTCGGTTGAGACAGTGAATTTGGGTACTGAGGAAGACAAAAAAGAGGTTAAAATAGGTGCAAATCTAGAGCTTAGCGTCAAACAGAGGTTGATACAGATGTTGCACGACTATGTTGAGATCTTTGCCTGGTCCTATGAAGACATGCCTGGTTTGGACACTGATATTGTGGTACATCGCCTGCCAACTAAAGAAGATTGTCCTCTGGTTAAACAGAAGGTCTGTCGTATACGCCCTGAAATGTCAGAGAAGATCAAGGCAGAGGTCATGAAACAGTTCGAAGCAGGATTCTTGGCTGTCACTTCTTATCCGCAGTGGGTTGCCAATGTCGTCCCGGTACCTAAGAAGGACGGTAAGGTACGAATGTGTATAGATTACAGAGATCTAAACAGGGCAAGCCCCAAGGATGACTTCCCACTTCCTCACTTTGACATTCTGGTCGACAACACCATGCAACACAAAATCTTTTCCATCATGGATGGTTTCTCTGGCTACAACCAGATCAAGATGGCTCCTGAAGAAATGGAGAAGACAACCTTCGTTACAGTGAGGCACCTTCTGTTACAAGGTGATGCCTTTTGGGTTGAAGAATCCTGGGGGCAACTTATCAGCGCGCTATGGTCACTTTGTTCCATGATATGATTCACCATGAGATCGAAGTTTATGTTGATGACATGATAGCCAGGTCTCAGACTGAGGAAGAGCACCTTGATCATCTCTAAAAGTTGTTCGACAGGTTGAAGATATATAAGCTGAGGTTGAATCCGAATAAGTGCACCTTCGGGGTAAGGTCTGGTAAACTTCTGGGTTTCATTTTCAGCGAAAAAGGCATCCAAGTAGATCCTACAAAGGTAAAAGCTATACAAGAAATTCTAGCTCCCCGTACAGAGAAGGAAGTTAGAGGTTTCTTGGGACGCCTGAATTATATCGCCAGGTTCATTTCACATCTGACTGCTACTTGTGAGCCAATCTTCAAGCTTCTGAAGAAAGATCAAGTGGTAAAGTGGAATGATGAATGTCAAACCGCTTTCGAAAGAATCAAGTAATATCTTCAAGAACCACCAATTCTGATGCCTCCAGTTGAAGGAAGACCTTTGATATTATACTTGACAATGCTATACAATTCAATGGGGGTGTGTGCTGGGGCAGCATGACAAGTCTAGTTGAAAAGAGCATGCAATATACTACCTTAGCAAAAAGTTTACTGACCGTGAGACACGATACTCATTGTTCGAGAAAACTTGTTACGCTTTGGCATGGGCTGCTCGCCGACTGAGATAGTATATGCTGACTCACACTACCTTGTTGATATCAAAGATGGATCTGATCAAGTACATTTTCGAGAAGCCCGCACACTCCGGAAGGATAACAAGGTGGAAAATGATCTTAACTGAGTATGACATACAATATAAAACCCAAAAAGAAATAAAGGGGAGTGTATTGGCTAATCATTTGGCTCATCACGCTGTGGATGACTACCAGTCCATGAATTTTGAGTTGCCGGATGAGAATATTATGTTGGTGACTGACTACGAAGAACCTGGACCGAATGAAAGACCTGAGGAGGGATCCCGATGGTCTATGTATTTGATGGAGCCTTAAACGTACTGGGTAGCAACATTGGCGCTGTAATCATATCTCCCGAGGGCTGTCATACTCCGTTCGCTACTAGATTATGTTTCAACTACACTAACAACATGGCGGAGTATGAAGCATGTATTATGGGTCTTTGAGCTGCTATCGACCTAAGGATCAAGTTCTTGAGTGTATTCGGGGATTCCGCTTTGGTGATAAGTCATATCAAAGACGGGTGGGATACGAAGCACCTAAATCTCATTCCTTATAGAGAGTATGTACTGACATTGCTCCCACACTTTGAGGAGGTAACATTTGAACATTTCCCACGAGAGGAGAACCAATTAGCGGACGCACTAGCTACCATGTCTTCTATGTTCAAGGTTAGGTGGGACAATGAAGCTCCCCAAATTACCATTGAGAGGTTGGATGAACCAGCACACTGCTGTGAAATCGATACCGAAGAAGTGGCAAACAAACCCTGGTTTCACGAAGTCAAAAGTTATCTCGAGGCTCAAGAGTATCCCGAAGGGGCATCTGTCAATGATAATAAGTTTCTGAGAAGGTTCGCTGCAAAGTTCTTCCTCAGTAATGGAATCCTCTATAAATGCAACCATGACTCCACACTATTATGGTGTGTAGACAAGAGTAAAGCAGAGAGGAGCATGACATATCTACATGAAGGCACCTTCGAAACCCATTCTAGTGGGCATACCATGTCTAAGAAGATCCTACGGGAAGGATACTACTGGTCCACTATGGAAGCCGATTGCTATCAGCACTCCCGAACTTGTCATAAGTGCCAAATCTACACTGATAAGGTGCATGTGCCTCCGGTCCCCTTAAACGTCTTGACAGCTCCGTGGCCCTTTACAATGTGGGGCATCGACATGATCGGAGAGATCAGGCCCACCTCTTCCAATGGACATCGCTTCATCTTAATAGCCATTGATTACTTCACGAAGTGGGTTGAGGCAGCTTCCTTTGCTACAGTAACCAAGAACATCGTGGCGTGGTTTATTCGACATAATCTGATATGTCGATATGGTGTGCCAGAGAGAATTATTACTGACAATGGTACGAATCTTACCAACATAATGATCACCAAGCTCTGTAAACAGTTTAAGATACAACATCATAATTCTTCCCCCTATCTACCAAAGATGAATGACGCTGTTGAAGCAGCTAACAAGAATATCAAGAAGATTGTACAGAAGATAACGGTGACATATAAAGACTAGCATGAGATGTTACCATTTGCTCTTCATGGGTACCGTACCTCAGCACAGACGTCGACATGGGAAACACCCTACTCTCTGGTATATGGCATGGAGGCAGTCCTACCCATCAAAGTCCAGATACTTTCTCACAGGATTATAGAGGATGCAGGTTTGAACAAAGATGACTGGATCCGAACCCAACTTGATCAGTTAAATCTAATCGATGAAACGAGACTTATTGCTATCTGCCATGGTCAAACGTATCTAAGCGAATGATCAAGGCTTTTAACAAGAAAGTCAGACGCCAAGAATATCAAGTCGGGGATCTAGTGATCAAACGCATCATACTGCCGCAAGGTGATCCCAGGGGAAAATGGACCCCCACGTACGAAGGGCCATTTGTGGTTAAGAACATTTTCTCGGGAGGAGCTATGATTCTAACCACCATAGATGGTGACTACCTTCCTCACCCTGTCAATGCAGACATAGTGAAAAGATACTACGCCTAATCAAAGACCCGCTAGGTTGACCGGCCTACGCAAAAATAAGGGCTTTCCGGCGAGCCAAAAGGGTTCGGGCAAAAGTAAGGGGTGAAAATGAAAAAATCTATACACCCGGCAAGTCGAAAACCCGAAAGGGAGGCTTGGGCAAAAAGGGTATCCTAGTGGACCGAAAACCCGAAAGGGCGGTCCAGGCAAAAATTAGGGATATAATGCGTACCAATATGTCTCATTGGATCATTTTGCGACCAAACTTCGGTATCGACTATCAAGCTCGGACCGCACCAATCAATCTGATCAACTTTCGGCCAAGAAGCAAAGGGATGAGATGCTTGAAGATATAGAGGCAATAGCAGAGTTAGAACCCAATAGGGTTGTTTCACATAGCTGTTTTTCTTTCTTTTACACAAATTGTATAAGTTTCTATTTTCACGGCGGCATTCTCTTACTAGAGCGTCAGCCTCCTTGTACAAAAATGCCTATTACAGGCCAACTTCAAAAATCAATACAAAAACGCCTATTTTTGATATATGCATTTGAAAATGATTGTTGCTCACAAATATTTACTTAAGAAACAAAAGACAATTACTCGTAATTCCAGAGGAAAAAAAAGAGAAGTGCCAAACCCGATGGTTACTCCGCCCAGCAGGTATCGGGATGGAGTCATCTTTGGAGCACAATCATCAATACATACACTCCCCATAGAGTAAAAGTATTCAAAAGCATTGGCGTCGGCTTTCCTGAAATAGGACGTAATCTCCCCAGCCAGGGTCATTCTGAAACATGACTGCTATATTCCCCAGCTAAAGTTCATAATCGTGGGCGAGTCGGTAAAATTCATCCCCCAAGCAAGAGTTTATTTCTCCAGACACAGAGGCTCAATCCCTGATAGAGTTCATCACGCAAGCTACGAAAATTCACTTCCTAAGGTCGTTCCCCCGCAGAGTTCATTCTCAAGCCACACCTCTTCTCGACAAAATGTTTACAAATCTCCAGCAACCATCATGTATTTATTTTCCCAGACGTGTGCATACCCCAATAGCATTTCGTGAACATACATCATGACATGCACATACATATCATATACATCATGATCTCATTTATTTTGAGAACATCATCTCGCCCTGCATTTCATGCATCACATATAACTAACCCTGATATGTTTTTAGGAAAAGACGTTTAGCTTCAACAAATTCAGCAGTTATACAGATCACATCTGCAGACGACTAACGAAAACTCAGTTCTCGACACCAAATGGGTCAACTATCCAGGCTTTCATTTTGAAGTAACCCTACTATCCAGGTTCCTTCTCACAGCCCTACTATCCAGGCTTTCATTTCAAGGTAACCCTACGACCCAGGTTCCTTCTTGTTGTACCCCAAAATTTTCCCTCCCATATTTTTCAACACATGGCAAGTGAGGTCCCCAAATTGCTCAAGGAAGGTCAAGAGTTGACCAGACAAGCTCTCTCCTAAGGCAGTATACCTCAAATTAGAGTTTCTATTTTTATCAAGATGTGTGAAACACAAAGGACTCAAATTCTCACCATTGTCTTAATATGTTCTCAAGATCATCCATGTCAAGTTTCAAGCCTTGCAGAAGAAGTTTGCTCAGTCAATTGCTCAAATGCCTGAAAATCAATTGTGCTAGGTCAAAAGTCAATTGTGGCCCACATACAGTCAAACTTCAAGATGTTTGGTCAAAATCCTCATTTTGAAGTATTATCCATCATTTGATCAAGGGTTGATCATGATTCCTCAAGGATTGCTCACAATTCATCAAAACCCAAAAGTTGCTAAATTAGGGTTTTATAGGAAAAGTCAACTCAACTTTGACCAAACATAACTTTCTCATACTTCATCAGAAATGATCCATCCAAAGGTCATTTTGAAGAAGATGAAATTATCTAAAATGCATAACATGAACATGGAAGGCTTAATTGAGTTGAGACCAAAAGGGTTGCTTAGAGGACATCCTAATCTTTATAAAAAGTCCAAGAACACCTCTCTAGGGTCAAAATTAAGAGAATTATGCATTGGCCAAGTTGACCATTTTTGCAAAATTGTCAAAAGTCAAATGTTCTCAAGTTTGCATTTTTTGCTAAATGGGCCAAACTTTTTATGCTTTCACCTCAATTATAATTTGGTCCATGACTCAAATACTTATCCACCAATTATTTGCTTCATTTTTCAATTTATTTTGATTTTTCATTAATTAAAAAGTGAATTAAATCAAATAAATGATGAAAATTATCAAAGATGGGATTTGATTTGTTTTTTTGACAGGTTAGAAACCAAGATATGTTGAGCTTGCAAGATAAAATGGAATCAATGGTAATTGGTACAAAAAGAGCATGAATGGCATGAAAATAGAAAGATATCATATGGCTAAAGAATCAAATCAAATATCATCAAAGCTTAAAGATTGGATCTGTTTTGCAACCGTAATTAATTGAGCGATATATAATGAACAAAAACAAAGAAAGAAAAGAGGGTTAGAGGTCGTGCATAGCCAAGAACAAAACTGAAAAATTCAAGAAAAAGTGGGAATCAATTTTCCATCTACAAGGCTTTTCAAAGCATTCCAAGATCACCAATCCCTTCCTAGACATCCCAGGAAGCTGTTTCAATCATTCCCAGGGCCTGAAGCACTCAGAAACTCGTGTTGTAACTCACACAGTTTGGTACCTTTTTCAAATTCGATTTTTGCAATTTACGCATCATTGGCATGTTTTAATTATATTTTTTTGTTTATGATTGAGTTTACAAGCTATTGGTATCATTCAATTGCGTTTTCAGTACAGGAATCATGATGTGCCATTATTAGGGTTCCTTGGCTCGTTTTAGGGGTTTGCAGTATAGGCAAAATTAGGCCTGGATTCTGGTACCATGACACTTGTGAGGATGAGACGAGTTGATTGGTACCCTTAATTTTCATTTATGTTGCTTGTGTAGGATTTTTGAATGTCACAGGTTTGTAGCTACAACAAAGTGTCTGTAGGTAAAAGTGTCCCAGGCTAAAACGACGGAGAGAGGAAGAAGAAGCTTGTGTGGCACAACATCATTGGCTTATTCAAACTGACATGCGTTTTTCTTCTTGTTTTGACCACTAACTCATGTTTTCTTATATTATGCTTTGTTCTTATTATAATTGCAACTAAGCATCACAGCTCAACTGGCAGCGTAGTATGGGGAGCGAGCATAAGGACCTGGGTTCGATCCCCAGGTCCCAATATTTGTTTCATGTAATTTTGCTTCATGTGATCAGGTGCAAAGTTGTCCCATACGCCCACCGTATGCCATCCAAATCCAACCATCAAATTCATCAGCAAGCTGGATCTGACGTGCCAGCATTGAGGGACCACCATACACCTCAAAGTCAATGTTGCATGGGAACCAGCAAGGTCAAACAGGCTGAGATTTGTTTGGGTCCGGAGTTTCAACTTCATACCCCCCACAATTACTAACAATCAGGCCCACTTCTTTTTATTTTTCTTATTTTTTTTTAATTCTTTAATATTCCTTTTAATCATTTTAATTAACAAATTAATCATTTTTATAAAATCATAAAATCAAGACTTCATAAAAAATTAGAATTAGTTTTTTTTATTATCAAAATTAATTTAATTTAGTTTAACATTAGGGAAATTTTAATTTGTTTTCACAAATAATATCAAATATAAATTAGGTTAAACTCTTGATTTAATTTTTCTTTCTTTCTCAAATAAAATAAATAAAACACAAAAATAGGTTTTAGAATGAATTAATTTACTTTTTTTATTTAAAATTAATTAGAACTTAGGATTTTCTTTTTTAATTTAATTGTTTCATTATTTTCTTAAAATAACAAAAATGACAAAAACATGTTTTCTTTAATCAATCGCAATTAGGTTTAGTCGAGGGTCAAAACCCTAATCGTCTTGTATTTAATTTGTCGCGCGCTTGTTATTTATTTTGTCAATATTTCGTAACTGCTCACTGGTTTGTAATAGTTAATTTAGGGCTTTTACTTATCGCTTTTTTCCCGGGTTTTTGGATATGTAATTAATCCCCCTCCCCGAAGCCTTGTAATAGCGTAGATTTATTTTCTCGCATTTTAATTCTTGCAAATATTTAACTGTTTAGATGTATGCTAACAGGATTGTATGACAAGAATGCATGACGAATTAATACGGTTAGAAAACCCTAATGTGCAAAGATAAATAACGGAAAACAAATCACTCGCACATATCACTCTTAGGGTATACTCTCAGTTTGGTTGCTTTCGGTAAACGATCATTAAGCATGGTGTGTCTTAGTGGTTGCCCTCCTGTCTAAAAAAGATCAAACGTCCCATTCGAATGTTGCCTCGGAAATGTTGCCTCGAATATGATCTTAAGACTCTAGGGTTATTACTAAGGTGTCCTAATATTGCTTTAGTGATCGTACGTCCCTTTCGAATTGACCCTTACAAACTCCAACGACAGTGCTACCTATTTCTCAATAGTAGGATAGCACTGTCTAAAGGAAACAAGAATATAAACGATCTTTTTTCGAGTAGGTAGATGCTAGTAGGTACTTGCTCAAATTAAAACTTTTCACACTTACACTTTTCAAACAAACTTTCAAAAGAAACTTCGTCACACCTTTGAGGACTGATACAAGGGTTATCACGAAGTCAAACTTTTCAAAAACAAAGCACACATACACAAGCAATTTTAAAAAGATGAGCAAGTACCTAAGAGCCCATGGAAAACCATGGATAGAAAGGGTCCTAACACCTTCCCTTTGTATAATCTACCCCCCGTATTCAGAATATCTCGAAAAAGGATTTTTTTGTACTTTTTTCCTTTCCGATTGGATGAAATAAAAGTTGGTGGCGACTCTTGCTTACCGCGACATTTTGCGAACAACAAACGCAAAATGCAAACCAGTATTAAATAGTCGATTCTGCCACCGTATCACAGAACTGGAGACTCTGCTTGGGAAATAATAAGTGGGGTATACCTTAGGATCTAGGTCATCATAATTGGTTCTCTTGATTGCTTTGTTTGCTTTACTTTTAAGGGTTTTGTTTGGGGTTACTATAGATCCTATACCCGGATCTGGGGAATACCTTTTAGGTAAGTAGAAATAGACTGTGAGGGAACTGTACGACATAGACCGATACGGTTGAAGCAGTAGCTACGTTGGTGTGGCATTTTAGTTTGTACTGGTATCCCTTATGGAGAAACGAGGAGAATACGGGGCCGCTGTATGGTGTCGTTAAACATCAACTGACCTTAGAACCTTTAATCGCCCAACTTGGCCATTATAAAGTAGTGAGATATCCAGACTCAGTGTAGAGCTGAGAACTGGTTGATACTCGATGCTGCACTCATTGAGATCATACTCTCGGAATAATTTCGACCGCAAGAAAAGATCACGTGAGCTGAAACCATGACCGATGGAGGATGGTCAGTGATATTGAGATCCTCTAGAACCCGATTACTTTTCTAGAACAGGTTGAACCAACTTAACTTCAAGAGGGTATTACCTTTGACCTCATGCAAGCCTTGAACCTAAGGGCTTTGTGTGATTTGACTGTGTTTGCAATATTTGTGCTTGCCATACCTGTGGTTTATCATGACATCATGCATCATAACATGGCATTCATGTTCCATTACACTAACCATTTCAAAGACCAAGGGAATTTATCTTTGACCCGTTTTGCAGATCATGGCTTCCGTGCGTAGAAATACCATCCGAATCAACTTTGTGCAGATACCTGCCCAACTTAAAGAGCTAGCATCTAAAGTTTCTGAAACCTCTACTTTCATCAAGATACACGGTCAACTTCTCAACCTGGTTACTCCATACCTTGATGAACAGATGATGAGCGTACTATTTCAGTTCTTCGATCCCAAGCATTACTGCTTCACTTTTCCAGATTACCAGCTGGTACCCACCTTGGAAGAATTCTCTCATCTATTGGGCATATCCATTCTTTAACAGGTACCCTTCACAGGTATGGAAGAAGTTCCTAAGCCAGAAGTTATTGCCTCAGCTTTGCATTTGAAACGGGCCGATGTGGTATCCAATTGGGAAACTCGAAGCGGGGTCGAAGGTTTTCTAGCCAAATTTCTGATAGACAAGGCTCAACTAATTTGGGATGATTTGGATTTTCAGGCTTTTGAGGATGTCTTGGATCTTCTTATCTATGGTTTAGTTCTCTTCCCTAATCTGGACTCCTTTGTAGATGTGAATGTTGTCAAGATTTTCCTTTCTTACAACCCTTTACCTACCTTGCTTGGAGATATCTTGCATGCTCTCCATACTCGTACAATGAGGAGAAGAGGGACTCTTATGTACTGCATGTCGTTGTTGTCAAGGTGGTTTATTTCTCACCTCCCTAAGTCGGTACTGAAAAACGAAGAAGGTTTGGGTTAGTCGTACAAAATAATGTCACTCGCTCATACAGATATTTTTTGTGTTCCCGGGCTATGGAAGACACTGCTGTTATTGACCGATGTAGGGGGTACCCTAATGTCCCATTACTTTGTATCAAAGGGGGTATAACTTACAATCCTTGTCTAGCCTTGCGATAATTTGTTCGTGCTCGTAGAGATGGTCCCTATGAGTTATTTCTCGAGGACATTGTATTCGACTATAAGGATGATGTTAAGGAGCATCGTCGGAGGTTCATACGGGCTTGGGGCATGGTAAACAGATCTGACCCCAAAGAGTTAGAACCGAAGACTTCCCTTCCTATGCAACCTTACCTCCAATGGGTCCGAGCTCGTGCCCAAAAGCTTATGATGCCTTATGAGGCCGTACTACCAGTGATTGTGGAGCCCACTAATGAAGAAGGCATTCCTTACACGGTTCTCTATCCTTACATGCCCACTGATCCTGGGGAGTTACAGAGGTCTTGGATTCAGCTGAAGAATGAGCGAGATACTTACCGGGAGCAGTTCCACGAGCAAGAGAGGAAGATTTTAAAGCTCACCAGGCAGCTCGAGGAAGAAAGAGTGATCAATGACTATATCAACACAAAGATGAAGCATCCATGGGACTTTTGATGTTCTATTTCTAGTTATAGATTTTTTTTTATTTACTTATCTTGTAAAGCCTTAAAGGCATTTTGAACCTTCAAAGTTTAAGCTAATAAAGTTATGTTTTATTTTGGTTTGCAAATTTAAATTTCCCAAAGTCTTTGAAATCATTACATGCGCATCCCATTATCATACACATTGTGATACGACGGGAGAACTGACTTGATGTTTTGCATTTCGATCGCATTTGTGCGGATAGCAAGAGTCGCCACCGACTTTTCTTTTAACCAAAAGGAAAGGTAAAAAAGCACAGGAAAGACCTTTCGAGATTATTTTTCGGGTTCGGGGGGTAGATTATGAAAAGGGAAGGTATTAGCACCCTTTTCATCCATGGTTTTCCATGGGCTCTTAGTTACTCGTTTAGATCACTTGCTTTTGTTTAACAGTGTGCTTGTGGTGTGGGCTTTGAAAGTGTTTTGAAAAATCTCTTTGTAATGGTTCTCGTTTCTATAATAACGCGTACAAAGTTTTGTTTCGAAAGATGGTTCAAAGATGTGTTTGTGGATTTGTGTTTTTGGAAATTGTTTTGAAAAGATATTTTGCAATGGTTCTCATCTCTATAAGAACGTATACAAAAGGTTTTGTCTTTTGAAAATGTTTTGAGATGAAAGTGTTGGCGTAAAAAAATATTTTTTGTCGTGAGCAAGCGAGTAACTAGAAGCGAATCTACCCACTCGAAAGGTTTTCAATTGTTATTTTCTTCCTCCTTTAGATGTTGCTATCTTACCATTAATTTGGTAAGAATCCCCATCGTTGGATGTGAAGGGACAGGCGCGGGTAAATTTTACAGTCATCAAAAGCAACTTATGAGACGCTTTAGCAAATTTTCGTAAGGGACTAGATCGTTTTATCGAAGGCAACGTCGAGGGTCATCGAGGGACTACAATCTTTTTATTGAAGGGTCATTGCTAAAGCGTCCCATATTCGAGGGACATGACTGTGTTTTCGAGGCAACGAGCGAAGCTACCTTAGAGGTGCGCGTGTGAAAAGTGTGTTCGTTTCAAGTTATTTTGTTGAAATTAGGTTATCTAGCGATTGATTTTATGTCTTGCCATGCACGCCTAATTACTATACAGTATAATGAAAACAGTAAATTACGAAAATGGAAATTCTACGCTATTACAGAGCTTTCAGGAATGGGGGTACAATTTTTTTACAAAATAGCAATCAATACAACCAAATTGAATTTGAGCAATTAATTAAAGTTATAACAGACTAGAAAATGTGATTAATTGACAAAGTATAGAAATAAAAACTTGGTATTTTGTTTGTGAAAAAATTTGAAAATAAGAAAATAAAACCTATTCTAAAAATAAAATAATTGACTAAAAGAAATTAAATCATATGTATTATTTTTGTATTTTTTATGAGGAAAAGAAATAATTAATCTATTCTAATTTTTTTTAGTATTTTTGACATTTGTTATAAACAAAGCTAAACAACTTAAAATAAACTAAAAAAGAACAAAGCCAAAGGTCGAACCCAAGACCCCAAGGTTGCAAAAAGATTTCCTTACCACTAGACTACATCAATTTTTCTGTTTTGTTCATGTTCCAAGTGAAATAAAATGGTACAAAGATGGTTGGGTTGGGCTTTAAGGCCAAGCCCACAACCTGAATTCATTAGAGAAAGGAGATGGAGGGTTTCGAAACCCTAAAAGTGAAAAGGGGCGGCCGCTAGTTTATGGTCTTGGTAATTGGAATTCACAGATTAAACAAAATTACAAAATTAGATTAACAATTATCTTTTTTTTTATATCTCCTAACCGCCTCTAGCTCCTATAGAGATTGTCTCTCTTAATGTACCCCCAGCTTTCACTTTCTAGGGAACAAAATCAGACAGAAACTCAAATATTTTCTTACTAACAACATGGGATAAGTGATGGTAACTCAGATACTTCTTCCGATCCTGAGAACAACACACAAAAGCTTCCAAAGCTAATTGTTCAAGAAATTTCTTTGCAACTTTGTTAATCGCCAACAATAGCTTCCAGAGAAACATGCAAATCGGTGATTTCCGCTTTGATTATCGTCCTGATTCGAATCATCGGAAACACGTTCATTTCTCTTTTTCTTCTCCTCCATCTTCTTCAACGTCGTTCTCGTGTTTTAACTCTGTTTTGATTAGCTGGTAGGTGTCGAAGTTTATGGTTTGTCGATTTCATTGCATGCTATTGTTCTATTTTTGTTATTGCGTTAGGGTTATTGTATTGCAGTTTATTATGGGTTATGGTTGATTCTGAGTTGTAGGTTGAAACTGTTGCGAGGAGTGCAGAGCCAAGGTTGGTGTAGAATATGAGTTATGATTGAGTGTGATTTGTAGTGAGGTTGATTGAGAAGTTTACAATTTGTGTTGTGGAGGTTTGATGATGATTCTGCGAACTATGGATTGGACAGGATAGGGAGATGAGGAGATGCAACGACAGGGAGATTTCTGAATGGGAGAAGAAATGGCGGCCAAAATAGGTGGTGTAGGAGATCTGGATCTGCTTGAATCAAATTGGTAAGGTTCTGCTAATATGGTGACACTGTTTCTATCATTTTTGGTTTCTTTATCTTACTCTATTTTGTGATTCACTCTCTAACAAAGCAAAAATCTTGAGTTTTAGTTTTGATTTGTTCATGATTATTATTCTACTGATTTCATGTTCATTAGTTTTTTTTTCTGGTTTAAGCACTAACAACAACAAAAATTATTTCACACATTTTTCTCTTGTTTTCTTATGTAGTAACAACAGATATCACGCAATAACTGATACAGAAAATACGCAAACACAGAGGTGCAAGAATGGTGGAAAGAATCAGTACCTATTAAAGTCCTTCTTTTTGGTAGTGAGTATTGTTAGTTACTCCTTCCTTGTCTGCTATGGATTCTAGTTTATTGACAGCATAACCTTCTTTTCTTCCTCTATTTCTTATATTTGTTGTTTACGCGTTGATGTGCTTGATGAAAGACATGTGTACCGATGGTGAGTTTGATGGAGAGGAGGAGGATAGTTTTCTGTGAGTTTTTTTTGTTAATGTTGCTGTTTTTTTGAGACAAAGAGTTTTTGTGAGCTTAATGTTGTTGGTTTTTGTTGTTGATTTGAGACGAAAAAGTTTGTGTGAGCTTTTCTGTTCAGTTTTGGTTTTTGTTGTTGATGTGAGACAAAGAGTTTTTTTTTTGAGCTTTTTGTTAATGTTGTTGGTTTTATGGTAGCTGAGAAGTGGAAATTTGGTGGGAAATATTAGTGAATTTGAATAATTGCAGCATACTATTTCTAATGCTCTTTGTTGCAATTTTGGTTTTGCCATTTTGGTGCAAGTTATTTTTAGATTTGGACAGGTTTGGGCAGGTTTATACAGGGCTATAGCAGGTCTTGGACTGGTGCAATTTTGCAGGATGTAGTAGGGTAAATTTGCAGCATACATAACATGCTTATGGGTTGTAGCAGTGTTTGACAATTTTGGGGTTGTTTGTGGCCCGGGTGATCTCTTTCCTCTTTCTTCTTTCAATGAAAACAAATTTTTTACCTATTGAAATTCTGAAGGGTTTGCCACATTAGGAAGATGATGATATAGGGCTTGGAGCTAATTGATAGCTTGCCATTTTTGAATTGTTGTTGTTATGCTTGGTTCTTGCTTTGCTGTCATATACCGCCTGATATTCTTGTGCTGCTGTTGTGCTACCTTGCTTGCCTAGTTGCCATGTTGTTTTGGTATTTTTTTTCCAGCTTTGTGTTGCACCTGCTGTTTGCAGCCTTGCCCTATTTTTGCTTGCTTGCTGTTTTGTGTGTAGCTTTGCATCTTTGCCTTGCTGTCTTCGTGCTGCCTTTGGGCTGTGCTGCTGCCTGCTGCTGTTACACGTTTTTGCTGTTGTTACATGTTTTTTTTGCTATTCTTTTCCCTTTTTGTGAACTAAAAGAAATCCACACTTCTTTTTGTGATTTGCAAATGTAGGAGGAGATAAACCATGATTGAAAACCCCTCTTAATTTATGATTCCAAAAGGCAAACTCTAATGATGAGATAAAAACTCTTAATAATTAGTTCTTGAATTTTCACATGTAGCTAAATTTTTCTTTCTTTTATTGCATGTACGAGCAATTTGGACAATGGAGGAAATTGATGAGGAGCGGCCTGTCGTGCTTGATGAAGACTTGAAGATGACGAAAAATCAATTCTTTAGGAATTTTGTATTGTTGCAACTTTTGTAACATTGCGGTTTTTATTTGTAATTTGAATTTTAAGACTTGGAGATTGTGAAATATATTCAAATAAAAATGATGCCTTGTTGTAAATCTTGAATTCTTGAATAAACTTGAATGGTCTTGAATTCCAAAGCGGCTTAAAAAAAGTCTTGCATTTGAATAATGACGCGCTTGAAGAAATTAGGTTTAACAATTTGATTTGATTCATGAGAATTGTGACTTAGATAAACCATGAATCACAACATAGCTTTAATCATGTTTGCATTCCAAAGTTCGAATGAATTTGAGAAAACTTTAACGAACTCATTCTCTGATACCTTGAATTCAAAACCAACCACGCGAATCAACTGTAAAAGATTTGGACGAAAGCTTGTGATATCGTGTAATTCTTTGCTAATCAAGACAATATTCAAATGAATCCTCAAGTAATTTTCACCAAGATCATAAATCAATTTTCAACATGGCAACTTGTATTATAAGCAACATCTTCTTCGAACTCAATATGAATCTCCGAATTCATTATCTCGTTCTATGGACAGTCTCAATCATAAGAATCGCAGCTTTTGAGAAAACAATTAGAAGTTGAAAACACTCTAAATCAAGAAAATGACTTATGACAAATTGATAATCTCCAAGGTCGTTTAAATACAATTTCCTTAGATTCTTAAAGAGGACTTGTTGATGACATCGCTCATGACAATGCACAAAAATAATCGTCTGGAGATCTTGAAAATTGAGGACAATACGACTCTTGAAAGGCAGACCACAATTATCTAAAATTAGGTCATAAACAGAAAGTGACCTCTAAAATATTCGAATTTCTGATGATCTTTCGCACATAATCAGCTCTTGACTTGTGAAGATAAATTGGAGATGACGTCAAGGAGAGTCATATGCAAATAGAACTGCTCAAGAATATCAATTAATGGAGAAGTTACAACCGTTTGAACTTGATACTGAAAAGGCTGACTTTTGCAATTGATTTTTAGTCATCTGAACCACTGAATGAGCAAACTCATGATGCGAGGCTTGAAACTTGGCACAAACATCCTTGATAACACATGAAGGACCATAAAGACCATTTGAAACTTTTGAAACTCAATTTTGCTTTAAGAAATACCAAACCCTAGCTGCTGACTCAATGCTTAGGAAGAGAATCTGTCTGATCAAATCTTGTGCCAAATTGAGTGTTTGAGAGATCCTGGGATAGCATCTTGAGTGAAAAATGGGAGGGCAAATTTTGGGGTACAACACACATCATTACAGGTACCCCTACAGGTTTCTCATCTTCTTCGCTGTTTATTTCAGCAGAAATGTCTTCCGATCAAGCCATCAAAGATCTTCAGGAGCAGAACGCCCTGTTCCAACAGATGTTCATCAGTCTGGCTAAGGGGCAGGAGGATTTGAAGACCCTTATTCTGAAAGAGAAGAAGACTGGTATTTTGAACATGGGTAGAAGGTTCGGAGAAAGGTTGAAGCATCAGACTGATATGACCTCTTCATCCAAGGAAGGAAAGAATCAAGAAAGGGAAAAGGACCCTAGTCTTGCAGTTTCTGACAACATACTGATTACGATGATGAGCAATATCCTCCTGCTGAGGATAGGTACAAGCAGTTAGAAGACCGTATGAGTGCTATCGAAGTTCAGAAGATACCTGGTTTGGATTTCGGGGAATTGGGACTGGTATCTAAGGTGGACATCCCTCATGAGTTTAAAGCTCCGGTTTTTGCCAAGTATGATGGGGTGTCCTGCCCAAAACTCCATCTCCGCTCGTATGTCAGGAAAATCCAACCCCACACTGCTGATAGAAATTTGTGGGTGAACTTCTTTCAAGATAGTATGTCAGGGACTCAACATGAATGGTTCTACCAGTTGGAGGGAGCCAGTGTCCGAAACTGGGAAGATCTTGATGTTGCTTTCTACAAACAGTATCAGTACAACGCCGACCTTGCTCCCACTCGTACTCAACTCCAGAGTATGTCCATGGGTGCATGTGAAGGTTTTAAGGACTATGCTCAGAAATGGAGAGACTTAGCTGGAAGAGTTCAACCCCCATTGTCTGATATGGAATTGGTTGACATGTTTCTGGGGATGCTGTCTGGACCATTTTTTAATCACTTGATCGGCAACTCGTCATCTGGTTTCACCGAGCTGATTTTAACTGGAGAAAGAGTAGAAGCTGGAATTCAGAGTGGTAAAATACAGAAGGATGCCTCCTCGAGTTCAACAAAGAAGCCTTTCACTGGTAAGAAGGAAGCCAATGTAGTCTATAGCCCGAGGGGCCAGAGCAGATCTGAACACCGTCAAACGGTAAATGCTGTAGTGATACCTAGACCCGCAATTGCTCCATAAAGTAACAATCAACAAAGGGTGGAAAGACCACAACGACAGTTTACCCGCATCAACATGACATTGGCTGAAGTGTTACCTCACCTGCTGAAATCCAACTTGGTAACCTTGAGGGAGGCTCCCAAGAACCCAAACACTACTTCTCCCAGATACAATCCCAACACGCGGTGCGCCCACCATTCTGAGAGTCCAGGACACGATACAAATGATTGCTGGGCCCTGAGAAACAAAGTACAATATTTGCTCGAAGCAAAGGAGATAGAGTTCGATGCTCCAGAAAAGCCGAATGTTATAACTGCTCCCATGCCCAAACATGGTTGTGGAGTTAATGTTGTTGACACTGATTCGTTTATGACCTCTGCTGAAGAAATTTCTACTCCTCTTATGACTGTTAAGAAGAATTTGTTGTTGGCCGGTTTATTTCCGAGTTGTGGCGAAGGTTGCCACATGTGTTCGATTATACCTTCTGGTTGCCGTTTGTTAAAGTCAGGTGTTCAGTGCCTAATAGATAATAAAGAATTTTTGTTTGAGAAGACTATGATTCATGTTGTTCCAAATGAAGATGTTGCCATTATAACCATTTCCTCCAATCCTTCCAAGGTTTCCTCGAGAAATCCTGTTAGGATTACACCTGTTCCAAGAATTGCTCCATTAATAATCACTGTTCCTGGTCCCATCCCGTACACTTCAGACAAGGCTGTCACATGGCATTATGGTGCTGATGTGTATTATCATGGTATTAAGAAAGATCTGAAGAATGAAGAAGCTGATACTGATGTCAGTAATATTGTTGGGACTAGTAAAGTTACCCGAAGTAGAAGGGTCTTCTCTCCCGAGATTTCCCTGAGGACTATCATCAAGCCTACTGTTATTCCAACTGCTGCTTCAACCAGCACTCCTGACATTTCTCCTGTTCCTACTCCAATCATTACACCTACTACTATTCATGTTCTTACTCTAGTTATCACCCCTGCTACTGAGCCATCTGGGACTCGGGGCAAGGAAATTATAGGTGAGCCTGCCCGGACGGAGGCACCTAAGAAAATTGTTGTGGAAGCCTCTAAACAAGAAATAGAGGAAATACTGAAAATTATCAAGAACAGTGACTACAATATGGTTGAGTAGTTGAGGCAGACCCCATCAAAGATCTCCATGTTGTCTCTGCTGTTGTGTTCTGAAGCCCATGCAAAGGCTTTGATTGCATTTCTCAAAACTGCGCATGTGCCGCAGGAAACTTCAGCAGATCAGTTTAAAGATTGTGTGGCCAGCCTGACTGCTGACAATGGGCTAGGTTTTTCAAATGCGGATCTGACCCATAAGAGGAGGAATCATAATGATGCTCTGCATGTCTCAATTGAGTGTAGGGGCACCGCTATGGCTCATGTACTGGTAGATATCAGGTCTTTGCTGAATGTTCTTCCGAAGAAAGCGTTGGACCATTTGGATTGTGAGGGTTTGAATTTAAAGCCGAGTAACATTGTGGTAAGGGCTTTTGAAGGATCAAAGAGAATGGTGCACGGGGAGGTAGACATCCCTGTCAAAGTGGGTTCTCAAACTTTTGGATCCACCTTCTACGTGATGGATATCAGGTCGTCGTATTCTTGCTTGCTGAGTCGTCCTTAGATCCATAGGGCTGGGGCAGTTACTTCCACGCTCCATCAAATGCTGAAATACCCGGTGAAGGGGAAGATTGTCACAGTGCGAGGTGAAGAAGAGTATATGGTGAGTCACCTCAATTCCTTCCGCTACGTAGAAATGGACGGGGAATTCATAGAAACTCCTTGTCAAAACTTCGAAGAGGTCCCTCAGACTTTGACATCAACTAAAGTTACTACCGGTAAACTGCCATTGAAGATGGCTTCTCTCAAGGATGCCAGGGTTGTGGTTGAAGAAGGTGGGTGTACCAACTGGGGTAAGTTCCCTGATTTCACTCACAAAACTGACAAATTTGGTTTGGGCTTTACTACAAAGGCTCAAAGGGCTGTTAGGTGTGCTCGGATCGAATGACCTCCTCTATACATCAGCAATCGGGGAGTTAATGCAATTGAAGACAGTGAAGAGGATTCAGACATCGACAGCTGGATCTACCCAACAACCAACAGTGGACTAAATAACTGGACGAGGAATGACTTCATACCTATTTCTTTTATTCCGCAGTAATTGACTTTTGTTTTAAGATTTGTAATAAACAATTTGAAACATTACGGCCCAGTGCTTTTCTCGAGGCACCATGGCTTTTCTTGTGAGGGCTATTATTTGTCATTTCATATATCATTAATAAAGCATTGGACGTTTCCTGCATTATAAATTTTGCGCTCTTTGTTTTTCTTTTCTGTCTCTCACTTTATCAAAACAGCTATTCTCTTACACACACTCACGTATCATACTGCAGATCCATATCCACTCTGGATCCCATTTATAACAACTCTGCTACTGCCAGTTATGACTTCAAAAATCCGATCAACCAAGTCGAGGACGAAGGTGAGGATGATTGTGAGGTGCCTGGAGAACTTGCTAGACTATTACAGCAGGAAGAAAGGGCCATATAGCCTCATGAAGAGCCAGTTAAGTCAGTGAATTTGGGTACAAAGGAAGAAAGGAAAGAGGTTAAAATAGGTGCAAATCTGGAGCCTAATGTCAAACAACGGTTAATACAAATGTTACACGACTACGTTGAGATCTTCGCCTGGTCCTATGAAGACATGCCTGGTTTGGACACTGATATTGTGGTACATCGCCTGCCGACTAAAGAAGACTGCCCGCCGGTAAAGCATAAGGTCCGCCGTATGCGCCCTGAAATGTTGGAGAAAATCAAGGCAGAGGTCATGAAACAGTTCGACGCAGGATTCTTAGCTACCACTTCTTATCCGCAGTGGGTTGCCAATGTTGTTTCGGTGCCTAAGAAGGACGGTAATGTACGGATGTGTGTGGACTATAGAGATCTGAACAGAGCAAGTCCCAAGGATGACTTCCCACTTCCTCACATTGATGTTCTAGTCGACAACACCGTGCAGCACAAGATTTTCTCCTTCATGGATGGTTTTTCTGGCTACAACGAGATCAAGATGGCTCATGAGGACATGGAGAAGACAACCTTCATTACACAATGGGGCACCTTCTGTTACAAGGTAATGCCTTTTGGGTTGAAGAATGTTGGGGCAACTTATCAGCGCACCATGGTCTCTTTGTTCCACAATATGATTCACCACGAGATCGAGGTTTATGTTCATGACATGATAGCTAGGTCCCAGACTGAGGAAGAGCACCTTGATCATCTCCAGAAACTGTTTGACAGGTTGAAGACGTACAAGCTTAGGTTGAATCCGAACAAGTGTACCTTCGGGGTAAGGTCTGGTAAGCTTCTGGGTTTCATTGTCAGTGACAAAGGTATTCAGGTAGACCCCACAAAGGTAAAATCCATACAAGAGATGTCGGCTCCCCGCATAGAGAAGGAAGTTAGAGGTTCTTGGGGCGTCTGAATTATAGCGCCAGGTTCATTTCACATCTGACTGCTACTTGTGAGCCAATCTTCAAGCTGCTGAAGAAAGATAAAGTGGTAAAGTGGAATGATGAATGCCATACCGCTTTCAAAAGAATCAAGGAATACCTTCAAGAACCACCAATTTTGATGCCTCCAGTTGAAGGAAGACCTTTGATATTATACTTGACAGTGCTAGACAATTCAATGGGGTGTGTGCTGGGGCAGCATGATGAGTCTGGTCGAAAAGAGTACACCATTTACTACCTTAGCAAAAAGTTTACCGACTGTGAGACCCGATACTCATTGCTCGAGAAAACTTGATGCGCTATGGCATGGGCTGCTCGCCGACTGAGACAGTATATGCTGACTCACACTACCTTGTTGATATCCAAGATGGATCCGATCAAGTATATTTTCGAGAAGCCCGCCTTATCCGGAAGAGTAGCAAGATGGAAGATGATCTTAACCGAGTACAACATCCAATACACAACCCAAAATGCAATCAAGGGGAGTGTATTGGCGGATCATTTGGTGTATCAGGCCGTGGATGACTACCAGTCTATGAATTTCGAGTTCCCGGATGAGAATATCATGTTGGTAACCGACTGCGAAGAACCTGGACCGGATGAAGGACCCGAGGAGGGATCCCGATGGTCTATGTATTTTGATGGAGCCTCAAACGCATTGGGTAATGGCATTGGCACTGTAATTATATCTCCTGAGGGATACCATACTCTGTTCACCGCCCGATTATGTTTTAACTGCACCAACAATATGGTGGAGTATGAAGCGTGTATCATGGGTCTTCGAGCTGCTATTGACCTGAGGATTAAGTTCTTAAGTGTATTCGGAGATTCCGCTTTGGTAATAAGTCAGATCAAAGGCGAGTGGGATACGAAGCACCCGAATCTTATTCCTTACAAAGAGTATGTACTGACATTGCTCCCACACTTTGAGGAGATAACCTTTGAATATTTCCCACGAGAGGAGAACCAATTGCCGGACGCGCTAGCTACCATGTCTTCTATGTTCAAAGTCAGGTGGGACAATGAAGCTCCCCAGATTACCATTGAGAGGTTGGATGAACCCGCACACTGCTGTGAGGTCGACACCGAAGAAGTGGCCGACAAACCCTGGTTTCATGAGGTAAAGAGGTATCTTGAGGCTCAAGAATACCCCGAGAGGGCATCTGTTAATGATAAGAAATTTCTGAGAAGGTTCTCCGCGAAGTTCTTCATCAGTAATGGAATCCTCTATAAGCGTAACCATGATTCAACCTTACTGCGGTGTGTAGACAAGAGCGAAGCGGAAAGGATCATGGCAGAGTTACATGAAGGCACCTTTGGAACTCATTCTAGTGGATATACCATGGCAAAGAAAATCCTACGGGCAGGATATTACTGGTCCACTATGGAAGTCGATTGTTATCAGCACTCTCGAACCTGTCATAAGTGCCAAGTTTATGCTGATAAGGTGCATGTACCTCCAGTTGCCCTGAATGTTTTGACAGCTCCTTGGCCCTTTGCAATATGGGGCATTGACATGATTGGCGAGATCAGGCCTACTGCGTCTAACAGGCATCACTTCATTCTGTTAGCAATTGATTAATTCACAAAGTAGGTTGAGGCAGCTTCATTTGCTACAGTAACCAAGAACGTCATGGCACGGTTCATCCGACACAATCTGATATGTCGATATGGTGTACCGGAGAGGATTATTACTGATAATGGTACAAATCTCAATATCACAATGATCACCAAGCTTTGTAAACAGTTTAAGATACATCATCATAACTCTTCTCCTTACCGACCGAAGATGAATGGGGCTGTTGAAGCGGCTAAAAAGAACATCAAAAAGATTATACAGAAGATGACAGTGACATACAAAGACTGACACGAGATGTTACCATTCGCTCTTCATGGATACCGTACCTCAGCATGGACGTCGACAGGAGCAACACCCTACTCTTTGGTGTATGGCATGGAGGCGGTCCTACCCATCGAAGTCCAAATACCCTCTCTCAGGATTATGAAGGACGCGGGTTTGAACAAAGACGAGTGGATCCAAACTCGACTTGATCAGCTGAATCTAATTGATGAAAAGAGACTTACTGGTATCTGTCATGGTCAGACGTATCAAAAGCGAATGATCAAGGCTTTTAACAAGAAAGTCAAGCGTCAAGAATATCAAGTCGGGGATCTAGTGATCAAACGCATCATACTACCACAATATGATCCCAGGGGAAAATAGACCCCTACATACGAAGGTCTATTTATGGTTAAGAACATTTTTTCGGGAGGGTCTTTGATTGTGCATTTGTGCAGACATAGTGAAAAGATACTACGCAAAATCAAAGACCCACTGGGTTGACTGGCCTAGGCAAAAATAAGGGCTTCCCGACGAACCAAAAGGGTTCGGGCAAAAGTAAGGGATGAAAATGAAAAAACTGTACACACGGCAAGTCGAAAACCTGAAAAGGCGGCTTGGGCAAAAAGGGGTATCCTGGTGGACTGAAAACCCGAAAGGAAGGTCCAGGCAAAAATTATGGATTGAAGCGTAACACTATGTCTCATTGGATCATCTTGCAACCAGACTTCGATATCGACTATCAATCTCAGACGGTTGAAGCAAAAATTATGGATTGAAGCAGCAAAGTGATGAGACGCTTGAAGATATAAAGGCAATAACAGAGTTGGAACCCGATGGGATCATTTCACATAGCTTCTTTTCTTCCTTACACAAATTGTAATTACTGTTTTTTCGGCTGCGTTCTCTTACTAGGACGTCAGCCTCTTTGTACAAAACGCCTATCGCAGGCCAACTTCAAAAATCAATACAATCCATTTTCACAAGAAATTTCAAATTGTTTTTCTTTTTCTTTTTCTGTTTTGTTTTGCAAGAACGTCCAATGATTCATTTTTGATATATACATTTGAAAATAATGGCTGCTCATAAATATTTACATGAGAAACAAAGACGATTACTCGTAATTCCAGGAACAGGGAAAATAAGAAGTGCCCAAACCTCACAGTTACTCTGCCCATCAGGTACCGGGATGGAGTCAGTTTGAGAACGATGAGTAGTAGTGCATACACTCCCCACAGAGTAAAAAGTATCCAAAGACAGCGACGTTAGCTTTCTCGAACAGGACGTAACTCGCCCCAGCTGAGGTTCACAATCGCGAGTGAGTCGGTAAATTTTTCCCCAAGCAGAGTTTATTTCTCTCACAAGCAGAAATTCAATCTACAACAGAATTCATTATCACCAGCAACGGAAATTCATCCCCGGTGGAGTTTATTTCTCCAAATCAGCAGATCTGTCAACAGAGTATCTCCTCTCAGACAGAGTTATTTTCCCGCAGAGTGGTTCTCAAATAGAGTTTCTCCTCAGCAAAATATCCATAAACAAGGGCCAAATCCCCAACATAGTCATCTTTGTTTGCCATCCCCAACAGAAGCAGAGGAACTATGGTTTTTTTACAGCAGTCAGGGATTTATTTTCCCGGGCTCAGATTATTACGTCAGCATTTCATGTTCATACATCATGACATGTGCATACATTACATATAACATAGCCTCATTTATTTTGAGAACATCATCTCACAATGCATATCATGCATCACACATAACTAACCCTGTATTTCTTTCAGGAAAGACAGTTATTATCAATAATTTCCAGCAGATCCATTATCAACACTCGAAGCTAAACAGAGTAATCATCGGTGAGACAAAAGCAACCTTACCCAGGTTCCCTCTGCAGTTTTACCCAGGCTCTCATATCGAAGTAACCCTACTATGCAGGTTCCTTCTCACAGCCATACTATCCAGGATTTCATATCGAAGTAACCCTACTATCCATTTTCCTTCTCACAGCCCTACTATCCAGGCTTTCATATCGAAGTAACCCTACTATCCAGGTTCCTTCTCACAGCCCTACTATCCAGGCTTTCATATCAAAGTAATCCTACTATCAAGGGTTCCTTCTCACAACCCTACTATCCAGGGTTTCATATCGAAGTAACCCTACTATCCAGGTTCCTTCTCACAGCCCTACTATCTAGGCTTTCATATCGAAGTAACCCTACTATACAGGTTCCTTCTCACAGCACTACTATCAAGGCTTTCATATCGAAGTAACCCTACTATCCAGGTTCCTTCTCACAGACCTACTATCCAGGCTTTCATATCGAAGTAACCCTACTATCCAGGTTCCTTCTCACAGCCCTACTATCCAGGCTTTCATATCGAAGTAACCCTACTATCCAGGTTCCTTCTCATAGCCCTACTATCTAGGCTTTCATATCGAAGTAACCCTACTATCCAGGTTCCTTCTCACAGCCCTACTATCCAGGCTTTCATATCGAAGTAACCCTACTATCCAGGTTCCTTCTCACAGCCCTACTATCCAGGCTTTCATATCGAAGTAACCCTACTATCCAGGTTCCTTCTCACAGCCCTACTATCCAGGATTTCATATCGAAGTAACCCTACTATCCAGGTTCCTTCTCACAATCCTACTATCCAGGCTTTCATATCGAAGTAAACCTACTATCCAGGTTGCTTCTCACAACCCTACTATCCAGGCTTTCATATCGAAGTAACCTACTATCCAGGTTCCTTCTCACAGCCCTATTATCCAGGCTTTCATATCGAAGTAACCCTACTATCCAAGTTCCTTCTCACAGTCCTACTATATAGGCTTTCATATCGAAGTAACCCTACTATCCAGGTTCCTTATCACAACCCTATTATCCAGGCTTTCATATCGAAGTAACCCAACTATCCAGGTTCCTCCTTATAACCTTACCATCCAGGTTTCTTTTCTCCTATCCCTAGACAGCAATCCATAGCACTGTAAGACCGGGACCCGATCAAACACAATTGATTTCACATTTCCCCAAGAAGTTGCGGTGCAGCATATACCCTGATCAGACACGCATTTCACTTCCGCTCCCCAAATCAGAGTTAGTCCCCCAGTAGAGTGACGGACGACTAAAGCTCCTAAAACTCTATTTCTCCCAAGACAAGAGACCAACATTCCCCAGCGAAGTCCTCCTCAATAACAGGTATGCGGGTTCTCGTAAAGGAATCTCTTATGCAATCGACACTTCTTCGGATGGCATCTTTAAGCCCATCTCCTACAATTCTCTAGAAACTTCTGAATGGCATCTATAAGCCCATTCCTGATATCACAAATCAAAGTGCTACTTCATGTGAGTGCAAATTTCTGGGCACTCTAGTGTTCAATCATCTTTCACCTTCAGATCACGAAAGGCAGACGAGCCAATCTATATCTTCAGGTTTAAGAAGATTGAACAGGGGCAGCTGTTGTACCCCAAAATTTTCCCTCCCATATTTTTCAACACATGGCAAGTGAGGTCCCCAAATTGCTCAAGGAAGGTCAAGAGTTGACCAGACAAGCTCTCTCCTAAGGCAGTATACCTCAAATTAGGGTTTCTATTTTTATCAAGATGTGTGAACCACAAAGGACTAAAATTCTCACCATTGTCTTAATATGTTCTCAAGATCATCCATGTCAAGTTTCAAGCATTGCAGAAGAAGTTTGCTCAGTCAATTGCTCAAATGCCTGAAAATCAACTGTGTTAGGTCAAAAGTCAACTATCGCCTACATATAGTCAAACTTCAAGATGTTTTGTCAACATCCTAATTTTGAAGTATTATCCATCATTTGATCAAGGTTTGATCATGATTCCTCAAGGATTGCTCACAATTCATCAAAACCCAAAAGTTGCAAAATTAGGGTTTTGTAGGAAAAGTCAACTCAACTTTGACCAAGCATAACTTTCTCATACTTCATCATAAATGACCCATCCAAAGCTCATTTTGAATAGGATGAAATTCTATACAATGCATCTTCAGCTCCCAAGTTCAGAATATGCACTCACAAAAAGATATGAATTTTGACATTATAGGTCCTTTTGAAAAGTCAACAAAAACACCTTTTGGGTCAAAGCTTCATACATGAACATGGAAGGCTCAATTGAGATGAGACCAAAAGGGTTGCTTAGAGTACATCCTAAGCTTTCTAAAAAGTCCAAAACACCTCTCTAGGGTCAAAATTGAGAGAATTATGCATTGGCCAAGTTGACAATTTTTGCAAAATTGCCAAAAGTAAAATATGCTCAAGTTTGCATTTTTTGCTAAATGGGCCCAACTTTTATGCTTGCACCTCAATTATAATGTGGTCCACGACTTAAATACTTATCCACCAATTATTTGCTTCATTTTTCAATTTATTTTGATTTTTCATTAATTAAAAAGTGAATTAAATCAAATAAATGATGAAAATTATCAAAGATGGGATTTGATTTGTTTTTTTGACAAGTTAGCAACCAAGATATGCTGATCTTGCAAGATCAATTCGAATGAATGGTAATTGGTACAAAAAGAGCATGATTGGCATGAAAATAGAAATATATCATATGGCTAAAGAATCAAATCAAATATCATCAAAGCTTAAAGATTGGATCTGTTTTGCAATCCTAATTCATTGAGGGATATATAATGAACAAAAACAAAGCAAAAAAAGAGGGTTAGAGGTCGTGCATAGCCAAGAACAAAACTGAAAAGTTCAAGAAAAAGTGGGAATCGATTTTCCATATACAAGGAATTTCAAAGCATTACAAGATCACCAATCCTTTCCTAGACATTCTAGGAAGCTGTTTCAATCATTCCCAGGGCCTGAAGCACTCAGAAACTCGTGCTATAACTCACACAGTTTGGTCCGTTTTCAAATTTGATTTTTGCAATTTACGTATCATTGGCATGTTTTAATTATATATTTTTGTTCATGATTGAGTTTGCAAGCTATTGGTATCATTCAATTGCGTTTTCAGTACAGGAATCATGATGTGCCATTATTAGGGTTCCTTGGCTCGTTTTAGGGGTTTGCAGTATAGGCAAAATTAGGCCTGGATTCTGGTACCATGACACTCGTGAGGATGAGACGAGTTGATTGGTACCCTTAATTTTCATTTATGTTTCTTGTGTAGGATTTTTGAATGTCACAGGTTTGTAGCAACAACAAGGTGTCTGTAGGTAAAAGTGTCCTAGGCTAAAACGACGGAGAGAGGAAGAAGAAGCTGCGTGGCACAACATCATTGGCTTATTCAAACTGACGCGCATTTTTCTTCTTGTTTTGACCACTAACTCATGTTTTCTTATATTATTCTTTGTTCTTATTATAATTACAACTAAGCATCACAGCTCAGTTGGCAGCGTAGTATGGGGAGCGAGCATAAGGACCTGGGTTCGATCCCCAGGTCCCAATATTTGTTTCATGTAATTTTGCTCCATGTGATCAGGTGCAAAGATATCCCATACGCCCACCATATGCCATCCAAATCCAACCATGAAATTCATCAGCAAGCTGGATCTGACGTGCCAGCATTGAGGGACCACCATACACCTCAAAGTCAATGTTGCATGATAACCAGCAAGGTCAAACAGGCTGATATTTGTTTGGGTCCAGAATTTCAACTTCATACCCCCCATAATTGCTAACAATCAGGCCCACTTCTTTTTCTTTTTCTTATTTGTTTCTTTTTTTAATTCTTTAATATTCCTTTTAATCATTTTAATTAACAAATTAATCATTTTTATAAAATCATAAAATCAAGACTTCATAAAAAATTAGAATTATTTTTTTTTATTATCAAAGTTAATTTAATTTAGTTTAACATTAGGGAAATTTTATTTTTTTTTCACAAATAATATCAAATATAAATTAGGTTAAACTCTTGATTTAATTTTTCTTTCTTTCTCAAATAAAATAAATAAAACACAAAAATAGGTTTTAGAATGAATTAATTTACTTTTTTAATTTAAAATTAATTAGAACTTAGGATTTTCTTTTTTAATTTAATTGTTTCATTATTTTCTTAAAATAACAAAAATGACAAAAACATGTTTTCTTTAATCAATCGCAATTAGGTTTAGTCGAGGGTCAAAACCCTAACCGTCTCGTATTTAATTTGTCGCACGCTTGTTATTTATTTTGTCAATATTTCGTAACTGCTCACTGGTTTGTAATAGTTAATTTAGGGCTTTTACTTATCGCTTTTTTCCTGGGTTTTTGGCTATGTAATTAATCCCCCTACCCGAATCCTTGTAATAGCTTAGATTTATTTTCTCGCATTTTAATTCCTGCAAATATTTAACTGTTTAGATGTATGCTAATAGGATTGTATGACAAGAATGCATGACGAATTAATACGGTTAGAAAACCCTAATGTGCAAAGATAAATAACTGAAAACAAATCACTGGCACATATCACTCTTAGGGTATACTCTCACTTCGGTTGCATTCGATAAACGATCATTAAGCATGGGGTGTCTTAGTGGTTGCCCTCCTGTCTAGAAAAGATTAAACGTCCCATTCGAATGTTGTCTCAGAAATGTTGCCTCGGAAATGTTGCCTCGAATCTGACCATAAGACTCTAGGGTTATTACTAAGGTGTCCTAATATCTCTTTAGTGATCGTACGACCCTTTCGAATTGACCATTACAAACTCCAACGACGGTGCTACCTATTTCTCAATAGTAGGATAGCGCTGTCTAAAGGAAATAAGAATAGAAACGATCTTTTCTCAAGTAGGTAGATGCTAGTAGGTACTTGCTCAAATCAAAACTTTCCACACTTAAACTTTTCAAACAAACTTTCAAAACAAACTTCGTCACACCTTTGAGGACTGATACAAGGGTTATCACGAAGTCAAACTTTTCAAAAACAAAGCACACATACACAAGCAATTTTAAAAATATGAGCAAGTACCTAAGAGCCCATGGAAAACCATGGATAGAAAGGGTGCTAACACCTTCCCTTTCTATAATCTACCCCCCCCCCCCCCCCCGTATTCAGAATATCTCGAAAAAAGATTTTTTTTGTACTTTTTTCCTTTTCGATTGGATGAAATAAAAGTCTGTGGCGACTCTTTCTTACTATGACATTTTGCGAACAAAAAACGCAAAACCATACCAGTATTAAATAGTCGGTTCTGCCACCGTATCACACTTCTCACAGTCCTACTATCCAAGCTTTCATTTCGAAGTAACCCTACTATCCAGGTTCCTTCTCACGGCCCTGCTATCCAGGCTTTCATTTCGAAGTAACCCTACGACCCAGGTTCCTTCTCACATCCTTATTATCCAGGCTTTCATTTCGAAGTAACCCTACGACACAGGTTCCTTCTTACAACCTTACTATCCAGGCTTTCATTTCGAAGTAACCCTACGACCCAGGTTCCTTCTCGCAGGCCTACTATCCAGGATTTCATTTCGAAGTAACCCTACGACCCAGGTTCCTTCTCTTAGCCCTACCATCCAGGCTTTCATTTCGAAGTAACCTTATGAACCAGGTTCCTTCTCACATCCCTACTATCCAGGCTTTCATTTCGAAGTAACCCTATGACCCAAGTTCCTTCTCATAGCCCTACTATCCAAGCTTTCATTTCTAAGTAACCCTACGACCCAGGTTCCTTCTCATAGCCCTACTATCCAGGCTTTCATTTCGAAGTAACACTACGACCCAGGTTCCTTCTCATAGCCTTACTATCCAGGCCTTCACTTCTAAGTAACCCTATGACCAGGTTCCTTCTCACAACCTTACTATCCAAGCTTTCATTTCGATGTAACCCTACGACCCAGGTTCCTTCTCACAGCCCTACTATCCAGAATTTCATTTCGAAGTAACCCTACGACCCAGGTTCCTTCTCACAGCCCTACTATCGAGGCTTTCATTTCGAAGTAACCCTACAACCCAGGTTCCTTCTCACAACCTTATTATTCAGGACTTCACTTTGAAGTAACCCTACGACCCAGGTTCCTTCTCAAAGCCTTACTATCATGGCTTTCATTTTGAAGTAACCCTATAGCCCTACCATCCAGGCTTTCATTTCAAAGTAACCCTATGACCCAGCTTCCTTCTCACAGCCTTACAATCCAGGCCTTCACTTCGAAGCAACCCTACTATCCAGGTTCCTTCTCATAGCCCTACTATCCAGGCTTTCATTTTGAAGTAACCCTACGACCCAGGTTCCTTCTCACAACCATACTATCTAGGATTTCATTTCTAAGTAACCCTACTATTCAGGTTCCTTCTCACGGCCCTGCTATCCAGGCTTTCATTTCGAAGTAACCCTACGACCCAGGTTCCTTCTCATAACCCTACTATCCAGGATTTCATTTTGAAGTAACCCTACGACCCAGGTTCCTTCTCACAACCCTACTATCCAGGCTTTCATTTCGAAGTAACCCTATGACCTAGGTTCCTTCTCACAGCCTTACTATCCAGGACTTCACTTTGAAGTAACCCTACGACCCAGGTTCCTTCTCATAGCATTACTATCCAGGCTTTCATTTCGAAGTAACCCTACAGCCTTACCATCCAGGCTTTCATTTCGAAGTAACCCTACGACCCAGGTTCCTCCTCACAGCCTTACTATCCAGGCATTCACTTCGAAGCAACCCTACTATCCAGGTTCCTTCTCACAACCCTACTATCCAGGCTTCATTTCGAAGTAACCCTACGACCCAGGTTCCTTCTCACAACCATACTATCCAGGATTTCATTTCGAAGTAACCCTACGACCCAGGTTCCTTCTCACGGTCTTACTATCCAGGCCTTCACTTTGAAGCAACCCTACTATCCAGGTTCCTTCTCACAGCCCTATTATCCAGGCTTTCATTTCTAAGTAACCCTACGACTCAGGTTCATTCTCACAACCCTACTATCCAGGCTTTCATTTCGAAGTAACCCTACGACCCAGGTTCCTTCTCATAGCCCTACTATCCAGGCTTTCATTTTGAAGTAACCCTACGACCCAAGTTCCTTCTCACAGCCCTACTATCCAAGCTTTCATTTCGAAGTAACCCTACAACCCATGTTCCTTCTTACAGCCTTACTATCCAGGCCTTCACTTCGAAGTAACCCTACGACCCAGGTTCCTTCTCACAACCTTACTATCCAGGCTTTTATTTCGAAATAACCCTACAACCCAAGTTCCTTCTCACAGCTCTACTATCCAGGCCTTCACTTCGAAGTAACCCTACGACCCAGGTTCCTTCTCACAACCTTACTATCCAGGCGTTCACTTCGAAGTAACCCTACGATCTAGGTTCCTTCTCATGACCTTACTATCCAGATCCCTTCTCTCTTATCTCCAGACAATAGTTCACAACACTGCAAGACTTGGGCCTAATCAAACATGATCGATTTCGCATTTCCCCAGTAAGTCACAGCGCAGCCTGTACCCTGACCAGATATGCAGTTCACTTCTGTTTCCTCAAGCAGGAGTTATTTCCCCAGTAGAGTAACGGGCAACTGAAGCTTCTAAAATTCTATTTCTCCCAAGACAGATACCAACATTCCTCAGTAGATTCCTCCTCAACGATAGGAACAGGGACTCTCATCAAAGGAATATCTCAGGAAATCATCATCCGCTAGATGGCATCTTTAAGCCCATCTCCGACGATGCTCTGTCACATCTTGGATGGCATCTTTAAACCCATTTAGACAACTCTTTAGAAACTTCCAAATGGCATCTATAAGCCCATTCCCGATACACGAATCAAGTATCACTTCATGCGAGTGCAAATTTCTGGGCACTTTAGTGTTCAATCATCTTCCACCTTCAGATCACGAAAGGCAAGCAAGCCAATCTACACCCTCGGGTTTAAGAAGATTGAACAGAGGAAGCTGTTGTACCCCAAAATTTTCCATCTCATTTTACTCAACACATACTCCTAGAGATCCTCAATTGGCTCAATGTTGCCTAAGAGTTGACCAGACAAACTCTCTCCTAAGGCAATGTACCTCAATCTAGGGTTTCCATTTTCATCAAGATGGGTGAACTCCAAAGACTTCATATGCTCTCCATGGTTCTAATATGTTCTCAAGACCATCCATGTCAAATTTTCAAGCATTGCATAAGAAGTTTGCTGAGTCAACTGCTCAGATGCTTGATAATCGATTGTATTAGGTCAAAAGTCAACTATGGCCCACATACAGTCAAACTTAAAGATTTTTGGTCAACATCAACATTTTGAAGTTATATCCATCATTTGATCATTATTCCTCAAGGAATGCCCTAAGTTCATCAAAACCCAAAAGTTGCTAAATTAGGGTTTCTTAGGAAAAGTCAACCAAACTTTGACCAAGCATAACTTCCACATACTTTATCGGAAATTTTCCATCCAAGGCTCATTTTGAAGAGGATGTAATTCCCTACAATTCATCTTCAACCCCCAAGTTCAAAATATTATCTCACAAAAAGATATGAATTTCCATATTATAGGTCCTTTTGAAAAGTCAACAAAAACACTTTTTGGGTCAAAGCTTCTTATGTGAACATGGAAGGCCCAAGTGAGATAAGACCAAGAGGGTTGCTTAGGTGACATCCTAAGCTTTCTAAAAAGTCAAAGAACACCTTTATAGGGTTAAAAATGGAAGAGATATGCCTTGTCAAAGTTGACCATTTTTGCAAAATTGCCAAAAGTCAAATGTGCTCAAAAATACATTTTTTGTCAAATGGGCCTAGTTTTTCATGATTGAATCTTTCTTATGACATGGTCCACGATCCAAATCAACAACCACACATCTTTTGCTTTATTTATTTATTTTATTTTGATTTTTATCATTTAAAAGTCAAATTAAATCAAATAAATAGGAAAAAATATCAAAGATTTGTTTTGTGATCAGATTTTGGGTGGAATCAAATCCAATTAGGCTGACAAATCATATCCAAAACGTGCAAAACAAATTGAACCAAAGTTGGCATGATTTGGCTTGATATAGAAAGATATCATACAAGGATAAAGACCAAATCAAATCTTCATAATGGACCAAGATTTAGCTCATTTTTGTTGACCTAATATATTCCGTTGCATATATAGAACATATCCAATGCATAAAAACGAGGATTGAGGTCGTGAAAGTCATCAAGCAAACTCAATTTTTTTGAAGAAAAAGTGTGGATCAGATTTCAATTTAGAGGACGAGTCAAGGTGATTCAAAGACACCAATCCACTCCTAGATATCCTCTGAAGCGATTGCAAGCATCACCAAGCCTCCACAAGCCCAGAAACGCATTGCACGACCGTCACAATTTGCTTCTCTTTCAAAATTTGATTACTATGATTCTTGCATCATAAACATGTTTTAATGGTATGTATGTGTTTGTTATCATATTTGCAACATATTGGATTGGTTTAATTGAAGTTTTAGCGCATATACTGAGGTTTGCCATTGTTAGGTTTTATTTGGTCGTTTTAGGGTTTTCTTATACAGGTAAAATTGGCCACAGAAAAAGGTACTAGGATGCTCGTGGCGTTAAGACGGTTTGATCCATGTAATTGGAATTCATTTATCATGCGTTGTGTTGATTTTTGAAGGTTGCAGGTTTGTAGCTATGGAAGATGTCCGTAGGTATAAGTATTATATCTAAAACGACGGTGTGATACGGTGGCATAACCGGCTATTTTGGAAAATGCTGGTTTGCGTTTTGCATTTTTTTATTCGCAAAATGTCACGGTAAGCAAGAGTCGCCACCAAATTTTATTTTATCCAACTGGAAAGGAAAAAAGCACAGAAAAATTCCTTTTTCGAGATTTTTGAGTACGGGGGGTAGATTATAGAAAGGGAAGGTGTTAGCACCCTTTCTATCCATGGTTTTCCATGGGCTCTTAGGTACTTTCTCATCTTTTAAAATCGCTTGTGTGTGTTTGTTTCGAAAAGTTTTGTTTTGCTTCGTTTTAAACCTTGCTTCTGTCTTCAAGAGTGTTAAGAAGTTGTTTTTGAAAACTTTAGTTTGAATGGTGTGAGTGTAAAAAAGGCTTGTTTTGAGCAAGTACCTACTAGCATCTACCTACTCGAAAAAAATATTGTTTCTATTCTCGTTTCCTTTAGACAATGTTATCCCACTATTGAGATATAGGTAGCACCGTCGTTGGAGTTGTGAGGGTCAATTCGTAAGGGACGTACGATCACTAAAGCAATGTTAGGACGTCTTAGTAATAACCCTAATGTCTTAAGATCATATTCGAGGCAACATTTCCGAACAGGACATTTGATCTTTGTTTAGACAGGAGGGAAACCACTAAGACACCCTATACTTAATGATCGTTTACCGAAGGCAACCGAAGTGAGAGTATACCCTAGGAGTGCACATGTGCGAGTGATTTGATTTCAGTTATTATCTTTGCACATTAGGGTTTTCTAGCCATTTTAAATTATCATGCAGTCTTGTCATACAATCCTATTAACATACATCTAACAGTTAGTATTTACGGAAATTAAAAATGAGAGAAATAAAACCTACGCTATTACAAGGCTTCGGGGTAGGGATTACATAGCCAAAAAACCGTAAAAAAGATAAATAAAGAAAATCCTAATTAAACTATTACATACTGTAAGCAGTTACATTAATATTGCGAAAATAATAAAACGCGCGCGATGAATTAAATGAAAAGGAATTAGGGTTTTGACCCCGTCTAAACCTAATTAAAACTTAAAAAGAAAAATCATTATTTTTGTGTTGTTTTTGATTATTTTGAGAAAATAAGGTTTAATTGAATAAATAAAATAAAAAACCTAATTACTAATTAATTTAAATTAAGAAAAATAAATAAATCGACCTATTTTTGTATTTTTTGTTTTATTTGAGAAAGAAATAAAAATTAAATCACATGTTAACCCTAATTTTTTCTAATTGATTTTAAATACATGAAAAAGTTAGAATTAATCCTAAATTAAATTAAACTAACATTAAGTTAAATTTGATAAAATAAAATAAAACCTAATTCTAAATTTGTGAAATTTGATTTTGTGATTTTTTGTGAAAAAAAGAAATTATTTTGTGGTTAAAAGAAATAATTAAACATATTAATTAAATAAAAGAAAATAGAAAAAATAAGAATGGGTCATGTTCATGTATGAAGCTTTGACCCAAAAGGTGTTTTTGTTGACTTTTCAAAATGACCTATAATGTCCAAATTCATATCTTCTTGTGAGTGCATATTTTGAACTTGGGAGCTGAAGATGGATTATAGGGAATTGCATTATCTTCAAAATGAACTTTGGATGGGTCATTTTTGATAAAGTATGAGAAAGTTATGCTTGGTCAAATTTGAGTTGACTTTTCCTGCAAAACCCTAATTTAACAACTTTTGGGTTTTGATGAATTATGAGCAATCCTTGAGGAATCATGATCAATCCTTGATCAAATGATGAATAATACTTCAAAATGAGAATGTTGACCAAAAATCTTGAAGTTTGACTGTATGTAGGCCACAGTTGACTTTTGCCCTAGCACAGTCGATTTTTAGGCCTTTGAGCAATTGACTGAGCAAATTTCCTCTGCAAGGCTTGAAACTTGACATGGATAAACTTGAGAACATATTAGGACAATGGTGATAATTTGGGACCCTTTGGACTCAAACATCTTGATGCAAAGTGAAACCCTAATTTGGGGTAGACTGCCTTAGGATAGAGTTTGTCTGGTCAACCCTTGGACTTCCTTGAGCAATTTGAGGACCTCACTTGAGATGTATTCAGAAATATGGGAGGGAAAATTTTGGGGTACAATAGACGGACTAAGGAAGAAGGTGATAACGTGGTAGCCAATCACTGGGCCATTCAAACTGGCACACACTTTTTCTGTTTTGTCCACTAACTCACGTTTTAACACATATTATGAACTGTTGTTATTTTATTTACAAGTAAATCACGTAGCACATATGGCAAGCAGGCATGTTGGAAATGGTAGAGGACCTGGGTTCGATCCCAGGTCCCAGCAATTTCCTTATTTTTATTCTTCTTTACAGGATCTTATGTGTTGCTGTCTCCAACGTTCACCATACATCTCCACCATCCAACTACAAGATCTAAGCACGTTCATGATCAACAGATCCAATGACTCCACTTGCCATGGACCATGGTGTACCATCAGGAAGACTCCTCAGTGGATCAGCGCAAGGCTTTGGGCTCAGCCTATCTTGGGCTCAATAGTTCAGTAACGCACCCCCCTAATTTCTCCAGCAAACAGGCCCAATCTAACCTTTTTTTATTTCTTTCATTTATTTTGTTTTATTTAATTATTTACTTTCACAAATTAATATTTTTTATTAACTACAAAAAACATAAAATCACAAAAATCATTTTTTTCATAAAATAGTTATTTTCTTTAACTAATTAATTTAGTTTAAATTAGGTTAATTTAATGCCTTTTTCATAATTAAAATCAATTAGAAATTAGGGTTTTGTAAATAATTAATTTTGCTTCAAAAATAACTTAAATATTGTTTTTTCCTCAAATTAGATTTTTTATTTTTTTTCTAATCGTCCTCGCATTTAACTCGTCGCGCGTATTTTTAATTACCCTTTTGATTATCATTTATGTAACTGTTTCGAGGTTGTAATAGATTTCAATTAGGGTTTTAATTTCTGCATTTATTTTTAGTTAAATAATTCTGTATCTGCGAAAGCCATGTAATAGTTAGGATTTCTATTCCCGCATTTTAAACTTCCACAATTATTAACTATTAGATGTATGCTAATAGGATTGTATGGCAAGAATATTTGAAAATTAAAACGGTAGATAACCTAAATGTGCAAAGACAAATTAACTGGAAAAAAGCTCACTCGCACATGCTCACTCCTAGGGTTTACTCCACTTCGGTTGCCTTCGGTTAAGCGGCCATGAAGTATAGGGTTTGTTAGTGGTCGTCCTCTAGCCCCGAAAGATCTCAAATGACCCATTCGAATGTTGCCTCAGAAACATATCTTTAAGGCTTTAGGATGATTACTAACACCTCATAACATTACTTTTGTGATCGTACATGTCCCTTCGAACGTCCCTTAAAACTCCAACGACGGTGCTACCTATTCCTTAATAATGAGATAGTGCTGTCTAAAGGAAAACGAACAATCTTTATCGAGTAGGTAGATTAACTTTTAAGTACTTGATCAAAAAAATAATTTTTTCACACCAACACCTTTCAAAACAATTTTCAAAACAACTTTGTCACATCCTTGAGGACTGATACAAGGGTTATCACGAAGTAAACTTTTTCAAGACAAGCACATACACAAGTACCTAAGAGCCCATGGAAAACCATGGATAGAAAGGGTGCTAACACCTTCCCTTTCTATAATCTACCCCCGTACTCAAAAATATTCTCGAAAAAGATTTTTTCTGTTCTTTTTCCTTTTCCTGATTGGATGAAATAAAAGTCGGTGGCGACTCTTACTTACCGCGACATTTTGCAAACAAAAAACGCAAAACGCAAACCAGTAAAAATAGTCGGTTCTGACACCGTATCACAGATGGTGAATGGTCTTATAGATTCCATTTGGAGGAATGTTGGTAAACACTAGAAGAAGTATCATCACAAATCTTCTTGTTGATTTATACTAAAACTTGATGTTTTACCTGTGAGAAAAAGAGTTAGTAAAAATGCAGATGCCTGCATGATGTTCACCAGATGTGGTATTATGTTAAATGCATATGGTATGTACATGCTATGATGTATGAATGTGAGATATATGTTTTTGTCCAGGAAAATAAATCCCTGACTGCTGCTGAGGAAATTCTGGGGGGTTGAATCCCTGATTGCCGTTGGGGATGAAGAATATGCATATCTTCAAACTTTGTTGAAAGGATGCTTTCACTGGAGAATATCTCTTGAATGTCAGTTGTTATTTGGTCTGATCCAGGCTTCACAATTTGCTGAGGATGAAGTAGTCAACTGCTATCTGGTCGGATCCAGGCTTCACGATAACTTACTGGGGGAAGGGACAAATTAACTGTTATCTGGTCGGATTCCAGGCTTTGTAGAAAATTTTCTTGAAATCAAATAGTTATCTGGTCGGGTCCAGGCTTCACAACAACTTGCTGGGGATACGGAAGTTAACTGTTATCTGGTCGGATCCAGGCTTTGTTATAACTTGGAGTGGTAACTACTATCTGGTCGGGTCCAGGTTTCATGGTTTTTGGAAAGTTGTACTATTATCTGGTTGAGTCCAGGTTTCATAGTGTCTCTCTGGGAATCATAGTTAATTGTTATTTGGTCGGGCTCCAGGTTTCACAATAAACTGTTTGAAAAACTGTTATCTAGTCAGGTCCAGGCTTTGCAGATTTCTGAGGTTGATGAGGTCAATTGCTATCTAGTCGGGTCCAGGTTTCACCACGAATCTCTGAGGGTAATTTATATCATGTCGGATCCAGGCTTCACAAAAACTTGCTTGAAAAGATGGAATTGAAAACTGATATCTAGTCGGATCCAGGTTTCACAGTAATTTGTTGGGGCAGAGGCAAACTCTACTGGGGAAAAGAAGTTAAACCTTGGTCGGATTGAGTCTAGGTTCTTCTATATCTTTGAAGAGTTAGACTATTATCTGGTCGGGTCCAGGTTTTATAGTATCTTGAAATTGAGATCAATTGTTATCTGGTCGGCTCCAGATTTTAGATACTCAAACTGTTATCTGGTCGGGTCCAGGTTTCATTAATTCACTAGGGATAGTGGAAAACTCTACTAGAGAAGATGAGTTTTGATAATGATTTTGTAGGAATTAAACTGCTATCTGGTCGGGCCCAGGCTTCGGCAATTGAAGAAGTCAAACTATTATCCAGTCAGGTCCAGACTTCAGTAATAACTTGAAAATTGTGCTAATATCTGGTTGGATCCAGGCTTCATAGTATCTTTTTGGAAATAGTAAAGGCTTTGCTGACGGCTTTACTGAGGATTAGGGGTTGTGGCCCTATGATTTGCAATAATCTGAAAGGAAATTTCAAACTGGAGAGTGTAGACTCAGTCGGGTAGGATAGACTTAGCTTGGGGAAGATACACTCAATTGGTGAGGATATACACAGCTGTGGAATAACAGGCTCAGCTGGGGAGGATGGACTATGCCAGGGGAATACAGACTCGGTTTGGGAGGATGTACTCGGCTGGGGAATTTTGTGGTTCCTCAATTGTTGTTAGGGAAATAAAACCTGTTGGAGAAATAAACCCTGTTGGGGAAATAAACCCCGTTGAGGAGGTGAGTTTCTTTTAGGAAGAGATCCACGAGGCTTCAACTTGTAAAAATAGACTTAGATGGAGAGAGAGCTGCCAAGAGATTGAGACTCTGGTCGGGGATTATCCTATGCAAAGAGACTTTGTGGGCAACTCTGTTGGGGAAAGGTTTATTGTAGCCGTCCTTGTGGGATAATGATAATGAGATAACTCTATGTGGATGTTTCATATACATTTAAAGAGATGCTTGCTGTTGCTTAGCAAGACGCATGTGCGAAATAGTTTTAATTATGTTCATATGCATATGTTCATTCAATTTTAGTCATTGGACAAATTTGCATTCAAAACAAAGACATAAATTTTGCACTTCAAAGTATATTTGTATTGATATTTTTGCCCATGAATAGGCATTTTTATACAGAGAGACGGAGATCCTAGTAAGAGGAAATCATCGAAAGGAAAACAAGATTGAGAATGAAAACAAATATCCATGTGAAATGATCTCATTGGCTTCCAACTCTACTATTGCCCCAATGTCTTTGAATATCCTTTGTCGTTGATAGAAGTTGATTGGATTGATCTTGGACCGTTTGAACTTGGACCTTGGTGATAAAATTGACTGTGTTGATTCCACGGGACATAGTCATACGCTTTTAATCCTTTACTTTTGCTGGACCGCCCTTTCGGGGTTTCAGCCCACCATGATACCCTTTTTTTCCCAAGTCGCCCTTTCGGGTTTTCAACTTGCGGGGTGTATAATCTTTGCATATATCCCTAATTTTTGCCCAAACCTTTTGGTTTTCCGGGATCCCCTTATTTTGCCTAGGTGTGTCAACCTAGCGGGTCTCTTATGCGTAGTTTTTTTTAACTATGTCCGTGTTTATTGGATGTGGGATGTCTTCACTATCCATGGTAGTCAGCATTATGGCACCGCCAGAGAAAACTCTCTTGACAACAAATGGCCCTTCATAGTTCGGATTCCATTTGCTTCTGGGGTCTCCTTGTGGTAGAATGATGCATTTTATCACCAAGTCACCAACTTGATATACTCGAGGCTTGATTTTTTTTCTTGAAAGCCTTGATCATCCGTTTTTGGTACGCCTGACCATGGAAAACAACAACTAACCATTTTTCGTCAATTAAGTTTAGTTGATCCAATATCGTTTGAATCCACTCGTCTTTGCCTAGGCCTACCTCATTCATAATTCTCAGCGAGGGAATCTGAACTTCCACTGGCAAAACAGCTTCCATGTTATAAACTAGATAAAAGGGAATTGCCCCAGTTGATGTTCTAACTGAAGTACGGTAGCCATGTAGAGCAAACAGCAACATCCCATGCCAATCCTTATAGGTTATTGCCATTTTCTGCAAAATCTTCTTAATATTGTTGTTATCCGCTTCGACTGCGCCATTCATTTTCGGTCTATATGGAGAAGAATTGTGATGCTTGATCTTAAACTGAATGCAAAGCTCAGTGATCATAGCATTGTTGAGGTTAGTCCCATTGTCGGTGATGATCCTTTAGGGGATACCATAATGGAAGATGAGGTTGTGTCTGATGAATTTGGCTACCACATTCTTGGTGACTGAGGCAAATGAGGCAGCTTCGACCCATTTGATAAAATAGTCGAAAGTAACAAGAATAAAGCGATGTCCGTTGGAAGCGGTGGGTTTGATCTCTCCAATCATGTCAATGCCCACATTGCAAATGGCCACAGAGCGGTCATGACATTCAGAGGGATATGAGGCACATGGACCTTGTCAGCATAGATTTGGCATTTGTGACAAGTTCTTAAATGTTGATGGAAATTAGTCTCCATTGTTGACCAATAGTAACCGGATCTTAAGATTTTCTTAGCCATCGTATGTCCACTTGAGTGAGTACCAAAGAGACCATCGTGCATTTCTTCCATGATTTCCTCCGCCTCCTTCTTGTCCACACATCGGAGTAGAGTTGAATCATGGTTGCACTTGTACAATACTCTGTTGCTTAGGAAGAATTTGGCTGCAAATCTTCATAATAACTTTCTGTCATTGATGGATGCTCCATCGGGATACTCTTGTGCTTCAAGGTATCTCATCACCTCATGGTACCATGGCTTTTTCGCATCAGTGTCAAGCTCATAGCAATGTGCAGGTTCATCGAATCTTTCAATTGTTATCATAGGGGCTTCGTTGTCCCATCTGACTTTGAACATTGAATACATGGTTGCCAAAGCGTCAGCCAACTGGTTTTCTTCCCTAGGGAAGTTCTCAAAAGTGATCTCTTTGAAGTAAGGAATTAGGGATAGCACAAGTTCCTTGTAAGGGATAAGATTAGGGTGTTTAGTGTCCTAATCTCCTTTCACTTGGCTGATCACTAGGGCGGAATCCCCGAACACATCTAAATGCTTGATCCTTAAGTCAATAGCAGCTTTCAGACCTAAGATGCATGCTTCATACTCGGCCATATTGTTTGTGAAATCGAAGCATAGTATGGCAGTCAAAGGAGTGTGGCAACCTTCAGGAGAGATGATCACAACACCAATTATGTTACCTAAGGCATTGGAAGCCCCATCGAAGACCATAGTCCATCGGGATCCTTGTTCAAGTCTATCATACGGTCCAGGTTTCGCACAGTCGGTTACTAGCATGATGTTCTCATCAGGGAAGTCGAAGTTCATTGACTGATAATCATACACAGCTTGATGGGCCAAATGATCTACTAGTACACTTCCTTTGATGGCCTTTTGAGTCGTGTATTGAATGTCGTACTCAGTCAAGATCATTTTCCATTTGGCTATCCGTCCGGAAAGGGCAGGTTTCTCGAAGATGTACTTGATTGGGTCCATATTAGAAATCAACAGAGTGGTATGAGTCAACATATACTGTCTTAGCCGACGAGTATCCCATGCCAGAGTGCAACAAGTTTTCTCGAGCAGTGAATATCTGGTTTCACAGTCGGTAAACTTTTTGCTCAGGTGATAAATAGAATTCTCTTTTCGGCCAGACTCGTCATGTTGGCCCAAAACACACCCCATAGAATTCTCTAGTACTGACAACTACATGACCAAGGGTCTTCCTTCAACTGGAGGCATGAGAATATGAGGTTCTTGTAGGTATTCTTTGATTTTATCGAAGGCAGCTTGGCATTCATCGTTCCATCTGACTACCTGATCTTTCTTCAAGAGTTTGAAGAGTGGCTCACAAGTAGCAATCAAGTGTGATATGAAGCGAACAATGTAATTGAGACGAACCAATAATCCTCTGACTTCTTTTTTAGAATGAGGGACTGGCATTTCTTGGATGGCCTTTACCTTGGAAGGATCAACTTCAATGCTTTTATTGCTGACAACAAAACCTAGAAGCTTTCTAGATCGTACTCCAAACGTTCATTTGTTAGGGTTTAACCCCAGCATGTACTTCTTTAGCCTCTCGAATAATTTGTACAAGTGATCTAGATGTTCTTCTTTGATCTGTGATCTGGCTATCATATCATCAACATATACCTCTATCTCATGATGAATCATGTCATGAAATAAAGCTACCATAGCCCTTTGATATGTTGCCCCTGCATTCTTTAGTCCGAACGGAATGACCTTGTAGCATAAGGTGCCCCATTGCGTAACGAAAGTAGTCTTTTCCATGTCTTCGGGAGCCATCCTTATATTATTATAGCCTGAGAAGCCATCCATGAAAGAGAAGACTTTATGCTAAGCAGTATTATCAACTAAGACGTCAATGTGTGGTAGAGGGAAGTCATCCTTGGGGCTTGCCCTATTCAGATCCCTATAGTCTACGCACATGCGAACTTTTCTGTCCTTTTTCGGCACCGATACCACATTGGAAACCCATTGAGGATAGGATATCACAACTAGGAACCCTACATCAAATTGTTTCATCACTTCAGCTTTGATCTTTTCAGACATATCAGGCCTCATGCGACGAACCTTTTACTTAACAGGAGGGCAGTCTTCTCTTGTTGGCAGACGATGAACTACGATATCGGTATCCAACCCAGGCATATCTCCATAAGACCAAGCAAATACTTCCACATAATCATGCAACATCTGAACCAACCTTCTCTTGACACCGCTTTCCAAATTAACGCCGATCTTGATTTCCTTCTTATCTGACTCAGTACCCAGATTGATGACTCCAACTGACTCTTCGTGTAGTTGAATAGCTTTTTCCTCTTGTAATAGAAGTCTGGCTAGTTCTCCCAGTATGTCACAATCTTCCTCGCCTTCTTCTTCGACTTGGTTGATAGGACATTCAAAGTCATAGTCGGCAATAGTAGAGTCATTGGCAATAGGATCCAGAGTGGATGTAGACCTGCAAGAGTGTGTGTGTGTGTGTGCATGTAAGATACATGGCTACTTTTTTTGAAAAATGTATTTGCAAGAAAGGAAAGACAATGAACACAAATATTTGAATGCAAAAGAGTCCAATATACTGAATGATCATATGATTAGATGAACATAAATAAAACCCTTGACAAATGGACCAAAGTGCCCCGGGCCAGGAAAATGGCTGAAAAGTCATTGTTAAAATATTAGAGACAACATGTTCTTGAATTGAAAGAAAAAGAAATAACAAGTAGATTACTCCTTAATGAAGGAGATGGGAACAAAGTCCTTTGTATGCCAATTCTTCATCTCCGTTGTAGTTGGATACACCCACTCTTCAAATGCAGCTCCTTCTTCAGAATCACCCACGACATTAACTTCATTGACACCCTTGTCATGTTTTGGCATTGGAGCGGTAATTACATTCGGTGTTAGAGGAGGATCAAATTCAATAGTCTTATTGTTAATAAAATCCTGGATTTTATTCTTTAAGGCCAAGCACTGGTCAGTTTCGTGCCCAGGGCTGCTTGAATGGTAAGCACACTTAGCTTTCGGATTATACTTTGGTGACGAGGTGTCAGGGTTTGCGGGAGGATCACGCAATGTCACTAAATTAGCCCTGAGTAAATGTTGAAGGGCTTGAGGCAGTGACATGCCTAACCTTGTAAATTGTCTTCTTGGAGTTTCAAAACGTTGATGATTTGCAGATGGTCTTGGAGTAGGAGTTGGATTGGAGATTCGGACAGCATTGACAGATGGATGATCGTTCTTCTTGGTATGGGCCCTTTCCCCGTACACAACATTGACTTCCTTCTTTGCAACAAAAGGTTTCTTGATAGGATTGGGAGTGGAGGTAGATTCCATAGAGATCTTCCCACTTTTGATGCCACTTTCAACTTTTTCGCCGATTAAGATCAATTCGGTGAAACCATAAGAAGAGCAGCCAACAAACAAATTAAAGAAAGGACCATATAAAGTGCCCACGAACATGTCTATGTGCTCCCTATCAGTAAAGGGAGGTTGGACCCTACTAGCAAGGTCTCTCCCCTTTTTCCAATATTCCTTAAATCCTTCATTCTTCCCCATGGTCATATCTTGCAACTGAACCCCCGTTGGCGCCAAATTGGTGTTGTACTAATACTGATGGTAGAAGGAAGTAGATAAATCCTCCCAATTACTGATACGAGAACCATCTAACTGATAAAACCATTCAAGTTGCGTTCCAGCTAAGCTTTTTTGGAAAAAGAGAACCCAGAGCTTCTTATCAGCAGTGTGCGGCTGTATCTTGCGCACATAAGATTTCAAATGGAGTTTTGGACAAGAAACCCCATCGTACTTTGCAAAGATTGGTATTTTGAATTTGTGGGGAATGACTACCCCAGAGATCAAACCCAAATCATCAAAATCTAAATCGGGGACGACTTGGATTTCAACAGCTTTCAATCTGTCTTCTAATTGCTTGTATTTGATATCAGCGGGTGGATACTGCTCGTTGTAATAATCATCCTCGGATACTTGATCATTGATACAGTCAGCCTGAGTACTCTTAACCTCACCAATCTGGTTCTCATCCTCTTCAGATGAATCTCCTCCTACTGGGATTTGGCGGACTGTCTCCTTGAACCTTCTACCCATGTTGAATAGAGCTTTCTTCTTTGGCTTCTTCTTAACGGCCAATAAAGCCATCATATCTTGCTGCCCCTTGGCTAGGGCTAATAGAGTCTCCTAAAAATGAGAATTCTAGGTTTGGAGATCCTTCACAGTTTGCTCTAGATCCATCTTTCTGAAATAAACAGCAGAAAGATAAGGAAACCTGTTATGCGAAAACCTGTCATGTTATGATGCATGGAATATGTTCATGCAAATGATTTCAAGGATTTATGAGATTTAAATTTGTATAGGCAAAAGAATGAACAAACATTAATTTTCATTATACAAAATAAGAAAGATTACATCATACCTCTTGGGCTTACAAAATAACTTTCTAAGATAAAAAGACTGAACGCATCCTCTTTGGCGCGAGATAAGCGTTCACACTGTGCTCTTCTTGTAGCTACTTCGTAAGCTCCAAGACCCTCTTCTCACTAGCATATAATTGAGCCTCTAAAGCATCTCGTTCTTCCTTCAGCTGGATCCAACCCTTTTGTAAGTCTTCGAGAGAGGTAGGCATGTCAGGATGGAGGATAGTGTAGGGAACATCTCCTTCAACCACAGGCTCCACGATGACTGGTAAGATGGAGGGATAAGGCATCACAAGTTTTTGAGCACGAGCTCGTACCTATTTAAGGTAAGGCTCGAGAGGAATGGAATTCTTGTGTCATAGTGTCTTGCCATCCACCTTGTTCAACATCCTCCAAGCTCGGATAAATCTCTGGCGATGACCTTGATCGTCGCTCTCGTAGTCAAATACCAAACCTTAAATAAGAATCTCGTGTGGACCATCCCTTCGGGCGTAACCAAACTATCTTAAGGCTTAGCAAGGGTTGTAGGTGACACCTCCTCTAATTCCAAGCAAAGGGACTTTAGGTAATTCTCCATAACGGCCGATGATAGTAACATTCTCCAAAGAGCGGGAACACCAATGAATATCTGAATGTCTGAGCATCAACAACCTATGGGACCACCTTGAACCTTGCTCATTCTTCAACACAGTTTGGGGAAGATGCGAAATAAACCATCTTGCCAAGAGAGGAGTGCAACACATGAGGATACCTTTTTTCCTCATAGTAAGAATGTGAAAGGAATGTAGGATGTCCCCTAGCAAAGTAGGCATCAGGTTATGAGACATGAAGATTTTGTCGGTGTTCACATCTATGAGGTGGCCAGGATTTGGAAACAAAACCATCCCATAGATGAGGAGAGCCACAATTTCCTCAAAGGCTTGCAAATCCAAAGAGTTCCAACAGTTTTGGGCTTTCTCAAACAAGAATTTTGCTAGGAAACCTTTGACACCACTCCTTGTTTCCCAATTAGTTGTGATATTAGATGGTTGCAAGTGTAGAGCTTGAGCAATATCTTCTGGCTTTGGATCTCTTTCTGTACCGTTGAAAGGTAGTTGATTTAGAATGGGAATCCTCAAGAGTTGGGATAATTCTTCTAAAGTCAGCACAAGTTGATAATCGGGAAATGTGAAGCACTGGTGTAAGGGATCAAAGAACTGAAAGAGCACCTTCATCATGTCTTCATCAGTGTTTGAGGAGGGATCCTTACAAGATTGACTTGAATGGTTTTCCTGCGAATAGAATCCATGTCCTATAAAATAGAACAAAGATAAATCCAAAAAATCCTTGAAATGGTTAGTGAATATGAGTATGGTGTTATGATGTTTATGATGTTATGTACAAGTAAATATATACAAACAAAGCAAACAAGTCCTTAGGTTTAGGCTTGCATGGAGTCTCATAGGTAAGTACCCTCTTGAAGTTTAGTTGGCTCAAACCTGTCCTAGAAATAGTAACCGGGTTCTAAGGAGCTCAATATCACTGGTTTGTTTCCTTGGGCATTATTTCAGCGTAAACCTCTTTAATGGCGACCGAAATATCCCAAAAAACCAAACTTCAATGAGTGTAGTATTGAGTATCTACCAACTTCGGACTGCACCAATGTTGGCCATCTCACTACGTCCTAATGGCCAAGTTGGTCAAGTAAAGGTTCTTAAAGTTCATTAGTGCTTCATGACATCACTCAGCGACCCTGTATTCTCCTTGACTACTCAAGGGCTACCGGTACCCACAAATATGTCGCACTAACGTAGCTATTGCTTAGACTGTGTCGGTATACTCCGTATAGTTTCCACAACGTATTGTTACTTACCTATAAGGTATCCCAAATCCGGGTAGAGGATTCAAACCCAAAAAAAGAACCATAATGTAAAGCACACAAGTCAAACAAAGAAAGCAAGTAAATGTGATCTAGCCCTAAGGTAACCCCACTTTCAGAATTTTCCCCACCAGAGTCGCCAGTTCTGTGATATGGTGGGAGAACTAACTTGGTTGTTTTGCATTTTATTGCAAATGTTGCGGTTAGCAAGAGTCGCCATCGACTTTTCTTTTATCCAAAAGGAAATGTGAAAAAGCACAGGAAAGACCTTGGAGATTATTTCTTGAGTTCAGGGGGTAGATTATGAAAAGGGAAGGTATTAGCACCCTTTTCATCCATGGTTTTCCATGGGCTCTTAGTTGCTTGCTAGATCACTTGCTTTTGTTTGAAAATGTGCTTTGTGTGGTTTTTGAAAGTATTTTGAAAAGGCGTCATCGTTTAGGCAAACTTTGTAATGATTCTCGTTCGTAAGAATGTATACAAAGTGTTGATCTTTTGAAAATGTTTTTCAAGTTTGAAAGATGTTTTTGAAAGTGTTGGTGTTTGTTTTGAAAATAGCAAGGATATTTTTGGTTTTGAAGTTTAGCAAGAAACTAGGAACAATCTACCTACTCAAAAGTCTTTCATGTTTATTTCCTCTTTCCTTTGATATTGTTATCTTACCATTGATTTGGTAAGTAACCCTATCTTTGGATGTAAACGGGACGGGCGTGGGTCATCGTATAACCATGATTAGTAATGTTGCAAGGTATCTTAGCATCTTTCTTTAGGGACTAAGATCATTTTGAGAAGGCAACATAGATAGCATCATCGAGGGACTATGATCTTGTATTTTTGCTAAGATACCTCACATGTATAATATGGCCATTTTCATAAGGCAACCAAGTGGATTTTATCCTAGGGGTGCTTGTGTGCAAGTGTATTTATTTTCATGCTTGATTTATCTTTGATTAGGGTTTGCTACTTGTTGATTTTATCTTCTCATACAAACCCTAATTACTAGCATTTATATAGAGCGATAAATTGCGAAAAGTAAAATTACTACGTTATTACATCATTAGGGGAGGGGGTAGTACAAATTTACAAATGGGGATTGCAAGAAAATTAAACCTAATTATGTATTACAACCATATTGAATATTGTACAAAATTGAAAATAAAATTTAAGAATATAAAATGCAAAAAATAAATGATTTTTGTTGTTTTATGAAAGGGATTTTGCCTTGGCCTAATTAAAGAAAAAGATTAACTAAAATTAAATAAAATTAACTTAAACTAATTAAGAAAATAAATTAATTTGAAAAGGATTTTTAGGGTTTTTTATGAAAAGGTTTTAAATTAATGAAAAAATGAAGATTAATTAATTAAAGTAACCTAAGTTCTAAATTAATTTTATTTAAGAAAACATAAAATAATATATTAATTTATCCTAAGTCTAAAAAATATTTTTTTAAGAAAAAGAAAAGAAACTTATTTATTTTAAGAAAATGTTTTTTTAGTCTTTTTGTTTTATGGAGAAAATAAAAATATATAAGTATAAATAATAAATGAAAATAAAATTGGATTTTTTATGATTTATGAAAAAAATAATAGTAATAATAATAATAATAATGATATTATTAATAATAATAATAGATAAAAATATAAAAATGAAATAAAATAAAAAATAGTCAAGGAGGTGAATTAGTAACGCATGAGGTATTGTGAGAAAAAAATGACTAGGCCCATATGAAAGCCCAAGCGTTGCCAAAAAACACAAAAAAGGTCAGAAAATAGTGAAAAATAGCAAAAGGTCACGCTGGGGCTTAAACCCAGGACCTAAGGGTGAACATGCGTGCGCTTTAACCACTGGGGTGGTGATACATCCATTAACTTGTGTGAAAGGATAAATATATAACACAAAACGCGCCCTGATTACACTTTATCTTCAACCTCCAGCCAAAGGACTTGTATCTTCTTTATCTCTCAACAAAAATGAGAAGTTCTAACATGAAAGTTGTGGCATTTCTTCCCATGAATCCAACCATGTAAATAACTTAAGCTAACAGTGAAAGATGAATGAGAATTTTTCTGGCCCTAATTTAAAACCTAAAAATTTCAGAAAACTTTAACTCTAAAATTCTCTAAGTTCAGGCCATATAAATGGAAACTATGGATATGTACTGCTTCGTGGAAATGGTATCTACATTTTATCTTCACAAATCAAACTCAAATGATGCCTGAATATGAAGATAGAAGTTCAAGAAAGATACCTCAAAACTGGAAATCGTGAAATGGATTTGAGCTTGTTTCGGGCAGTGGTGATGATCAGGTTAGCTTCCTTGGACCTCTAGGAAGCTAATGTAATGCTTAGCTTGAGTTGAGAGTGGCTGAAATGGCCCGAAGAAGTCCAACTGCAATGCTCTGTTTTTGTCTATGGAAGTTGATGAAGATGATGTTACAGTCTGCAAACAGGGACATGGATGGTTTGTATTTGATATGAGGAAGCTTTTGAAACTAAAAGGCCAAGAAATGCACAAGTGGTTTTGAAGATTGAAGTTCAAAATCAGAAATGACACAAAAATGGAGGTTTTGTGCAATCTGAATTTTCAGGGAGTTTTGGAGTGTTTTCAATCGTGTGTTAGCTTGCAAATAACTTGTATAGTTATATGAAAAAGGTTAGAGGGTTTGAAGTTGACAGAACTGTGAGATATAGAGTTATGGCTATGTTACTTGATTTTGAAGAAAAGTGGGAAAACAAGTTTCAATGTGTAGTACAAGCATGGCCTGGGTTTATGAGAGGCTCTAGACATGTTGCTTTTGCCTTTGACATTGCTTGTATTAAGATGAAACAAGTTAGGAGCTCTATGCATTAAATTTGTGATTAAAGTCACTTTTCAAAAATGGAAGTGTGAACTTTGTTCCATTAATGGAATAATCACTTGGACAAAGACTCAAACACTTGGATCATAGCTCAAATAGTTATGTAATCTTCTGATTATGGAAATATTTAGATGTTAGAAGCCTACAAAGTAATATTCATGCAGCATAGGCTTGGATTTGAATTCTTGTTCATCATAAAATGACTTGTAATTCAAGTTTGAAAACCCTAACTTCCTCTCTTCGATTCTCCCTGCTCAAGAATGATCTCAAGGAGTTCTTTGACATTTTGGAAATCTTTTAATGTGATCTACAACCCATCTTTGAATCACTTTTGAAAATTCCCCTTAGAACTATATGAAAAAGTTCCATGAAGTTAGGTCAAAATCCTGACCAAAACTAGGGCAAAATTTCACTAAGTGTTCAATTTCAAGACCACGACTTTATGAATTAATAACTTGAGATCCAAGAATTTTAGAAGAAGTTGTGTAAATAAATGTTGTATATATTATGGATATCTACAACTTTCGTGTTGAAATTTTCTTCTGAATCCTCTTGCATTATGGTGAAAATTTTGCTCAAAGTTATGAAAAAATAAGAAATTTCCAACACTTAGAAAAATTTCTAAGTTAGAAAACTTTGACTTTTCAAAATGAAATCTTGACTTTTTGATTTCTTGATGAATAATTTTCATATTTTGACATGTTTTGATGAATTGTGATCTTTGACATTGGATTTTGACCAAAAAGTCAAAGTTTGACTTTTCAGTATACAGTTGACTTTTGATCAGTTGACTAAAAATTCACTATCAATCCAATTGATCTTGAGCAATGTTTTAGGTCATGACATTAGGTCAAAATGATGCAATTAAACTTTTGAGATCATGCTTCAAACAAATTGGTCATTTGCTAGGTCAAAAATTAGAAATTGCCCCTTTCTTAGTCAAAACCCTAATTTTGACCATTTTGCCCTTTTGATTATTTGATCAAATTTCTTGAGGAATTATGGTCAAAACTTGATAAAATGATACATATGCGTTTATAATATTGATGTGGATCAAAAATTATGAAGTTTGACTGTAAATTGGCCATAGTTGACTTTTTCCCCAATATAGTTGATTTCTAGGTCATCTGCTCAATTAATTGAGAAAAGTGTGATCCAAGGCTTAAAACTTGACATGAGTAATATTGGGGGTCCATAATGATCCATGAAAGTAATATGAAGCATTGAAAGTTCAATTATCCTTGTGCAATCTCAAACCCTAATTTTGGTCATCGGTGCTTAAGGAGGTGTCTTGAGCTAATCAACCCTAGTGCAGTCTTGAGCTAAGAGAGATCTTTGTGAGAAAATATTTGATAAATGAGAGGGAAAATTTTAGGATACAACAATTGGTTATGCGTTCTTCAACAAAATGACTTGTAATTCAAGAATGGATGCCCAACTTTATGGCTTTGAATCTCCTAGCTCAAGTATGATAAATTCATGCTCTTGGATGTTTTGGAAAGCTTGAAACATTTTATATAACTTTCATGTTGACCACTTTGGCTAAATCAAACTGGAACTTGATGAAAATTGGCCAAGAAGTTGAGATGAAAAATGACCAAAACCTGTTGAAAATTTCTCTAAGTGTTAGATAAAAATGTCATGACTTCATGAGCCTATATCTTCAAATCTAAGCATTTTCTGGACATCAACACTCTAATACAAAGTTGTAGAATTCATCAAGATCTACAACTTTCATCTTGAAAATTTTCTTTTAATCATCTTGCATCTTGGTGAAAAAGTGTCATGAAGTAATGAGATTATCATGGTTAAAAACACTTAAAAATTTTCTAAGTATTGAAAATCTTGACTTTTTGTTGACTTTCTTGATTCTTGTTGACCAAGTTTGATATTCTTGAATGTCTTGATGAATTTTTATTTTTGAAATTCAATGTTGACCAAAAAGTCAAAGTTTGACTTTTTGTGTATTAGTTAACTTTTCATCAGTTGATCAAATTTCAACTATCAATTGTTTGATCTTGAGAAATGACTTGAGTTGTGCAATTAGGTCAACATGTTGTGTTTGAGTCCTTGAAATTATGTTTCAAACCATTAGATTGTATATTAGGTCAAAAGTCAATGATCAGTCAACTTTAGTTAAAACCCTAATTTTTGGTCTCAGTGCTTAAGAGGTGAACTTGTCTGATCAAACTCTTGAAACTTCTTGAGCAATGTCTTAAGAAAAGAGAGGGAAAATTTTGGGGTACAACACTATGTAAAGGCAAGAAACCTAAAGTCAAATACTTTCACATTTTTTAAAGTAAATGTAAGATCTTTGGTACTAAAGATCAAGTGGGCAAAATGAGTTCCATAGGGGATGAAGAGATATTTCTAGGTTACTCTTCAAGCAGAAGAGCATTTAGGATCTATAACTCCAGAACTGGTATGACTATGGAATCTATCAATGTGAGAATTAAAGATTCAGTTGTTGAAAAGAAGGATGTCAGAGACGATGCTAGAAGTTCCTATGTGCAAACTGATGAAGCACTAGGAGAGGAGACTTGTGAGTTCACAAACACTGGGCCAGTGAATTCTAAATCTTGCATAGGTCTGTCTACTAAGGGACATATAGAACAAACTAGGGATTTCATTAAAAGTCACCCTGAGAAAGGTAGCATCACTGAATTTAAACAGAAGATGTCAAATACAGATAGATATGTTACCTTGAGGGAAACAAAAGGAAGTTTCTCTGATTTGATGTTGAAAAGGTATGATGTCAAGAGAGATGTCATGACATTTCACAATGAAGATCTGAATTCCTTCAAATTCCTTATTCAATATGACTGGTACAATGATCTTGATAGTTTCCAGGAATTGATCAGGGATATCATTGAAGGAAAGGATGACACTCAAAATCTTATGTACAACAAGAAACAACTTACTGTTATCAAAGACAGTGGGATTGGAACTTGTATTATTAAAGAGTTATAACAATTACAAAAAAGAGGAAATGCAACTTCTACTACATCCTACCTCTATGGTCTGGGGCATGATATGCCTATTATTGTGATTATTAGTTGGAAGAATGGTGTTCAGCAAGATAGTGGGGCTGGCTATAGCACCAAGGAATGTTGAAGGCTCTTTGATAGGGGAATAAGGCTCTTTGGTAGAGGCAAGATGTGGAAGACCAGCTGAAGTTGATCTATAGTTATGTTTCCATCGGTGTGTTTCTATCTGGTGCTCATGAGGGTGTAGGACTCCTAAAGTGTGCATGGTTCTTGTGTGCTTCCATCTATGGTATTGCCTGTGTGCAATTTGTGTGGTTCTATTGTATTGTATTTCCTGAGTGTAATATGTTCTGATGTTTTCTGTGCTTTAATATATTTACATTCACTCTATTTTTCTTTTTGTCAATATTTTGGATAAAAATGGGGAGTAAAATATTGTGTCCTGATGTTACATCACATGTCTTGACATGTTAATTTAGAATTGTTATAGGACTATGTGCTAGTGTTGATTAGATGTGTGTTTGGTTGCTTATGCAATCATTGAGGGGGAGCATGAGTTTTCATGCTTGTGTGTGTGCTGAAGCTGCTTCTGCTATTCCACTGCAGATGCTCTGGTGTGGGTTTTGTCCTTGACGGTGGAACCTATTGTTAATTCTCTTTTTATAAGGTTGGCATTATGTTTGGTTAAACGAACTTAGTAGAAACATCTTGAATTAAGATGTTCTATTAACTGACACAACATGTCGAATGCAATGTCCTATGAAGGTTCATCTGACATTGTATACTTGTACAACTGAAGTATTGGATTTTCTAGTTATTTCAGGTGCAGAGTATTCTGAAATCCTATGTGAGGCACACAGGTTGAAGATTGAAAAAGATCTAATTTGTTTTTATGAAGATTTGTTAGTTTCTAATTATAAAGATAATTGAGGAAACTAATGATTTGATGTCCTATGCAAGTTGAGATAATTATGCAGCGCCTGTGTGATATCCAGCTGATTATGTGAATCCCAAATCCAGTTATCGAAGACTATAAAAAGAAGGCTTCTTCCCTAGTATCAAAGTGGAACTTACTTTGTATTTTTTATTAGGGTTTGTGTGCTTATTGTGAGCCTCTTGATTGCTATGTTGATAAAAGAGTGGGACTATTTTATTGAGTTGTAAGTTCTGTAAATCATTCCAAAGCTTTAAAGCAGTGAATGATTGTGTGTCTTTGAAGTATGACTTCATTGTTTGTACTAAGTGTTTAGAATTGGTCGATCATTATGACTGTGATTGAAAGGTGTCATACCCCAATTTTTGACCTAAGATCTCACCCTCCATTTGCATCATTGCATAACAAGTGTTCACGAGTGGTTTGACCTATTTTTTTGCCAATTCTTGAGTTAGATTTCAAAATTTTATAACTTCTTCAAATTTCGACATTTTTGAGCGGTTCTTTTTGCATATGATTCTCCTTGACATCATCTACAATTTCTCTTTACAAGTCAAGAGCTGATTATGCTTTGAAAAGCCACGAAAAAATAGAAACGTTAGAAGTCATTTATGAATTTAGTGGAATTTGATTTTTATTGTGTTTCATTCATGATTTCTTTTCCATTTAAAAAAATCACAAAAAAATGTACTTAGCATCGTGTTATTTTTTTATTTACTACTATTACCTCTTTACTAAAAAAATTATCAAAAATATGTTCTTTTATTAATTTAAATTTTTATATTGGTATCATTTATTTCAAAAAAAATCTAGAAAAATTTATATAAGTCCTTTTACTTTCTTAAATGTATTTTATTTCTTATCTTTAATTTGCACTTATGTTTTCATTTATTTTAATTCAAGAAAATAATCATAAATAGTTAATTTAATGTCTATTTTATTTTCTATTTTGTATTTATTATTATTACTAAAAAATTTAGTTATTATTATTATTATTATTATTATTATTACTTTGTCCTTTTGTTTTTTTGTGTCAATAAAGAAAAAGTTGGGACCACTATAATGTAGTACAAACACTTCACATGGATTACCAACTTGTACTTATCAATGACCAAGTATCATTCTCACACTTCACATGTATTGCCAACTTAGACTTATCAATATCCAAGAACCATTCTCATAAAGTCACATGGATTGCCACATCAACCCTCCCACCTCATTCATCCTATAAATAAGATCTTTCTTTCTTTCATTTGAGGGAACAATACCATAAATTATTCATTAAACTAAGTCAATGTTCTCTTCTTTTTTTCTCTTCATTTTCTTTCAAGTCATTTCTTCACTTTATTGAATAGGTAGACTATTATATTTGTTCTTTATTTAATTTTATTGTACTTTTACTCTTTATTTATTTATTTATTTAATATCATAATTATCACTATTTTGCAAGGAAACTCCATTCATTCAAAATCAAGAGTTGAAAAGTATTCTTGAACCTCCAAAAGCAAAAGTGATTTATTGTTGTTTAATTTTCATTTTCTTCTGTAATTTTTTGTTGTTTATTTACTTATTTTGAGCATGGATCCTTGGTCGTGATATTGAGTAGATAAACTTTCATTATTTATTTTTTTAATTTCATGAAAAATTGATAAAGTTATGACATTTATACTATTTTTATTATAGATTTCATCTTATTCTTCTTTATCTATTTCATTTTTATTTTTATTTGGATCAATTTGGAAAGCATTTGAGCTTTTTTAATTCATCTAAGCTTGTCGGATATTTGATGAACTTTCATCATTTTCAATCTACCTCTAAATGGTCCTTTGATCATTCAAGGTACTTGAGATTGATGATAAGTTTATCATAATGTATCTTCCTTGACTTTGTCTTGATCCCCCATGTTTGTTAATTGTACTACATGTATAAGAGAATAAACTTCAAATGTCATTTCTCTAACATGTAAGGGTATATACATTCTATACTCTATATGAAGTTACACTTATCCTAAATCAGATTATTAACTTTATATTGTACTAACTTTACTTTAATATCATTTATATTTCCGCACTTTATATTTTCTTCTCTTTACTTTTATACCATTTATCATCCATAACATTTTATTTTCTTTACTTTATGCATATTTTCTTTGCTCACTTGAGCACTTATCTTCTCTTTGCTCACTTTATTTTTTTTATTTCTAATTTTTAAGTCTTTTGCCTTATTTTCATTTAAAAATCCATAAAAAAAATATAAAAAAAACTATTAGAATAGGATTATAATTATTTCTTTCTTGCCCTTTTTAAAAAATACCAAAAATATATTTTAGTATAATTTTGTCTTTCTTTATTTTATTTAATTTTTGGTTGTTAATTATTTAGTTATTAAATTTCTATTTATTTAATTTCCCTTTGTCGATCATTTAGTCTTTATATTTTGTTTGTCTAACTCCAAAGGAAAAATCGAATTCATTGACTTCATGTCATCGAATATATTTAATACGATTGTGTGAAAACCCCTTTGTACATTTTTTTAATTTTATTAATCTAAAAACAAATCTCTTCTAAACCCTAATTTTAAAAGACTCGCACCTCTTTTAAGCCAAAAACTTTAACACTAGGTCGTCGCATTTTCAAAATCTCATCTCTACACTCATTTAGTAAGAAAACCAATTTTAACCATAAACAGATGTTTCAAAAGGTTCCTATAGGATACTATATATACATAGGGTGCTAGTACCTTCCCTTTGTATAACCAACCCCCTAACCTTCGATCTCTTTTAAATGCATTGTATTTTTCTTTACTTTTAGTATTGCACTTACTTTGCATATTTATGGGTTTTATCTCGCACTTTTCCCTTTTAAATAATAAAGCGCGGTGGCGACTCTTGCTTATTTACGAGTCAAGTTAATTAATAGCTTAATCTTCGATTTTCACCGCTACAGAATTTGCGACTCTGCTAGGGAAGAATTTTACTTTAAGTGGGTTAAACCTAATTTGTTATATCTATTTTTTGTTATTATTTGTTGTTTGATTATATGTGTTATTTTGTGGTTTCTTTGGGTGTTGATTACAACAAACAAGTTCTATACCCAGACTAAGTACACTTAAGATAGGAAGGATGGTATAGTCATGTTAATTTTGAGGGAGTAATCTCGAAAAAGGAGGCATGAGATCCCCCAATCAATGGAGTCCCCTTTGACTGTAGTATTTGTTTACCGCGTAATCGGGAAGGCATTGCTGCTCTCGACCTAGGAGCCAGGGAAGATGAGATTCGTAGAACCCCTAACCCATCTTAGTCTTTTAGATATAGTGCGGAGACTATGTTGATGTAATCCGGAAGTAGTTGTCACGTGATGCTGCACTCAGACGAGTTTTTCCTACGAACATTACTAATTACCGAGTAATTGGGACGTTGGCAATATATAATGGAAAGGTGTAGACTCTGGGAACCTCTTATAACCTTGATCTACAGGTGATTTGAAAGCCTTAGTTCATACTTTGTGGGTGGTTCTTACATTTGACTCCATGCTCGTGACGTTAAACTTTTGAACCTTGTATGTGTTTGTTGCATAGCCATACATTCATGCATTCATAAACATCATGACATGCTTGTGACATACGTGGTCATTTCATTTCTAGGGAACTTTATCTTTAATTCTCGTATCAAGCTCATTACTCATAAATGGACACTAGAAAGAGGAGTACCATCAGTTACAATGTTTGGATACCAGTTCAAGTTTAGGTCACGAAGTCTGAAGATAAAGATCAGCAAGAAGATTTTTATGACCATCAGCTTCAAGAAGAGATTGATCATCTGGAAAGAATTATCAATAGAAAGGATGTACTCATCAAGGAGCTAATTGAGAGACCAAAGATCAAAGCAATGAAGGAGATCATTAAAAGGGCCCAAGAGTGGAGTAATGAGAATATAGTTTGGAGTACTCTTGCTGATGAAGAGTTTGGGGAAATATCTTAGGGTTTATGATTTATATTTTTGATGATCACCGTCAGGTCTACTGATTGGGATCTCTTGGCTTTGTATTTTGTAGCCTTTAGGCTCTTAACTTTGTACTAAACACATTTGTCACATTTTATTGTTAATTATTTCTCACTTGAGGCTTGAATCAAAATTTGAGGTCCTTAGAAATGAATTGAACTTACCATTTGCATAATCATGCATCATTCTACATTTTTATTTCACCTACTAAAGTCATTCCCGATTCTTATTTTCCCTTTGGTCCTAGAGTACAATGCTCACGCTAAGAGGAAGATGGAGAATATTAAGCAAGATATTTCTGAACTCCGCAAAGAGGTAACTACTTTAAAGGCTGGTACGGAGTATCTAACTGCTTTGGTTGAAACTTTGGTTTCTGCCCAAGTCAATCCTTCTAGGAAGGAAGAAGAGATGGAAAAGGTCTTCACAAAAACTCTGAACTCATTCTTTTATGACAAGGTGATAGTCAATACACCTAGAAATTTCTCTGAAAAAGTGAATGTGAGAGTGCTTCTAGAAGAGGATGTCCAAAAAGGATGTTTATCTAAAGATGGTGGTTCAGCTAGTAGTATGAAGAAGTTTGATAATAACTTTTCCAAGAAGAGAACCAGAGGAAGAAACAATCATCTTCAGAATCAACATGTTTCTCTTGTCATCTGTGTTCAATTTACCTCATGTTGCTCCAGTTTGATAACAGAACTAGCAAGTTCCTGATCAGAGAAAAACTTAGTTTGATCCAATTCCAACTACCTATACAGAGTTTTTTCTTGTCTTGATGCAAAAGAATTTAGTTCAGACCCGGTCTCCATCTAAGATTCCTGAGAAGATGCCTTGGTACTACAAAGTTGATTTGACTTGTGCCTTTCATCAAGGAGCCCCTGGGTATAGTACCGAGAATTGTTATTCATTGAAAGCTGAAGTCCATAAATTGGTCAGAAGTGGTATCTTGTCATTTAAAGATATTGGTCTTGAAGTTCAAGTCAAGTCATTTCCAAAGAATAAACATGATTGAAGGATACCTTGGATTTTAAAGAAGAGAGTCTTCTCAGTTTAATTAGCATTTTACTGCTTTTTCATTTGTAATCTTTCTTATTTATCATTGAACTATTTGAATGTAAGAACTTGTTTGCATTTGAATGATTATCTTAATACAATTAGTATGTTGTTTTGAAGAAATTCATTTGTTTCACTCGTATTTGTTTTCAATTTTAAATTGCTTTTCTGCATTATGATACCAACTTGTTACCAATTCTCTTTCTTAGGCCAAGAAATGGAGGGAGGATGATGATATTAAGATGCAAAATTTCTAGTTGTATGCTTTTGGATAAAACTTTGTTGACGATGTACATGCATTGTTTCAAATTCCCAAACACCAGAGTTATAAGGGAGTGAAACCCTCGTTAACCCCTTTGAGCCTTGAAGTAGGAGTTTCTTTTTTTTGTTCAGAAAAAACCCTCATTTTTTAACCCGGGGCAGGGTAGTGTTCAGTTAATATGATTGAGTAGTCAAATCTCATCAAGAGTGTGCGTATAAAGATACAACAATGGTTATCCTTCAAAAGGATGAGAAAAGTCAAAATCGCAATGGTCAATCTACGCCTATCAGTAGTGTGCATCAAAACAAGACGATATCCTAATGGGTATCTCTCGCACATCAGAAGCTCAACAATATAATGATACCACAATGGTTATCCCTCATCCGTCAAGAAACAAGGTAGTCATAATCCTCTAAAAAAGTAAAGACAAGCTAAAGTCACACGTTTTGTTCAAAAATCATGAAAAAAAGAAAAAAGCCCGCTAAGTCGAAAATTAGAAAACGAGCGACTTAGGCAAAAATTAAGGTATCCCGCTGGACTATCAATTCAAAAGAATTAGTTCAGGAAAAATATATGGAAAACAAAATTGCAAATAAAGGATTACAAATAAAAATCCTCATTAAAGAACAAAGTCGTGTGATAAAAGTGAGTGATTTTCGTGTCCAAAGAATGTCAGTGGTTCACCAACCATCAACTAATTCCTCTTGAGAGATGAGTGCTCGTATCAAATTAACTGAATATAGGACCGAAGAACATCATGAAGGGGGTGGACACCAAATAAACTTTGAGCCTTAAAATCTTTTTTTCTGAAAAACTGTGAACCATGCCACGTTACAACCTTCAAAAGTCCTAATTGAAACAAGCTTATTTCAAAAGCATACTTCGACAAGATTGCGTTCTCGACTCTCATAAATTTTGTTAAATATTTTTGTTGGTATCATATGCTTTTGCTATATAAAAATAAATGTTGCTCTAACTAGTAAAGTTTGTGCGATATATTTTCAAAATCTTCAAGACTTACATAACTGTTGCATTAGAATTTTCATTCTCAGAATAAACTTTTTATGCTTGTAAAACATTTGTTTGATATCAAGGAAGCTTACATATAAGCACCAATGATGAGTTTAATCTTTTAATGTCTGAAACTTTGTTAAGTAATTGGTGAATCATTTTCAAGAATGATCATATCCAGGGGCATGTCGCCTAAAGACCTTCAGCATGAACAAGTCGCTGCCTTCATAGTTCGTTTACCCTCATAAGGAAAATTTGAAAACTCTATTGTGCGAAATATAGTCAATATGAGGCAGTCACGTCAAGATTCGACGAATATCTCTAAGAGTTTGAAGACACTAGAGCATTTTGGATGCCAGGTATTTTGTAAAATCCACTTGAGATGATTTCTTCTCATCAACCATATAACTTGGGGAATTTTAGAAGTGAAGTTATTCGCAATAATTATCGTGCGTCACGTGGCTTATCAGCAGTAAACTTGGGGCATCCAAAATTAGTTCTAGGGGCAATCCATATTTGTCAATATATGTGATCTGCTTTACACATATTATCGGATGATGGTGTTCCCTAATAGTTTCAGCTAAGCAAGATTTTTCTCTAACTGCAGCAGAGTTCATGTTGTTATCCTTTCAATGGATTATTGATGTTAGAAGATTGGACTTTGGGTTTTCTCTCGAAAAGTATCTTCCTCTCCGGAGAGATTAGACCATTATAGCAGAGATACTTCGTCGGTGGCTTTGGTTCTAGCTCCAGTAATGTTCCCATCTTGTTGAGATTAGTCGAGTATTTGTTTATACTGTGACATCTTTTCATCCGCAGTTTACCTATTTTATCTATTTTGTCAACATATACATGAGATTCATTTATTCATTCACACTTACATCATTCATGCACATTCACATTTCTCTATGTTTTTGGGTCCATCTCCGTTGGTTGTGTTTATCCCCAAGTAACTTATTTCCTCTTTCCAAATAGTGACAACTTAAGCAGAAAGTGTACATCCTTTCTAATTCCCCACTGAGTTAACTCTCATGGAAGAATCTTTCTTTAGCTTTCCTTTTCCATCTCTGGATAGGATAAATCCACAATTGAGTTGTTTCCTCATTGTGTGGAGTCTTGTTTGACTATTTTCTCTCTAGTTTATTTCTAGATTGAGCTTTGTCTCTTGCGAACGCTACCCCGTGGATCTCTCTAGGCTGTGAAACCTAGATGGAGAGTGCATTTGTTTTGCACATTTAAATACTTGGTCTCCTCAGGAATAATATATTCATGGTTTCCCATTGAAGATGAATTTTGTTTCCCAATAGTGTTATTGCAACACTCTTTTGGAGTCTCAACATGACAACAAGCGGCGGACTCTTCATGAGAAACTTGTGTATTATTGATATATTTGGAAGATAGAAAGTGACAGACTCTTTATGAGTAGGTTGTGTATTATTCATATTTTTGGAATATAGAAAGTGGCAGACTCTTCATGAGCAGCTTGTGTATTATTGATATCTTTGGAATATAGCAAGTGGCAGACTCTTCATGAGAAGCTTGTGTATTATTAATATCTTTGGAAGATAGAAAGTGGCGGACTCTTCATGAACAGCTTGTGTATTATTCATATCTTTGGAATATAGCAAGTGGCGTACTCTTCATGAGTAGCTTGTGTATTATTGATATCTTTGGAAGATAGCAAGTGGCAGACTCTTCATGAGCAGCTTTGCATTATTGATATCTTTGAAAGACAGCAAGTGGCGGACTCTTTATTTGAGCAGCTTGTGTATCCTTAACAATATGTTATTTCAACAGCAAATGGCATATCTTTTGAGAAGTTTGCTCATTAACAACAAATGGCATCTCTTTTGAGAATTTTGCTCATCAACAGTAAATGGTATCTCTTTTGAGAAGTTTGCTCATCAATAGTAAATGATATCTCTTTTGAGAAGTTTGCTCATCAACAAAAAATGGTATCTCTCTGGAAAAGTCCCACTGAGAAGTTTGTATATTATCCTTTTCAAGTGGAAGACTTGATAAAGAAGAAATTGGAACCCGTTCATCATGGAAAAGTTTATTATCTTTTCTACCTTCGTCTATTGAGTTGGTAGTTTACCGTCATCTGTGAGTCGGTATCTCTTACTTTTTTATCTTCATCTATTGAGTTGGTAGTTTACCGTCATATGTGAGTCAGTGTCTCTTACTTTTCTACATTCATCTATTGAGTTGGTAATTTACTGTCATCTGTGTGTCGGTATCCCTTACTTTTGTACCTTCATCCATTGAGTTGGTAGTTTACTGTCATCTATGAGTCAATATCTTATCAATCTTCTACCTTTAACTATTAAGTTGGTAGTTTATCATCATCTGTGAGTCGGTATCTTACTTTTCTACCTTCATCTATTGAGTTGGTAGTTTACCGTCATTTGTCGGTATCTTGTTTGATCTTCTACCTTTAACTATTGAGTTGGTAGTTGTTGTACCCCAAAATTTTCCCTCACATTTCTCAAGGCATTTCTCACAAGGATTCTCAAAATTCAAGCTTGCAATAGTGAAATTGGATTTTTCAGTATCAAATTAAAGAGGAACCTATTAAAAAGGGGAAAATAGGTAAAAATAATATTTTTGACAAATTGGAGAAAAACAAGTCTTCTTCGATTGGCATGGGTAAAGTTCTTAAGACACAAGGACGAGTCACACTCTGTGTTTGTTACCTTCTGTAACCAAGTTCAGAATGAAAAAGATCTTAGAATCGTTAAAGTCAGAAGTGATCATGGTGGAGAATTTGAAAATAAAGATTTTGAGTCATTCTTTAATGACAAAGGCATTCTGCATGATTTCTCTTGTCCTAGAACTCCCCAACAAAATGGAGTTGTAGAACGAAAGAACAGAACATTGCAAGAAATGGCCAGAACCATGATCAACGAGACAAACGTTGCTAAGACTTTCTGGGCAGAGGCAATAAACACAGCGTGCTACATTCAGAATAGAATCTCAATAAGACCTATTCTGGAAAAGACTCCATATGAATTGTGGAAGAACAGAAAGCCCAACATTTCGTATTTTCATCCATTTGGATGTACTTGCTATATGTTAAACACTAAGAATTATTTGAACAAGTTTGATTCTAAGGCACAGAAGTGTATTATGTTAGGATACTCTGAACGCTCAAGAGGGTACAGAGTATACAATACAGAAACACAGATTGTGGAAGAATCAATCAGTGTTCGTTTTGATGACAAGCTTGACTCTGAAAAGTCAAAGCAGAATGAAAATCTTGCAGGTATAGAAATTGAATTTGCAGGTTCTGAAGACAAGTCATCAGAATCTCTTAACACAGACATTCCTTCAACGTCTGAAAGAAGCAATGCTAGAAATCCTACAACTGCTGCTGATCAACCTCAGAAGAGATTACCCAGAAGCAGTTTGGATCACCCAGAAGAGACTATCCTAGGAAGAAAGGAAGATCCAATCAGAACAAGAGCAAGCTTCAGAAACTCTGAAGAAACTCTGATGGGACTTGTGTCTCTGATTGAACCTTCTTCTATTGATGAAGCACTTCTGGACAATGACTGGATTCTGGCAATGCAAGAAGAGCTGAATCAATTCACCAGAAACGACGTATGGGATCTCGTTCCAAGACCAAAAGGATTCAACGTCATTGGAACAAGATGGGTGTTCAGAAACAAGCTTAATGAACAAGGTGAAGTCGTCAGAAACAAGGCACGACTGGTTGCACAAGGTTATAGTCAGCAAGAGGGGATAGACTATACATAAACCTTTGCCCCAGTCGCCAGGTTAGAATCTATCAGACTTTTAATCTCATTTGCTGTTAATAGAGGCATCACTCTGTATCAGATGGATGTCAAAAGTGCATTCTTAAATGGTTATATAGAAGAAGAAGTGTATGTTCACCAACCCCCAGGTTTTGAAAATACAAAACATCCAGAACATGTTTTCAAACTGAAAAAGTCACTGTATGGTCTGAAACAAGCTCCCAGAGCTTGGTATGAAAGGCTAAGTAACTTTCTGCTTGAAAATGAGTTCACCAGAGGGAAAGTGGACACCACTCTATTCTGTAAAACAGTTAAGAGTGACATTTTAGTCTGTCAAATTTATGTTGATGATATAATCTTTGGTTCTACTAATCCTTCTCTTGGAAGAAAATTTGCTAAGTGTATGCAGGCAGAATTTGAGATGAGCCTCATGGGGGAACTGAAGTTCTTTCTAGGAATTCAGATCAATCAAACTCCAGAGGGAACTTACATTCATCAGAGCAAATACATCAGAGATCTTCTGAAGAAATTTGACCTCTCAGAATGTAAGCCATCAAAGATTCCAATGCATCCCACGTGCATTCTGGAAAGAGAAGAGGTAAGCAAAAGCATAGAACAGAAAGTCTACAGAGGTATGATTGGTTCTCTCCTTTATCTGACTGCTTCAAGACCTGATATTTTATTCAGCGTATGTATTTGTGCTAGATTCCAATCAGATCCTAGAGAATCTCACTTAACAGCCGTTAAGCGAATTTTCAAGTATCTGAAAGGTACTACTAATCTGGGTTTGTTTTATAGAAAATCTAGTGATTACAGCTTAGTAGGCTACTGCGATGCTGATTTTGCTGGAGACAGAGTGGAACGCAAAAGTACTTCTGGAAGCTGCCAGTTTCTGGGAGAAAATCTGATCTCGTGGTCCAGCAAAAGGCAATCAACAATTGCTCTGTCAACAGCAGAAGCTGAGTACATAGCAGCAGCTGGATGTAGCACACAGATGCTCTGGATGAAAAGTCAGCTTGAAGACTTCCAGATTTTTGAGAGTAACATTCCTATTCTTTGTGATAATACTTCTGCTATTTGCTTAAGTAAGAATCCTATTTTACACTCTAGAGCTAAGCATATAGAAATAAAACATCATTTCATTAGGGACTATATTCAGAAAGGAATTTTAAACTTGAAATTTATAGATACAGACCATCAATGGGCTGATATCTTTACTAAACCCCTTTCAGAAGATAGGTTTAATTTCATTCTGAAACATCTCAGCATGAAAGTATGCCCAGAATGAAAATGTTTTAATTCCATGTATTTATCTTCAGAATGTAATTATATTACTGTGAACTTCTGATCAATCTTCTTTCAGAAAGATAGAACATGCAGATTGTATCAGAGGCTAGTCTAAAGATCTGAGAGTCTAATCTCAAAGACAGACGTGCTGATCACTACATCAAACAAGTGTCATCCAATCATCAGCAAATCCCTGAAGCAGAACGCGTGCACGCTTCTGAGAAAGGAAAGCGCTGATTGGGTGCATTGAGACACATGTCTGGTAACCGTTTTTAAGTATCTTTCTCAAATCCCCCAAAATCAGCAAGCATTTAATGCAAAGTAATCACGCTTGTTAATGGCAATCATTATTTTTTTTCTCTCTCTTAAAAACGTTTAATTTTTCAAAATAATTTTTGAAATCTTTATTTAAGCACATTATTCTTCAATCTTATTCCTTACGCTTTCTCATAATCTCTTAAGTATTCTCTGCATATTTCTGAGTTATCTTCTTAAAACCTTTTTTTTTCTCAAATCATTCTCAAGCTTTTTGTGTGAGAACAATGGCATCCTCCAGCATTTCTGCAGGAAATCAGAAGAAAGAAACCTCTGAGCAATATCAAGCGCCTACCAGAACTCTTCTCACACCGGTAAAGAATCTTGAGGTTCTCTCTGAGTTAATCGTCGATTTCGAAAGTTTGAAGGATAATGGATTTGACCTAACTGAGGAAATCAAAGCTCAAAAGTGGGAGAGGTATTTTGATAGATTGGTTGGACCAACCTTCCCAGAGCTTGTCAAGGAATTTTGGATTCACGCCCAGATTCATAAACATCTAGTCATCTCTTCTGTCATGGGAAAGAAGATAGTAATCTCTGAAGACCTCATTGCTAGGTTAATAGGTCAAAGTGGTGGTGGAGTCCGCTGTGTGGACATGGCTGATAGATGCCCCGATATAGGTGTGGTAGCCAACTGCATCTTCACTCTTGGTTTTCCCAGCAGCAAAATTAAGGATCTGAAGGATCACTGCAGAGTGTGGGCCAAGATCGTTCTAGGCTGTTTCAATCACAGGAAGCCAACAAGCTCTCCTGACTATATAAACGTGGATCAGCAATTTCTGATCTACTTTATTGATCAGAGGGTGAAGATCAATTTGGCACACTTCCTGTTCAATCATCTGAAGACTAGTGTGAAAGAGACTAGAGAAGAAGAAAGGACCAAAAGGGACTGGATACCGTTTGGAAGGCTCATATCAGATATTCTGACAGAGAATAAGCTGATAGATTATCTGAGCGAAGCTAAAGTACTGGGCAATTTTGAACCAACTGTTGGAAAACCGCTGAACGCTAAGAACCTGAAAAAGATGAAGCTGATAGAAAATATTAGGAAGGAACCCAGAGCTACTTCAACTGCTGACATCTCCAGAAGAAGAGTGCCTCTGAGTGATTTCCCAAGATTTTCTGAAATGGAATCCCAACCTGATATGTTTATCAAGTATCCAGATTCATACAAAGAAGAAGATGCAGGTTCAAAGCTGAAGATCAAAGATCTGAGTCAAGTTCAACCTGAAGTGATTCAGAAGAAGACAAAGAAGAGGAAAGCAGAAGGATCATCTCATCAGACTCCAAAGAAACGAGGTAATTCATCTGCTGCCCCTATTTCAATTTCATCTACTATTCCAACATCTGTTGCTCCTCCTCAAACCTCTCACAGAATATCCATTCCAATCCCCACTATTGATGAAACCATACCAGAAGACCCTTCTGAGGCCTTACAACTCAGAAGAACCAGAATTAAAATTCCCATTAAAATTCCCAAACAACAACCAACTGTTTCAACAACACCAGCACTTGATAGAGTGCTAGCTGACATTGAGCGTGAACATGCTTCTGTTCAACCTCACTCTGAACCACCAAATATTCCTCCTCCACAACCTGAACCAGAAATACAACCAGAACATCAACCAATCACAGAAGAACCTCTGATCCCTGAGCAATCAGAGATTCCACCCCCTCAACCAGAAAATAATCCTCCCTCACCTCAAACAGAGTTTCACCGCTATGAAACCCCATCTCCTCATCATTCTGATCCCCACTCTCCTCAACCTTCACCGCTGGCAATACAGTTGCCATGTGGAACCACCATTGTCAGACCCCAGTTACCATCATCAGAGGAATCAACACCTCCAAAAACTCCAACCACTCCAATAGATATATCCTCTGACTCTGATAACCATCCTCCAAAACAAACAGCACCTCAGCACACCTCTGAAAACCAATCCTCTGAAAACCCCAGCAAAACTTTCATTGACTTAACAAGTCTTGAACGTCTTGCTGATTTAAGACACAAATTGGCCATTCCCAAACCAAAGCAACTAGATGTTGGCTCTGGTATTTTGGACTTTGAAACAGGTATGCTGCAATGGATTGCTTCTTTGAAGCAAGTCTGTCCTGGGATGATCGACCCAGCTGCTTCTGATCAGCTCTGGTCACAGTTCAGAGTATGGGTTCGTGCTGAAGCACTCAAGCTGCAGGACGTCAACTATGAGCAGGCTCAACAGAACTTTAGCAAGCTGCTGAAGGAAGTTGAGAGTCAGCTACCTCAAGAAGTTGTGCTCCCTCTGGACAGTGAATCCTGGTCTGAGAAAGAGCAAGCTGCACAGGTGCAACCATCAGAAGAAGACAAGACTCTTCAGAAAGATAATCCAGCAGAAGATGTAGCTGAAAGTTCTGAGAAGCTTCCTCCTGCTGAAAGTTCTCAAGCTGCCTTGGACAGGCAGGCTCTGGAAGAATTAAGGCTGAATGACTTACGTCTACAGCAGCGGATGGAAGAGAATGATCAGAAGATGGAAGCAAGAATGAATGTTCAGGACAGCAAGATTGATACTGTTGTCACCATGGTTCAGAAGCAGAATGAAACTTCTGAAAAGATTCAAGCAATGCTGCAAAGCCTGTTCTCACGCATGCCCCCACAACCTTAAAATTTTTTTGTCATGCATAATTGTTTTTGTTTTCTTCATTTTCTGTTTGTGTAATGCTCTTGTGATCTGAACCTTTTTTTAATATAATTTGTTTTTCTGATCTAAATTGTTTTAGCACATCACTAGCACTTTTTGATTGCTGACAAAAAGGGGGAGAACAAGAATGATATTTAAAATCAATAACGGCTAACTAGACAGAAATTCTCAAACATTCTAACTCTATTACTTGAAATGTTTTTCTGTTTTGTTTTTAAGTCTACAGGCACAAGGAAGCTCCGAACACTATGAAGACTAAGAACTAGAAGCGCTGATCAAAATGTAAAAGCTCATGTTGCTCTGATCAAATATGAAGTTCTGATATATGAAGCTCTGATCGACCTAACACTCTGATCCGAAGCAAAGCTCTGACAGGAAAAGCTCTGAAGCTCTGCTCTCTGATAAGTCAAAGACTTATAATCTGATGCTCAAAGATAGAAAAAGATCTGACTCTGAAGAACATGCATATCAAAGGGAAGTAACAAACTCAGGGGGAGTATCTCTTAACTCTGACTTCTCCGTACTTCTTATTCTGATACATAGCCCTGATACCTTTTCACGTTATTTTTTCATTTAAAATATCTTGTTTTTGTCATCATCAAAAAGGGGGAGATTGTTAGAACAATGTTTGAATCTAGTACCCTATATTTAAGTTTTGATGATAACAAAGTGAAAAGATATAGTAGTTAAATATTTCATGATTGAATTATATGCTGCCTAAAATTACTATGCTCTGATTTGCAGATATGCTGATTAAAATAAGCAAGATCACGTTCTCAGCATCAGAATATGTTTTCATACACCAGCATCAGAAGTTGCTGAATCAGAACGTCAAGATCAGATGATCAACGCTTGCACATGCTGAAGCCTGATGAACAGAACTTTGCACATGCTGAAGCCTGATGAACAGAACTGCGCGTAAAACACTCTGATACAGAATCAAATAGTTCATCAGCAGCAAAGCAGAATCAGAATGAGCCAAGCCAGATCGTGCATTGAAGAAGCAACGGTACTGTGCATTGAACGCTAATTAATTCCAACGGCATCATTCTAGACAAGATCTGCTCAAAAAGGAAAGCTTGTTATTAGCATTGAATCAAGAATATTTGCTTCAACGTTCATCTTCTCAAGTGCTATATAAACCAAGCTTTGAAGATTATCACGGCTAATGCTTCAAAACTCCCTACACGCAAAAAGCTGAACAATAATCTTCATCCAAGTTTTGCTAAACCAACAAACTCTGATACTCCATTAGTGTTTAGCATTCTAAGTTTCTAAGCTTAATTTGTGTATACATCACAGTTGTGATATAGTTTTTTTTGTAGAAAACATTAACACACATTTGCTTATACCTTTGTAAGAAAGTGTTGCCTTGACAAACCGGATTGTGGTTTGAATCAAGAAGGTTTTAGCAGTTGCTAAAACAGATTTGTATTCAGTTGAATATAGTGAATTAAGACCTCGTTGGAGAGAGGCAAAATCACCTTGACGGGTGGACTGGAGTAGTTTGAGATCAAACGAACCAGGATAAAAATACCTTGTCATTTGCTTTAAGTTTCCAGTTTTACAATTCAACCCCCCCCCCCCCCCCCCCCCTTCTTGTGTTTTTCACTCCTTCAATATCCGTTGAACAAAAACTCTTTCAATAAACAGATTTGCTTCAAATGGAAAGACGCTTTCAATGACAAATCTCTCATAATCAAGGGGCACGGCATGATCATTGTCTAGCACATCTAGGGTAGTTAAGTCAAGATTCCAAGAAATATCTCAAGTGCTGAGTAACCAGGGGCATGTCTTTATCTGAATCACTTGGAGCATTGAACACGAATCCTAACAAAGGTTTACGTACGGCCAAGCAAACATTTCATGGAAGTACTACAACACTTACTACTAGGGACAAAGACAAATTCCCACAAAGTCTTTTTCATAAGGTGATCCTCAGTCAAGTCCCCACGAAGTCATAATCTTCACGGACGAGGGCACAAACTCCTCCAGGCTAAATTCATGGATATCCCCACAAAGTTGGATTAAGGAAATTCCCTAGCCAGAGCTTCAATCCCTGGAAAACTTCTCCCCAACTGAGTTGATCTCAAGAATCTTCGAGGATTTTTGCCAAAAGAAAACACTTTTCCAGCAGATTGGCAATAGGGTTTATTTCCCCAACAAACGGAAAAATTCCCCAGTCTGAATTTGCCTCCCAAACTATCATAATTCAGGGGACCACAACCCCTCTTCCCCAGTAGAATTTTCTAAAATCCCCTGTAGGTTGTTGCAAAGCTCGGGAGACAACCAGATAACAATTAACTTCTTTATCCCCAACAAGTTGTTAATTTCCCTTCTCTTACATCAAGAGATAATTCTACAGTAGAGAAACGGACAACTAAGACTCCTGAGCTCTTTTCCGCAAGAAGAAGTCAACACTCTCCACAAAGTTTTCTTCTCAAGCAAGGTCAACATCCCCCAGCAGAGTTCTTCTCAAACAACAAAAACAGGAATCCCCAAGGGAAACATTCTAAGCAAGGTTTGAAGATGGGCATACTCTTCATCCCCTACAGTATTCCAGTAATCAACTCCCCAAAACTCCATAAATTTTATCGAGGATTTATTTTCCAAGACAAAAAACACATTTCGCATTTCATGCATCACATTACTTACATGATAAATGGATACAACATAATCTCATTTATTTTGAGAACATCATTACACCATGCATTTCATACATCATGACATTGCATGCAACTAACTCTTTACCTTTTCAAGAAAGATCAATAAACAGATGGCTATCAACAACCATTTTCAAAAGGTCATAGATTAATACCTGAAACCAGACAGGACAACTATCTCAAATGACCGACAAAAACAAGTTCCAGATTAATACCTGTAACAAGCCAGGAAAACTTTCTGTGGACGACTGATTGTAGATTAACACCTGTAACAAGTGAGGAAAACTATCTACATAAAGAGATTGAAGATTAACACCTGTAACAAGCCAGGAAAACTATCTTTCTTTCTCAGGTCAGAGATTAATACCTGAAACCAGACAGGACAACTATCTCAAACGACCAACAAAAACAAGTTCCAGATTAATACCTGTAACAAGCCAGGAAAACTATATATGGACGACTGATTATAGATTAACACCTATAACAAGCAAGGAAAACTACCTACATGAAGAGATTGAAGATTAACACATGTAACAATCCAGGAAAACTATCTTTCTTTCTCAGGTCAGAGATTAATACCTGAAACCAGACAGGACAACTATCTCAAACGACCAACAAAAACAAGTTCCAGATTAATACCTATAACAAGCCAGGAAAATTTTATGTGGACGATTGATTGTAGATTAACACCTGTAACAAGCCAGGAAAACTATCTACATGAAGAGATTGAACATTAACACCTGTAACAAGCCAGGAAAAATATCTTTCTTTCTCAGGTCAGAGATTAATACCTGAAACCAGACAGTACAACTATCTCAAACGACCAACAAAAACAAGTTCCAGATTAATACCTGTAACAAGCCAGGAAAACTATATATGGACGACTGATTATAGATTAACACCTATAACAAGCAAGGAAAACTACCTACATGAAGAGATTGAAGATTAACACATGTAACAATCTAGGAAAACTATCTTTCTTTCTCAGGTCAGAGATTAATATATGAAACCAGACAGGACAACTATCTCAAACGACCAACAAAAACAAGTTCCAGATTAATACCTGTAACAAGCCAAGAAAATTATATGTGGACGATTGATTATAGATTAACACCTGTAACAAGCCAGGAAAACTATCTACATGAAGAGATTGAAGATTAACACCTGTAACAAGCCAGGAAAAATATCTTTCTTTCTCAGGTCAGAGATTAATACCTGAAACCAGACAGGACAACTATTTCAAACAACCAACAAAAACAAGTTCCAGATTAATACCTGTAACAAGCCAGGAGAACTATCTGTGAGCGACTATTTGTAGATTAATTCCTGAAACTAGTCAGGACAATTATCTACACGACCAACTGAAGTAACTCTACCCAGGTTCCTTCTCATTTCCAGATGCAGTTTTACACAGACTCATCCTGAAGCAACTCTACCCAGGTTCCTTCTCTATAATTCCAGATAAACTTTCACAGGGAATCATACTGAAACAGCCTTACCCAGGATTCACTCTCTATCATCTCTCCAAATGGAATCTTTAAGCATATTCCCTACACAATCAACCACCATATCATCGAGTGCAAATTTCTGGGCACTCTAGTGTTCAATCATCTTCCACCTTCAAGTCACGAATGACAGACTCGCCAATCTAACTCTTCAGGTTTAAGAAGATTGAACAGAGGCAGCTGTTGTACCCCAAAATTTACACTCTCATTTCTCAAGTCATTTCTCACAAGGATTCTCAAAATTCAAGCTTGCACAAGTGCAATTGGATTTTTCAATATCAAATTAAAGAGGAAGCTGTTAAAAAGGGTAAAATAGGTAAAAATAATATTTTTGACAAATTGGAGAAAAACAAGTCTTCTTCGTTTCACCTCCTTCGATTGGCCTTTTAGCCTCTTTCTATGCAAGCTTGGCTTGCATCCTTCGATTGGGCATTGGCCTTTGGCATGCTGGCTTTGATTCACAAGGCAGGAGTTTCCTGCATACCACCTTCGATTGCATATTTGGCCTCACATGGTTCACAATGCAATGGCTTCCTATATGCCTGCTTCGATTGAATGTTTGATGCTTGCATGTGTGTGTTGACTGGACAAATATTTCCCTCCATGGTTGCTTTGATTCACAAAGTGATGCCTGGCTATATACAGCTTTCAATTGGGCCATAATTTCCTTCTTGCAAAGCAAGGGGCTCCCACTATGCTATCATGCACAAGGCAAAAAGCTTCATGTAACCTCCTTCGATTCCAAGGCAAAAAGCCTTCTTTTGGAATCCTTCGATTGCACTATTTTCTTCTTGGATGCCTCTTTCGTCTGGGCATCTTTGCAAGCCTAGCATGCCTCTTTCGTTTGGGCATGTGGCCCTCCTTTGATGCAAGCCTAGCATACCTCTATTGTTTGGGCATGTGGCCCCCTTTGTTGCAAGCTTCGTTTGTACCCTTTACCTCTTGCATGCTTTCTTTGTTTGAGCGTGTGACTTTCTTCAAGACAAGCTTGGGTTTACATTCTTCGTTTGGGCTTGTGGTTTCCTTCAAATGCAAGTTCGTTTAGCCATATGGACCTTTGGTAGACAAACCTTCATTTGAGCAAAGGCATCTTGCATGTTTTGTTTGAAGTCACAAAGCAAAGACCTCCTGCAATTCCCCTTCGACTCAGAAGCCATTGGTTTTCTATGTTTGCCTTTGACACCACAAAGCCAGGATTTCCTTCATGCTAGCACCCCAAAGCAGGGACCTCCTGCATACACCCTTTCGTTTGGCCATGTGACCTCTGGCAGGCAAGCCTTCGACTGGACAAAAGCCACCTTCACACAAGGCTTCTATTGGAATTTTGATTCCCTTCGAATCAACATATTTCGAACCCAACTCTGGACCCTTTGAAGCAAGTTTGAGAAAATCTCATAGCCTTACCCTCTAGATCGTACTTGTCAGGCTATGTTGCTTCCAAATCTTTACATGATCAAAGGCTTACACAAAGGTTTGAAGCTTTGTCCACTGGATAATATCATTCTTGGTTAAAATAGCAAAAGGCTACGTTCCCTTTTTTCATAAAGAGTATTTTTATCACAAAATTAGCTCCCAATCTGATTTATGTCTGAACGGAAATCAGTGTCAAAGGCATATGTCAAATTTCCTGCCCACAAGCCCCCACTTGTACTTAAAATTTAGGATCAACGAAAAGGGCCTAAACTAGTTTCATTTTCAACCAAGCCATGGTTTGTTATCCTACAAACCTGGTTACTTCAAACACTTTCATCTTTTTCTCTATAAATAGAGAAACATTTGCAAGCTAAAAGAGGACTTTTGAGGGGTGGAACGAATCTTCAATCATCAAACTCTCAAGAAAAAAACTCAAACACTCTCAAACACTTAAACACATATTCAAACCCAGTATCCAGAAGAAACACAACACTTGTTTCT